>JAMKCF010000005.1:9480067-10098282 GCA_023634235.1 Pisaster brevispinus | reverse complement strand
CAAATTATTCATGAGGAAATGTTAGGCTGTCTTTGTTTTTATTTTAAGGCTCATGATGTCTAGTCCCTGAAAAATAAAGTGATGTATTCAAGGTCAACTTGGAATGTCATGTTTTGGTTGGCTATGTTTCACTCCCTCATTTTCTGAGGCATGTTGAAAAATGTCATTTCCCCTTAGTTCTGAATCTCTGCGCAATGATTTTCAACTCTTAAATTATTCACGAGCAAATGTTGTGCTGTTTTTTATTTTCTTTAAGGCTCATGTTGTCTAGCCCCTCAAAATCTCAGCAATGGAATGATATTTGAACTCTAAAATTTGTTAACTAGCCAATGTTGTGCCGTCCTCCCAACCCTCATGTAGCCAGCCTCTCCTAATTTACCATCTTACCTTTTGTTCAAATCTCAAATTATTCTTGAGCCGTCATGGACAAGAGATTCTTTTATCAGAAGATTCTTGAATCAAGGTCAATTTGGAATTTCATCTTTTGAATTGCTATGCATCATTGCCTTCATTTTCTGTGGTACATTGAAAAATGTCATTTTGCCTTAGTTCTGAAACTGTGCGCAATGATTTTGAACTTTTAAATTGTTCATGAGCCAATGTTGTGCCGCCTCTTCAATTTATTAGAACGTTATGTTGTCCTGTCTCTCATAATTTTCCATCTTAATGATTGATCAAGTTTTAAATTATTCTTGGGCAGATGTTGTGCTGTCTTGGATTTTCTTTGAGGCTCATCTTGTCTTTTCCCTGCAAAATTTAGCGATGCAATATCTTTTAAATCTTAAATTTTTTAACAAGCCAATCTTGTGCCGTCTCTTCAATTTCTCTGAACCTCATGTTATCCAGTTCATCATAAATTTCCTCCTTAATGTGTGTTCAACTTGCGAGAATTATTTACAACTCTTACATTGTTCAGAAGCCAATTTTGTTCCGTCTCTTCAGTTTCTTCAAATTTTTCGATGTCCTGTTCCTAATAATTAGCCACCTCAATGCTTGTTCGAATCTCAAATTATTCTTGAGCCGATGTTGTGCTGTGTTTGGTGTTCTTTAGGGCTCATGTTGTCTAGTTTCTCAAAATCTAAGACATGTAATGATTTATCAACACTTAATTTTTTGTAACAAACCAATGTTGTCCGTCTCTTCAATTTGTCAAAATTGTATGTTTTCCAGTCCCTCATAACTTGCCACCTTGACGATTGTTAAACTTTCAAATTATTCATTGGTTGATGTGCTCTCTTTGGTTTTCTTTGAGGCTCATGTTTTGTAGTCCCTGAAAAATGAAGCTATTTAATGATGTATCAACTGTTAGATTGCTGTCTCATGCTGGCCTTGGATGAAATGTGTCCTTCTTTGTTTGCAGATTGTTCACTGATTCAAGAGAAGTATCCATCATAGACAAGAGCTTCTTTCATCAGGAGATGCTTGTATCAAGGTCAACTTGGAATGTCATGTTTTAGATAGCCATGCATCATTCCCTTCCTGTGCTGATGGTATGTGGGAAAATGTCCATTATCTATAGTGATGAAAACCTGCAGAATGAATTCCAACTCTTAATTTGTTAGTGACCCAAAGTTGTGCTGTCTCTTCGATTTCTTTGAAGCTTATGATTTACTGTCACTTATAATGTCCCACCTTAATGAGTTTGCAACTGTCAAGTCATTCTTGAGTCGGTGTTGTGTCTTTGATTGTCTTCGAACTTTATGTTTTCCAGTGCCGCATAGCTTGCCATGAGTAAATGTTGTTTGTTTTTCTTAGATGCTCATATTGTCTAGTCCCTCAAAAATTAAGACATGTAATGATATGTCAAGTGTTTAATTTGTTAACGAGCAAATGTTGTGCAATGTTTTCAAACTCTCTGAACCTCATGTTGTCCAGTCCTTCATAGCTATCCACCTTATTGATTGTTCATTTTTCAAAGTATTCACGTGCTGAAGTTGTCCTAACTTCGATTTTTGTTGATGAGCATCTTCTCCAAGTACAACTCTCAAATTATTCTAGAGGTGATGTCGTTCGGTTATTTGTCTGTTATGATGACATTCGATGATGACAAAAATGTACATCTATTAATTCTGTTTTATTTATGTTTGCAGATTATTCACTGATTGAAGAGAAATATCCATCATGGACAAGATCTTCTTTCACCAGAAGATGCTTGTATCAAGGTCAACTTGGAATGTCTTGTTTTGAATGGCTATGCATCATTCCCTTCTTTTCTGAGGTATGTTGAAAATGTCATTTCTCCTTAGTACTGAGACCCTGCGGAATGTTTTTCAACTCTTAAATTTTTCAGGAGCCAATGTTGTGCCTCCTCTTCAATATGGTGTCCTGTCCCCTATAACTTGCCATCTTAATGATTGTTCCAATCTCAAATTATTCTTGAGCTGATGTTGTGCTGTCTTTGGTTTTCCTCGGTGCTTGTTTTGTCTAGCCCTGTAAAAACCTTAAGTGATTATATTTACACTATTGAGTTGATCACAAGCAAATGTTGTCAAGTCCTCATAACTTGATTGTTCAACTCTACACTTATTCACGAGCTGATGTTTTGCTGACTTTGGTTGACTTTGAGGCTCATGGTATGTAGTACCTCAAAAATTAAGTGATGTCATATCGTTTCAACTATTGTTGTTCACAAGCCAACAATGTATTCACAATGGTTTGTTGTCTTTGGTTTTACTTTAGGACTCACCTAGCCACTTACAGTGATAGGCCCTTTTCTAATTGTCCCCCTGCCTATAGAACTCTCTGCCTTAATATCTTAGGGACACCCAGTCAATTTCCAGCTTCCAACAATGTCTTCAAACACATATATTCAGATTGGTCTTTGAACACAACTGAGAATTCTTTGTGTGACCAAGACCGGTGCCTTTGAAAATTTTACAGGTAAAGTGCTCCATACAAATGCTGTGTTATTATTATGTTGTTGAGTCATCAAAAATTAAGTGATGTAATGATATTTCAACTCTAAAATTGTCCACAAGCCAATATTGTGCCGTCACTTTAATTTTTCTGAACCTCATTTTGTCCAGTCCCTCATATCCTGTTCCTAATAATTAGCCACCTCAATGCTTATTCAAATCTCAAATTATTCTTGAGCCGATGTTGTGCTGTGTTTGGTTTTCTTTAGGGCTCATGGGGTCTAGTTTCTCAAAATCTAAGACATGTAATGATTTATCAACACTTAATTTTTTGTAACAAACCAATGTTATCCGTCTCTTCAATTTGTCAAAATTGTATGTTTTCCAGTCCCTCATAACTTGCCACCTTGACGATTGTTAAACTTTCAAATTATTCATTGGTTGATGTGCTCTCTTTGGTTTTCTTTGAGGCTCATGTTTTCTAGTCCCTGAAAAATGAAGCTATTTAATGATGTATCAACTGTTAGATTGCTGTCTCATGCTGGCCTTTGATGAAATGTGTCCTTTGTTCGCAGATTGTTCACTGATTCAAGAGAAGTATCCATCATGGAGAAGAGCTTCTTTCATCAGAAGATGCTTCTGTCAAGGTCAACTCGATGTTTTGGATAGCCATGCATCACACCCTTCCTGTGCTGATGGTATGTGGGAAAATGTCCATTATCTATAGTGATGAAAACCTGCAGAATGAATTCCAACTCTTAATTTGTTTGTGATCCAAAGTTGTGCTGTCTCGATTTCTTTGAACCTTATGATTTACTGTCACTTATAATGTCCCACCTTAATGAGTTTGCAACTGTCAAATCATTCTTGAGTCGATGTTGTGTCTTTGATTGTCTTCGAACCTCATGTTGTCCAGTGCCTCATAGCTTGCCACGAGCAAATGTTGTTTGATTTTCTTAGATGCTCATACTGTCTAGTCCCTCAAAAATTAAGACATGTAATGATATGTCAAGTGTTTAATTTGTTAACGAGCAAATGTTGTGCAATGTTTTCAAATTCTCTGAACCTCATGTTGTCCAGTCCTTCATAGCTATTCACCTTATTGATTGTTCATCTTTCAAAGTATTCATGTGCTGAAGTTGTTCTAACTTCAATTTTTGTTGATGAGCATCTTCTCCAAGTATGATGGCATTTGGTAGTGAAATGTTTATGCCAGTGTGTCTTATTTTGTTTGCAGATTGTTAATTGATTAAAGAGAAGTATACATCATGGAGAAGAGCTTCTTTCATCAGGAGATGCTTGCATCAAGGTCATATTGGAATGTCATGTTTGGGATGGCTGGGCATCACTACGTTCCGTTTTTGAGGAATTGTGAAAGCGGCCATCAAGGGTGTGTCTCCCAAGATTAGAGAACCAAGTTGTAGTCTCCATGAAGATTTTACCAATGTAGTGAAGTACTGGTGCTGAAATTATTGCAATAATTTGTTACCATAATCAATATGTTAATTAATAATGAAAATAATGGTAAATAAAGAGAGTAATTGAAAGTGAAGCAGCTGTAAAGTGTTGTAATTATTGTTCAGGTTAGGGTTTGGGTGAAAGATGAGGGTAGGGTTATGGGTAGGGGTATAAATGGGGTTGGGGGTAAAATTAGGGTTAGGATTAGGGTTAGGGCTAGAGTCAGGGTTAGGGTTAGAGATGGAGGTTAGGGTTAGAGATGGGGTTAGGGTTAGAGATGAGGTTTGGGGTAGAAATGATGTTAGGGTTAGGGGTAAGATTAAGGGTTAGGGTTAGAAGTGGGGTTAGGGATAGGGTTATGGTTAATTGGGTACAGGAATAGAAAACTCTTAAAATGTACAGTAAGAATTTATCGGGTACAAGAATAGGAAACTGTTTTAAAATGTACGGTTAGAATATATCGGGTACAGGAATAGGAAACTGTCTTAAAAAGTACGGAAAGAATTTTTCGGGTACAGGAATAGAAAACTGTCATAAAAAGTACGGAAAGAATTTATCGGGTACAGGAATAGGAAACTGTCTTAAAATGTACAGTAAGAATTTATCGGGTAGAGGAATAGGAAAGTGTCTTAAAATGTAGGGTTGGTGTTTTTTTGCTACAGCAATAGTGCAGACTTGTGTACAGAGTATTATACACATGTATACTGTATTGTAAGGTGTTGTTTTATTATGGGGTAATGGGAATATGTGAAGCTATCTATTATGGGCTGGTGTAATCCAGTGTGGATTGTCATCCATAAGGGGTGTAGCCATCTAGTAGGTCCCATTGTCATAAGAATACATAAAGGGGGGATAGGGGGGCGAAGCCCCCCTGGGGCGGCGGGGCGGAGCCCCGCAGGGTGCGGCCGAAGGCCGCGCCGATTTTTAGGGTCTTTTGTCTTTCTCCTTTTTATTTTTCTTTAATTTTCATTTTTATTTTATTTTATTTTATTTTATTTTATGTATGTATATATATTATATTATATTATATATAAAAAAATAATTTTTAATTATCCGAAGTAGTTCCTCCAAATCGACAAGTAACTTTTTACAAGTTACTTGCCGATTTGGAGGAACTACTTCGGATAATAGTTAGACTCGTGAAATAATGCGCTGTGAGTGGGTAAGAACTAAGAAGTTTAATGAAGTTTCAAAAAGTACATTTTGTAACAAAGTTTCAGAGAGTAACAAAATTTAAGGAAAACTTTAATAAAAAAAAAATTAAGGAAACAAAATTTAAACAAAATTAAAGGAAAACATTTGTAAAAAAAAATAATAAAACCAAATTTAAGAAAAATTTAAAACAAAATTTAAGAAATTTAAATAATATTTAAGAAAAATTCAAACAAAATTTAAGGAAACAAAATTTAAGGAAAAAAATTGTAAACAAAATATAAGGAAAACATTTGTAAAAAAATTTAGGAAAAAAAATTTAAACAAAATTTAAGATTTTTTTTAAACAAAGTTTAGGCCTTAGGAAAAAATAATAAAAAAATATAAGGACAAAATTTGTAACAAAATTAAAGGAAAGTTTTAAACAAAATTTAAGGTAAAATTTGAACTCAAATTTAAGGAAAGTTGTACACAAACATTTGAAATTGAAATTTTTACTAACATAAGCAAATGCAATGCATTTTTTTTAATGAAATCTTGATGTTGTAGGGTGTTGTACATCAGCTCTTCTACAACCAGTTCTTGATGGCTCATTTTAAGGAGTTGTCTTGATGTAGAGATGCAAAATCACTGCCTAGTTTGTTGTTCGGTATTACTTGTATGTAATATAAATAAAAAGAACTTCAAGTAAAGCAACTAACTTTTATTTAACAAAATGTGCCCTGTGTATAGTTAATGCAGCCAACAAAGAAAGTTTGACACAGTTTTTAGCAAAGTTTGACGCAATTGCAAGTAAGGTTTTACACAACTTTAAGCAAACTTTGACGTCATTTCTATAAAAGTTTGACGCCATTTCCAGCAAAGTTTTACACAGTTTTTAGCAAAGTTTCAAGCTATTTCAACCAAATACAAATGCACTTTGCAGCAAAGGTTAACAACAATTGAAACCAAATTGAAATGCAGTTTGTAGCAACCAATTATTAATGTTATTTGTAGTAAAGTTTTTCAGCAATTTTCAACCAAATTTAAATGCAATTTGCAGCAAAGGTTCACAGCAGTTTCAATCAAATACAAATGCACTTTGCAGCAAAAGTTAACAGCAATTGAAACAAAATTGAAATGCATTTTGTAGCAACCAAATATTAATGTAATTTGTAGTAAAGTTTTGCAGCAATTTTCAACCAAGCAAACTTTGACGTCATTTCTATAAAAGATTGACGCCATTTCCAGCAAGTTTTACACAGTTTTTAGCAAAGTTTGAAGTAATTTTAGCAAAGTTTCAAGCAATTTTAACTTAATTTAATTCTATTTCCAGCAACCAAATCAAAATGCAACTTCTAGCAAAGTTTCAAGCCATTTCAACCAAATACAGTGTACAAATGAAAAGGTGTGCAGCAGTTTCAACCAAATATAAATGCTCTTTGCAGCAAATGTTAACAGCAATTGAAACCAAATTGAAATGCATTTTGTAGCAAACAAGTATTAATGCAATTTGTAGTAAAGGTTTGCAGCAATTTCAACAAAATTTTAATGCGAATTGTGGCTACCAAATATAAATGCATTTGCAGCAACCAAATTTAAATGCAATTTGTTTAAGGTGTGTGGCAATGCAATTTGTAGCAAAGTTTGAAGCAATTTCAGATAAATAAAAATGCACTTTGTGAGAAGGTTTGAAATCTAATACAAGTTTTAGATGGGATGGCAAGTTCAGATCTGTGATGTAATAGAAATATAACTTACAATGGTTCTTGCACCATGGCTGGTGCAGGCTGCATGCATCAAGCACCCCCATAAATCATAGACTTTATCATCATCATCAGACCATGGGAAACTGCCAGGCTGAAAACACATTGTGAATGTCATTGCAAATAACAAAAATACATTGAGATAAACTTAAATAATCATACTAGAGCCTTTGTTTTAATTGTCAAGCCCAATGTAGAAAACATCACCGTTCAAAATTGGTAGAACACTAACTTGAGCAAAGGTTAACAGCAATTGAAACAAATTTATTTATACATTTTGTAACAACCAAGTAATGCAATTTGTAGTAAAGGTTTGCAGCAATTTCAACCAAATATAAATGCAATTTGTGGCAAAGTTCAAAAGCAATTTCAGCCAAATTTAAATGCATTTGTAGCAACCAAATTTAAATGCAATTTGTTTAAGGTGTGTGGCACTTTTGAAAAAAAAATTGTAACACATGTTTTAACAACTTCAACCAAATACATAGGCAAATTGTTGCAAAGTTTAACAGCACTTTCAACCAAATTTAAATGCATTTTGTAGTAATTATATATAAATGCAACTTGTGGCAAAGTTTAAACAATTTCAACCAAATATAAATGCATTTTGTAGCAATGTTCATGGCAATTTCAATCCAATGTAAATGCATTTTGGAGCAACCAAGTATTAATGTTATTTGCAATAAAGGTTTGCAGCAATTTTCAACCAAATTTAAATGCAATTTGCAGCAAAGGTTCACAGCAGTTTCAATCAAATTCAAATGCACTTTGCAGCAAAGGTTAACAGCAATTGAAACCAAATTGAAATGCATTTTGTAGCAACCAAGTATAAATGCAATTTGTAGTAAAGGTTTGCAGCAATTTCAACCAAATTTAAATGCAAATTGTGGCTACCAAATATAAATGCAATTTGTGGCAAAGTTTAAAACAACTTCAACAAAATTTAAATGCATTTTTAAGGTTTGTGGCAATATACACAAATCCAAAATGCAATTTGCAGCAAAGTTTAAACAATTTCAACCAAATATAAATGCATTTTGTAGCAATGTTCGTGGCAATTTCAATCCAATTTAAATGCAATTTGTAGCAAAGTTTGAAGCAATTTCAGATAAATAAAAATGCACTTTGTGGGAAGGTTTAGAATCTAATACAAGTTTTAGATGGGATGGCAAGTTCAGATCTGTGATGTAATAGAAATATAACTTACAATGTTCTTGCACCATGGGTTGGCTGGTGCAGGCTGCATGCATCAGGCACTCCCAGAATCCATTGACTTTATCATCATCATCATCAGGCCATGGGGAACTGCCAGGCTGAAATTAAACCAGAAAACACATTGTAAACGTCATTGCAAATAAACACATTGTGATGAAAGTATACAATCGTACTAAAGCTTTTTTCCCCTTTTTTTTTGTCAAGCCCAAAACATGAAAACACAAGGTTCAAATTGGGTACAACACTTGATAATAAACAGTACAACAAATCAGAAGAAGAGACACTTATACAATGCGGGATTTACATCATCAGGCTCAGAAAATCATTGCAAATAATAAATACACAACGAATTTACAAGGAAAATACAGTAAAGTAATGCATGAGGAGAGACACTTACATGTTGTTGTAGTGTGGGTCTGATAGTCAGATTGAAACCACCAGAGACCCGAGGGTTGACATCACCAGCCTTGGCCAAAGTGGGGCTACACCAGCCTCAGGCCATCGAGAGCATCAGCAGAGCAGAGCACCGTCTAACACCAGCACCAGAACAGGAATGAGGGCTGCCCGTGCGGACCCCCAGGTTTTATTCTACGGCGCCCTCAGCTCCACAAAAACCACCTTTTCACTACGAGGTTTTCGCACAATACAGCTCACAATACAGCAAAAAAATATATATGGGTCAACTTCAATGGAGTCCAGGCTAATTTGAGAGTAACTTCAATAGGATTAAAGGCGTTAACGGTTACTGCTCTTGTTCAACCTTAACGCCGTAGCTCCAGCTCTATTCAAGACATCTGTTCTTTTCATTGCGCTAAACGCACGTTCTTCAATTTAAATAAATTAACTGCGTATTTCGCGATGTTAGGACTCGCTGAATTATTCTGAAGCATCCTTAATCTGCTGTTCTTTAAACTGATTGGTGAGATGTTGGACCACCCAGCAGACGACTCGGGAATAGTTTGTGAATAATTGAAGTTCCAAGTCAATGTGCGGCTCTAGAGAAAAGAGTTTGGCGAGGGAGGTGGCGTGCGGGGAATAATCATTGTGTACAAACAAAAATGAGTAACTATTATTAAAGATCTATGCTGCCAAAACAAAATATTACAACAACAAAATAATCCTGTAGCAACAATTAAAACATGAAATAAATGAACAAACTAACAAATAAATGCCGCGGGGCTAATCAGAATTGCGGAGGCATTTTTTTCATGATGTTTCGGATATTATTATTTTTTATTCTTCACCTTTTTTGTTTTGGATTTATTTATTGTTATTATTATTATGTATTACCTGGGCGTTCTGTGTACACGCAACCATCTTGTATTTCCTCCGTTAAAACGTATGCAATTAAGGCAAGGTTGCGAGGGAATTGTTGTTACATGACACATGTTTGCTATTAGATATTGGGAATATTTTAAAGATGGCAGTGGAATCCTAACAGTCAAAGTATGACTAGAATATAACTGTTCCCGAATAAATCTTTAAATCGAGTGCCCCATACAGCCATGTTTCTGGCAAGCGAACAGCCTCAACCAAAAAGATTTGTGGGTCACAGGTTTACACATCAAAGACTTGTCTGCCGCGCGTGGACCGCCAACAAAAGACTCTTTGTTTTGTTATACATTGTATCAATCTACACTTGCAAGTTGCATGATGAAGTCAAGTTACTGGCTCGGTTTGTTTACAAAAATAGCGCCCGCTGCGGCAAGGAGATTATAAATACAACGATATCAATCAGTATTCCCAACAAACTCGATGATACACAGAGACATCATGAACTGAAAAGGAATTTTGACACAGCGACCCTTCTCCATAGCAAAATAGACTTTGGTGCAGCTATGTTTCCCCCATCATTTCAAATCAATTAAACCAAAACGAGGCTAACTGGGAACTTAGTCTTATGTTGGTTGTGTACAAGTCAGACAGACCACACAATCTGGGTGGAAATTGGGAAATTAAGATAAAACCATGACATTTGGTATAAAACGGACATGTCAATCCTCTTACTTTATCTGATTTCCAATGTTTTGATCCTCAGAAAAGAACAGCAAAATTGTTATTAGTCCATATGTAGGCCTTTTACTCAATTACTTTATTACATTTTTCAAAAGGGCCAAAATTAACAAGCCTGCTTAATCTACAAACATGCCACTCTACAAAACTACCTGAGCCTAGATTTTTATGGGCTTTAAGTGCAGAATCGCAGTTAGCAGAGCCATTAAATAGGGCCCAGGACACTTGAAAATACTAAAATGACCAGTTTTCAAGATGGCTGCCAAATATTCATGGTGATAACTCTTCAGTTTGTTTAAAATATGAGTGAAACAAATTGGTAAATTTACTCCATGTTCTACACGTCAATAGCTCACATTTTCAATCTATTAAAAAAGTGCTCGGTGGCCGTATTACCTAAGTTAAATGTTTACTGAAAGGGATAAACATTCTGCTAAATGGTCACAATTTTAAACCTACAGCACAAATAAAAAATGGGACTGTTTTTCAATATGAACTCCAAGTTAAACCCAAAGAATTAGTCAGTATAAAATATGAAGGAAATAGTTGACTTCATTATGACTTTTTATGGAGAGTTTATGCATTTTGAAGACTGGTCATATGGTGGTGTATTAACATGTGAAAGACCAGCTCCCGCAATTAGCCACTCTAAAACAAGCATGTTGTTGTGTAAAAAGTTCTGAATGCACTATCAAATCAACTGTTTTCTTTTTGCGTATTGTTTTTGTTTTTGGCAAGGACAGATGGTGCCGCGTCCATGCAACATGATGCAAAGCATTAAGCCGAATTATGGTTAATTTCAAAGCTTTTAGTCTTGTTCATGAAAATACATGTCTACAAGATTAGGACCTGTTCAAACATAGAACAATTAGCGAAAAAGAAAGATCACAAATGCTGATGATTTTCACCAGTTTTTGTTGTTAAGGGTGATTATAAATGGCAATACAGTGTGAGGAGCCGATCTTCACTGTGTGGTAATGACCTTGGTTGGTGGCTGGCCGCTGTTAATTGACAAACAATGTTTAACTACATTAGATTATACAAACATATTTTCCTTTTTTCCCCCTTTTCTTTTTCTTCTTATTTTTGTGAGCAATTTCGCAAATGTTTTCTTGGGGGTCATATGCCCCCCACCCCCCCCCCCCCCTTAGCTACGCCACTGCTGTTTGTTCAGGTGAAACAAAGCATATCATGGTAGATGGACATACTTATGGCAGAAATTTTTTAACGCCCGGAACAACTATGATTTTCCTTTTTTTTGCACAGATAGACACCTAACCATGTTATGCTTTGTTTCACCTGAACAAAGAATGACAACAGGTTCTGGAAAACATGCCTTGTTAAAACCCTTTCTGTGGGCCATTGCCGAACTGTCTCTCGGACGGAAATCATAAGGAGACAGAAGCTGGGATTTAATGGGAAGGCTCGGGAGGGTGTAGTCCATGGGAGTGGCATCTGATATTAAGATAATTACCAACACAAATACCAAAATGTGACTCCTATGACTGATTGTGCCAAACTGTTCACAGGTTTGTTGTTTCATGGATATGTTGGGTTTCATAAAGTAAAGCTACTGGTCTATGTACATGTGCTTTAATTACATTTCACTGTTTTGGAGAGCTGTTGGATTTCGGGAGGTGATGTTACGTAAGATTTGTAAATAATGTGTAAGGTCAAGCATCAATCAAGAGAGGTACCACCACAGTGCATGAAACAAGTTTTGCTTGATGAGACTAATTAAAAAGTACAAATGAGGTAGATTGGGCTCAAAATGGATCCAAAAGCAATACTTACCCGTTGTAAAGAAAATTGACTTCACTCGGAGAGGCAGCTCAATATCTCCTTCATGATGACACATCAGTGAATGGCAACAGTCTAAAAACTTTTGAACAGGATGCCTGCTAAATATGCAACATGAAAAGCTGTTAACAATTGATAACTGATGCTTTGACATGTCTTGTAATCTGACTGTTTTCAATCAGTACTTTGATGCACTGCATGACGCCGTATTAATATAGTTTTCAATTTGAAGTTACATCATGCATGATGTACTTTCTCAAAGTAAAATATAATTTTTATGAGAACTTGTCCTGTAAATTTAGATGAAGATAATGATGAGAGGTCCGACCCCTCACAGAATCACAAATCTACTCCATGACAGTAGTTTTGAGGTACTGGAGAACATGTTTTGGGAAAATTTAAGAGAGTGCAAAACACCGGATTTTGAGAGTTGAGATGGCACAGAATCCACTAGGGTTTGAGAGTTGAAACATCATTTGATTTGTAAGTTATTGAGTGACTGGACAGCAAATTGTTTTGGCAAATTGAAGAGAAGTCACAGCATTGGATCTGGAACAATCTGAATATTATTAGACTACCAATTGTTTGAGGGACAGGATAAGAATTGGCACAACATCAACATCAGCTCAGAAACAATTTAATGGGGAAAAAAAAAGGTTGGCATGTTTTTTGAGGGACTTACAGGACATGTGCTTGGGTAAAATTACAAAGATGGCCTAAAATTAGCTCATACACAATTAAAGAGTTGAAAAAAAAAACATGAGAGTGGCAAGTTTTGAGGGACAGAACTACATGTGCTTTGGAAAATGTAAGAGATTTGGATCTGCAACAATTTGACAGATTTAAAATTTGAACGTTGAAATGTCTTAAGCTCATCAATTTTTCGAGGGACTAGTCAACAAAACATGAGCCTCAGGGAAAACCAAAGACAGCAAAACATCCACTCTGGAATAATTTCAGAGTGGAAGTTTCATTAGGTTGCAAAATTTTGAGGGACTTGACAACATGAGGGTTGGAGAAATTTAAGAGACGGCACATCATTGCCTCACGAACAATTTGAGAGCTGAAAATCATTGTGCAGGGATTCAACACAAAGAAGAATCGACAGTTTTCAACATACCTCAGAAAAGGAGGGATTAGTGCATGGCCATCCCAAACATGACATTCCAAGTTGACCTTGATACAAGCATCTCCTAATAAAGGAAGCTCTTGTCCATGATTGATCCTGCTCTTCAATCAGTGAATAATCTGCAAGCAAAGTAAAACACATGGTTTGAATTATTTCATCAAATATCATCATGCTTGGGGAAAATTTAAGAAACAGAGCAATATCGGCTTGTGAAATATTTGAAAGTTGAAATATCTTAAGATTTTTGAGGGACAAGACAACATGAGCCAAGAGGAAGACCAAAGACAGCACGAAATGGGCTGTGGAACAATTTGTCAACTTTTGAGGTTCTGGACAATATGTGGTTTGGAGAAATTTAATAGACGGCACATTGGATTGTGAACAATTTGAACATTGACAAATCATTACAATTGCAAGGTTTGAAGGACTGGACATAATCGGCTTTTTAGAGTTGAGGCGGCACAGAATCCATTGGGGTTTAGTTTCAAAGTTCTAAAGTTTTAAAGATTTTGGGGACTGGACAGCATGTGCTTTGGGGAAAGGTTAAGAGACGGCCGGTCATCGGCTCTGGGACAATTTGAGGGTTGGATTTTCATAAGATTGCCAATATATTGTAGAAAGTAGACAACATGAGCCTCAAAGAAAACCAAAGACAGCAAAACATCCACTACGGAATAATTTAAGAGTTGAAGTTTCACTAGATTGCACAGTTTTGAGGGACTGGAGAACAAGTGGTTCGGAGGAATTTAAGAGACGGCACAACATTGGCTCTGGGACACTTTGAGGGTTGAAATTTCATTAGATTGCCAAATTGCTTAGAGAGAAGACAACATGAGCCTCAAAGAAAACCAAAGACAGTCAAACATTCATTCTGGAATAATTTCAGAGTTGAAAACATGTGGTTTGGAACAATTTAGGAGTGGAAAATCATTGCCAAAGGTATCAACACTAAGAAGAATTGATATTTTTCTACATACCTAAGAAAAGGAGGGAGTAATGCATATCCACCCCGAACACAACATTCTAAATTGACCTTGATAGAAGCAACTTTAAACTAGACATGTTGCATTTGTGCACAAATGCCGAGCTGTTTCGTCATAACTTTTTCAAATTACTCAACTGAATTTGAAAGTTTTTTTTGTATTCAAAGTAGTTATGACGTTCAAGCCTGTTTAAAGAAGAATTTGGATTATACCACGATTTGTAAGCAATTTATGACTAAAAGGTGCAAAAAATAGAAAAAATCATAAAAAATCATGTGATGACGTCATTATGACGTCATTTCAGAATTTACAAGAACTTGCCAATATCCAACAACCTACCAAGTTTCAACATGATCGCACTAACACTTAGGGAGATATACGACTTTAAAAAAGGCACCTTTAATGCCGCGTCACGTGACCCCCGATGACGTCATCGATCTGAAATTTCACACATATGATGGCTGCTCGACGATCAACATGTGTGTAAATTTTGAAGTGAATACACAAAACTTCACCACACACATCTTCAAAAAGTCCATTTTGATCAGTTTTCAACCTGCCGCTAGAGGGCGCTCTTGTGTGTTGTGACGTCATCGGTATTTTTTTTTTAATTACCCACCCTTGCCAGACAATAACATAGTTAAAAGCAACTTCATAACTATTTCCACTTTTGAATAACGAGGCACTTCCGGTTTCGACCGGAAGTAGAGGTCATGTGAGGTCACGCACACTGAATAAAATGAAGACCTAATTTATCCCTATACAATCCCGCAATCAAAAACCTACGGTCTCTTGTGGCTGATTTGTTACTGATTTTCAAATATTTAAAATAGAAACCTTTAAGATGACGTCACGTGACAGGTGATGACGTCATCATGACCTCATTGTTTTGAGATCATTATTGCACCAATGCCTTTCATCACTGAAAGTTTCATTGTAATTGCTCTTTAGGAACTATGCAAAAAGCCGCTTTGACCGAACGTGCGTTATGTCAATAGCCTTTTTTACTGAAACAGACAAATAAAAAAAATAATAACAAAAACTTTAACGAAAACAAGAGCTGTTTCGCTGCGCTGCGCTACGAAACAGCTAAAAAAAAAGGAGGGACTAGCGCTTAGCCACCCCAAACATAACATTCCGATAGAAGCATCTTCAAATAAAGGATATGTCCATGAAGGATACTGCTCTTCAATCAGTGAATAATCTGAGGTTGCCGAGTTTTGAGGGACTAGTCATCATCAGCTTTGGAGAGTTGAGACTGACCCAGAATCTGATTGGGATTTAGTTTCAAAGTAGAAAAATCATTGGATTTGTAAGTTTAGGAACTGGACAGCATGTCCTTTTGGACACATTTAAAAGGGGTCACAACATTATTAGACTGGCAAGTGTTTTGGGGACAGGATAGGAATTGACACAACATCAGCTCGGGAACAATTTGAAAGTTCAAAACCACCAGTTTAGCAACTTTTTAGGAAAGAGACAACATGTGCTTGGGTAAAATTGCAAAGAATTGCAAAGAATTGGGGACAGAATAAGAATTGGCACAACATCAGCTCAGGAACAATTTGAGATTTCAACAACCATTAGGTTGCAACTTTTTAAAAATCTGACAACATGTGCGTGAGTAACGTTGCAACTTTTTAAAAATCTGACAACATGTGCGTGAGTAAAATTGTTTTGAGGGTAAAAGTTTTGAGGGACTATTGTCTAAACCCCCAAAAATGTGCGATGGGAAAATTTTAGACATGGCACAACTGCTCTGGGACAATTCGAGGGATGGAAAATCAACTTGTGAAAAGTTTGAGAGTTGAAATATCATTAAATGTGGTTAAGTGAGTTTACTAATCAGCAAAACCTGTGCCGTCACATGGATGACCTGCAGTGGTTGGAGTGTAGCAGTGAGTTTACTAATCAGCACAACCAATGCCGTCACTAGGATGACCTGCAGTGGTTGGAGTGTAGCAGTGAGTTTACTAATCAGCACAACCGGTGCCGTCACATGGATGACCTGCAGTGGTTGGAGTGTAGCAGTGAGTTTACTAATCATCATAACCTGTGTCGTCACATGGATGACCTGTAGCGGTTGGAGTGTAGCAGTGAGTTTACTAATCAGCACAACCGGTGCCGTCCCATGGAAGACCTGCAGTGGTTGGAGTGTAGCAGTGAGTTTACTAATCAGCACAACCAATGCCGTCACTAGGATGACCTGCAGTGGTTGGAGTGTAACAGTGAGTTTACTAATCAGCACAACCTGTGCCGTCACATGGATGACCTGCAGTGGTTGGAGTGTAGCAGTGAGTTTACTAATCATCAAAAACTGTGCCGTCACATGGATGACCTGTAGCAGTTGGAGTGTAGCAGTGAGTTTACTAATCAGCACAACCTGTGCCGTCACATGGATGACCTGTAGCAGTTGGAGTGTAGCAGTGAGTTTACTAATCAGCACAACCGGTGCCGTCCCATGGAAGACCTGCAGTGGTTGGAGTGTAGCAGTGAGTTTACTAATCAGCACAACCGGTGCCATCACAAGGATGACCTGCAGTGGTTGGAGTGTAGCAGTGAGTTTACTAATCAGCACAACCGGTGCCGTCCCATGGAAGACCTGCAGTGGTTGGAGTGTAGCAGTGAGTTTACTAATCAGCACAACCAATGCCGTCACTAGGATGACCTGCAGTGGTTGGAGTGTAGCAGTAAGTTTACTAATCAGCACAACCTGTGCCGTCACATGGATGACCTGCAGTGGTTGGAGTGTAACAGTGAGTTTACTAATCAGCACAACCTGTGCCGTCACATGGATGACCTGCAGTGGTTGGAGTGTAGCAGTGAGTTTACTAATCATCAAAAACTGTGCCGTCACATGGATGACCTGTAGCAGTTGGAGTGTAGCAGTGAGTTTACTAATCAGCACAACCTGTGCCGTCACATGGATGACCTGTAGCAGTTGGAGTGTAGCAGTGAGTTTACTAATCAGCACAACCGGTGCCGTCCCATGGAAGACCTGCAGTGGTTGGAGTGTAGCAGTGAGTTTACTAATCAGCACAACCGGTGCCATCACAAGGATGACCTGCAGTGGTTGGAGTGTAGCAGTGAGTTTACTAATCAGCACAACCGGTGCCGTCCCATGGAAGACCTGCAGTGGTTGGAGTGTAGCAGTGAGTTTACTAATCAGCACAACCGGTGCCGTCACATGGATGACCTGCAGTGGTTGGAGTGTAGCAGTGAGTTTACTAATCAGCACAACCTGTGCCGTCACATGAATGACCTGCAGTGGTTGGAGTGTAGAAGTGAGTTAACTTATTAACACTATAACATTACAACTGGGATGTGATGAGTGGATATTGGATCAAAATGCAAGACACACCCTTTGTAAAGAAAGCTGACTTCACTCAGAGAGGCAGCTCATTATTCCCTTCGAGATGTAACATTATACAATTGTTGCACGCTGTGACGGGGTCCATGGCGTTTTGTACACCCGAGGGTGTACAAAACCCATGGACCCCAAATCACAGCGTGCAACAATTGTTTTGTTATACCTTGGTAACATGATAACATTAATTACGCAGAGTATGCAAAGTTTAATAAGCAGACTAACAGTAATACAGTTGTTCAAACAAGAAACCATTCTTCACTGTTCCCTCGAACCCGCGGCCGTTTCATACTAAGCGCTGGAAATCGACCAACGGTGGGAACGATCAAGGTGATGTACACCGGTTAACATCACTCATGTTACCCGCCGCGCTGTGCAGCCGTGGTACATGCGTATTTGTTGCACGGCACGTGATTGGTTCTCGACCAATCAAACTTCACAGTTTGTTACCGAGGTATAACAACACTGATTGGCAACAGTTTAACAGCTTCTTGAACAGGATGTCTGCAAAATATGAAACATGAAAAGCTGTTAACACTTGATAACAGATGCATGACACGTCTTGTAAACCGACTGTTTTTATATAACACCCAAGTAGATCCTTGTCACTTGATTGCAGGATTCAATACTTAAACCATCACATGACCTACGTCATACCTTGCATTTCGGTAATGCTTAAGGCCACAAGCGTCAAGACTGGGACTTGAACCCACCCTCTGCTGATCAGAGCTTCAGTCCGGTGCACTTCACTGCTCGGCCAAGATTGACCCTACCATGAAATAGTGTTGCATAAAATAGTTTTTGGTTGTGGAAAAAATGTGGTCAGAACAAGATAGCTGGTCAACAGAAGAAATGTGACTTTTTTATGAGTACACTATTGTAACTCTCTTGTCTTTAAAAGAAATTAACAATCATGAAGATAGTTGTTTTGGTCTTTTGAGAAATCACAGTTACAGGGTTGTTTTGTGATGCTTGTGGACATTATGCTTGTGGTGTATCATGTCCGTGTGGTCCACTGCATGGAACTCAAGTTTTGATAGTTGAATTGTCGGAATGTGGGTTCGAATCCCGGCCATGACACTTGTGTCTTTGAGCAAGGCACTTAACCATAATTGCTTTTCTTATTCCAGGTGTATAAATGGGAGCCTGAGAGTGCTGAGACAGTGTTGTGTTGGATTAACCTCTTTAGTGCTAACTTAATCAGCTTGGGGGTTGTATGCTCCCCAGGGAGTCAAGAGGAATGTTAGAGGAAGTTAGAGGAATGGTCTAAGTATTTCTGATGAACAGGGATAATGATGTTGAAAGCGCCTTGATCTAGCTACTAGGTTATGTGTGCTATATAAGAACCAATTACTAGCAACACCAAGAGCATTTCAGACAAAATTATGACTCACATTTTTTATAAATTTACATTTTAAGCTGAGCTTTTGTCATTGTTAAAGCTCAACAAAGTCTTTTCTGAATTTAAAGCTCTGTCACTCTAAAGTAATGGTAAGTCAAGATTTATCAATAGTCTTTTAAATTATTGTGGAGTTCTCAGAAAAAAATAAACATGAAATTATTAAAACACTTTTTCTTGTACACAAGCACAAAATTGACTCAACTGAAAAATTACAGTATTACAGACTGGTACAAAAAAAACCTGCTCATTTCTTAATTGCTTGCAAGCATTTTGGGGGTTATCAGCCAAGCTCTCTGATAAATTTGAAGCGGTAATATTTTGCAACATCATGGGGGAGACTGCAACATCATGGCTATAAGTTTTTCAAATCATAATGCATTTTCAACACACAGGATGCCAACAATTTCAAATACAACTTAAAAAACCTGAGATGACATCAACAGGAATGTGCTTCTTACCCGCTTAACAGTGTTGAACACTCAGGAAAACTTCTAAAATGTCCTTCATGGTGTAATAAGAGTGAATGACAACTGAACACAGGATCCAGATAAGAGGGCTGCAAAATAAAAAAAACAAGAAGGGAATAAAACATTTCATAAAGGAACAATAAGGGTCAAGTCTTTTCCATACATTAAAAAACCAATACATCATCACCAAAACCTGTGCCGTCACATGGATGACCTGCACTGGTTGGAGTGTAGCAGTGAGTTTACTAATCATTCATCACAACCTGTGCCGTCACATGGATGACTTGCAATGGAGTCAGTGAGCTTAGTAATCGGCACAACCTGTGCCCAACTTAATGGCTCCACTTACTGCAAAATGTGTGCTTGCGATCACCATTCTTCACTTACAGGGCAAGCGCCAAATTTCTGAGCTAGCTTTGTGAGCGAAAAATGGCTTGTAATGTGGAGTATCGCGCACGAGCAAAATTCCCTGCTAACCTGTGAATATGCTTGACGTAAGTGCAGAATTCCACCTTCAGTAAGCGCTGATTCTTGGCTTACCTTAAGCAGAGCCATAAAATTTGGCCCTGTGCTGTCATATGGATAACCTGCAGTGGTGGAATGGGCTGGAGGATGTTGCTGTTGGGTGCTACCGTTATTTGCTAAGTTGAGGGCTGGTGATGGAATGGGGTGGGGGTTGCTGCTGATGGGTTATACTGACACTTGCTGCATTATTGTTGATTCAAAATCTTGAATCTTCAACAAGACAAACATCCTCCAATGATAGATTTCCAACTAATCAAGAATACAGTACTGAAGAAAGATCAACCCTCAATTCTTAACATGAACAACACACTTTTTAATTCCATTTATATACACACTTTGCCGTACAAAATCTTGCATTTGATTTGTATAAGGCCTTCACTATCCTCAACACAACAGTAACTACAGAAAACTACAAAATACCATCACAAATATTGTTTTAAAACCATATCATGATTGAAAAGTACATTCCTCATGTAGTTATTAAAAACCACAAACCACAAAGGAAACTGACTGGGTAAATTTTATATATTTTGGGTTTGAACAAAGAAAAATTGACTGGAGCAGGGCAGAACTAGAGAAGGAGTAGGCCCAGTTTCAGGGCAGCTGCTTGCCAGCTCGTTGTAGCCGAGGGGTCCAGTGCATCGGACTCAAGTTCTGAAGCCTGAGTCATCAGAGTGTGGGTTCGATTCCAACTCATGGCACTTGTGTCCTTGAGCTAGGTATGTAACCATAACTGCTTCTCTTAACCCAGGTGTATGAATGGGAACCTGAGAGAGTTGAGACAGTATTGGGTTGGATTAACCCCTTTGCACTATCTAAGAAGCATTGGATTGTATGCTCTCCAGGAAGTTGAACAAGTTTGAATGTAAAGCGCCTTGATCTAGCTACTAGATGCACTATAAACCAAATATTCTTCTTCTTACAAAAGCATGTGATTCTATTAGTTGTAAGAGCAGTGCCATGAATTTGGGAACAGATTGCACTGGCTGAAACAACAGTTTATTAAGCCGTGTTCACATTGGATTAATATTCAACACAGATTACAGTTAATGTTCCAATGGGTAAATCTATTTCCAGTGTCCGCACTTGGATTATTTGGCGTAGGTAAACTAACCGAGACGATGGTGAAACAACCTGACAGACTAAAGATAAACACACGAGGGCGCTATGCTAGTGACCTTTAACCAAATGGGACAAAATACACGACCTAGCTTGTAAACAATGGTTGAAGAACCGGACCGTGTATTTTACTGGCCGGTTTTACAGGGAAGTTACGTCCACACTGTTTTGGGGGCTCGGTTAGTTTTACCAGGTTAGTTTACCTGGGCAGAAGGTGGCCGGTTAAACTACCCACTGGATTTGGTTAAGTTACCTGGATGAAATTTTCCTGGGCTGTTTGCACTGGACTTAAAATGGTCAAGTTACCATTTGCTCAGTTAGTTTACCCCCAAAAAGTCCAATGCGAACATGGCTTTTGATTTTGAGGTCAAGTCTTTTGTTGGCTTTCCAAAATGATTCTGCAGAAGAAGAAAAACCCCCAGAAAAGTCAGTATTGTTTAAAAAAAAAAGGAAAAGAAAATGAGAGGTAAATAAATAAAGAATGTTATAGCTGGGGTTGATTTCACAAAGAGCTAAGATTGATCTTAAGATGTGAATCAATCTTAATAAAAGTGAGACGTCACAATATAAATCACTATGACAATATTGACAACTCATCTTTTGATGAATCTTAGTGCTTTATGAAATTGAGCCCTCTATTGGCAAAGAGTTTCCCCACCCCCACAAGATTTTATGGAAAATCCACCAAGGTTTCCCTCCAGTTAGCAACCAACACATGAATGGATGTTCAACTGCAAAATTATTTGAATCACCAAATGTAACCGATAACATTTTAGGCCTAAGCATATAGACCATGCAACCCGGACGTTACACATTTACAAAAGAGCCACAGAGCCTGGACTTCCTGCAGGCGCAATTTGTACACAGCTCAATGGAAGAAACCATTAAACTTGACATTTTCATGGAGATTGCAGTGTCTGATTTGTATCATCTTTTGATCTGAAGAAAAAGGGCACATCTCAAAACTTGTATATCTCTTCTTCTTTCTTTTTTTATAACTGAGGTAATTATTTTGTAAACTTCTCATATCCCTAGTTTCATATCTTGCCTGCCAGGAAATGCCTAGGATTGTACAAGGTCACTCTTTTTGTAAACAAAGGTTGTATACATCGTTTATTCCTTGTGTTTTCACCCAACACAAATATTTGACAAACACTTATTACTCTGTACTTTCCCGAGTCCTGTGGAAAAAAAGATCCACAGGCATACTATTCAGGTGGGATTTGAACTCACGACCTTTGCCATTCTAGAGCAGATGTTATACCACAAGACCATGGAGCATGCCCAGTAGCTAGAGGCCAGTTTGAACCCCAACCGAATAATATGCCCGTGGATTCTTCATAAAATTCATTGTGTAGCTCTAATGGCAAACAATGTTAGAAATGCTACAGAAAAAGACAAGTACTAATTTACTCACCCAGAAAGGACATCTCCAAGTGCAATCCCTTACCAAAATTTCCAATTGGAACCAATTGGAAATTTTCCAATGTTGTGTATTGGCACAAAACCAATTGGACCCGATTGGACCCAATTGGACTCAGTTGGATTCAGTTTGATTTTTTTCCCCCAACTAGACCCAATTGGAAATTTTCAACTACACCCAAAATTAAGTTTTTACCCATTGGTCCGACAGCTTAACCCTTTCCTTACCATAGGCGACTTTAGTCGACTGCACTCATACCCCCTCTTCCTTACCATTGGTGACTTTAGTCGACCAAGCTTGCACACAAAAAAGCACTCAAGCCTGAGCACAAAGGCCATTTGTAATAAAGTTGTAGTTTTGTCCATGTTCACCCTCCATACCCAAGCTTACCATCATTGGAAAGAGAGAGACCGGATCTTTCCAATGGTGGTAAAATAAAATAAGGTTGCTATTATGCAATCTCTTCAAATTGGAATAGGAAGATCCGAAATGCCAAACACCTACGGAGCGCCATATAGTTGTGTACAAAAAAACTTTTTGAGATTACAGATTGCACTGAGGAAAGAAAGACCAAGAACTTTGACATTTATTGGACCAATCTCAATGAGTTTTAGATTATATGAAAGGAAATTCAATAAGGAAGAACTTTTTTATTACTTATTTTGCTGTAAAACAATATCTTCAAGGAGATAATGGAGTTTGTAAAAATGGCCTTTGAGCGAAAGCTTTCTGTTGTGTAAGAATGTGTGCTTCACGCTTGAGTGGTCAAACAATGCGGTCACCAGCGGTTGTTTATGTCCAAACAATTCGGTAACGAAAGGGTTAATAGTCCGAAAGATTGATACCAATCATTGGACCATTGAGCAAAAAAAAAAGTATTTTATATCCATTGGGCTGACAGTCCAAATACTTATGGGGATAGAGTATATCCCACCCCACTCGAGGGATTTACACCAGTGCAGTTAACTAATTCTAAATCTAGTTGGTGACATTGGAATAATATGAAGAATAATAAAATGTAGTTCCAATAGCAAATAATCTTAGAAATACTAAACAAAAAAGAAAAAAGAAGTCTCCACGTGCAACGTCAAGTTGAATGATGACTTGGGTTGTCTTTTGTTAAGACTGAATACATACAGTCACTCTGAAATGACACTTCCAAAAGTTCACGGATCTAAAACGAAACCCATCATACTTTGACCTGCGCGGTCAGAGACTTTTCTTAGGCATTTGGATTTCTGAGAAACAGCCGACTCCAAAACCAACACACGATGAGAGTCTGAAGCTTCTGTAATGCTTTTTCAAACACATATCGGACAATTTTTTATGTTCACATGAAATGGAATTGCATCCTGTGAGCGAACCATCTGTTTGTGTAGATTTGGATGAATGTGAACATCTTTACGCAGAAAATCATCGGATATCTGAATGCAAAGATTGGATGCTACCTGAGAAGTTTCCTGTCTGACTTTGTACACTCAACTTTTTTTTTCTTGTTTTGGTAGACTGTAAAATGCACCAATATCCGGTGATCAATTTTAATTGAATCTGGTGAAAAAATTAGGTCAAACTAGATCTGTCTTTGGTTGATAATATCCAGCGTATTTATTGACCCCAATAACAAATTGACAAAAGTGGTGGTGGTTTGTGGATATCTACATCAAAATCTGTTCGACGCTTCTTTGATACAATATTGTAAACCAAACACTTTTGGACAAATAACCTGTGAATGTCATTCTTTTGTTTAACACCTTCCCAAGACATTTCCCCGCCATTCTACACTGAGCATATGTCTAAACCGCTATACCACTGAGCGTGCCCGGTATCAACAGGCCGGTTTGAATCTTGTAATAGTAGCAGTGGTTCCTGCAAACAATTTAATAATGTATAATAATTGCAGCAGGGCTTCAAAGGTATTATGCAAGGTTGGTAAGGACAAAAAACATCATTGTTTCATTTTAGTCTGAAAGCTCACTGATTATAAAGTTCATATTCTAGAACCATTTTTTTTCTGTGAAATATTTCACTCTGAAATGAAGTGGTAATCAAGAAAACTGTCTGTGACTACTTTGTCAGCTCCACCAATCCTGTATAACAATATAAGATCATCACATCAGTGTAAGGTGAAACCAAACTAATATTCTCTATGTCCAATGCATTATTACAACCATTGAACTATTTTTGTAACTGTGTAAATATTTTACACATCTGGAAAGTTATTACTAATATATTAAGCCACTTGTTGGGACAGGGCCTTTTCTAACACCCCCCCCCCCCCGAAACTTGAACTTCTCAGAGCTACTCACACTACCTCATGCTTCCAACAATCTCTCAAAACTCATCTCTTGTGAAAATATTCTTCTTGTTTCTTGATTTTTAATAGATGTTAAATTTGCATTGGGGATTCAGAATACTGTTTGTCTTTTAATTACATACACCGATGTGTGTCAAGCACTGTATACTCAGTACTTTCCCCCTGTGGGGGAAACAAATCATAGGGTTGGGGTTATTACTCGGGTGGGATTCGAACCCACATGCCCTTCGACATTCTAGAGCAGATGTCACCATGCCGCAAGAGGCTAGAGTATCTTTTTTTTCTTTTTTTCAAAGAACATGGGAAAGCACTGAGTATACAGTGTTGAACACACATTGGAGTATGGGTAACACAGTAATAATATTGATTCTGGAATGTTTTGAGAAAGTGCTCCTTACAAGTGCTGTTTCATTGTACAGGCACGGGAAGGAGGCCGCCCTCTAATTTCAAAGGATGAGCATCATGGACCTAAACTGAACTTCTTATTGTAATTATGCTAATTATAAAGTTGGATACAGACACTTGAACACTGAGGGTACACTTGGTTTCCCTACAATATCAGTATCAATTATTAAAATTTTTTGCATCTTTCAACAATAAATGAATATACAGACATTTTACACAAGGTGTCGCCCTCTTTAAAAGTTCCGCATAAGACATAAACATCTCAGAATAAACATCTTGCCAAATTTTGTTCTCTCGTTCTCTCCTTAATGACTGAGGGTTAAATCCTGAACATCCGGGGTGAACAGGAGCTCAAGGGATGCACTCTGTCATCACTGGTTTCAGAACAAGATCCAACTCAGCATGATTGTCTGGATGACCTCGATTTGACCCCCGTGGTGGCAGAGATTCGAAATGGCGGCAGATGAGAGGACTCTGGATCAGATATTGTGGACCTCCAAGTCTGGTTCCCTGTGTACAAAATAAATTTATGATTATGACAAAACCATATAAATAGGATATGCTGAGCCAAATTGTCGTATGTGTCTGCTGTGCCCGCCCTCTATGTCAGTTCTGAACACTGTCAGTTCCTGAATGGCAAAAGTAATCAACCAATAAAAACAGAACATAAGTGAAGTTTGAAGCTTTGCACGGTGTGGAAATAATAAGTAACTACACAGTACACTCTGTCTCCTGAAGATGAGCAGAGTATTCTGTTCGAAACGTTGAGACCGCACCGGCTCTTTTCAGAGCCAGCACTCCTCCCAAAAGAGATTTTACACATGGTTGTAGTCCCCACAACGCTACTATTTATAGTCACTTCTTAGAAATAGGACATGCTTCGCTAAAATTGTCGTCTGTGTCTGTGCACGCCCTCTACATCAGTTGTGAACACAGAGTGTCAACACCACATCACATTCCTGAATGGCAAAAGAAATCAACCGGTAGAAATAGGGCAAGCTTAGCTAAACTGTCGTCTGTGTTTGCTATGCACGCCCTCTATGTCAGTTTTGAACACAGAGTGCTAACACCGCATGAAATTGCTGTATGGCAAAAGTAACCTGATCAACCAATAGAAATAGGACATGCTTCACTAAATTGTCATCTGTGCCTACTGTGCACACCCTCTATGTCAAATAGTTTCACATGATATTTGAGTCTGGTAGATCAACCAATAGAAATAGGACATGTTAATGAGTGAAATTGTCATCTGTGTCTACTATGCCCGCCCTCTATATCGGTTGTGAACACAGAGTGACAACACCACATAAAATTCCTGTATGGCAAAAGTATATTTTACTTGTAAAACATCTTTCCAACCATATTCATTCCATAACAAATGCTTTCTCTAGCCCAAAGTGCCCAAATCCGAAGCCAACTTACCCCTACTATTTTTACTATTATTAAATTATCTTATTATCTGGTAAGTAGAATGGCACTCCGTACAATGACACTCATGTTGAACGTTTTCCATTGTCCCCCCCCCCCCCCCATCTAAACCTCAAACTCTTTCACCTTGGGACCAAGCATCAACTGCAGAAAAAAAGCGTAATAGAGAAAGCAACAAAACAAACTTTAGAACATTTTTATAAAGTGTCTTCTGGCTTTAAAAGTCATTCCATTATCTAAGATTAAAGAAAAAAGTCTTAAACCGCACCAGGTGTAAACCTGGCCGTCCGCATTCATGTAAATTGCTCAGAGCAAGCATCAAGTCTTTAGATAAGATTAATCTAACATCCCCTATTGTATCTTCAATTGATACCCCTGTCAGGTATTTCGAACAAATCGGACGCTTCAAATAAATCACGCTCAACCATGGATGAAGAAAACGTGAACCTTATTTCCTCTGAAAACAGGTCATCTATGAGTACATTTGCTCGGTTTTTCATCAGGCCTGATGGTGAATCGTAGTGTGATAAATAGTTTGGTATTACTCCTGGGAATTGCTACATCTCTGGGTAAGTACACATGACTTACAGTTGTGCGTTCGGTGTTCATAAAATTTGGCAAATTATTATTAAGTTTGAGTCAGGAAGTTTAAATTTACAGTCATGTTATTTTGATGAGCTGATGTTTTGCAGTTCGGCTCTCTATGCAGTCTGTTGAAACAAGTTGTATGAAGAGAGAATGTTTTTAAACCAACATGCCTCAATTTCATTTCAATCTATTTTTACAATAAACACATTTTTGTGTTTAGCAAGAAAAGGGACAGGGAATAAATGCAACTTAAAAATGAGCATAGAGATTTTTCTGATGCGTATGTGTTCATACAACCTTACAAAACTGATTTGTAGGGTCCTCCCATTGTTGCTCTGTGATTCTCTTTTCTTAAGAATTCCTCTGTGGGGTCCAAATTCAACAAAGAAAACCTTGCGGGGGTAGCTTTGTACAACTGTGTTAAAAGACCCCATAGGGGTCTCTTGACTCTTTTAGTTTAAACATAAATTATACTAGCAAATCTTCAGCCTTGCTGTAATGAGATGTTGCTGTAACACATTGAGGGGCGAAACCTGCAAGAAGATAGAGTAGCACCCAGGCTTTAAAAAGCAAACCAGCTAAAGGAAATCTATACTACAATCAGCCAGGGATGATATATTATTGGTTTACGGAATAGAAAAATCATTCCAATCCTCTAGTTTTCAAACAATACATCATAAAGGGATAGTACATCATTGGTTTTTGGAAGAGTACATTCATTCCAATCCTCTAGTTTTCAAACAATACATCATAAAGGGATGGTACATCATTGGTTTTTGGAAGAGTACATTCATTCCAATCCTCTAGTTTTCAAACAATGTATCATAAAGGGATGGTACATCATTGGTTTTTGGAAGAGTACATTTATTCCAATCCTCAAGTTTTCAAGAAACAAATCATAAAGGGATGATACATCATTGGTTTTTGGAAGAGTACATTTATTCCAATCCTCAAGTTTTCAAGAAACATATCATAAAGGGATGGTACATCATTGGTTTTTGGAAGAGTACATTCATTCCAATCCTCTAGTTTTCAAACAATATATCATAAAGGGATGGTACATCATTGGTTTTTGGAAGAGTACATTCATTCCAATCCTCTAGTATCAAGAAACATATCATAAAGGGATGGTACATCATTGGTTTTTGGAAGAGTACATTCATTCCAATCCTCTAGTTTTCAAACAATATATCATAAAGGGATGGTACATCATTGGTTTTTGGAAGAGTACATTTATTCCAATCCTCAAGTTTCCAAGAAACATATCATAAAGGGATGATACATCATTGGTTTTTGGAAGAGTACATTTATTCCAATCCTCAAGTTTCCAAGAAACATATCATAAAGGGATGATACATCATTGGTTTTTAGCAGAGTACATTTATTCCAATCCTCTAGTTTCCAAGAAACATATCATAAAGGGATGATACATCATTGGATTTTGGAAGAGTACATTTTTTCCAATCCTCAAGTTTCCAAGAAACATATCATAAAGGGATGGTACATCATTGGTTTTTGGAAGAGTACATTTATTCCAATCCTCAAGTTTCCAAGAAACATATCATAAAGGGATGATACATCATTGGTTTTTGGAAAAGTACATTTATTCCAATCCTCAAGTTTCCAAGAAACATATCATAAAGGGATGATACATCATTGGTTTTTAGCAGAGTACATTTATTCCAATCCTCTAGTTTCCAAGAAACATATCATAAAGGGATGATACATCATTGGATTTTGGAAGAGTACATTCATTCCAATCCTCTGGTTTTCAAGAAACATATCACAAAGGGATGGTAGATCATTGGTTTTTGAAAGAGTATTTATTCTAGTCTCTCAGTATTCAAAACTATTAATTGTTAAGAAACATACCATAGATGGATTGTACCTCAATGTTTATGGAAGAGTACATTCACACCAATCCTCTAGTTAAAAAAAAAACACCCCATTGAGGGATAGTACAGCATTTGTTTATCGATACCCATTCCCATCTTCAATTTTTCAAAACACTAAAAGCAGGATAGTTCATAATTGGTTTGGGAGGAGTTCATGCGCCACATGTAAAGCACCTCTCAGAACTTTGATGCAAAAAGAACAAACCATTTTGACAATGAACAGAAAGGTGCATTCACTTCCCCGAACCAACATTGTATCTTTCCAGTGAGGATAGACTGTGTCAGTTGACCTTGAGAGCATACAAGTTAAGGCACCTTGATTTAACAGCTACAGCGTCTACTGTGTCAATTATTTCTATTGTGCTGTTTTAATACATTTCTTCCACTGAATATGTTAGAGTAAATAAAAAAAGCTTGAATTAGAAATTGTAAATTGTAAACAACTTTGGAAATCTTGGAAAAACATTTTTTTCTCTCCCAAGACCTTAATTTCCACTCCACCTTTGACCATAAAGCCATGCAATAAAAGGCCATCATCATGACCTTTGAGTTACATGCATGCAACTGGAGCAAGCTGCTTCATTTAGTAGTAGTACGGTACCCAAACCACATTAAATTAGGACGCCGTTGTCCCGGTGACTCCATACAAAGTCACGCAAAATCTATGCGTCACAAGGTCCGTTTTTGCGCTAAGTAATGAACCACTTATCCTGATTGTTAGTGCAGTTGACACAGTTTGCGTCACACGTTCATCATAAATTCGAAATTTGATACTTTGAAGATGCTGGAGAGTAAGCAATATTTCATCATTTTCTCATAAGTTTCCAGATGTTATTTTAACTTTATTTATTATATTGTTTTGAATGTAATTGATCCATCATTATGTTTTTGGGGTGTGGGAAAAAAGTGATGTGACCAAAAAACACCATATATGGGGTTGAACAAAGAAAAATTGACTGGAGCTGGATTTGAACCAATGACCTCCGGTTTAACATGCCAGCACTTTACCAAATGAGCTATATAGCCCTATGTTGGGGGTCTCCCTATTTTGTCAGTATCTTTGTTGGAGTTGCCAGTCAGAAGCAGGTAACAGTTGTATGGCTTCTGACGGGCCCCTCTGAACAAAGATGTCAACAAAATAGGGAAACCCGGCACTTTAAACCGGAGGTCGTAGGTTCAAACTCCGCTCTAATCAATTTTTCTTTGTTCAACCCCATATCATTTTAAAACGTAGCCAGTCAGTTTCCTTGTGGTTTATTATTTCAAATAAAAATCACACAAAATTGCACCTCCCATAGCTGATGGCTCAGAGGTGCCCGGAAGCTCTTAGGGGAAACTTTTTGTCACAAGACTTAGATGGTCTACTTTTGCAGCTGGAATGATCAAATGTTTCCAAAAACCAATGTACCTTTCCATCAACCGAAAGTCTGGATGGTTCCAAAACCACCTGTTGTGCCTTCTCATTTAAGATCTTTGTTTGAGACTGAAAACTTACCAAAGATATTGAGGTTAGCTGGGAAACATGAAGATCTGCAGGAGTGGCATAACCTGTAGAGTCGTCAGATCGGACAGGACAGCATCGGTTGAGGCATAGGACGATGTTTGCATCAGGTTGACCCGGCGGAAAGCAAAGATTGCTGCAGCTAGAACTGCAATAAAAAACAAACATCTGAATGGTTTGGTCTTCTTTGACTCCAGGGCCCAATTTCATAGAGCTGCCTAAGCACAAAAAGTAGGTAAGCGCAACAAAATTATGCTTACCAGAATGAGGTTACCAGCCAAACTACCATGTTACATGTACAATTTGTGACTGGAATCCTGCTCATTTCTGCTTAGCCAAAATTGTTAAGCAATATGCTCTGCTTAAACAGCTCTTTGAAATTGGGCCAAGGATACCACAAAGACCAGGGCCCAATTTCATAGAGCTGCTTAACATCTGATTTTGTGCTTACTTCGCTAACCGTAACCACACAAAAAGGCATGCTAACCTTCCGGTGCTGTATGAAAATGAATGACGTAGCGATGCAAATCCATGATGAACGCGCAAGATGGCTGCCTCATTTTCTTACTAACCTGTGAAATACGCTTATGCTTAAGCAAATTTTTCTGCTATAGTTAGCACGTAAATTTGCTTACCGTTAAGCAGGGCTATGAAATTTGCCCCTGGAACGGTTCAACCAATAAGTTATTTGCAAGTTAGATTTGTTTTTTGTTTGTTATAAGTGAATACTCAATTTTATTTGCTTCAGACTAAATCAAGTGTTGACTATATGGTTAGGGGATAAGCTTTTGTAAAGTTACATGACAGACAAGGAACACCCATACACACTTTCTGATAAAATTGATTATACACTATGCGATAAAAATTTGCTTTTGCCGTAGCTTTAGAAACGCAAATTGAGCATTCACTCGTGACTGAGCAAGGCGCTGTACCAGACGTCATTCAAATCTAACTCACAAATGGTTTAGTGTCAAAATGAACAAAGCAAAAACATTTACATGACGGTAACAAAATGAATCTATGTCATCACTTTATAAGTTAGACATTTATTTTGTGACAGAATGATGTACTTAATTACACAATTCTCCATAAATTGACCAAAAGTACAAACAAACAAAACAAAACAAAACAAAACAACAAAGCCCCCACAAAACAATCTCAGTAAATTTTATCAAACTTTCTGATTTCATTTAGCAGCTGTCCCCATCTGTACCCCCCAATCCCCCATACCCCCAAAAGATGCTTCGTGCTGGCAACACTAAATGCTGCCACTACTGCAGCAGTACCACACTTGTATGTTATAAGCATTCCTAAATTTAAGGGTAGATATAGGGCTTGAATTTCAGGGGAAATCCACATGACTGCAGGTACCTCGAAAGCGTTTCCTGGACCAGACATTTTTTACAAGACCAGAATTAAAATGAAAAAAAAAACCAAAACTATCTTCACAGTTCAACATAGAATCTTTTTTTGTTTGAACAAGCACTGAGAGAAGATCTTTCTATCTTGGTAAGTACATTTCAATACTCAACAGAATTTAAAGATATTTATCAAACTCAAAAGTCAACATTCGAACATGACTTTATTTTTTATTAAAGATATTCCACAGGGAAGTAATAATTCAAACTAATTCTTCAATTTAGAGTTTAGTGGCCGAAGGCTAAAACCACTGGCCCTGGGTCCTGCGATCAAGTGTTAACTTCGAGCCCTGACATATATTAATATAGTGAAATTGCGCAGTCATCGTTACTGTAAGTAGTGTACTTTTAATTTCTACCTTCAATGTGTGCAAGGAAGCACAGCTTAGAAGTGCCACTGCGGTCATGCATCACTGTCGCGATGCCTCCCAGTGTCTACTTTATGAGATGTAGTAGAGTCTATAGCCCAATCAGTATTTAACATTGATTGACAAAAACAGGTCAATTTGAAGATTGTCAAACCGCTGCCGCAAACACGTTTCAAACTCAAAAAAATGTCATTTTATTAACCTTAATTTACTATTTCTTCTTGGGGTCGAGGATTGTTGTTTAGCATTTAACATCAAATGGAAAATAAATCAGCACAACAAATCTCTTCACACTTGTACGACCAAATTGGATTTGGCTTCAAAGGTTCTCTCAACCATCAATTGGTTATTTTGTTTCCAATGAACCTTATTTGTTCGGCCATAATGGAATTTGCTTTCAAAGGATTTCTCAACTCTTGGTTGTTATTTCTCAATGAACCCAATTTATACTTCATTGGAGACACTTCTGCTCTGTGTAAATACTTGGGGTCCAATGTACATGTAGGTATGTTTTTATTCGGTAAAATCGGTCCGACTACCTCCAACCTTGACCGTGATCTCTTTAGAGTTGTGAAAACAAACGGCTCCTGACTGCAAAACCTCAGCAAACAGAGTAGCAAGTCACAGCCACTTTTGAAAGGGGAAGGGGGAGGGGGTAGGGAAGGAGTATGGGGAGGAATCTATCTACAAAATAACCTCAGCAAATACAGCAGATTTCACAGTGAGTTGGCGGTGGTGGGGAAAGCAGACAGAGGGGTATATTTGTCTACAAAAGAGCCCCCCCTCCTGAAAAAAACATTGCAGCAATTCACAGGAACTTGGGTTCTTAACTAGGAGAGTAAGAGGATCCATGCGCCTTGATAACACCTTTAAGTAATGCAATTCACAAGAGACTTGATTGGGAAATGAACCTAGAACCTCCAGAATGCAAGAACAGATATGTCCACAGGGGTGGGAAGTTAATGAATCATATGTGAGAGAAGGACGAGATCTACGCGCCTTGATAGCACCTTTTAATAATGGCAATTCATAAAGGACTTGGTAGGGACATGAACCTATAACCTTCAGCATTCAGGACCAGATTTGTTACTAAGGAAGTTCAGGGACTGGGGGTGTATTACCTGAGAGAATAAGAAAACATCTATGCACCTTGATAGCACCTTTAAATAATGCAATTTACAAGAGACTTGAGTGGGGTATGAACCTATAACCTCCAGCCTTCAGGACTAGATTTGTAACTAAGGAGGTTTGGGGTGTGTTACCTGGTAGAATGAGGAGAGATTCATGGGCCAGGATGCGATCCCACAGCAGAAGCAACTGATCGCTCCCCAGGTAACCTGAGAATGCCCGCATCATCCACTTGAAGGCAATACGCAACCTAAAGATAAAAAAAGGAAAAAAAGAAGAAAGTATGACTGCAGAATAAATAATCTATGGATTTTCCAATCACATTTTTTGCTTCCAATTTTTTCTTGAACCTGAACATCAAGAAACCTGCATTTCTCAAACACTCTAAACAAGGTATTTTCAAAATGGTGCACTAAAATTACCAGGCTTCCTGTTTTTTTTCTGTTGACTTTCCAATCACATTTTTTGCTTTACAGCATTAAAATATTATAACAAGGCCTTGTATAAAAATCGTTTCATAACAGACATCCAGGAAAAATAACTGAGTTTAGAAAATTATACCATCTGAAGGATACATTCAAATTAGTCCATATTTTTGGCAAGCAAATAATGCTTGCTGTAAAAAAAAAATGACAAAAATTATGTCACTGTTTTCACGAAGTGACAAATGAGGCAAAAGTATCTGTTGAAATACGTAGTTGCCAAACATGCTTGGTATGACTTTTGTGTTTTCACAAAGAGACAAATCTGCTGCCCTTTTTAAGTTGAGCACGACCTGTGCCTTGACCATTATGCCACATCAAGGTTTGTTTATAAAAATAAATAAACTGAAAGTATACAAGTTGATACACGCATGGTATTATTTTGTCTATTTATTTTATTAGAAATAATGCTCTCTGGGAATGTCCACAAACACAAGCCTTAAGCTTATGATGTATCAGTGCTTATGACATCAGCACTAGTGGTGTAAGCCATTTAAAATAATGCTTGTGCTACCACAACAGTACATAGTAGCAAAGAAATTCAGACATTTTGGTTACGCTCCTTTTTCCACCAGTGGCGTCACATCATAAGCCAAGCTTGTTTTGAGGGATGTTCCTGAGGAACATTATTTGAAATGAAATAAATGTAACAACATGTATAAAAGAGACAGTAACAGCTATACTTCCAGCTGATTCATTATTTATTTATGACAAACTCTTACATGGCTTATGGACAACGTAGTACAACACACTACTGCGTTTTTTTTTTTTTTTTTGGTTTGATTTGTTTTTAAGAAAAGAAAAAAGAAAAACAAGAACATTCTTAAACCAACAACTCGCCAGCAATGTAAACAAAAACATGGGTATACAAACAACAACATTCCAGAAACATTTGACAGGTATCTTTTTCGCAGCATCGTCGATGGAGGAAACGACCCCCACAAACGTTCTCTCCTCGTCCCCCCCGAATGTTGTCATGAAGGCAGCATTGAACTTAATACATTCTCAACCAAGTCTATTCTAGAGCATTGACTCTTCGATGATGGGAGGAAGACCCTTAGCCTGATTGGAGCAGTTTTGTTGCTCCCTCGGCGCCTGTGAGAATGCATCCCTTCTTCAAGATACTTACGGCTGGGCTCCGATCTCTCTGAGATGATAATAGAGCTGAGGCTGGCTGGACTGAAGGAGGTTCTCAAAGAGGATGCACAGTGATATAATACCCTGAAACAGAAAACGAGAAAGAGAGAGAGATGCAAGTATGATGAATGCAGAAATATGAGAGAAAACTGAAGACAAATAACAACTAGACAGGAAATAAATAAATTAAGCTTAAGGGCAATGGTAATTACTCCAAAATGTCATGACCATGAAAACTTACTTGGTAAAAAGCACTGCAGCTGTTCATAATGTATATCATTTTGAGAAATGATTCCATTCTAAGGAATGTGGATTTAGAGAAAGGAATTCAACAAATTTCAATCTAGGTGTTTTTCAGATTGTGTGTTCCAATTATGGACTATTCTGTGTGGACACATCCGCCTCAAAAACACTACCCCCTTTTGAAAAGAAAATTACACAGGAGTCTTTTATTGTACATATCTAAATTTATAAAGGATTAAAACAATCGAACGGTTCAAAAACCAAAGATATACTTTTACTTTTACACTTGTTAAATACAAATATAGAAAAAAAGGTAAACTATACTGAACAATTCGCTTGTCACAGTAAATAAGAAGGGGAAAAAAGAAAAGAAGAAAGACATAAAACGTGTAAGTAGACATTTTCTGCTACAGAGTGCCCTTAGCAGAATATTTATTTCAGAACCACTACCTACCATGAGCTGGTGGTATTTGTAATCAGGTGAGTAATGCAACAAAGCAAATGTTTTGTGAATGTGCAAAGGCGCCATCAAATCTTACCCCATGCCATGTATTTAATTTGGTTTTACCCATACACTGATGTGTATTAAGCACTGTATGCTCAGTGCTTTCCTGAGCTATGTGAAAAAAATCCACAGGCAATCACTCGGGTGGGATTCGAACCCATCCCTTTGCATTGCTAGAGCAGATGTCTTACTAGACCACCGAGCTAGCCCGATGCCACATATTGTTGTTATATAGTTCTGGTAATGAAACCAAAGATGCCCCATAATTGAACTTAATCACTGAAGCTCACGGGCCTGAGGAAACCTGTAAACAAGGGTGCTTGCTATGTGAGCCAGAAACACCAGGCTTTACCCCTACTCTTCTAAGATAAGTGTTCTAGGTTCTTTTTCATGCTCCACCAATCCTAGTACATAAGACCTACAGCTTAATGTCCCAGCCAAAGGACAAAGCAATTATGGTAAAGTATCTCGCTCAGGGACACAAGTGCCACGACCAGGACTCGAACCCACACTCTGCTGATCAGAAACACCAGAGCTTTGAGTCAGGTGCTCTTAACCATTCAGCCACGACATGGTGAATTTGAGAACCAAAATGGTAACAATGACCACAGGATCTAGAAATGATCTGGGCCCAATTTCATAGAGCTGCTTAATGGCCGATTTTGTGCTTACTGCGGGAGTTTCCATTTCATAGCGCTGCTAACCGTTAGCACACAAAAAGGCATGCTAAACCTTCCGGTGCTAACTGTATGAACATGAATGACGTAACAATGCAAAGCTGGCTGCCTAATCTGTTGCTGATTTGTTAAATAACCTTACGCTTAAGCAACATTTTCTGCTATAGGTAGTGAAAGTTTGCTTACCACTAAGCAGCGCCATGAAATTTGCACAAGGGTCCAATAGCCTACTTAAGCAAAAATAACGCTTAACAGGATACAGTCACAGATGGTACATGTGACATGGTATTATGGCTGGTATAACCACACTCTGGTAAGCATAATTTTGTTGTGCTTACTTTTCATGCTTAAGCAGCTCTATGAGATTAAGCCAAGTAGACTTGAGGGAGCAAGGCAATTCATTTTAGGCTCTGAAGCCTTGTAATTCGAGTGCGCTGTTTCTAAGTTACCCAGTTTGGGGTTTTGGGGAAATGCAGGTTTCTCGGCATTCAGGCTCAGAAAAAAAAAGGAAGCCTGGTAATTCCAGAGTGCCATTTTCGAAAATACCCAGTTTAGGGTCTTTGCAAAATGCAGGTTTTCCTGACATTCAGGCCCTGAAAAAAAAGGAAGTCTGGTAGTTCTTGTGTACCATTTCCAAAATATCCAGTTTAGAGTAATACCCAGTTTAGTTCAGGCTCAGGAAAAAAACTTGAAGCCTGGTAATTCCAGTGCACCATTTTAAAAAATACCCAGTTTAGAGAGTATTTGTGAAATGCAGGTTTTCTGGTGTTCAGTCATGCAAAATAAAAGTGAAGCCTGGTTATGTCGGGTAATGCACGCACCAGCTTGATACATTAACTTGTGTACTTAACTTGATACATTTTCATGCGTACACCTACGCATGGTATGCATGTGCACGCAGCACCATTTGTCCTCGCCAAATAACACAAAAACAATATGCACAAAGAAAGCAGTTGAATTAATAGTTCCCTGCACAGCGAGTGCAGGGTGCATAACAATATGCTTGTCTAGGGGCCATTTATTCACTAGTTCACAGAGCCAGTCTTTTTATCACATGTTAATACGCACCCACGTGACCAGTCTGCAACCAAACAGAGTGTATAAACTCTCCAAGGTATTCATTAATGAAAGTTTTAAAAGACAGAGAAGATACGTTAGCGCTTAAACTGGAATAAATTTTAAAACGGTGGAAGCAAAGAGTTCCAAAGTGCAACAGTCGAGTGAAAAAAAGGCAAGGAGAATATCTTGCAGTATCCTTTGGAACAGATACAGTGAAGGGATGAGAAGATGCGGTGCGTAGTGACGGTGCGTACAGAATGGACGTCAAGTGAGAGCCCCTCCAAGCGCATACCAAAAATACAGTCAATTATACCTTCCTCAGAAAAATAAGAGAATGGTAGTGGGAAGGGGGGGGGGTTGGGTAGTGGAGAGTATTTACCCACCTGAGGATGGGACGAGATTGTGTGCAGTCTGAACAGATGGCGCATGTACATCTCACGGAAAATGTAGTATAACTTGACTGGATTGCTGTACACAAAGCACAGAGGTGCCACTGCAGGAAAAACAAATAATAAAACAAGGTCAGAGAATGACAAGTCAGTGACTTTGCAGTAATGCAGCTTGTTGGGGAGCCAATATCATAGGGAAAATGCTGGGCCACTGCACTCACTGTAAAAAAAAAGGTGCACTATTCCCATAGCTGCCAACATTTGCATCTTGCAATTAGGGAGATTTTGTCCAACAATCAGGGAGATGTTTAGAATTACATTCATCATAACAGGGGGAAAACTTCCATGATCAGGGAAATTTTCAAATTTGTTCAACAGAACGTGGAAATATTGGTTTTATTTTAAGAAACTTTCTGCAGAATCAAGGAGAGATGGCAGCTCTACACTCCCTGGCATTCAAACAACGCCACTTTCAAGAATATCTGATCCCAAATTACCACCCAATTTTCGTGAAATGTATTTTTTTTTTTCTTAGAAATTTATACCCTTTAAAAAAAATTGGAGCTAATGATAATTTGAAAAAAATACTCTTTAAAAAAAAAATGAAGAATGCAGGTAAAGATATTCTTTAACGTTACTCTCGAAGTGTACAACTCAACAATATTTGTTTGTTATAAAATTGAGTTCATTACAGGATTTGCTAGGGTTTATTTGATACAAAAATGAAGTCCAATAAAAAATTGTTTGTAAAAATACGTTTTTCCAGGATTCAATGCTTTTAGAATTTTATTGAGGAAATGTTATTTTTACATTTCGCACTTCTCACCGACTGTCAAAATTATACCCCCCCCCCCTTTCGCTCATTTTGGGGAACACATGCAATGCTGATGTCACTTGTGCGTGCATCGGGCAGGTAGCGTCCATGATTCACTCTCACTTCTGGACTTGCTACAATTATTGTAAGAAAGGTAAGGGAATTTATGAATTTCAGGTAGCTATGAATTGTAAGTTTTCCACTTACATGCACAGTTCATCAGGTCCCAGTTTACAGCTGCTTAAGCAGAAACATTTGCTCAGCATAAAATAATATTGCTAGGCAGAAAAAGACTACCAACTAAAAATACAATGCCATATATACCATTTGCAACTGGTTTCTGGCATCATTTTTCTAAGCAGAATATAGTTAAGCACTATTGCCTGCTAAAGCCGTTTTATGAAATTGGACCCAAAGTTGTCTTTTCCGTAGTGGTAGTGCTCCCTCTGCTGTCTACACATTGCCAGCTTGCTATGGTATAACTACAATGTTGATACACCGCAATATACAAAGGTTAGTGTATGCTCTTCTGAAGTACCCCCCCCCCCCCCCCCGCATCACATTCATCCGTGAGGCACGTGCGATGGGCCCTTAGGCAGCAAATATGAGCACGATAAATTGCCAATAAACTGCAAATAAAAATATCCGCAATTTCGGGGGCAGCGGAAGTATTCTGGCAATGAAGGAGGAAATCAATGCAGTAGACAGGTGCCAAGTTGACTGATACAGAATCCTCCTGGGCGTGTATCACTGACATGTATATAATATGCACAACGGAAAAAGGATGCCATTCTATTATCCAGCTAACTAGATTTCTGGAGAAAACCTGACCCAGGCACCAAGCCCAGCTGTCCCCGCTAGCCCCAGGCCCCAACATCCAAATCTCTAGATCAAGCGCCCACTAGCTCATGATTATGATATATATCTCTCTCCCTTTATATAGAATTACAGGCGGTTAAAATAACCTTTTCCAGTGTGGCGGAAACTCTGTCCAGAGCAATTTTGTTTGCATAACCGAAGGTCCGGCCCGATAAGTTGGTTTGCCTCGTCCGATTGGTAAAAAATTGAGGCAATCATTCTCGGAAATGAACAAACAGTTCTTCGTGAAAGATGAGCAGGAAAGTCCTTGGGATGTTGGGTTTAGTATTTGCGAAGAAAATCTTCTCGAGACGTTTCTCGGAAGAAACAAATTTGTCAGAGAGTTAGTTTCCTGCTTCTTTTGTTTTTTGCTTTAAGATTGTGAAGAAATGACAGATTTATCCGGGGAGGAAATAAAACTGTCGAAAATGACAAATAAAATACTCCAAAAAACTTGATAAAATGAAACTTAATTATGATGCCACTGTCTCAGTCAAGTTTTGATTATGCAATTGAAATAATAAATACTTTTACCAGTGATTCACGATACAGCATAGCGTATAACCCACAGTTTGCACAGGAGAATTCTTTTTCACATTTAATCATGGGAAAAGGGTTGATGAGAAAGTTTTTGGACGCTGTGGTGCGCCCAGATGCTTGACCCAGTTGTTCATGTTTGTTTGTTTTTCCTGGTTTACAAGAGGATAAAGCGGCAAGGTCGTGTTAACTGCATAAGATTTTCGTGAGGCCAAGGAATTTTTTTCATGAATATGTCAGCCATTTCAATGTCCCAAACTGCCTGTAAAGTGCTGCGTTGTTGGTGTGACTTTTTAAGTTGTCCACTTTTGGGAAAATGGCCACTCCTGTGTAAACTGTGGCAAGCAAAACACCCATTATCATGACCTGGGGTGTAATTGTTTAAAATGAAAAGACACTGAAAAATTAGAGGCGGTCTTTACTTGTCAGAAGAAAAAAAAACCCTCAAAAAACATAATACACTTGACATTAGATTTTTACAGGTTGTGGACTGGAATTACACGGAGGCCATTGGCCCCTCTGTTGCCCTGGTCTTGGCTTTGGTGTCCCTTCAAAACTTTCCCATAGACTTAAGATTTTCTGTTGTAAGTGCCCTTTGCATAACACTGGCCATGCCCTATCAAAGGCCTGCAGGTTAACAGACTCTCTCCCCATTGCTACAAATAAAACTCTAGAGATTTGGTCACAACAAGGGATTTCTCTTTCTTGTCTGTAATGCATCTTCACCTCTTCTGAGAAAAGCCGAAGGTAAAGGGAGATTTATATAAAGTCCGGAAATCAAGAAAAATCAACAGGCAGTCATAGTAACAAATTGTGGACAGACCATCTAGCCTTGGTTTGGTAACAATAACATGAATGGGATTGAACAAGATGGTTGCACAAAACAACAGAGGAATACAAGAGGAATACAAACTTTACAAAAAAACTAATTAAAAAGATAATGAAAACAGAAAGTAAGGGTTTCCTATAACCAGTGAACCCAACTTTTGAGTGGTCCACAAGCTTTCTAGTCTCCTTGTATTTGCAAGAAACTTTCAATCAAGTCTCTCGTTTTGTTTTGGTTTTTTTTATTGTTTGTTTGTTTTTCTGACAATGCTTCTTTTTTGTTATAGTTATAGGCAGCACTACCTAGCTGGTGCAGTTCGCTGCAAAATTATCAGAATGTAAAACCACACAGTACAATCATGTCAATTTATGCAAAGCCTATAAATCAATGAAATGCAAATATTTGTCTAGTTTACTTACAATAAACATTTTCTTGATCTATAGGCTTTGCATTGATGAGTTTGTTGTGGCATGATTGTACTTTGTGGTTTTACATTCTGATAATGCCGTGTAAGCTTTTGACCGGTAAGCAAATTTTGTGCTCACTACAGCGGAAAAACGTGAGTAAGAAAGAGTGTATTGCATAAAAGAACCGTCAGCGCGCCTTTTGCTTTGCATACAGTTAGCAGTGTTTACAAAGAAAAAATTCTGCTAATGGCCGCTTAGTAAGCAGAAAGCATTTGCTTACAGGATTTATGAAATTGTGCCAAGGTCTAAAATGAACATCGCTAGTGAGCACCGTTCACCCCTTGCTGTGCCATTACCCCCTTTCTGTACCTCAGTTAAAATGAAGAAGCAGTCAGTAAAATGAAAAAATGTTGGTCTTACCATACATAGAGAATCCATGGAATGGTATGATACCATTAGGTGGGTATATCACTGCATATTCCTCCACTCCTAGCATTCCTGAATCAAATTGAGAAAGAAACATATTGTCAATTATCAAATGCAATCCTTAATTTTCTTCAACTTGTTTATCCCGACATTGAGCTAAGTTCCTGGAAGTCGTTACCTCTCAACATTCATATTTGCAACTCAGTTCATCGATTCAAACATAAACTCAAGTCATACCTATTTTCATCTGAAGGTTCCTGTTCAATACAATGTTCCTCTCTCTGGAATTACAGCCACCAGCGCATTGCAACCATTGGAGAAACGTACTTCATAAATGCCTGTAGTATTTATTATTATGTTGAAAGAGTTCAACCATTTAACAAAACAAAAACTAATTTCGGGTTGAATGTAAAACAATTGACAAGAGCAGGATTAGCTTTTGCATCCTCCAGATGAACGTGCCAGCGCTCTATCAACTGAGCCATCTAGCCCCATGTTTGTGGTCTCCCTATTTCGTCAATATCTTTGTTCGGGGGGGGGGGGGGGTGCCAGTCAGAAGCCATTCAACCTGTAACTGCTGTTTAACCAGGGATCACAACCAAGGTTACGATACAATCTTAATCAAAATTGAACCAGTCAATTTCCCTTGTGGTTTATTACTTTGATATTCAAAACAAAAACTGTAACAATGACATAACAGGCTTATTGCAGGTCTCTCCCCCACCCCCAAAAAAGCACAGCTGAGAAACCCAAAACAAGGAAATCAGCTAATCGACTGAAGCACCGCATGCCTACATAATCGGAGAGGATTATACAATACATTCCAAAACATTCCAATGCCAGGAAAGCAAAGCTTAAAAGAAAGCCTTTTAACCCAAGCTAAATGCTTGATTCATAAACTACAACTAAAAAACAGAGCTGTTCAACTTAATTTTTCCGTCAATTCCTCTGTAGATGCCTACAGCAGTGTATATCATTCAAAGTCCTTTTGATGGTATACATGTACCTACAAGGTTCAATATTTGTATAATTGCAACAATCTTGGACTTGTAATTGCAATTGGAGTTGTAATTCTTGTGTGATTTACTTACTTTGTATCAACCGTGCAAAGCAGGACTCATATCTTCAAAAGACTAAGTTATTTTTACTTTTCCTTATAACTTCAAAATCCCTTGACGATTGATATTTTTCAACAGCCTGCTCCAAACTTTTGAAAACTATTCCCATCTCTCACTATTTACAGGAAGAGTCTTGGGCTATTATGATAACACTAATTGTAGGCTGCAGGGCCCAATTTCATAGAGCTGCTTAATGACCGATTTTCTGCCTACTGTGCGAGTTTCAATTTCATATAGTGCTGTTAACCGTAAGCACACAAAAATGCATGCTAACCTGCCTGTGCCTACTGTATGAAAATGAATGACGTAACAATGCAAATCCATGGTGAACACGCAAGCTGACAGCCTACTTTTCCTGCTAACCTGTGAAATTGGCCCCTAGTCTGGCTAATACATCATCTGCAGTTGTAGTCCAGTTTGTATTAGTGTACACTTTTAAAATTACTGATGGAGACACAAACCACAGCGGAAGCCGAATATTTAAAAAAGGGCAGTGCATGTACATGTATAACTTCACATTCAAGACACCATGCTTAATTTCCTTTTCTTGTACAGTGATTTGTAAATACGTTTATGTAAAACTGGGCTTGAAATTGGGGGGAGAATCCACAAGACTGCAGGGTTTGTAGCTCAAAATAATTACTGGACCAGAATATATCTTTATTAGACTAGACTCAAAATGAGTTGAGCAAGCGCTAAGAGAAGATCTATCTCATTTGTGTGACCTGTATACTTCAATTCTTAGCAGAATTGAAAGATATTTATCACATTCATAGTCAACACAAAGATATTAAACCATGAGGTATTTTATTAATTTGTAAAACACAAGACCACAGGGCTTGTCCGGTCGTGATTCTACTGACCAAAATCACTAGCCTTGGGCCTGCGGTCCAGTGTGAATTTGAAACCCTGTTATACATATATTGTTATAACTATTACTATTATTTTTTTTAATAATGAAATGTCTACTGTTCAATCACTTTCCAAAAGTATTTCACTTCTGAAGTGTTGAACATGCCAAAGCTTTTATCTCCTGCAAAAACATCTCCAGGGTGATTTAGGATGGACAGAATTACATGAATAGGTATTGACGTTGGCAAGGTGGTCAGCCAACTATAAAACGCCTGCAGATATTTGCGCGAATAAAACAAAACGTATTCCTGCATGGATCAAACAATGTTGCTGAAGGTTCAATTTTTTTTTCTTCGATTGTAACAAATCTCCGACGTCGTAATTCGACATGTGAGGTCTGGTGACTGTTGTTGAGTGGAAGCCGAGTATTCTTTTTGGTTCCTCAACAACCGCAGGGCGCCGTAATCCTGGACTTAGCTTGGGGCAAATAGCCTTGTAACCTACATCAACAACAGTCAACAGTTATATCAAATCTCAGTAGGACACTCATGCTCTTCTTTATAATTACTTATAGGACGTGTTGCTTTTGCCAAATGAACCACTGTTTGGAAATTGGCTGCTCCACATAGAAAATAATGTCATTTAATGAAAACAGTGGGTACTAATGTATTTCCATTCAAGAGGAATAACGGATACTATACTACTGTAATAGAGCTGCTTAAAGATAGGGTCACAGATTGGTAAATTCTCCAAAAATGAATTACCATAAAAATGTACTTGGTGAGAAGCACTGCAGTTGTTGATATTATAAACTATTTTGAGAAAAGATTCCCTTTAAAGTAATATGGTTTGGAAAATTTTCCTCCGGCCAAAACATTTGAATCTGAGAAACGATTCATGCACGAGTCATTTCAATACAACGAAATTCAATGAATGTCAATTCTGTACTTTGGCTTACGTTTTTTCGAATTGGGTTAACAAAAATACGGATAAGTTCTTTTGGAGCACACATATCCTAGAATTGAAATCAAGGCCCTGTACACACACCCAAAAAAAGTCATAATTGCAAAGCTCTAAATAGATCTAAATAGAAGTTAATTGGCGGAGTTGAACAGGTAGATTGTTCCAAAGTCTCGCACCAGTAAAGCTGAAACCACCGTTGCCAACTGATCGCATTGAATTGGGTTCCTACCTCTGCATGCTTGCTTTCTTGAAACCTCAACCACTTAATCGAATTGTTATATTTCTAAGTTTACCTTCCATTGGTGAAAATTGTCAATCTTAAAATTGGCTTAGCATTCCAGTTTGCATGAAGTGAGTTTACGCACTTTCTTCCCCCGAAGGTCCTTCACAAACTTTTTAAAGGCGATTATTGTCTTAAACACAGCTGAAAGCACAAATTGTTTCACTGCGAATGATCCACTTGCCCCCAGGCAGATCCCCAAAAATAGAGTTGCAAATAGAATGTTAAGATGTCCCGAGAGAAGAAGTGTCTACAGGCAATGTCAAAATCCTAACGTAAATCTACCCGGTGAAAAACGTCAGAGGGTAAGTCACTCTGATATTTCAACACTATTAGGAGTTGATTGTGGGAGTGGTATTGGTAGTTGGGGGGGGGGGGAGGGAGGTTGTCAGTAGCCTCCATGTAGCTGTTATAGAAAATGCAGCAAACAGATCTGAAAGGACTGAAAGCTATTGTGAGCGATGCGTAAGTTCAGAGTGACTTGACGATGATTTCATCGTCAGGTTTTCAACCCTTTCTGGACTACAGCTGACAAACGAAAAACGATCACAGCAAGACTTACAACAACTGCCATATGGTCAGCATTGCTGACAGATTATCCCACATCCTACGCAGTAGCGCTAATTGCACAGACCCTGCTGTATGAGCTCTTCTCTCCATCAGATCAAAGTTTTCTCGCCTCGGGGGGGGGGGGGGGGGGGAAGCTCGGTCCAATGGAAACTATCCCCTCCAGAGGAAACCCTTAAAAAAAATTGTTCTCTCTCAATTAGTTTATTTCCCCAGCACTACTCACCCCTGATATAAGATTTGGCTGGCGTGGCCGAGCTGTTGGCAAAGTGAGTCAAGACTTTGGTATCTCTGGAGAAGACCAGGAGGACCTGGTAGAGGTAGTCCTCAAAGACGAAGTACTGGTCATCATTGGTTGCTGTGAGTTTGACATCCTGGCGAGAGAGGAATTAGAGAGAGGGGATCGATGAATAGTTCTCCATCTGTCGATGGGGTTGCAGGATAAAGATTCACTGGCAAGACACTGGGCTCTTCTGGGATACAGCCACCGGGTTTAATCTCATTTAGTCTCTTACTCTCTCAGTTTTCCTCGTTGATTGAACAGCCTGACTTTGTTTAGACTCCACTCAAGGGGAATTAATTTTTTGTTATATACTGAGTAAAGTCATCACAAATGACAAAAGACCATTGCGTACTGGCAATGCCAACAGCAGCTTTTTCTTGACTGTTTTTTCTTTGTGCTGGTTTAGTAGACACCTGTCAACCTACATAATGTGGAGGAGTTCTCTGCCTTTCTTGAAAACAGGGCTGAAAAATATACAATTCCATACTCTTTTTCCCCCCCTGAAACTAAAATCCATATTCCCGACAGAGGAAGAAAGGATTTAGAGTGAGACGTAATATTTTTTTCCTTCCAGTATTTTGTGGCCTGTTTTGGACTTTGCATGTTGTCTGTCCAAGAAAAAGGTACAAAAGCCTTGCCTCCCCATATTCCTACATGTTAACACAGTTTCTTATTTATACATTGAATTAATTATTCACAGTTGTTCAGATTGTTACATCTAAATTGTTGTTTCATATCTGTAATGATGAAAGTTGGTAACCCTTGTCAATTTCAGTATATGTTGACATGGAATAAATATTTATGAAAACATGTTTTCACCCTCTCAAATGCATGCAACCAAATTGAAGGAAAACTATAGACTGCCCCCATCGTTATGACGAACAATCTGTGCATATAATTAATGCGTGAAGAGGGAACCACACAAAGATAATACAATTTTGGCGTGGACAAAGAACTGACGCGAACACGATTCGAACCTGTGACCTCCGGACTAATGTGCAGGCGCTCCACCAAATGTTGGTGGTTTCTCTATTTTGTCAATATCTTTGTCGGGGGTACCAGTCAGAAACCATTCAGTTTTTTATGCTCAGTTGGTAGAGCGCCAGCACATTAATCCAGAGGTTCAGGTTCAAATCCTGTCCAAATTTTCTTTGTCCACCCCAAAAATTCATTACAAATTCACCAAGTCTGTTTCCCTCGTGGGTTATAACTTGAAGGATTAAACCTAATGCATCTCTGCACTTTTGTACCTTATACAGCAGGCTGTCCACAAGTAAGTCATGTTGAAACACGTAGCTCTTCAATTGATCATAGTACAGCTTGTCCTGAAATATAAGAAAAAAAATAAATTGAAGATACAGGTTAATTTGGATCATCCAAAAGTTGTTCCCATAAACCAAGCTTTTTTGTTGTCGTCACTTGCATATGACCTGTACACAACTTGTTCTAACCGTACCTAAGATGCATATAACACTTGTGTGCATCATGCGTAGGTTTTGACTGGCCTCATGCTGATGCTTTGTAAAGATGCGTCAACATCATTAATCGAAGATCCTGTGATATGTGTACAAAATTAATGCTGGGCATAACACCTACCCAGTAATGATAGAATATGTTTGTGTTTTACGGCGTGTTATGGCTAAGTAGTCTGGACTAAGTCACAAGGGCAAAATTTCATAAAGGTGTTTGGCAGAAAATACTGCTTGGCAAATTGTTTTGCCAGGCAAAAATTAGTGGGGTACCAGTTGCAAAAGTGTAAACTTTATCATTTCGGCTGGAAACCTGTTTTTGCCAAGACTGATTTTTTTTCTGTGCTTAGCAGGTTTTTATGCTTACAGGCTTTATGAAATTGAACCCAGGGTGTGGGTTCAAATCTGTTCATGACACTTGTGTCCTTGAGCTATATAGTACAAGTCAGGTCAATCTGACAGACAGTATTTTTTAATTAGGTAAATAAATGGAAGCAGCCACATTAAACGCTGAAATAACAAACATCTGGCTAAGCCGAAAATCAACCTCTGGGTTATGCCTTTTGCATACAAAATAGTTTGAACACTGCTGCATGGTGACTGGCATGCAATATTTCTACAAATAATTATAGGAATCAAAAGAAATTTGTAAGTACAGCACTTTATTAGCAAATTAAGAAATTATTTCATGAGCAAAAATGGAAAAGAAAATATTGAATATAGGCGACTGAATGCCATGTTGGAATATGTGTGCACAGGGCATGCTAACACTGTCCCACAACCAGCAAGTATTGACTATTGGTTATGCCATTTTCAGAGTCAACGTTCCTGCGTGTGTTTATACACTGCAGTGCACCTTTTAGGCGGCGTGGTGTTTACACGCTTAATACCGTAACTTTTATTGACTCACAAAATGGCCAGCGTGACAGACAGTAGTCACATGTGATGTTGGTGAAAGAGGACACTAGACCTTGTGCATTGACGTCACCACGACGCCATCTTAGAAGTAAAATGAAGATGCAACAATAAAAAACGCACATCTATGTACGAGCGGCGCAAAGGATGGGCCAATGAGCAACCTTATTTTGACCTGTAGCCGAGGGCGCCCTACTCAAATGACGTCATGTGCATAAGGTCTATAGCAAACAATCTGCACGGATTTGTGATGTTCATAATGAAGAATTCTACTGTATATCATTCCTTGCTAAACACATGTTGATATTTCGACAAACTTGTTGCATACAAAAACCCAGCAGTGCAACAGCATGATCTCATAACACGATATACCTGCACTGATTTTAAACAGAACTAAATTCTGTATAACTCTAGAAGCCTTATTTTTTGACATGTTTGAAGAAAAAGGAAAAAAACCATTCCGCCGCTATATTGTGCGGCGGGGGGGGGGGGGGGGGGGGGACAATACCAACAAGTCTAGCAACTTGTATGTACACTCACTTGTCTTTGTCATCAAATTTGATTTGACAATATGACAGCTGTACTTAAACCCTATAATGTCTCGAGGCAAATATTGATTTGTTCCGAATCGCAGAATCACATAAGTCCACAAAATGTACTTCCTTGTACTCTCCAAAATGCAATTTTCTTTTCAGAATTTCTTCCTTTTATAGGTACAAGCGCCCTCTAGCCAACTCACTGTTAGTAAATGAGACACTCACATTTCCGTGCCAGACCCCCTGCAGCAAGTATTTCTTTGATAGTGTCCGGCCATCTTGCTTTGATTCAAATAAATCACAGGGACGAGTGTCATTGCTAACAAAAAGGTACTGAAACTATTGGAGCCAAATGGTACATGGTACGTCAAATTGACACCATTTCCAAATTGTTAGTAGCCCCTGGGGTTATATTTCAAGGAGTTTCTGGAACAGTATCCTCAGCACGAGAGAAGTAGATCAAAGAGCAGGATTTCTTTATATCTGAAGAAAATAACAACTACTTTTTTTGTTACCAAGTAGACGTGAAAAAAGTCTGAAATCAGATAAAACTCTAAAGTTTCTCATCCCAGTGCGTATCTCAGTGCGTATTTGTGATTCAAAAGGCATGACCAAAAATATGGTAGCATATAGTCATCATAATAAAAATAATTTAAATTTTTACTGCGCTTAATACTACATTCCTAAGTGCTACAGTATTTATCTTGCAAGGTATGTGGAGCTACGTTTTTCAAGTATGAGATCTATTCCTTTACATAGCACCATGTAATGGTTTACAAGGTGCTGTGGCGCAATATGCAGCCAATCAAACCAGGAACACCGGGGCGAACCCCTTTATGATATGTGCACTGGGTTCTTTTACGTGCGTTACACAACACACGGGACCTACGGCTGTACGTCCAATAACGATTAAGTGTCTTGCTTAAGGGCACAAGTGTCTCGACCAGGACTCAAACCCACACTCTGCTGATCAGAAACACCCCTAGAGGTGTGATAAAGCGCTATATAAGAACCCAGTATTGTTATAATAATAATTATTATTATTGTTATTTACAGGGGGCTCCAAATGATGCAAAAGCAGTTTTATAAAATCAGCAAACAAAAAGATGACTAGAAAATCTGCCTACATTTTACGCTGAGGAACCAAAGCTGTGCAACGTCCTTGAGCAATATTGTAATTGCTTCCTAATTCAGTGTTTGAGTGGGGAGTATCAGCAAGCGTTAACCTTGGTTGATGTAACTCACTTATGATGAGGTTAACAAGGTTGCACTAGTTTGCAGGTGGTAGGATGTTCGAGTCCTGACAGAGTCGCCTCAGGGTGTCAACTGCACACACACTTGAAAGCGTCACAAATTCAATTCTTAGTTCAGAGTCAGTGAAGGAAAAAAAAAACATATCGACTCTTGATTACTCGTCCCGCTCTTTGCATTTTGTTACTTTAACCAAGCTGGTCGTAATCCGCTCAAAAGAAAACACTTATTTCCGGGGCATGGCCTTGGGGGGGATGCTGAAGCTGCAATCAGCCATGCCTGAATCCATAGACAAATTCTACCTTTTAATGGATCTGTGCAGAGTTGTAGAATTGAGTCCAAACCATTCCAATCCAATAGGCATTGATGAGATTTCAAGGGGTTTAAGTATAAACACTGCTCCTATGTTTGGACTTTCTTCATTCAGTGTCACCGTTCTACGAGCAAAGTGCCCATGGATCATCAAAGGAATTCAACCTGACACAAGTTGGACTTTCGGCCTTAATCTAAAACTGTGTTACAGTAATACAGTACGCAGCTTTAGTAAGTGTTATTGTACGCGTCCTTACACACGAATAAAGCGTAAACCAACACAATGTCGAAGGCTTGACTTGATGAGATGGATGGTGATGTAGCTGTTCATAAAATAAACAACCATTTTGAAAAAAGCACTACGCGATTCAGTTTCTACGTGTTCATTTAAAAACACAGCACTGGAATGAATGTTTAAGTGCTACATATGAAGTGTGGACCTGAAAAACAAAAGAATTCCACATAATGTAGGAACTTGAAACACTATGTGGACTACACACATCCACACGGTGTTTTTTTTACAGTGTTGACAAAGATTGTTTTGTTTAAGAGCACAGAACAAAGGACTGACCACAGACTCTATGCAACACAGAACTGCGTATACTTCTTCCAAACACTTATCATATGTAATCGGACATTAATTGTGGAATTTTTGTTGCGATCAACATTACTCCGGTAAACTTGTGGATTGAAGGATATGGCGACTCATATCAGGTGTTGCATCTGCACTACAAATTCTAGAGTTTAAAATAAGATCTGGAAAATGTGTTGCTGGAGGTTAAGGAACCTTTGGGATGGGTTATTAAACCAATCTAACTGAATTAATACTCGTCACCAACTCTCCATGGAGTTGCTTTTTATCTTTCCTTAAAAAAAGAAAAGAAACGATCGCACCGACCTGGTGACAGATCAGACTAATCATAAAATACCAGCGTTCCTGTAAAACGATGCAGCTATTTTCCCCCGACGCGCATCGCAATCCACATCTGAAGAAACACTTTGAGGCTGTTATTATTAAAAATTGTTTTTTAATATCTGGGTCATCCGGTAAAGTATCCTACTCCTGGCAACTGTGTAACTAGTCAATTAGATTGTGGTGAAAACTTTGGACGGTGCAGCCACTCAGTGCGGTGGTCAGTGATCTCTCAGGTTTTTATCTGGGACAAACCAGATTGTCCTCACATGTTTAAAGATATATAGTTACGGGCGTTGCTTACTCTGGGGGGGGGGGGTAGTCACATTCCTATGTTTTGAATAACTCCTGATAGAATCAAACTTCTCTTCCTTGAAATACTTTCTCCTTTGACAAAAGTGGGAAAGTTGTTATTGAGTACAAGGGCTGACCTACATGTACATATGGTATGAGCTTTGATAGACTTTTCAGGCTATTTAAGAATTTCGCTCATATTTGGGGAACAAAATTTGAAATCAGAGTTAAGTAGGAAGAATAATTATGCCTGTTTCTTGTGAAATGCAATTTTTTGAGAGTGAGTCTGACCCAATTTAAAGGAACTCATCAATATGCTTTCTGTACAATTTAAATAGCTTTAAAGTATTTCAATTATCTCCAAATTATCACAACTTCATAAGATGAAAACTCAGATGTTTGCCAGTGGTGTTACCAATGCCATACCTCATCTTGGTTCAATGTGAGCTCAGTACACAACTAGTGGCACTATTGCCAATGTTACCAGTTCTGTACCTTATAGCGATTCAAGAGAGAGCAACTAGCTCACCCAAAGCAGCGGTTGTTACATCATTACAAATATGTACATTGTCTTGATTCAAAGACAGTAAGCAAACCAAAACAACAGAAGTTGTCATAAAAACAACCTATAGTATTTTGATTCAAAAAGAGTAAACAGCAGCAGTTTTGCCTTTTCCAAGCTGTACCTCATCTTGACTCAAACACAGAGTATGCACACCGAAAGCAGAACTTTTTCCATCATTAGAATGAAATAAAAGAATTTCAAAGAATTTTGATACCATAGGTCCTTTTGGTTGGCAAGCAGTTTGCAACAGCTGATACTATTTTTTATAAAAATGGATTCAAACGCCAGGTCATTACAACTAATTCCATCTTTACTAACGCTGTGCCTTATATTGATTCACAGTCAGTAAACCATTAACCAGGGATTAAGTAAACTATTAACCAGGGATTAAGTAAACCATCCACGGTAGTTCAATCGACAGCTACCATCAAAGCATCATCTTCAAAGACCATTCATTTCTGTACAATCATCATCATGTGCCCAGGCATGGCACATTTTGTAGTTTTTTGACTCAACTTTTTAAAAGATGAATGTCCTGGAAAACAATCAAAGAAATTAATGTTTTTGTTTTTGAATTGTAGATTCTATGGCAACAGGGGAATCATTGGAAAATGTCAACAGGACATGACCTTTACTTTGACCTTTTTGGTTGAGTGGAAGGTGGTCAAAATCGTGGGGCTGTTTACACCGGGCTGCTATGGGCATTTTGGTACAGGCCGCTCACGGTCGCTGTGGTCTCCAAAGGGTTAATCTCTAATTGCTTTGACATAACACACCGTTGGAATTCACTTCATGAACCACGGTGGTCAAATCCCACGTAGGAGACACTTAGGCCAACGAGATAAATCCATATCCTCTGATAATTTGTCAACATCCAGGAGAAGAGGATCGTGAGGGCATTAGGGAAGTGTTTAGCGTTTTGCGCCATCATCGTGGGGGGTCAGTTCTTAACTGGGGCGGGCGACTCGCCAAACTGGAGACTTGGGAGGAAGTTTGCTATGCCATTTATCCAGGATATATCGATTGTGACTTCCTGCGTCGTGTCCATCCGCTACTGCCTCTTCCTCTTAAAAACATGTGTTTGTTTAGGGGTGGAGTTAGACAAACATCAGAAGCGAGCCCATCTTGTCGGGGTTGCGGAAGAGGGGGGATGACACCAAGCGTAGGCTGAGAGAGATCAAGCTTGCCCGTCTCAACAAACCTTGGACATTCTTTTCTTGAGGATCGTCATCGACTGACAGCATTCTCAAATGTCAATGCCCGACGCAATCCTCAGAGAGATACAAACTCATAACACAAGTACGGTGAGGCAAGCAGATGGAAGACAATACACCAAAACTATGGCACATCGCCCACAAGAAAAACTCACTCTATGCCTAGTGAGGGGGTCAGTGTTCGAAAATCAACAAGAAAATATGGAGAGAGATGTTTAGCAGCAAAGGTCATCTTCATATTTTTTCAAAAATGTGTTTATTAAACATAAATATATAACAAAAATAGTAATAGTAAGTTGTTTTTGTCTTGCAGAAACTAATTTTCGACAAAATTCTACCCCCTCCCCACCCTACAAAAAAAGCCTCCATAAAAATAACCTGGTAAACTGCATCAGATTGTCCCAAAAAACATTGAATGAAAGTTTTGTGAAATCCAAATAAGAATTGGGTGTTTTTGGGCAATTTTTTAAAGTATTGAAGTTAAGCCATTTTGGGAGATGGATCTGAATAATGTCCTGTATAATGACTTGCTTAAATTTGACTTACAAAAATATTAAACAGCCTGATGTTTTTAAACCTAGCCGAATCTTTCTGGAAGGCTAAAATGACAACACAACACACATAAACAGTATCCTGGTGTAACAAAAGCAGTCAAATGGAGAGACTCTGTTAGGGTCGAAACATCAGGCCATTAACTGGTCTTTTTTGCATTTATACCATAGTTCCTTTCGGTTGGTAAGCAGTTTGCAATGATTCAATTTTTTCCATTTAAATTTGAGTCCCTCAGACTAGAGACAATGTCACGCGGTTCGTTGCATCCTTTTGTGTTTTACCGAAGTGATGTAGAACACCCACACACATGATTGTGTATGGCACAATGGTTCCTGGGTTGACTCATCTGGAGCTTGCCCCCCCCCCCCCCCCCGAACCATGTGACTAGCAACATTATCCTTAGTCTCGCGAATCCAATTTAGGTTTTCACTTGTGATTAATCCAATTATTGTATCAGACATTCAAAATCAAACATTACAAATGCCTTATTCAGATAGGGAAAAAAAACTTGTTTAGAATAATTTGTCCCTGTAAAGTTAATAAAATAAGCTTTGGAATTAGAAATCAGTCATAAATTGTTTCCATCAAAACCTAATCATGTATTAAGCTATCCAAAAAAAAATCATTATGCAGGCTACCAGTCACAAGTAATATACATTACATGACATTTTGGCTGGTTATCCGTTTCTGCTAAACAAGATTTTTGCCTGCGCTAACAGTCTTTGTAACCCTAACAGCTGTATGAAATTGGGTCGTATTACTGAAGACCGCACAATCTGAACAAACACACCGATGAGGCCCCACTACTTTAAGGAGAAGATGAAGAAGAACAACAACAACACACATTCATCAAGTGTAATAAGGTTATCTTCCAGGAGACAGTGGTGCATCCAATTATTGTCTGGATGTTCAAGGTCTGAGCGAGCCTGAACCTATCTGGATTACCCCTGTAACCTGAATTTCATGCATGGAATGATCGTGTATCAGCGTTCAGCCAAAGGTTTACTCTGTTGAAACAATTGACACTATTCCCCCATAGGACTTGATTAGGCATAACATGAATGCCATCCATCGACGCTTACAGAAGACTACACATTGACTGGAGTGTGGGTTGACAACATATAAAACAATTGTAAAATGTGTGTTATAGGTTGCAGGCCTAGAATTTCATCTTTGATAGGGCAAGGCGATTTTCTTTGTGCTAAGGGCACTACTTCCCTTGAAAAGTCTCCAGAAGATTAAACAAAAAAGAGAAGGCATTAAGGCGAAAGACCATGGCAATAGGCCTTGGAGTCCATTTCCCTGACCAAAATGTCCAATTCATTCCAATTGGATATCCAGTTGGAAAGAGTTGGACTGAGTTGGTATTGAGTTGGTGTTGAGTTGGTTTATATTGGAACACTGAATTGGAGTAAAATCTAAGACCAACTCAGTCCAATTGGAAACCCAATTGGAGTCAGTTGGCTTGATTTAATTGAATTGGAATTAGTTGGAATTTGTTTCTACCAATTGGAAATTTCACCTCAGAATATTTTTCCAATTGGAACTTTTTATTTCCCAACTAAGCAGTATTTTCTCCTTAACAGCTCTATGAAATTGGGCACAGGGCCCAATTTTATAGAGCTGCTTACGCCCAAAAGTAGCTAAGTACATAAAATTATGCTTACCAGAATAAGTTTACCCGCCAAAATACCATGTCTCACAAGCACCATTTTTGACTGGTATTCTGCTTTTTGTTTTGCTAAGCACAAACTTTGTAAGCAAAATTGTCTGCTTAAGCAGCTCAATGAGATTGTGGGCCCTGACGTTAGGGTCCCCAGAATAAAACTCCTGATCATCCTGGGGTGCACCATACTATTCATATCCCCCATAGCAACCAATGCTAATTACTATAAAAAAAAGTTTAAAGACTTTCAGCCTCTTTGAAATCAAATCAAATATAATTTGCTGACAACTAAACTTCTTTTCTTTTTTTCTTCAATATTTAGTAGGTTTGCCGCTGAATTTTGAGTTATGCTCATCCAAAATGAAAACACCCCATAATGGGTCAACTGGCCAGACTCTGTCTTGGAAAAGGGCCATATAGCAAATAAGGCTATTTTGAGAGAGACGTAACCCAAAATGCTCCAGACTGAAAGTCAACAACCCAGGGGACACGACATTGGACCATTTCAATATTGATCTATTTAACTATCCACAAAACCATGAGCTTCAAATCTTTGCTTTACAGGAAAAAAACTAAATGTAGGTTTACATTTTATTTACTCGACTTGGCACGTGATTTTTATCTCTATTTAGCGTAATGCACCACCTGGGTACTACCAGAGACCCTGTATACATCAGCAGGAATAAAGACTAGGGTAGTGGGTGTGCATCCTCTCTAAAAGTCCCGGAGGTAAGCTCCCTGAAACCCCTAGGTGTTACTTTGTAAATAGCTTTAGAGGCTATGATGCAAGGTTTTAAAAGAATGGTCTCATTTTCAGTAAATAAGTCACACAAATTTAAACTGTTGTGTTATTCTATTTCATACAAAAGCTAACTTTTTCAGAAGGTCTGAATTCTGATAAAGCCTAAAATTTCTCATCCCTGGTTTGATTGCATCCTATAATAAAGGTGGTAAATTAAGATCTGCCCCTATGTTAAGAGATGCAAAAAAGCTGGCCATGAATCAGAGGCCTCTGGCACACCATCACCATGCAGAGGTGCCTGCCTGCGTGGATGGCATCCAGTCATCTTAAGGATGAGTCCGCACCCCCCCCTACCCACAAACTTCTTGTTTTCTTGCGTTGTAATCCGGAGGAATTAAAATATTCTCTCCACATAACCATTAATAAAGAATTAGGATAGCCAGCTGGCCTGTGGGATGTCCAGCTGGCCCCTCACTCTATCCATTAAGGACTAAAGCCATCTGAACGATTTGGGTGTTAGATTCACAGGATTTGCAGACACTCCCCCTCACCATAAATAAATCAGGTTATTGGGCCTGGGTCTTCTCTTGGTCTAGACGCTGAAGCCTCCTAGAGGTGGCACATTGAAGATAACTTACAAACACTCTTTGAATGTAATGAATACAGAACTAGGGTGATTGACCAGCCTCGGTACCGCCCCCCGCCCCCCTTCCCCAAGCCACCTGAGCTTCCTAGGTGTTTAAATTTACAGGACTTAGAGACCGTCTACATCACCATGAATAAACAACTAGGTTTAGTGGACAGGGGTTCCCCCCCTTAATCTAGCGGATCAAGCCACCTTTACCTCAAGGGTGTTTACACATCGAGAGGAATTACAGATTCTCAGCATCAACACAAAATGTCAAACTCTTGGACAGACAATCCATTGGAGATGTTCTGCAAGACTGTTTCTGCCACACTGAGAAGCAAGTAAGCCAAGTGAATTCATTTAAAAAAAAATACCGTACAGCAATCTCAGAGACCCCAATCAATAATGTTGATGCAACACAACTATATGCAACTACACAACTATATGCAACTATACAAAATGTCAGCATGATGCTGATTAGAATAAAACAGAGAAAACAAAGTTTTGGGGAAGAAATTACTAACAAAATCTAGAAGTTGATTACGTGTTTTTGTTTTTGTTTGTTTGCTGTTGCTGTTGCTGTTTTGTTTTTGTCTTTTGGGGGAGGGGCTATGAACATTATATTAGTGCACATTGATTTTGGAAATAAAATAAGTTGATAATACTGTACACTTTTAGGAGGGGGGGGGGCTTCTAGAAATGTAGTAAACTCTGTCCGACCTTACAAATCATGAACAGTTTGAATGATTACTAAGACCACAAACTATGAACAAACCTTCACAACACTAGTTCTTCTCCTACCCAAATACACTTAGAAAAGTGAAGCCGAGGGAAATATAGTCTGGTGACTTTCATGTACAAGTGCAATGATCAGTATTGGGGATACAGGGATCCCAACCAAGATGGCTGCAGTATTATAAAGAATCTTAGGATGACACAATTGACTCTAACTCCAAAGAGTGTTTTCTTCATGAAGTAGCAACTGCCACACTGGTGATGATACAATTTAAGCAACAGCTGTCCACACGCTATGCGAATTCTAGAAGCAGTCACCTATCAATGTATTCCTTATTTTGTGTATCATGTATTGGTGGATTATACCCCTCAAGTGAGATTTCTTTCAGTTATTTTCATGGCTATTAATATGAGAATCCATTCTTACTATAACAGTCATTTCACTAACACAGAAATATCCACAGACCCAAAAGTCGGGGGACAGTCAGTTGGTATCAATGAGCACAAAAAAGAGACATCTGGAGACATCACGCTCAGAGGTCTTCATCCTGCAGTGGATCGACAATGGCTGAAAAATCAAACTCAGCAAAAAGTTGGCAAATCCAGGGTTGACAACGAAACCCCGGAATCATCAAACAAACTTCGGTCGAACACTCCTAGAACTGATTTTGGTTCTACCATACACTGATGGGCTTTCCCAAGTCCTGCAGAAAAACAAATCCACAAGTAGACTAATTGGGTGGGATCCAAACCCACGACACCCCCCACAAAAAAATAAAAAAATAAAAAAAAATTCTAGAGAAGATATCTTAACAACTTGACCACAGAACAAATAGGCATATGGGGACTCCTGGGTTAAGGGGGTAGGGGTTGATTTCTAATACCTGGTAAAAAGTATTTTTTCTTTCTCTGTCCAATTCTTTTTTTCTTGCTGTGTCCAATTTCTCCCCTACTGTTTTGCCCAAATTTAGGGAGGGGTAAGTCCCCCCCCCCCCCCCCCCATCGTCCCCCTGGGTTGTACGCCTTTAACCGAGCCTGCCCGGCAAGTTGGAATCCAGTAATAATAGATTTATAATTGCATCGGAGATAAAGAATGATATTCTTGGTTTTGCCATACACTGATATGTAATAAGCAGCGTCAGTATGTAAAGCAGACATCAACAATCAAGGTAGAAGAAGAAGAAACAAAAACCAACCTGAAAACACCTAATTCTTTTAAACAAAAAGACAATCTGTTTACTTAAAGCCACAAACTATAGCAGCAAAACAGACAACTTCAGTATTGGAAGTTACATATTTCTTTCATCATCATTCTAGCGTCCGAAAATGTATGTTCAACACTAACTGGGTCAGCAGGTGTGCGTCCATCACCCAGGGGCAAGTTTGTCTCAAAAATCTTATCTTCCGGTCCTTAGGTCATCTTACAATGCAAACTTCCTCCTCCGAAACCATCCATCACATGAAATTGACTCCATGCCTGTTTTGCGTTTCTATAATTTCTTCTTTCTCAAGTTAATCCCACACAGATTTGTCTCCGCAAGCATTTCTCTGCTAGCGGAACAGGATGAGGTGATACAAGTCGCCTTCAACTCTAAGACATCCTGTTCATGTCAGGCCTAATAAGTGCGGGTTTGATTACACTTGTCACATATGCTTAATGGTATCAACCCAGAGAGTCATGGGTTATAATCCCGTGAAGCTCTAAATAATGGCGATTTTGCCAAGGGTTGCCAATATTTTTGAACAGTTAGAAAAATGTGAATGTTCAATTTTTCCAAGACCTTTTCCATCAGATAGTATTATACATCAACTTGCCTCACCCTCCTGGTTCAGAGATTAGACTTTTTCGCAGAATCAGTTTTACATTACCAATATCATACCTTATATTGATTCAGAGAGACTAGACATGGCAGCAGATTCAGTTTCACTTTACCAATATCATACCTTATCTTGATTCAGTGAGACTAAACATGACAGCAGAATCAGTTTTACATTACAAATATCATACCTTATATTGATTCAGAGACTAGACATGGCAGCAGAATCAGTTTCACATTAACAATGTCATACCTTATATTGATTCAGAGAGTAGACATGTCAGTAGCAGAAGTTTTACATTATCAATACTGTACCTTATCTTGATTCAGAAAAGACTAGACATGGCAGCGGAATCAGTGTTACATTATCACTGCTGGAGCTTATCTTGATTCAGAGAGATTAGACATGCAGCAGAATCAGTTTTACATTATCAATGCTGTACCTTATCTTGATTCAGAGAGTAGACATGTCAGTAGCAGAAGTTTTACATTATCAGTGCTGTACCTTATCTTTATTCAGAGAGTAGACATGTCAGTAGCAGAAGTTTTACATTATCAATGCTGTACCTTATCTTTATTCAGAGTAGACATGTCAGTGGCAGAATTTTTACATTATCAATGCTGTACCTTATGTTGATTGATTCAGTGAGACTAGACATTACCAATATCTACCTTATCTTGACTCAGATAGCCTAGACCTGTCAGCAGAATCAGTTTACATGAACATCATCATACCTTATCTTGATTCAGAGAGATTAGACCTGCCAGTTTTACATTAACAGTGTCTTACTTTATTTGGATTCAGAGAGACAAGGCATACCAATTGAATCAGTTTTACATTGACAGCGTCATGCTTTATATTGATTCAGGGAGCCCAACCATGCCAGTTTTACATTAACAAAGCCTTACTTTATCTTAATTCAAAGAGACTGCAATCAATTTTGACATTATCAACGTTGTACCTTGTATTGATTCAAGGACAGTACAGACTACAGTATTGGCTTAAATATCATTCGTTTTTGAGAAACCATTGTCAAAATTATTTAATGGGTCATATCAATCAATCTATGATCCAACAAAAACAAATCTGTTATGAAGGATCCGGTATTCCTCCTGAAGACAATTCAAGCATTCTGATCGAAACTGCTTCTCAGATTTGGGTCCGGCTAAAGCTCTTGACTAATATTACCCATAGTGCAACACAACCCTTGAAAGGTTTTTGATACCCCTTGCGGTGTATGGCAATATAATTAACACACAGGAAATGTTCATCGGATTTAATTCCTTCTGTATACACTGTTGATTTTGACAGTGTGGAAAGCACTGAGTTCACAATATGTTAAAATAACTATTATCAATTCCGTAAGAATTTAAAACAAACAATTTAACGGACGTCTTACGGAGCCTGTCCATCTGCTTTAAACAAACAGTGTGCACTCCGTCGTTTCAGGGATGCTGACAAGTTTCCTCAGCGATTGAAACACTCTAGTTCCCCTGTGGGCACTATTCCCTCCGAGGCAACTCAATTTGAATGGAAAAAAAATCCTTTCAAAAGAGAAGTGGAATATTACTGAAGCTTGGAATTCGATCAAAAATTTGCTTACTAATTTACTAATTTGAGCCAGTTTAAATGCCAAATAGGGAAGGAACAAGAGTAAGCTTATTAACAAAACTGCAGTCAACCCAGGGGAATTTGTCTAATTCAGTTTGGCAAAATACATTCAGACAGCTCCGGAAAGAATTTCTTCAGTATGTTTTATCAATCCCTAAGTTCTGCTGATAAGATAACCAAACAAAGATTCGGACAAAATATGGAGACTGCCAACATAGGGCTTAAATAGCTCAGTTGGTGGAGCACTGGCACGCAAACCAAAGGTTTTTTTTACGAAAATTTCTTGGCTCACCCCAAAGTTGATAAGATATCTTAATTACAGTCTAACTATACCAGTCTGCACACGAAAAGAAAAACAAAATTTAAGACTTTTTAAGACCCTTTTAAAGCCATCCTTAACCAAACTTAAGACTAAAAGTAAGTGAATAAAGAAGGGGAAACAGCTATACCCACTCACACTTTAGGTTATTTTTTTAAATGCAGCGTAATTCTTCTTTTTTTACGAGCTGATAGGAAACTCATTTCACGCCTCATCAATTCTTTTTTTTTACAGACCTCAAATAACTGAATGTAGTACTTTTTAATGCTTTTTAAGGACCTGCAGAAACCATGTATACCATTAAAGTGGTAGTATCAGTTGTTACTATCAATCTCTAGACTACACCACAATAATCAAACCTTTGAGACTCACCACGTCTTCTTCAAAGTCTACCCTCAAGAATTGTCAAAATAAAACTGTGCTACCTTTAAAGAAATGTTTAAGGCGACCATTTTAACGGTCCGCTTTTTATCTAATTTTGAAACTAAAACTAAAAGTGGGGCCGAGCTATTAACCTACCTTTCACATAATAAACCCCCAAAAGTGAGTAGTGATGTGCATGCCTGTATAGGTCAAATCAAAGTGAGTAGTGATGTGCATGCCTGTATAGGTCACATCAAATTTAACCTAAGCGTGGGAACAAAAATTCACTTTGTAAATAAAAAAACCTAGCAGGTTTTTAAAAACATTTCACTGCAAAAAAAAAGAAAAAAAAGAAAAAGCAGTTCATGTAATATCAGATATGCAACTTTCTGGGGAAAAGGAAACCGCCATGCCCACATGAATTTGTACCTTGTCTTCTAAAGTCTTCTATGACACCAAGAAAGTGGAAATTGGCTGATCAAGTACGCAAGGTGCAAACAACTCATCCATAAAGTGTTTATATGACTGTTTCCCATACTTAATCCAAGTTCATCATTAAGAAAGGTTAAGGACTATAAAGCCATCAGTTTTTGGGGGAGGGCGCTATTTCATGTATCTATAACATTCATTTGTTCATTTTAAAAAATCTTATTAAGGGAGGCAGGGGGGGGGGGGCTCCCATGTCCCGATTGACCTCTGATGATATGTATGATGAATAATCAGCAGAGATATTGCATGTGCAAATATGAAGAAATATAGCTTTAATGTAAACGCAATACACATCAATTCATGTGTGGCCGATTGGACACTAGATGATCCAAGGCGGACATACATGAATGCAGCTTCTGAAAGTACACCATGTCAGGGTCATACAAAATTTCCAATCTGAGTCTGTTGCCTTCAGAAGGAAAGGGGAGAAAGCAATGGAAGAAGAGGAGGGGGGGCAAGAATGTAGTTTTGCACTTTTTCATCTTACATTTTGGGGGTGGCACTTGCACTCAGCTCTGACATGTGACAAACACAATACTAACTCATGCAGCAACCAATAATGCTGAAAACCCCTCTGACCTGTCATGCGAGATCGGGGCACACACATTCAAAGTCCCAATGGGGGAGGTGAGGGTCGGCAATTGAAACTTAGAGTGTACGGACAGACTGATGCAAAGCTCAGTGGGTATTGATGAAAACCTCCCATGTGGTCTGGAGTACTTTAGAGAGGGTGTTCCTGTAGATTAGAGTAAATATGTACGGATATTTCCAGTAGGCCTGCGCGACAATATAGGGACAAAAACTAGAGGGGATATTTTTGGGAAAAGGAAGGGGGGGTTATCGATTTCAATCTACCAAAACAAATGACGTAAAACTGACAAAATAACTAAACATATATTCAACACAAAACAATCTGGAACTTTTGGACCCCTACAATTATGTTTATACATGAAACATTATAACAACTGACACCAGGTAAAAATGTGATAACTTGTAGTAAATTTTCAAGTATCCTAACTGTAGGCCTAATATTGGCATTTATATGTTTCCAAAAATAGATGTATTGGCCCTTCATAAATAAGCTTTAAAAATGGACTTCAACCATCCTGGCTAAGCAGTCTAGCACATCGGATGACCTATGTCATCTGAGAGTCCGAATCACGGTCATGACCAAATATTACTGAGCGTCGAAGGCACAAGATGGGTGATTCTGGTGGAACGAGAAAAAGGCACGGGCACCTTACAGCAAGCAAATGTTTTGTTATACCATTGATAGCAATGGTCAATGTCTGCACTGATCTGTTGTTGCATCAAAAGAGTTGCTTGCTGAAATGGCGTCAAGTGAACATTTCACATCAAGCCCAAATTCCCCACTTTTCACCTTCAGTGCTCTATAATCTTTGGTCGCGACACTTGTGTCATTGAGCAAGAAACCTAACCATACATTGCTTCTCTCCGCCTGGATGTATATAAAGGCCCTGTGAGGGCATGGGATGTTAGATTAACCCCTTAAGGCTTAAATTTAAGCCGCTTTGGGTTGTATAATCCCCAAGAATTTAGGAAGATTGTGGATTGGTTATGGTATGCCTGATGAACAGGGATAATGTTGTAAAGTGCCTTGATCTAGCTACTAGGATATGTTCGCAATGTAACAACCCACTGTTCTTATTACTATTTGGGTTCCTCAATTCTTTACACAACAGCTGTACAACTTACCACTGTCACTTCAAAAACAAAACAAAGTGAGGGGGTTTGGAGCTGGTACAATGAGAGAAAGACAATTGTACATCTGTTTTTTGTAGGTCAGAAAAGGTGGTCATACGTTGCCTTTATATTTTCAATTTTCAATCCATTCATTTTGTCTTCAGGAAAACTTGTAATGAACTTATCCAATTTAGAAGATTTGTGGGGGAAAAAGCACGCCTCAGTGCAACTAATTTGGTTTTGTACTTTTGTACCTCGACCAACTCCCGGACATCGAGATTCTTGATGAAAAATTTTTAGTGTTTTTTTTTAAGTGTGTGTATGTCGCTAGAGTGAGTAAAAATCAGCAGTAGCAAAACATGTCACCCAATCACTGTCAATGCACTACACAAAATTATGGGTAAATGGGTATTCTGTTACCATGGTTATTAAGACAACAATCACAGTAATGCAGTTTGAGCCTGTTTACACAGTGTTAGTTTCTCTGACTTCAATCACAGTCTGCCTTCAAAAATCTATACAATCCGTCCGGAGAAAAAAACACCCCTCAGTTTTTACAGAATGAGAGAGAAATCTATACAATCCGGCCGAAGGAAAAAAAACCAAACCATCCCTTCAGTTTTTGAGGAGTGAGGCAGACACAGTGAGAGAGTGTGACAGTGAAAAAGAACAAACTCAATTTTGGATGTCTAGTGACCGCGAACCTTAGCTACAGAATTTAAAGAAGGTGGAATTGATAATTCAATCATTTTGGCGGGTACACCCTCTCCAGGCTGTGCTAGAGCATTATTCACACACGTTACACTTATTCTGCTCTTATACCCTGAGTGTTACGCACACTCCTCCGGGCGTCATGTTATTGCTGCGGGAATTGATTTTACTATCAAAATGTGCACGCTGCATGCCCAGTGGAAGGGGCGGTGTGGAAACACTGTTGATCGAGACTGGTGGTGAGATCACAAGCCATCCCTCTTGGTCGTTGGCGACCGGGGGAAAATCATCTCGAACGCTGACGGCTCATGGTCTCGGCGGTCAATTTATGTGTTGGTTGCATGGGAGACTGGAGGGGGAAAAAAAGCATGGTGCCCGAGACGAAAAATCAATCACCGCCACAATTCAAAGTCGGCCTGGGAGTGCTTTAGTGGTATTGATCCCATGGACTTAAATACAACACGCTGCTGCAGGCGCACTGTAGGGCTTAAGGCACCCGCCTGTCAGTTATGCACGGCGGTACAAACGTTTAGAACCCATTCACCCGAGGGAGGAGGGGGGTTAGAAGACTCCGAGTACTTTTAGGCAGCACCACCAAAACAGGTCAATGATAAAATAAATGATTAGATACTTAAATGAAGGGGCTTCAACGTCAGACAGCAATTAAATGGCAGGGGGGAGGTGAAACAGCCTCGGGATTTGGAGGCAGACAGGGGTGGAATAGGTATGTAGACATAGGTGTTGGAGTAGACTGGGATGGAATGGGTAATAAGCACTGGATGCAGTAGCAAACTGGGGTGGAATGGGCTACTATAGGCACAGGATGCGGAAGCAGACTGGGGTAGAATGGGCTAATAGGCAGTGGATGTAGAAACAGATTGGGGATATGCTACATACATTGGAGGCAGTAGCATACTGGGGTAAAATGGGGTCACAGGCAGCGGCTAAAGAAACAGATTGGGGTAGAATGGGCTATTAGGCATTGGATGCTGTAGCAGACTGGGGTAAAATGGGCTAACAGGCAGTGGATACAGAAACAGATTGGGTTAGTATGGGCTATAGGCATTGGATGCTGTAGCAGACTGGGGTAAAATGGGCTAACAGGCAGTGGATACAGAAACAGATAGAATGGCCTAACTGGCAGTAGCCTTGATTGCAAGGCTGTGTAATAGTTTGCTTTCTATAAAGCTGAAAATGTGCATAACCACAGCCGCACGAATGCGATGCCCGAATGCAATGCAACTCCTGTTCCGGTCCCCCCGACTGTCTTTAAACAGCACACCACGCTCTCACCCAAGGAAGCACGCTCGTTTCCACAGTCACACACACACACACACACCGCTATTGTCCACACACCGCTATCGACCACAATCCTAGCCCGTGAGCCGTCAGGCTCACAGCCTTGACGATCTTGTAAACCGAGTGTCTTATGTGTTTCATTGTTTTTCTTCGCAAATCCGTGGAAAATGGGGGGGTGAGTGGATATGCAAAGATTTATTTCATGAATAATACATCATTCCTAATAGCCAATCACACACCATTTATTGTTGGTCTCGAGCAAATGGATATGAATGACGGCTCACGGGCTAGGATTGTGGGCGATAGCGGTGTGTGGACAGTAGCGGTGTGTGTGTGGGGCTGTGTACAGGCGCTGTGTGTGTGCATGGTGAGAGTGCGGTGTGCTATTTTTTTTGAGTTAGTCGGGGGACTGGGGTTGTATCGCATTCGGGCGGCTGAGGTTTTAGTATCCTTGCTCTATGGTTTTAGCTAGAGTACTTGTATACACAGCCTTGATATCAAGGCTAAACTGGCAGTGGACACACATTTCAAACTGCACCCATTACTTTATTCCACAAAAATTAGACCACAGTGCAGTTTCCTAATGAAGAAACAATAATTGCATCTGCAATATACAACTTATACAAATGTTAACCATTACAACACGTACAAAGTTTGCCAGATTTTTGAGCTAAATCCGTTTGACCAGTACTTGACCAGTACTTGAACAGTACTTGTCCCTTAATTATCACGCGTGATTTTAAAAAGAGGTTGCTGTTAGAAACAACTGGGCCTGCCCAGCTCTCTGAAGCTAATACGCCAAAGACATAAGTGAACATTACAAATAGTCTGATAACTAGTTAAAGACCTACTTGAATGAAAGCGGCAACAAGTGATCTTTGCTGAAATTCATTTAAAATGTTTCCAATCTAGAAGGAAATTGAGGTCACATGAGATTAAACAGATTTTAATTGTGTAAAAACAATCACTTTGAAAACCCTTCTTTTCAGAAATGTTTGCGAAAGCCCCGTTACGTCGTCACTCATGTGGGAGCTCCATTTTGTGGTCGATAATTACGAAAAATTCAGAAATGTACAAATATCAAAATGACATTTTTATGATAAACAAACACAATATGAGCAAGTTTAAATAGCACACCTGCTAAATCTGTTCGCTCAAGTCGCTGTTTAACGATCACCTTTTTTATTTGTGACATAGTTGGTGTTTTGAAAGCGAGGTCACCCCTCCAACCTGGCACAATCAGTCTATAGTTGAATGATGAGCTAGAAAGTCATTGTGGCATTCAGAGCTGCCAACATTTGCATCTTGCAATCGAGGAGATTTTGTACAACAATCAGGGAGATATATAGAATCACATTCAACATAATAGGGACAGCGTTTCCATAATCAGGGAGATTGTCAAATGTGTTCATCCAAACATGGACAGATTGGTTAATTTTCATATGGGAATGTTCTTTTTATTTGGTGCTACATCACACGAATTGGACAGAGTTCAAAGGTTACAAAATAGTGCGGCTCATTTGGTAGGTGCCACACCCTTGAGGAAACTTATTACCCCATCACTCAGGGAACTTCATTGGCTACCGATTAGAGAACAGATTCATCTTAAACTTGCTCTTTTTGTTTGTAAATCCTTGAACAAAACCACTCTAAGATATCTTTCCAATTTAGTGTCATATTACACTCCTCTGTGATTTCATATTCACTACCTTATGGAGACAGAGAACAAAACAGAATAGGGAAAACAAATTCTAAAGACTGGGTTGCTCCACAAGGAATTTTGTGTACAGAGTCTATGGGAGGTTCTTAACTACAGGGACAAAGAAAAGAACAAAAGATGTCTCCACATGCAAACAAATAAAATGTAAAAAATAAAATGTATGCTTTCTTCAGTCCACACTTGACATCACTCACTTAAATATTCCCTGTGCAAACAAAGTTCTGGGTGAAAAAAGCATTCAGTGTAGCTAGGCAAATCATTTGGAACAATCTTCTTCCTATCATTAGGGAATCTTTTAGTCTATTTCTATTTCGTAAAGCTCTTAAGACTTACCTCTATCCATATTTACTTATGTTTTGTGCGCTACAACCTTAATGGAATAGCTCCTTTTTATTTGTTATTTTATGTTTGAATTGACATCTAGATGCAAAAAAATAGTTAGTGGCCTGACGTTTCGACCCTACCAGAGTCTTTCTTGAAGGCTAAATGACAAGACTACAAACATAAACAGGTACATGTATACATTACTGATGTAACAAAAGCAGTCAAATGGAAATAGATGATGCTGAGGAAAATACACAGAGAAAGCAGGCGGCTGAACACAAAGGAGGGTAACAAAAGGGAGGGGGATTGGGGGAAGGGGATGGTTGACCACAAGAGGTGGGGAACACATCTAGATGTTAACATTTGTTCAGAGAAAATGAGTAGTCTTTCAGCAAAAGTTGGTCAATGCATCTTTGAGATCGCAAACTCATGAATAAAGCCCATTGGGGCTAGCTATTCCCCGAAAGTATTTATGCCGAGTTTGAGCCGCACTGAGCAATTGATTTTTAGCAACCCTTATTTTCTGACTACTCATGAAGACGGCAAATCCCAGACTCTCTTACTCAGAGCTTTTTGAGAGGAAAAAAAATTGCCATAAAACCTCCTGGTGAATGACCTTGAAGAGTGTATTTTAATTACATGAAGGAAAAAAATGGGGAATAAATCAGACAAATTTAAGGCAAGGCGACAGGTTCTTTGAGTGCTGCTGGTTGTACCAGAGTGTAATAGCTAAAAACAGGAACTTGCTAAATTGACTTGAAGTGTTTGATGGACAGTCAGCGTCTGAGTGCATTTATTGCTCTTCATTTTGTATAATTTTTTTGCTGCTCAAAATGAACCTTTCAGGGAAGATTCAATGGGAGATCATGAATGATTCTCAAGGTTGCAATGTTATGAAACGGTGGCCCACAGAGCTTGGACAATAATTTGTCAGAAGGCGTTAATTTTGTCTCTTGTTACTCAGAAAGTTAAGTAACAAACAAACAATGAGTGGGGGGGGGGGGGGAGAGGAACATATACAAAAATCGGAATGGTTTAATGACATTCATGGTGTTTGACATCATCTCCTTTTCAATGGTCACAGATGCGCATTTTTGAAGTGATGAGTGACAGGCAGAAGACATCGGGCTCAACACATATCCAAGTCCAAACATCTGATGTCATAATTTTAAGACTTGTGAATAGACTGTGCAAGTCTCGCAAGTATTCAAACTTCCGGGACCAAGTTTGGTCCCAACCATATTGAGTTTCACATATGTGCAATTCTGTGTTTTTTTTTATGCTTTAGTTTAAAGTAGTTTATGGCTCGGAAAAATCATACTGCCGGGAAAGTAAAATTTATCCCTGAAATATATGAAAGTAAAGTAATTTTAACAAATCAGCAAAGAAAACCTGAGGTCAAAACTTGACCTCCATTTCTTACTGGTTACTTTTAAACAATCAAAAATGTTGCCAAACTGACATTCAAGTTATCATTAAAGCTACATGTACGTAATGGTCACACAAATTCTGGCGTGATCGACAAAGTGGGTTTCTGAAAAATAAGGATCCTCCTCCCAAGCTTTCATTTTGTTTCAATGTTAATTTTTTAAAATGTATTTATATGATATAAACATTGTATTTGTACCAACAACAAATTGATATGGACATTTTTATTTTCAAGAATTTGGTATAAATAGTATTTAGAAAGAGGATTAGATTTCATGGAAAAATATAGACTTTTGTTCGAGTTGTTTCCTGGGTTTTGAAACGTGCACAGTCTTATTCTGGCCCACCAGATACTAGTTCATCTAACTAACTGCCAGGGATTGGTGTCCTCAATGCACATTTTGATGGTTTAATAACAACAACAATAATAATAAAAACTAATAATAATACTAACAATAATAAAATGTGGTATGTCAAGGACAGAGTATCTGCACACTATAACAAGTCAAATGTTAGACTTTCTAAGACCCTTTTAATGCCACCCGTAACAAAGTTTAAGACCAAAAATAAGTGTGTAAAGCAGAGGAGAAACAGCTATACCCACTCACACTTTATGGTATTTTTTTACAAGCAGCGTAATTTGGTTCTTAGCGAACGCAAAGCCTACTTATATACATTTATTTTTTTAAATTGGTTTTAAAAGCCCTACTCTGCATTATGGGGCGCTTTATTTGGTTTTGTCTTCATGTTTTTATGAATTTGATCTTAGATGTTTACAAAAATAAATCACACAATAAATACAAATTTGGGTGGGGTGGGAGGTTTGGTAAAAAAATTTGGATTTCCCCCCCCCCAAAAAAAAACAAAAAAACTGGCAGGAATCGCATCCCTGCTGATAGCAAAATTCATTACACACTTCATCCATTTGTTTAAACCTCAAATAGCTGAACTTAAATCTTCTTAATGCCTTTTAAGAAGGCCTTAAATTTGGATAGTTCAATTTAAGACTTTAAACGGTACGTTAATCCGGAGGTCGTTGGTTCAAGTCCTGCTCCAGTCAATTTTTCTTTGTTCAACCCCAATTTATTTACAAATTTACCCAGTCAGTTTCCTTTGTGGTTTATTACTTGCAATTTAAGACTTGTTAATACTTTTTAAGGATCCGCAGACACCCTGAAGATATTGTCATAGGCTCAACGGGACTTATCCTACAAGAGTCCCTACAGGAGTCCCTGCAATGAACTGAACACCTTGGAGTCTCTGCACAACTCCTCCAGCAGGCTGTTATCCTGCAGACATGTCTCACATCACAAGGCGTTTCCTTCGTGATTTAATACATTAACTTCTCATGGGATATAGCTTCCCAAATTCAAACATTGACAAAGTAGCGAGACCTGTCTTTCCTTAACTGCATTGTCCCTGGAATTACTTTCATTTCCTAGCTTAAAAAAACCCACGTACACATGGGATATATATTACAGGGATGTGATAGGCTGTTGAAAAAAACCAAACCCTGAACTATGAGCGCAAAGCGCGAAAGCTTGTGAGGACGAAAACTTGCGAGCTCAAAGCCTACTTACATACATTTATCTTTGTTTTAAAAGCCCTAATCTGCATTCTGGGACATTCTATTTGGTTTTGTCTTCATGTTTGTTATGGTCTTAATTCTAAAAAAAATTATAATAAATTTTTTTTCTCTCTCTTTTTTTTTTTGGGGGGGGGGGGGGTTTAAAAAAAAGAAGATTTCCCTCATAGAATCAGAAAATCATGGACCCACCATTTAGTTTTCTATGGCAGTAAAAAATACCAAAAAAGAAGAAATCGGCTGAAAAGTTGCATGCCTGCGTGTAATATATCGCATGAGTTAAGGTGGTTCGGAACAAAACCGTTGGTTTTCAACTCGACGTTTCAATCAGTATGCTCCGAGTGTATTCAGGAGAAAAATGACGGCGTAACCGAAAACCTTCTAAATTGTTTTCCCACCATGCAAAGTTTCAAATCCCATTAGAAGCTGATAATTTAACATTGCCTGTAGGTTGCTTAGAAACTTGATTAGACAGACATTAGGCCTTTTTGTATCTTAAACTAAGATCAGTGCCGAAAGCTACAGGGTTCCAGTCCTTGTTGACTTTATAAAACTTCACACGGTTTAAATCCGTTTTGCTTTCACACTGCCCACAGTGAAATCATCTCCCCCTTTTAATACCTTTATATCTCTCTACATTGGGTCAACAATCCTCAGCCTTTGGCCCAATTTCATAGAGCTGCTTAAGCACAAAAAGTAGCCCAGAACAACTTGCTTACCAGAATAATATTACCGGCAAAGCTACCATGTCACATGTACAATTTGTGACTGGTATCCCGCTCATTTCTGCTCAGCAGAAAATTGGTAAACATTTTTTCCTGCTTATAAGCAACTCTGTGGAATTGGGCCCACCTCCTAAGCAGGATTGGTTTCAACAGGGTCGAGCGCTCTACAGGGGTAGAAATTGTATAATGTGAAAAGGTCAGTCAAACTAACAAGGGTTGGACCCGCGCCCAACATTGAGATTTTAGGTAGTTTTACATTCATGGGAATAACCAGCCTCGCTACCATGGGCAGCGCGCCATATCGATACCTCTCGTCACTATAACCCCTGGTAGGGATGTGCTGAAAAACAACGCTGATTGGCTCCTAAGGGTGACCACATCGCCTGCACGCACGGTTAAAAACTTTCGCGTGCTTGTATGGTGCTTGTAGGACGCTTAGTACGCGCGTGTGTGAAAAAGCACGTTTTTGACGCGATTAATTTTCAAAATAATGAATCATGTTTTTACACGGTCACCCTAAACTGCATACAGTTAGACAAATCACAAGATCAAAGAAGTATGAGAGGGGACCAGTTGCTCTTTGACTTGATGCCTCTTTTGCGCGTTACCATACTTGAACGGGCGCGTAGTGTGGATCGACCACAGGCCTAATTAAAATGTGCTAGATTCTAGCACATTTTAATGAACCAATTCCAGGGGTTATGATCGAGCAAGGCATGCTGGGGAAAATGTCGCAGCGAGATCGATCACCCCTGGGAACGAGGCTGGGGAATAACCTCCTCCAATCCATAGCTACACTGTAACAAATGTCTCTATTAATGAAAATGTCAGATGCTTCCTGGACAAAAAAACAAACATCTATCTCCTTTATAGCCAAATCTATGCAGCTTATGTGACAGTTTTGTCAATCAACATTGCTGAACAAAAACATGAATGACGTCCTAATGATACAAACAATTCCAGTTAATACCGTCCCTACACGAGAAACAAGATTACAACATAACTACAACGAGGAAGCTTGATTTATGACAGCGATGCCAATCTGCAATCTGCCGAAAGATTTGAAGGATCTTGTGTAAAACGAAACGACTCACGTCTGTTTATTTTTAGCTTCTTACACAAACAAATGAGTAGCCTTCAAAGGAGGATTCCATCAGGGGGTGCGTAATGGGCTGGTTAAAGATATGCTAGGGTAGAGCATTGGTGATGCTAATAAAACAACGAGTATTTACTCTCTTTGAATCAAAATAAAGTACAGCGCTGGCGAAACTAAATTTACTGGTATGGCATCAGACATTTTTAAGCGGCACTGATTTTCTGCTTCTGACGTTCTTCGATTTTGATTTAGACTGGATAACAATCTGTTTCTAGATTCTGTAAAACCGAGTGTTTTTTGTCTGGTGTCGGTTGGTGATTTGCGAAGGCAAGGTTTGTGGTTGCCGAAATGGAAAATCATCGCAAATACATTTTGACAAAACTGCTGCTTCTGGTAAATAATATGTCTGATTTATGATAGCGTACAGTGTTGGTTACTTTGGTAAGATTGACTGTACATGTAAACTATTTACACTCTTTGATTCAAGATAAGGTACATCTACCAGCAATATGGTTACACTTGTTGGATCAAGGCACATTAATGGCAATATGAGAAAACTACTTATTCTGGTTTGCTTTACGCATTTTGAATCAATATAAGGTAATGAGTCTGCTCTCTTCAATCAAGTTTTGTACAACCTCAACCAAATTCGACTAAAATTTATTAATTTTTGGTTAGAAAAAAAAAGGTGATAAGGAGGATTCAAGGAGGATTGAAGGAAAGGTGAATACCCCACTTGAAAATTTAATTCAAGATTTTATTCACTTATCTTAAAATGGACAGCAGTTCAAACAAACTCTTACAAATTTTACACTGTCAGGCAATTTTACCGTCATGTAGCTGCTTAATAGATGTTAAAATCGGCATCAAGAATAAAGAGTATTTTTTGTGTTTTACCCATACACCAACGTGTGACACACTGTGTTTTCCAGAGAACTGTGAAACTCGTAATAATATCAATGCGGTACTCGCTGATAAAGTATAGGATTCAAACTGCCTCTAGCTATCCGACAAACTCGGTGGTCCTAGTACAGTGGCGTAGCAGGGAGGGGGGAACTGAGGGCAGGTGCCCCCATAAATTTCCAGGCCCCCCCCCCCAGAAAAATGCGTGTTTGTATAATCTAATGTAGTGAACGATCGAGATCGCTACCGCGGCCACAAAATGCCAAGAATATAAGAGGATGGTGGCCCCCTGCAGCGTCCCCTTCCAAAATAAGAGCATGACCCCCCTCAAACCCATGACAAACCCATTCCCCATGCCCCCCCCCCCCCCTGAAAGCAATGCCCCCGAAAAAGTCCTGGCTACGTCGCTGGTCTAGTGGTAAAGCATCTGCTCTGGAATGTCAAAGGTCCTGGGTTCGAATCCCACCCCAAGTAACATGCCTGTGTGATTTCTTCCACAGGACTTAGGAAAAACAGTGTTTAAACACACATCTGTGTAAAGGTAAGTCATAAACCATATGCCATGCTGTTTCTTTAAATGTTGGAAGGGCATCAACTCTTTCTAAAGATAACTTGATCAACTAGACCTGAAAAAACATCCAGGGGAAACGCTGCTGATGTCAATTTAGAAAACGTGAAGAACATTTTGATGAGAAGTGATCTGTGGATATAATGCTGATGTGTTGTATCTATGGAGGTCACATGAGTGCTGTCGCACGTAGTTTAAATTAAACACATCTTCTGCTTTAAGGCAAAGTATACCTTTGGTTTATGAAACCATTTGCTTGTTTTAATCCTAAATAAATGTAGATGTATACAATTAAACTAGCTTGTGAAAAAAAAATCTCAAAAGGTGGTAGCTTTTTTGAGATATCACTGAAAATCTACAGCGGTTAATGTCCACGCTGGAAGAATGATACGTTTTTGGAATACACAATCTGAGAAACGTTTCATCCAGAAACGTTTCTCAGAATGAAATGTTTTTGAATCCCTTTAAACCACATTCCTTACAAGGGAATCAGTTCTCAAAATGTTACACATTATCAGCAGCTGCTCTGTAAGTTTTTATGGTCACATTTTTTAAAATGCAATTACCAAAGGCATACCCATCCAACAACTGTTAAGGGAAGACTTCCCAAGTTGGTTTACGGAAATGTATGGCTGAAGTAATTAATTTGCAAGTTAGATTCGAATAGTATCTGGTATAATGCCTTGCTCGGTCACAAGTGAATGCTAAATTTTAACTCCTTAGACTACCTGTTGCTATGTAAGATTGTTTGGGGCAAGTTTATCCTTCGATGATGTTAAAGACAACACCGACACACAATTCTCAATGAAATGTGTGGTGCAAGGATACCAGTCTTGACTGATCTGAGGGTTGCAATACAAAAGCTTGCCCGAAACCATGTGACAGAGCAACACTGGAGGTAGTCTGAGGAAATCAAATTGAGCATTCACTTGTGAACGAACAAGGCATTGTACCAGACGTCATTTAATTGTAACTCACAAATAGCTGAGGGTGCAACTTTAAATGATCCCTCACGAAAAACTTATGTCATAACAATTTTATGTTTATTTATGGGTCAATAATCTAGAACTTTTGTCAGCAAAAAAATAAAACAGATTTATGAGGAAAACAAAAACCTGACGTAAAATAGTTATATTTATTCATGGGTCAATATCTACCTCTTTGTAAACATGGAATAGTACTTGCTTAAAAACTTCTCTAAACTACACACTTTTTAAATATATTTTTAATATTTTTTTTACGCTTCTCTGTTCCTGCCTGACCATTCTACTGCCTGACCATTCAATACCATGTGGTGAATGCATCGACACAGTACACAGTACACAGTCAACTCTCCTACTGTTTGACCAGTCAATATCATCCACTGTGGTTTTGAATGATAGATTATTAACTATTCAAGCCTGCAATATGATATCATGTAATGAATACATCTACAGTCAACCCTCATACTGTTTGACCATTCAATACCATTCACACTTTGAATGATAGATGATAAACTATATGCCAGCCTGCAATATAATATTATATGGTGAATGCATACACAGTGCACACATATGCACACAGCCACCCCAAAATGTATATGCTTAGCACAAATAAACAGGCTAAGCATAAATCTGTTGGGAAACCATCCCGAACAGTACATATAACATGGTATTTTTGGCCGTTAACCTCTGCCTGCTAAGTAGGTCAACACCTTCCTACACTATGGCATATAGCGTGCTGTTGCATCATTAATAACAAGATAAAGTTTCCACATGTCTGATGCAGAAGATTTAATTTCAGTATAGAGCATTCCAGGAAATTACTCTCAATGACCAGTGATATTTACAAGCGATTGGCGACCTCAATAGTTAATTTATCCTACCATGGGGGAGTGAGATTATTGTTAAGGGACAGTGCACATTGGTTTTGATGGGATTGGTTTTGATGGTACACTCAATCAAACTGACTGCTCGTTTATAATTATCTATCTCTCACGATAACCATAACTAACTTTCCTAGAGATTAGAGAAGAGATTCAAAATATAAGAAACTGGGATTTTTTTCGGGGGGGGGCAGAGTAAATCCACTTCATCCTCTAGTATGGCACCATCCAACTAACCAGTTGAAATTACTTAAAATTCAGTGGAAATACTTCCAAGAAAATGCCAAACACATTTTTTTTTTTTTTTCAGGAAAAAGGCAGACAGAAAGCCAGGCGTAGAAAACCATTTTTAAGGTGTCGCGTTGTGTCCCCCACTTACCACCCGACCAAGCACACCCGTTTGTTAACCCTGTTAAACCCTGCAGACTTCTCTTTGTTTCTTTGCGCGACGTCCCCATTTGGTTTTGTACACGAAAGTGAAGGGAGGACGTCTTCGCTCTGTCAAAACACCCAAATCCCTTTTTCTAAAGTTCCTGGTTCTAACTGGTAGACATGCCCACACCTGTACGAAATCAGCTGCAGCTAAGCCATCTGAGCATGACCATTAACACTTTAAAGACAATTTACTTCTGTATAAATATCACTGAACACCTAGACATGGCTAATATTGTGTGTGTGTGTGGGGGGGGGGGGGGGGTTGATGCAATTTTCCCAGTATAAAAAGTCTGGGAAAACAACGTAAAAAAAAAAAAAAAATAGAAAGCTTTTGTTTGTTAAATGAACATCTTTTATAAGGAAACATTGTCCATTCATGACGTGACCTTTTTGGTTGAGTTGAAGAAGGTCAAATCGTTCGGCTGTTTGTGGCTGCTTTGGGCTTTGGTCGCTAAGCCGCCATTTTTAGAGACCTTTTTCTAAAAGATTTTCATAGGCTTTTGTTTTGACACAAGTGAATGGCATTTTACATGAATGTCTCGGGAAACAGTATCAACAACTTGGAACTTGAACTACACACAGCATCTCTAAAGACGCTTTATCTGATCAAACAATTTAGATTTAAATTTCAAATACCTATTATTATAGATTCAAGAAAGATAAGCTTTCATTTAAGGTATTGCACAAAACAATTTGCCCGTGATTAAGAGGCAGTTAATTAAAAAACTTAAAATTAATTTTTGTCGGCATCCCGACATTATCTCACATCCACCACCCATCAAATAATTTGGGGTGTTACATTTATTTGGGGCATTGCCCGTGGCATATGCATTAGTTTATGTATGCTTTTCAATTTGAAACAACATCATCTATCAAAATTTATTCAGAGAAAAATAAATAAATAAATAAATAAAACCAAATAACAATTCCTTTAGGCAAAAATCAGGCCATACAACTTTCTACTGGCTTAAACGCCCACTTCACCCTCCTCCTGCCCTCCCTCGTTCTCAAACATCTACAATTGAACATCTTCCTGGAAATCATCAGCCACGATAATACGCTAAAAATTGAGACAAGCCTGATACCCGATTCAGCTCACCTGTTTCCCCTTAGGGAGTGCCCGGGGCACTATACGATTCCGATCCTTTTGTAATTCCGTGTGGAAAATTATACTCCAAGAACCTCCTGGAGAAATGTTCAGTTGTGCTAGAGAAACAGATGTGAGCACACGCAGACAAGTGTGTAATAGCCTCCATCATGGACCCTCCTTTGTTCAACTCTTCGGCTGCCAAACATGGAACCCATTGTTTTTTCTTTGTAATAGCAATCCTGGACCCACTGTCCCGTTTGTTCTAAGTCCTTGGTTTGAATGTCAACATTGTACACACACGTACACTCACACACACAACCTTACGGATCGGGTTTGTGGGGTCCTGCCATTATTGGTGTATTATTCCCTTTTCTAAAGAATTCTCTTGTGGGGGTCCAGGTTGAACAAGGAATTCTCTTGTGGGCTCCATTGTTGAAAATACCCCCACAAGGGCGCTCCCATAAGCCTACGTGTGTGTAAACACTGGCAATCGTGGACCCTCCTTTGTTCAACCCTTTGTGATAGCAACCGCCGACCACAATGTTTTCCTTTGTGATAGCAACCGTGGACCTATTGTCCCTTTCGTTATGGGTCCTCGGTTTGAATGTGTATACCTACCCACACACACACACAAGTGTGTAAACACCTGCAATTGAGGACCTCCTACTGTCCCTCTTTGTACTTTTTGGTAAGAGCTCTCATTGGTTTTGAACACACTTTCCAACTGGGGACCTGCACCCAACTGGGGACCCTATTGTCCTCTTTTGTTATAGGTCCCCGGTTTGAATGTGTAAACCTACCCACACACACATCATTTTCCCGAAGAACCACTTATGTCAAAAGGTGTGATTGAGATTTACATTATACACTGTGCTTGGATTAAAACTGCAAATCGGCAAAACTAAAGCCACGGTTTGCAGTTTAAGATCTCTCATATGATTGTGTAAAAGTTGTAACCTCTCCGTTCAGATACTAATTTCTTTCACAACATTAGTAAGATTGAAAATATCAATGTTCACAGATTTGCACATAGTATTAAGATGGTCATGGTGGGAAACTTCCCTTGAACTATTTTGGCCTGAAACTAAATAGGCCTATCATTTGAGAAATGAATGAATAAATAGTTTGAAAACAGTGAAAACAGGGTTTCCAGTATTTTTCTTGAGATTCTTGTGGGGTTTTTTTCTTCACCTTTTATTTAAAAACATTTCCACACGTTGGTTGGACTATTGAAAACTACATAATGGAGCTTAATTTGCTCGTCCAAAAACCAATGATGTACAAACCTGTAGGAAAGCTTGTCCTACATAATGCCTTGCATTTATGTCAATCCTTCAAGTCCTATTATTTTGTTAACTTAAATTGGAAAAACAAATAATAATAAATTGGTATCTGGCCAGGTGCTGCACACACAAAGCATCTTTAAACAAGTTTAAAAAACAAGGTTGTAAGACTGAATTTCGAACAAGCTGCTTTGCCATTTATCCATAGTTGACTACAAGCCCCCCCCCCCTAATAATAAAATAAAATAAAATTTTAAAAAAGTCAATAAATAAGGCACATCAAGAAATGACAACAAAACATCCCTTAATGTGTACCTTTTACATTAAGGCAAGTGGCGGTGAGTGAACTTCAGAGGTATTTGTGTTGGATGAGTGGGTGAAAAATAGCTGGCAGGCAGACTAAAATGTCACGGGAGAAAAACAAAACAAAACAAAACACGATATACATCTATGCCTCTGCAAGCTTGTACACTCCGCCAGACCAAAATTAACAACCATTTTTTGAGCCAGTAGAAAGAAATACACATCAAAATTTAATATTTTTGGTTTGCTCTTTGTGAACAAAGTATATTATAAAACAAACTGAGTAGGTTGGCGGTTAAAATAGATGTGAAATACATCTTTTGGGGCAGAAGAGAAGAAGAGAAGAAAAAGACCTGGATTGAGGTACAGTAGAGTCTTAATCCAGTAGAGTCTTGGGATTTTGAACAGAGTGATTTGTCTGGACTATGTCCCCTATTTCACAAAAACAGTCTCCTTGTGCATTCCAGAGTATTTTATGGCAGGCAAGCTACCTACACTGGTCATGTGAGAAGTTCACATTGTGCATCCCAACAACCAACTAGAACTGTAAAAAAACAACCAAAACAAAAACACCAAAAAGGTTTTGGGTATATGGGTCCTTTCTTCATATCAAAAGTTGATAAAAACTCATGCAATTGCTAGTAAATGTATGATTTAATGTCTCCTTCGTCCATGGGGCTGAGTACAAATTGTGCCCGCGGAAGTCTGAGCTCTGTGGTTCTTTCGTCAACATGTCGTGGTATGTAACAGGTAACATGGTCTACAAATCAATGCTTTTTCATTTCAAAAAAAGAGAACAGTATCTTCACAATGTTACAGCTTGGGGGGATTGCTAAAAAGAATTATATTACTGAGGGCGGGGGGCGGGGGGGGGGGGGCGTTGCCTTCCCTTCCCTTCAAAGAAGATGTTAGTAGAGACCTTTTTTTCCCAACAATTAGTTTGCTAACCTGGGATGAATTTCTTAGAGCTTAAGCAGAATACATTTGTTAACAATTTCCTGCTAAGCAAAAAGGAGCAGGATACCACTCAATACACAGACAGTAAAACATATACCAGTATTTTGGCTGGTTACCTTATTCAGGTAAGCATAACTGTGTTGAGTGTAGCTACTTTTTGCGCTCAAGATGAGCAGCTCTATGATATCAAGCCCAGCAGTTGGCAAAAGTACAGGCCACCTAAAAAATTACAACAGTTCATTATTTGAAGCAATAGTACTATCAAATTACCCATATTACTGTAAAATCAGTTGTGCTACCAAAAACAGAAAGTACTCAATTGTTTATAACAAAAATTCCTTCAGTTGGGGGAAACGAAGCATCTCAGAGTAGGTGCGTGCCCGTGCATACTACACAATGGAATGTCTGGATGGATGGATGTTCACATCAGCCATCCAACTGACTGCAAAAAAAAACCCGAAGGTGCTCTGAAGTTGTTCCGGGCTGAATAAACCGTCCGCCATTAGCCAGTTTAGACAAATTTGGCAGATACACACATGTATACACATCACCGGACGTGAAGTAGTTCAACATTGGCCTCACTTGGGTCTCAATGCTTTGTTTAGGGCCTTTTCAGACAGGGTGATTTATACAGGCAACTTGGAGACGACCCTACTGCACAGCATGTGAAAGGAACACTTTAGTACATGGTATCTGCACACTTAAAAAGACAAATTTAAGACTGTTTAAGACCCTTTTAATACTACACTTCACAAACTTAAGATAAAAAATAAGTGAATAAAGCAGGGGAGAACAGCTACAACTGCTCACATTTTATTACTTTTTCACACGCAGCGTTATTTGGTTCTCTTTGAGCTGATAGGAAATTCATTACACGCTTTATCCAATTTTCTTTAAGACCTCAAAATAACTGATTTTAATTTTTTTTAAAATGCTTTTTAAGGACTTAATTTTGGATAGTACAATTTAAGACTTTTAATACTTTTTTAAGGATCCGCAGAAACCCTGTGGTGGCACGAGAGACATTTTTCTAACGGTTTCTTAAAGGGGCAGCGTCATCATGAGCAAAGCAGGCCTGTGGCTATACATGGAATTATGAACTCTCACCCAGTTACTGCACCATACCTGCCAACCTTGAGGAATGAAAAAGCGTAATCAAGCAAAATCGAGCAAAATCATGTGATTCTTACAAAAAGTATGCACACTGAATGTGCACCCTAAAAAAAATGGGAGAAAAAAAAAGCGGAAAACCGTTGTCCGGATTTTGGGCCAGCACAACGAACGTTAAAAAGGCTTTCAAAAATAAACGGCAGCGTAGACAAAACATTCACAGAAGCATAGGCCACAATTCTTACATTGTAACAATGTGTTGTGCATCCTCATTTTAAAGATATTTTGTAGCTTTCCTTAGGGTAATTCCACAAGCGCGATGCGTCCTCGTCGGCCAGCCTGCCATATCATTTTACTTGACACAAAAATACACGTCCACACACACGGGACACACACAACCCATACAACGTACGTCGTGTAGGAAAACCATGTGCGCTAAAGTCTTGTCTCAAGGTGTTGGCTTTTTAGTAAAGCGCCCTCTCTTGGTACAATGGAACAATGGCATTGAAGACATGTATAATGGACATCGCGCTAGACGAAAAACTAACAACAACGGCTCCAATGAAAGACCACACGGTGCATTTTACGCTCACATTAACGACAAATATACTGCTTGGAAAACAAGACGGATAACAAAACAAGACGGATAAATATTGATACATGTTACCGTTCAAAATATTAATAAATCATTGTATTTAAATAACAATGTACATGATTTTGAGGAAATGCGTAATAAAGGGTGAGTAATTCGTAATCCGTAACACAGCTCTTATTTCCGTAATGATTACGCCTAAATCGGAATGGTTGGCAGGTATGCTGCACGCGCACTCTCCATAGATATGATACGGAGGGAGGGCGTGTGTGTACAGTAAGTGGGCAGGAGTTTGTAATTCCAAGTACAGCCACAGGTCTGCTTTGATATCTCCAAGAAAAATTACCTGACAACTTCTATAGGCGATGTGTTGCTTCTTTGAAATTGCATTGAACTGGTTGCCTGTAAATTGCCTCATATGTCATGGTCATTACAGTCCACACACGGTTTTTTTTTGTGGTAACAAATCATCTGCATTGCTCTTAAGAGATGAAACATAATAACTAAACTCCGATTGAAAAATTTCGATTTCTCAAAACAGTTCTCATAAATCAATTTCCTTTTTTTTCAGAGGAAACGGTTCATAAATTGGTCCGACAGAAAGGCTTGGAGTAGGAGAGAGCTCTTGGAAGAATCTGATTTGGATGTAAGGTATACTCCTGGGGGGTGGGGGGGGGGGGGGCGGAATCCCCAAACGAGGCTAAGCTTACATATTGCTACGGTTACTGACTATCAATGGGGTCACCTAGGAGATAGACAATAATGACTCTGAGTGATCTGGTTACCATACCACTGAAAGGACAGAACAATTGTTTGAATTAAATACCGCAATAAACTGCAGGAGGATTTGTTTTTCGTCAAAGACTACTCATTTATGGACGCTTAGATTTTGAATCTGCGGAAAAACACAGGTCTTGTCATGTGGGAAGATTTTGGATATCTTCCAGGAGCAACCAGGACAATACTTTCAACTGGGTTGCACACATATCTTTCTAATAAAACCCTTTTAGGTCAAGAGTATATGTACATGTGTTTTATATTCAGGAGAAATTATTGAATTTGTAGTAATTTTGCTAACTGACATTGTATTTGATATTGTATTTTTGGAGTAGTGAATTGCTTTTGTAGTTTAGGCAACCAAGGTTGACTGTGACATTGCAAAAGAATGGTCAATATAACACATTATTATAGACAGGTCCCACTTAATGTTTCACAGTGTGAACGGTCAATATAACACATTATTATAGAAAGCTCCCACTTGATGTTACACATAGTGTGAAGTCGGCCAGCTTTATTGGTAATGATAAATAATTTGTTGAATGCACAACTATTCATGCGGGTGTTTGATCAAATTCTTTGAGTCCAGGACTGGTCGGTGAACCACTTGGCTGCATCAAAAAATTTGAACACTAAAAAAAAAATAAATAAATAAAAATCTATCAGGAACTATAGTCAATTAATAAATACCAGTGCTTTACCAGTGTGTTTATTCTTGATAATATAATCATTGTAATATTTCTGCTATTTAATTGACAAAACGAAACACAACAACATACCGATTCACCAGAAACTGAGCTATATAATGCACAGAAAACTGTGCTAGCCTATGAAAGTAAGTAGTACTAAACAATCATGGTATTACACGGAGGCCACAGCCTCTGTTGCTCTGGTCTTGGCCTTTGCGCCCCATCAAAGGTGTCCCATTGACTTTTTGGAAATGGAAATAGCCTTGCCCTCTCAAAGATGAAATTCCAGCCCCCAAAACAAACAGGGGAAACAGGTGGAAGAAAAAAATGTTTATAGTAGAGCTGACGCTCCTGGGACAGAATCTAAGCAAGAATGCTGGGGACGAGTTGCTCTGTGCATAATTCTCTCTACCCGTGCCATAACAGGGTGCATACGGTCACTGCCGATATTGTGGGGTTAGCTGGGTGAAAAAGTACAAGCTTAAACCGGGTCATGCATGCTGTGTGTATATACCAACAGGCTAGGCTGTGTGTGTGCATCCTGTCTGGAGTGTGAACACATCACGGGATTAATCAATGTTGTGTAACGAAATGTATACAGGGGGATTCTATCTTAAAGGGCGTGCACAGCATTGATAAGATTGATGATTATAAATGTTATATATCAAGTTATAAACCACAAAGGAAACTGACTGGGTAAATTTTTTATAATTTGGGTTGGAAAAAAAAAAAAATTACTGGAGCGGGACTTGAACCAACGACCTCCAGATTAGCGTACCAGATTAGCGCTCTACCAACTAAGCTATCCAGCCCTATGCTGACAGTCTCCCTATTAAAAAGTCACAAGGTGATCCCGTGGCTGCCGCTTCCCAGGTTGAATCGTAAACTTGGGTGTGATCCCTGGCTACATGGCAGCTTACGGTTGAATGGCTTCTGACTGGCACCCCCGAACAAAGATATTGACTAATAGGGAGCCTGCCAACATAGGGCTGGACAGCTGAGTTGGTAGAGCGCCGGTACGTTAATCTGGAGGTCATTGGTTCAAGTCCTGCTCCAGTCAATTTTTCTTTGTTCAAACCCAGATTATAAATGTTCACAGGTTTGCAAATAACTTTATACATCCTATAGAGATCGCCATGGTGGAAAACTTGAAATATGTTTGCCTGAAATGCTATAGTTTTTGAGTAAAACAATTAGTTTTGATCCACGAGACCAGATGCTCTATAACAGCAAAAACAAGCAAAGAGGTTTTTGACTATTTTTGGGGTTGTAATTCCAATGACATTTAGGCTTAACTTTCACAAGTTTGTCACTTCATGCATATGTTGCAGGTCACATAAAATGTAGACTTGAACTGGTCTTAGACAAGTCCCGATGTTGTCAATGTGCTTTAAAGTGCTGAAAGAAATATTATGCAAATCTATTTTTTTCTATCGTTATTGATATTCGCTTTTCATGACTATTCTTCCTGACAATAAAACCAAGGGATCCTCAAAAGCAGCTTGAACTCCTCTTGAGATATCTATGCAAAGCGGACGGGGAAGAATTCGGTTTGAGATGTGGGAGGAAAACCCACATAATCAGGTAGGGACTGAAAATCCAATCCACGTGCCAGGCTCCAGTCTGTGTGGCAGATTTCAAACAAGAGTCCATTTCAGGGGGGAAATAAAACCACAAAGAAGCCAACCAGGGCCCGACTTCATAGAGCTGCTTCAAGCACAACAAATATGCTAAGCACAACAAAATTATGCTTACCAGATAAGAATACCAGCCAAAACTCAATGTCACAGGTACCATTAGTGAGACCGGTATCCTGCTCATTTCTGCTAAGCAGGAAATTGTTCAGCAATACTTTCTGCTGGAGCAGCTCAATGAAATGGGACCCAGATCTACAAATTTGTTTTGTCAAAAGTTATGCCAACCGATTCTCCTGAGGGAAGTCTATTCAGCGTGCCAAAAGTGTAATAGGTAGTGACGGAGGCGGAGAATGATCAACAAGGAGGTGAGATGGTTTCAAGAATGAAATGAATGGCCCGATGACTGGGGGGAAATTATGTCCATGCTCCATGAGCAGGTTACCAGTCTTGGATACCAGTGCTGCTGCGCAGATATGTACCTGTCCATGCTTATTGCTATTATATTTCATTATTAATCAATTAAGGAAGAAATATACTCTCTCAAAAGGGTAGTATTCAGTAAAGAAATTTGAGCCATGAACATAAACAAAAATGGATATTTCTTGAGTGCAAGGTATTGAATGCAGGGGCTGACCTAAATATAGTATGAGGCCTTTGTAGAGTTTGTCCACGCTGTATAATAATCAATGAACCTCACTGGATTTCTGAGGGCAAATTGGAAGAATATCCCGCATAAAATACTAATAATGATCTATCGACCGTTACAAAACTTAAACATTCAATTAAGTTTATTTGGACATTTTCTTCCTTATCGCAAATTGGAGAGGAACCATTCAAAACAACATACACAGCATGATGTTTTTAGAATATCATTTTGGTTGTACCCTCGAATCGATGTGTAATACATAAGCACTGAGTCTTGCAGTAACAATCCACAAGCAACACGGGTGGAGTTCGAACCCACAGGCTCTGCATTCTAGAGCAGATGTCTTAACCACTGGGCCACCGAGCGTGAAAGGGTACACCAAGAGCAACAAAGTACATTGATTGCTTTCCGAGCGCTGGGGGAAAAAAAAATCACCAGGCAAAATGGGTTGGATTCGAACCCACGACCCCTGTAGATGTCTCAACCACAAGTCTACCAACCGTGAAATGTGACACAATTAAAAACAATTACAAAACACTGTTTACTCATTAATTCCATCATCCTGCAGGCATATCAACAAGCAGCATGGGTTGGATTCGAACCCACGACCTTGGGGTTCTAGAGCACTAAGAGCAGATGCCTGAACCACTAGACCACCGTGAAATCTTACATCAATATTAATTGTTTTCCTTCAGATGGAACCTAAAGCCGTAGTTCTGTGATAGGTAGAGGACATAAAAAGAACCCAGAACATTTTCTCACGGAAGAATAGGGGTATGCAAGCACCCTTGCCTACAGGTTTCCTCAGACTTCAGATTTACAGCGATTTAGTTTGCTTTTGAAACATCCTTGGTTTCATTACCAGGAATATATCATAATAAAGATATCCAACAGCGTTTGCCCTTTACAGTGGCAAAAGATAGTTGAAACACCTGAGGATCTGTTAAAAGTCTCTCCAAGTGGTCTAGCTGGCCACAATCCTGGCAAAAATGCTTGGGCCACCCATTCGCAACGTGACATAAACATTCCCTCCCCCGTCCATCCCGCTCAACGTTCATGGGAGCGCAGACCACGCAATGAGAGCCACCATTGAAAGGGGGCACAGGGGGCGTGATGCGGGGGTCCAACGAGATATGGCCGGGATTGTAGCTCAGTCTTGACAAACATCCTTATTTAATAAGAGTTATGGAATTGTGAAAAAGCTGGCGGACTAGTGAAATGACAAACTAGCTGGTCCCGCTGACCAGTCACTGAAAAAGTTAAGGGACAACCCTGTCCAATGATGTCATATTTCAAATTTCGCTCTGAAAGAGCATCAAATACAGTGATAGTTTACACCATTTTAACATGAGGTCTGAGACTTGTAGTTTGTTTTTCCACTTACATAAAGACTCTATCTATTGGAAAATGAGTGAATCAACAACCTGAAAAATGAGTGCATCAACAACCTGAAAAATGAGTGCATCAACACCCTGAAAAACGAGTGCATCAACAACCTGGAAAATGGGTGCATCAACACCCTGAAAAATGAGTGCATCAACAACCTGGAAAATGGGTGCATCAACAACCTGGAAAATGAGTGCATCAACAACCTGAAAAATGAGTGCATCAACAACCTGAAAAATGAGTGCATCAACAGCCTGAAATTGACCTTTAAAATCAGCTCTCTCAGTAAACTTCTAATCAAACTTGTTTTGACGATTACAATCCTGCAGTCCTCTGTTAAAGTTTTGACTAAAGCAATTCACTACCTGTAACCTGCTTCCCTGCCTCTTATAACCTTCCCCAATTCAGAGTCAGACACAATAACAACGATCACCGTTCTAGCTTATCTACGTTAGCTATTAAGCAAAATTATTGTGCGGAGTGGCTTTTTGAAACTTCACATTTGAATGATCACTTTGAAAAGAAACGGACGGACCACATGTCTTTAATATCAAACATTGAACATCCTGACCATGAATGCCTCAGACTATAGATTTCTCCAAGTGGGTTTCCATGTTTTCAGAGCACACTTGCCAAGCATGTGAGGCAGGCTGAGTTTCTGTGCACACATCTCTCTCGATTTGTTGACCTTAAAGGCAGCCCAAGGATGCCAGACAGTGAATTCGATTTGAATAATGTATGATACAATGACTTGCTTTGTCACAAGTTAATGTGTAAATTGAATTCCTCAGACTAAAGAGACAGTTGCTATGTCAGATTGTTGGGGGGGGGGGGGGGTAGCTTTTGTACCGCAACCTCCAGATGAGGAAACCCAGGTGCCATTGCGCCACACACATTCATTAAAAACAATTTCTAGGTGACCCCCCCCCCCCCCCCAACTCCTTTTCTTATGTAGTATTATACTTTTTTTTGATAGAGATACAACGAATTTCGGTGCTTCAAACAGAATCTTTGTTCTCTTGGCTTTAAGTCAGGGTTTCTTTGTGCCAGCGGTATCTCTCAAAGAAATATGATTCCGGTAGTTCCGAGGAAATAATCCCGTTGGGAAGGAAGTGAAAAAATGGAAGATCCCCGCATTAACTGGTTTACTATGTTTTGTGTTAAATTGTTTTGCATTATATTACCTTGGTAACTCTTCGGATTTCTGAACGTTATAACTTTTTATTAGTTCAACTGCCGCTACTGGAAATATTTGTTTTCAGTTGGAAGTGGTGGTAGGTATGTTTATTTAGAACTAGAAGATAGAAACGAACTCTCCGCGAAAAAAACTAAAGACAAACTAGCCATTTACAGGGAATATTCAGCTCCCAATATTCACTCTAGTTCGCTTGTCTCATTTACAGAAATAAACCACAAGCATAACCTGTGCTAGTACAACTTGAACCACCCTGTTAGTGTTAAGCGTGCATGGATTTTGGTGAAATTGTTTTTAAAGTTTGTGCTTGTGTGGGTATTTTCCAGCCCGTCTCCAACAGTTTACCTAAACCACTATTTGCAAAGACAACCCATCAGTATTGATTCCTAGAATATCCTCTTACAATGTCTCCCCTTTCCCCCTAGTCAGTTTTTAAAATTAATGTTTGTCCACAACACCTGATCTGGCCTCCCATAAAGTCAAGCCAACAAATTTAGCTTTTCTGGCCCCTGCCACGATTTTGCAGTATCGGCCTAGTTAATCCCACGGCCGCCTTTTGACAAATCTTCCCATTATTAGAGCAAACAATCCCGGGTAAGTTTCTACGTATCCGGAGATAATCCTAGGACCACTGAAGTGCTGGAACAGTGACTAATGGTCCGAACAGAGCGCAACTCTCATGAGGTTTACACTATACACCCTTCTGGTATTACTAAGATCGGAAGATGTCAGGCTAGTGACCAGAAAAAAGACAGGAAAAGTTCACCTAACCCCTTGACAGTAAGCTCACATTTGCTTGAGGAGGGAAAAAGGGTGCAGAATCTATAGGCAAAGTTGCTGCTACTCATCTGTTTAAGACTCAAGATATGGAACACAAACCAACACAACTACTAGTACTGTATATGAAAGCCCACTCTTTGAATTAAATGAGATAACTATTGCCATTGGTGCATAATCTTTTAAAATCAAGACATTACAGAGGTGGATATTGCTGGTAAACAATAACCAGTGGGCTAACTCTTACTGAGTCAAGACATGGTAAAGCAGTGGTTACTGTTGGCGTAGCTGCTGCTTGAAGCGGTAATGTTGGTAAGCAATTTCTAGTACGCTTACTCTTTTTGAATCAAGATAAGGTGCAACAGTGGTTACTGTTGGCGTAGCTGCTGCTTGAAGCAGTAATGTTGGTAAGCAATTTCTAGTGCGCTTACTCTTTTTGAACCAAGATAAGGTGCAACAGTGGTTATTGTTGGCGTAGCTGCTGCTTGAAGCGGTAACGTTGGTAAGCAATTTCTAGTGCGCTTACTCTTTTTGAATCAAGATAAGGTGCAACAGTGGTTATTGTTGGCGTAGCTGCTGCTTGAAGCAGTAATGTTGGTAAGCAATTTCTAGTGCGCTTACTCTTTTTGAATCAAGATAAGGTGCAACAGTGGTTGTTGTTGCCTTAGCTACTGATAGTGCTATGCATTCTCTCCGTAAACCTGGATGTTACAGAAGCAGTATTGTCGGTAAACAGCAAACTCTACGCTCACTTTTGCAAATATTTGCTCCAGTTTTTTGGTGCTATCTCAAAAATGCAACCACCTTTTGAAGTGGAATTTTCACAGGTTAGTTTTTTTGTAAATACCTACATTTGTATAGGATTAAAACAATCAAACGGTTCCAAAAACTTTGCCTTTAAGATAAGGTACAACAATAGTTGGTTGTCGCTGCCACTTTGCATGCTTACTTTCTTTGAATCAAGACAAAGTATTGACCCTTGTACAACGTGGAACACACCTCCACACAATGCGGGTCCACCATATCCACCATTCTGGGAGTCAATTCCTTTCTGTACATTTTCACTCCTAAAATGGTGGAAAGGATAGGTGCGTGTTAGTGCGCTACGCTTTGGGCAAGAGGGCCAATATTTGTTTTATTTCCACTCTGAATCAAGATAAGCTACAGAAATGGCAATGTTTTCAAAACTGCAACTACCAGGTGTTTACAATGTTGACAAAACTGTAGCTAGTAGAAAGGTGGCTGTATTTGAATCTTAACAGTTTTACTCAAACAAACAAACAATGCTTCAGATTTAACTTTTTTAACATAGCTTTGTTTTTCAGGAAATGCAAAGTATACATACCTCCAAGCATTCTGCTTCTAAAAAAAGAAGAAGAAAAACAACTGCTTGGAGATCAATGACTGATCAGTCACATAACTGCAGAAATTATTTTAAAAAAAATCCTATAAATTATTCGTCTGATTGAACAGACAACCTTGGGGGATAGTAACTTGAGAAGTGGACCCTAAGGCTAACAAGATTTAGGAGTTTAACGCAGAAACATGCAAATCGGTTAACAAATTATCATTCTCAGAAACGTACCACCTTTAACCATTTGATGTTTACTTCAACATGAACGCAGACTCTTTTTCCCCAGAAATCCAAGAAAACACTGAACACAACTTGCGATAAATTCTGAACAAAGCAATCAACTGACTGTGAACCTCATTACTATTGCATGGCCTTGGATTGGTAAATACCCAGAAACGCAAACGCTTCTAAATTCCAGAAAGAAATTTTGAAAATCAATAGCAGTTGGATCATAACTTTTGCTTATAATCTTATCACCATGGTGATCCATATACAGTATTTGCATAAAAGAATCAGTATGGGACAAAAGAATAATTCCACACAGAGCTATATTTTATGCATGCAACTGCAAGACCTTGCACTGTGTTTTTCAATTTCCAATGGCCCAGCTGTGAAACCAATTGGCCGAATCCAATTCCAATGGCGTTGCTTACCGCTGAATTCTGGCCTAATGCCGTCCTGTAAAGCACAGGATTCTATGGGTACAGAATTTCGCGCTAAGCAGAACCATGAAATTGGGCACTGATCAGCTGAAAAGTTGCATGCCTGATATATTGACTAGAGTGCAAACTCACTGTTTCTATTTATATGCTCAGAGTTTGCTAAACCTTCCCGAGGCACAGCCATGTTTGTGTCATGTGCGTGTCTGATGAATAGTTCAAGAAAATTTTAATCAAGTATTCTGCCTATCTTGCATCCATGTTAGAAATGAAGCATGTGTGTGTAAAGGTGACATAGGGCCAATTTCATAGATCTGCTTAAGCACAAAAAGTAGCTTACCAAATTATGCTTACCAGAATAAGGTTACCAGCCAACAGACCACCTTACATGTACTATCTGTGGCTGGTATCCTGCTTATTTTTGCCAAGCAGAAATTGTTGAAGCCAAGCAGTCAAAGTATGCACATTGATTGTGTGTAGAATTCCTCAATGTGCAGGTTCTATAATGCAACGAAGATCTACACAGGGGTGACACTCAATGAAAGAATGATGCTTACCAGAATAAGGTTACCAGCCAAAGTAACATACCACAAGTGCAATTTATGACTGGTATCCTGCTCATTTCTACTTAGCAAAACAATTTTAAGCAATATTTTCTGCTTAAGCAGCCGGGCCCAAATCTTAGGAAGTATGTTGAACTGATAACATTTCCATCTTTTGATAACCCCCTACAGTCAATGGAGCAGTATTGTTGTTTTGGGAACAGTACACTGGGTGCTAGAGAAGTTGATCAAACTCTTCATATCTTGAGAAACTTACAGCATTTTTTTAGTCGCCAGATAGATATTAAAAAGTTTGGATTTCGATAAAAGTCTGAAGTTTTCTCGATACAGATGGCTGTACAATATTTTCAAGCTTTTATAGAAATGTTATTTTACCCTTCGCATATGTGATCAGTGCTTTCTCAAGTCTTGGAGAAAAAACACCCCAACAGACGTACTACTTGGGTGGGATTTGAACCTACAGCTCCTACATTCTAGAGTAGATGTCTTACCACTAGACCACCAAACGTGTCCAGGGACGAGAGACCAATGCAAATCCTATATACTGGCAACGGGTACCGCAATAACTTAATTGTTGTAATATTTATATCGAGGATAATGAATACTATTTTTGCTTTACTCTTACACTTAGAACTGTATATTCAGTGCTTTTATCAAGTCCAGCAGAAGAAAAAAAATAATAATAAAAAACCCACCGACACTTCTGTTTGTACACAAACATGGATGAATCCACGCTGAGTAAGTTAAAGCTCTATTCAGTACACTATAATAATTTATGAAAGCAATAAAGGGACATTGAGGAAAATAAAAGAAAGTCATGATTATGAAATATATCTCATAATATATGACTTAGTACAGGCCATAATTATGAATTGGCATAAGTCATAATTATGATTTATACCTTATAATTATGATTTAGCACAAGTCTCAAATATGATTTCTGCCAATGAAGCCATATCTATGAGATATGCAAGTCATAGTTATGAGATTTCGCTTCCGCATATAGTTAGCTACATTCCGTACGTTCATCATTAAGTACAGGTGTTATGTACGACTTCAAACCGTACTTTGAGGATTATTGCAATATGAACGGTAATGCTTGTTTATTCAGAGTGCAGTCAACCCAGCATCATTAAGGAAAGAGCTGATTGCTGATAAAGTGAACAATTCAAGCCCCCTGATTTCCTGTTCTTAATGCAGTGGCATTCACAGTCATAAGTAATACCGGATATTGATACAGCGCTCGGTAACAAGCTTTTCAACGTCCTCGACATCTTACGACAGGTAAGAGTAATGAGGATGAAGGATGAGACCATTGATATAACGCCTTGTATCATAATCTGCAGCCACACATATGCCAGGGCAAACTTACGAAGTGACGCATAAGCCCCACAGCCAGAAATACATGTTGTTGTTTTTGTTGAAAAGAAAATCAAGTGTGACGTTGAACCTTTTCTCCAAGTATTGTTCAGCGGACTGCTTACTTTGTTTTTTTTGCTCTTAGAGTTTACTATCAAAATTTAGCTGAATTCTTCAGTATACAGAGCTGTCTATATTTTGTTCAACCTTGCACCTGTTTTCCTTCTTCGTTGTTCATCCCGTACTTTTTCTGAGTGCTTTCAGCCTCTCTCTCTCTCTCTTTCTCTCTCTTTCTCTCTTCATTTCTTTCTTGACTGCTTCTGTTACACCAGTATACTAGTTCATGTGTGTGTTGTGTTGTCATTTAGCCTTCCAGAAAGAGTCTGCTAGGGTTGAAATATCAGACATTAACTTCTTCTTTTTCCAGTTATACCAGAGGTCCTTTTGGTTGGTCAGCATTGTGTAACTGTTAATTCTATTTTCTGCGCTATTGATTCCCAAACACATTAGTCATTTCGTAACAACCAAAAACCAGACCTGCCCGCAGAGTGCCATGTATAAACCAATGGTTTTTTAGGTTTATTACTAAATGCTAAATGAACAGATTCGTCACTTCGTAAAAATGCAAAAGTCAAACCACCCCTGTTAGCACCATGTTAGCACCATGTTAGCACCATGTTAGCACCATGCTGGCACCAAGCTAGCGCTATGTATTTCAATTAATAAAGCGGCAATCTTTGATTTGTCATTTCATAAAAACAAAACATTGAAAACATAATGATTTATCAGTTATGAATTTAGTGTAATTACAAAACTGTTAACAGCATTGAGTACATCACGAATTTGCACAAAAACTGATCTGCAAAATTTTGTGATTTTTGACACGCTCGTCACTTTGAAAACGATGGTGCTATATTACCCAACATAAGGCTTTACGTCCCATGTGAAAGAATAAGAAGTTCTGGCTTTAAACGCCTGTCTCAAGGACAAAAGTGCAATGACCTGGACCTGAACCCACACTCTTGACAACACCTGAGCCTGAGTCGGAGGGAACTAGACCGCTCGGCTGAGACACTCTCTGTGAAAGGCAAGTCAAACTGTAAAGCCACGTTCAAGAGATTGACCAACAACCAAGTGCTCTTGTGGCTGAGGATGTTTATCTTAATAACAGAATGGAGAACGTCAATTTTTCTCTGAAAAGTGAATCTTCTAGTTCAATGGTAAACACTCTGTGGCGTATTAGCTCAGGTCACATTTAGAGAGAATAGTGAATTATGTTTTATCTGCATAGTCATATGGTATGGAAGCGTTAAAGGGACAATGAGAAATATAAATGAAAGTCATAATTATGACTTATATCTCATAATTATGACCTAGCAAATGTCATAATTATTATGACTTGTTCCAATTACTAAGTCACATTTATGAGATTCAAAGTCATAATTTTGACTTGTACCAAGTCCTAAATATGAGATGCTAGTCACAATTACAACCTCTAATTTTCTTTCTCTCTCAATGTTCCTGAATGCTTCCGTAATATTGTGTAAATTTACATTGAATTCTTTCAGATTTTCACTCGATACTAATGTGTAATATAAAAGCATGTTTACTGGCCCTTGGGGAAAAAAGTAGAAAGGTGTTAATGAGTTCAAGGGCTGTACTAAGCATAGTATAGGCTTTTCAGGTTGTTAAATAACAATTTTGCTGTTTTTTTATGAGGGGAAAAACAAAAATCAGTAATGAGATTAAGGTAGGAAGAATATTATGCTTGTATACAGCACTGCATACATTTTCAAGAGTCTTGAATTAATAAATAATGGGGGGTGGGGGAACAGCACCATGGTGGGATTTGAACCCACACCCTTCATACTCAGAAGCTTTAACCACTAGACCAGATAGCTCAGACCACTTATCAAGGAAAAAGTATATAATTATCAGCAAGTACCACAAACAACCTAAAAAAAAAGTCTTACCAAACAAAAAAGGAATAATCATCTTATCAATTTTTTTTTAAGAGAAAAACAAAGAATATCATGCCTCTTATAATTGTCGTTGTCTTGAGTTAGTTTTATTTTCTATCAAACTCCATACGTAAAATGTTTGTTCATACCTTAAAAAGCTACTAAAACTTTTTTTTTTAAACAAGCTGTGTTCAAACAAAATACTGGATTAGTAATCATTGACAAAATAAAACAAACAGTTAGTTTCAGTCTGAGAGCTCACTGATGACAAGTTTCATAACCGTATTAATCCACCCAAAAAATCACTGTTGCTTATTGTCATTGCAGCAACTGAAATTTCCTGACAAACCATCAACCAAATTTGACCTTTGACCCCTCTTTAAAGGCATGGTATACTTTTGGTAATTGCCAAAGACCAGTTTCCTCACTTGGTGTATCCCAACATATGCAATACATAACAAACCTGTGAAAATTTAGGCTCATTTGGTCATCAAAGTTGCAAGAAAATAATGACAGAAAAAAACACCCTTATTGCATAGAATTGTGTGCTTTTGGATGCCTGAGAAAGGCATCATGTCTAAAGCCTGTCTCAGATTCAAATTTGTTGATGAAAAATTACCTCCATCTCTAAAATTACATTACTTCAAAGGGGGTCGTTTCTAACATTGTTTTAAAATATCAACAGCTCTCCAGTGCTCAAAGCATCATGTTTGCGATGTTTTAAAAATGCCTGACCATGTGCATGAAACGAAGCTGAAGTTTGACTAACGCCCATGAGGCCATGTGACTACTTAACGCTTCATGCATACCTCCACTGTTAAGAGTTACTAATGGAACTTATCCAGGCACAGCGTAGTAAAAAGCCGTCATTTGATATTGAGACGGGGGGGTGGGGGGGGAGTTTAACCTTGCATCATTCTTAACTATGAAATACAATATAGCTATAAATTAACCAAACAAAATTTATCTGGATAAAGCTCAGGTTGAGACTGAAATCTTAGATTTCAACGAGCAAATTGACACTGTGGATTAAAAAAATGGATGTGTTTTTCTTCTTCTCTGAGCAAGCGCAAGTAGTCTGACTGATAACAAGTGGGGGAAGGGGGTGAGGGCGAAGTGGTAATTTCAAATTAAATCTCTCGTCTTCCATTCCTGAAATTGAAAGGATTAAATTTCTCATTGCGATGTTTAGAGAGGTTGACAGAGCCACAAGATATCAAATATCACATGAATATATTTTTTACTATAGAGAATCCAGTGCTAACTACAAAAAACTATGTTAACAGTTGTTGAGATGGAGTTAGGAAAGGCATTCTTTGAGAGAACAAAAAATTGACAGACCTGGTTATAATTCAGAAATCTAGCTTGATGTCTTTCAAAGACTGTTAGAAATGCATCCATCCCCCCCTCGCATAGTGCGAGATTAATAAAAATATTTATGTACAACAAATTAATAACCCCCCATCCTCGAATTACCAGGTAGAGTAAATCTGGCAGGATGGACCTGAGATATATTTCCGCGACACAGAAACATCACACAGCATCAACAGAGCCTGCAGGGAATTGTACAAGACGACGGTTGAGGGGCGCGGAGAGCCTCCCCGCCTCTTGAAAATGGTACAGCCAGCATGAGCAGTACAGGAGTAAGCGTATGAAACAGTGGGGGGAGAAAGTGGCTCTCATACAAGCAACGGGCAGTGCTAGCTAACAATGTGCTCAAGTTAATGCAGTCGATACGTGAGGGGACTCGCTTGATGTGATCAGTGGCGGTCGGTATCGGGGACTTCTTCTTTCTTGATTTTCTGTGTTTTGAGGGGAGCGCTGATCGTTTGGGAATCGGTTTGACAGGGTGTTTTTGCACGGACGCTCCGAGGACACTTTGCATATGGAGTAGCCGAGCTCTTCTAAAGTGAATCAGAATTGGGTAAGTGTCAACTCATCTCGAAGCTTTTTCAGGTTCTTTGCGAGAAATATGGCTAATTTCTTTTTGCGTAAACTTTACATTTAAAGATGTTTTTGCCCCCCAAAATATTACATATATTTTGGTCACCAACAGAATACTTATATTCATATCATGTAATCTTTGCAACAGGGATATGAGAGCAACTGGTTAAGTGCTTTCCAGGTCTAGTGGAAACAAATAACCAGTCACAAACAATGGGATTCGAACCCACAACCATTCACATTCCATTATTTAAGTATGCTATATATATATCTTATCATAGAGATAACCACTTCAACATTTTCAACAAACAGCTGGACCTACACCACTATAAGCTCTCTGTTCATCACTGTAAGTTTATATTACCTGAAACTTTATAATGAACGATGGTTTTACAAGAACACTTCCTCAATGGTGTAGATTAAATCACTGGGCTTGTTAACAGTTTATTAACTGCTTGTTCATCAATCACGCATGTACTTGGAATACTATAAATCAACAAGACAAACGATTACACAAAGCCTGGTAACAGATTTTTAAAGCCTCAAACGTATTCAAAACTTTTAGTGTTAAAGTGTGCAATTTGGATTCCTTCACACGTTCAAGCAATGTCTATCGGACACCCCAAATCAGAATACTTTCACTGTACATATTCACAATCAGGCTCCTAAATGTAGGCAAATCTATACACCAACACCCAAGAGGGGTTCACAAGTCTTGGTGTGTAAAGTTTTGTTCTGATGAGAACTGGCTTAGTTCTGAAGAAGAAAAAAATCCCGCAATTTATCAACTAATGCGGAGTAGAATTTACTGCCAAGAACTCAGTTCTGGAAGAACCCATCCTGCTATTTATATATTGCTGCAGAGTAAAGTCTTGAACTGATATTGATAACAACTCATCTTGCTTAGTTCTGGAAGAACCAGTGCTGATATTTATATAATGCTGCTGAGTAGAGTTTAGGTCTGATAAGAACTCATCTTGCTTAGTTCTGGAAAAATATATCCTGCTATTTATCTATTGCTGCAGAGTAGAGTTTGGTTCTGATAAGAACTCATCTTGCTTAGTTCTGAAGAATCTATCCTGCTATTTATCTATTGATGCAGAGTAGAGTTTAGTTCTGATAAGAACTCATCTTGCTTAGTTCTGGAAGAATATATCCTACTATTATTAATGTATTGCTGAAGAGAAGGAGTTTAGTTCAGATAAGAACTAGTCCTGAGTGTGATCGTAGCTAGGAAACATCCAGATAGCACTAGATTCTTTCATATCCCTAACCTTGGGTCATGTCCCTAATCATAATTGTTAGCTGTTCACACTGAATGATTATTAATATCTGGGGAAGAAAATCCACAGGTGAAAAAGGTGGGACTCAAACCCCAAATCTTCCACAGTAAGAAAATGTGTCCTTTTTACTTAAATTTTAAACTGCCTTACATTATTTGTTACTCGGCAAAATCAATACAACATGCCCAGAAAACCTGATATGGCTTGGAGTCTGTTGGCTCGTGTATTGTCTTTTATGAACACCTCTACATTACATTCACTGAAATAAAGACCTGGAACTTCATCTTTGATTGCAAAAGGCCATTTCCATCTCATCGAGGGTACTCCATTGAGAAACTCTCACAATCTACTGGGAACACTTTAAAGGGGCATTCAATTTAATTACCAATGTAGGTACTTGACTGCAACGGTTTCATTCCTGAAGCCAGACATGATGTTTAGTCCTTGGAAAAAATTAGGAATATTTTATCAAGTACAAGGTGTGACATACATATACGCAAGGCTAAACTTCAACACACTTTTCAGGCAATTTAATCAGAATTTTTCTGGTTTGTCCAAGGGCAAAAAAACATGTCATAAATCAGACTAAAGTAGGAAGGATGTCATGTCTGTTTAGCTTTAGTGCATGTGGTCCATGCATGCCTGTACTTTGAAAATTTGTTACAGCTACCTTTAAAACAAATTAATTCAAAGTTGGATTGTTCAAATTCCATCAAATTCAAGGGCTACAATGTTGTTGTTCATAGTTCCAATCCACAAGACGTTCTGACTGAGATTGGCTTGGTGTTTTCTTTTCCTGCATTCAACCTCATTGGAATCCCCCTTCCGACCCCAGCCTTGCATGTGGATTGAGTTTTTAGTCGACACTAATTCTGGATTGAGTTTTTAGTCGACACTAATTCTGCATCAAGGATAAAAAATATATCATTTGGGTTTTTTTCGACTCAGTGCTGTCCCAGATTTTTAGTCCCTAGATGATTAAGTGGGCTTTCATTAGTTAGGGTGTCTCCTCTCACATATGAACGCTGAGGCACTTTTGATGGTTGATTTGTTTCACCGCCAGAAAGGTATATTGGAATGGTAATGATGATAATAATTGCTCAAGCCTGGGGCAACAGAGACTATTTGCCACCATGGTCTCTGTGGAATACCAGGCCTGTCAGAATACTGCCATTTGGTACAATTATGTGTTACGATTAATTAGGTGATGAGGGATATTAACAGTTTGCCTTCATTGCCCTGTGTTACAGACTATGGTGTAATTGCACCTTTCTATTTGAACTGAAGTGACAGTTTTTTCCCCCGAAATGAAGTAATTCCCATCCTCTTGTTTTCAATAAAAACAACGATGAACCAGTGAAAATTTCATCACATTTCAGGGTAAAGTTTCATCACATTTCACGGTAAAGTTTCAGTGAAAATAAAACAAAATGTGTGGGTTTTTTTTTTGTCAGGGATATTGTGCACGTTCATGCCAGAATTATTTTGATTGCCAAAATAAAAATAAGCAACAGGGACTTGTGGTGTCTTACAATTACATTCCCCACACTTTGACAGTGTTGCAGATATTTATGTGTGGATTGGTACAAATATGAGCGAGCTTACAAAATGAAATTAATCAACTTTTGTAATAACCAATCCCGTAATATATATTTTTTTTTACAAAAAAATCGCCCAGGACAGAAAGCCACTTGAGCAAGGGCTACAAGAAAACTATAGAAAAGTGAAAGAGAAGAGATCTGCTCACATTTCTTTTGAGCTGCAATACACTTTTGTTAAATGTGGAGATCTATATAAGTACAGGGAGTTCCAAAGTGCAGCACGACAGAAGGGACAAAAAGCTAGCAGAAAATTTCACAGTACTGGACTTTGGAACAGATACAGTGAAGGAATGAGAAGAAACGTGTACTGCGAGTGAAGGTGCGTACAGAATGGACAGCGAGTGAGAGATCTTCTAGGCACATTCCATGAAAGTACCTGTAGAACATGCTTAGAGAAGAGGCAGAACTTTGGCTTTAAATAAACTCCACGCACAATTGCTCAGAGAAATATGGTCAATGCACACATCTAAAGTGCAGCGGGAAGGAACTGTAAAAATTGATTTCTCACAGATCAATCTTCCAACATGCTTTGATTTTTAATCCCATATCAAAATGTTAGAACTTCAGTGCACGGAGCTCAACCCCCAAAAATGAAATGTCAGCATTAACATCAAGACTTGGTCTTCAATGTTTACTCCCACGACCTTTGCGTCTTTCACTACAAAGTTTTTATATCACTTGAAGGTGGCAGTTAAAATAGCAAACCAAAGCCTTATTATGAAGTCCAAATCTGCAGAAAGCCAATCTGGTTTATAACACTCCAGCAGGCACCAGACCGGCAGCTTATGTGCCGTTTAATGGAAACACTTAATTAAGTAATACACACCCTTGTTAAATAAAGCTGCCAAATTGGGTCCTCAATCGGGGGGGCTTGTGATGATACTGACGCAAACAAATATAATGTAATCAGTTTTGGGCCTTTAAAGTTGCACTCTCTAATTTTTGTGCGGAAATACTGAACAAATATTGACAGATAATATTGTTTCAAAAAAACCAAAACATCTCATATGAAGACTTTTTTATTTATTTGTGTTCTTCATTACACATCCAAGCGACAATACCAGGTTGAAAAGGAGACGATGAAGATATTTTCAGTTTCAAATGTGGGGGGACAATCTGATTAGGAAAAAGAAATTACGCAGTCATGTGGGAACTGAAAACCCAATCCACATGCAAGGTTCTGGTCTGAGGTGGGAATCAAACCGGGGTCCAAAGAGGTGAAAGACAGGGACAGAAACCATCAAGCCAACCTGAATCCCCATTGTTAAGGATGGAAATACAAAAGAGATTTTAGCACTTAATCAAGTTTGAATAATCCAACTTGAGCTAAGCTAAAAAAAACCCAAAAAAAACAGTTCCAACAAAATAACAAAAATATTGTGCGTTAGTGTATATGGGCTTACGGGAGCGCACTTGTGGGGTCTTTTCAACAATGGAACAATGGACCCCACAAGAGAATTCTTTAGAAAAGGGAATAATAGAACAACAACAGCAGGACCCCACAAACAGGATCCCTATAAGGTTACGTGCACCCATGGACCCACATTAACGCTGAAGCAATGAAGCCAGTGCAGTTGAGTATGCACAGAGCCAGGAAGCATGAGATCAATATTTGCAACATGCAAATTAGTTGTGTACTTCTGCTCGTGGGAGATAATGGAGAGTCCAACCACAAACTCACTTGTGATTTTTAATCAGCTCTTTATACTTCTCGTTAACTTACCAACAATGTTTCAAATGAACTTTGGTACTTTCTTGACTACAGAAAAATAGCTATTTAACATTTCAAATCAAATTGTACTGTCAAAATAAATAAATAAATAAATCGGGCGATGCCTCTTTAAACTCAAACAAGGAACACATTGTCAATTAAAGGGGCTACTCTACACTTTCAATTCTCAATTGGGACATTGACCATACTGAGGCAGTGGAGAAAATTGGGGCAGCCTCCTTAAAGGTAGGGTCATGGATTGGTAAATCCTCAACAAATTAATGATCATGAAATTTTACTCAGTAAGAATTGTACTCAGTAAAAAGCACTGCATCTGTTGATAGTACTAACTATTTTAAGGAAGGATTCCCTTTGAAGTAAAATGGTTTGAAAAAATTGTTCCCTCACAAAAACATATAAATCAGAGAAACGATTCATCCATGAGTAGTTTCTCAGATTTCTGAGGGCTGGTGACCGTTCACAAAATGCTGCGGCGAGAGATGCACGGTTGGGGACCCGCTGTCACCTTGCTAAATGTGGATGGATGGGACATTCTTGTGAAAACACTGTGACAGTTTTTTGCCGTTTTCTCAACCAGTAGACACTGTATTCAGTTGAAACTTCCACAGTGTGACTTTTATTATATCGTTCTTCATAAATGACCTAATAAATCATCATTATGCTAACAAAAACCAATCTATGACCCAATCTCCAGCAGTGGAGACGTTGTCAATTACAGGAGTGATCACATTTATCACTTTTAAATCTCAATCAAGACATCAACCATACTGTGGAAATGGTAACAATTTGGGGAAATTCTCCCCTAAAATATGAAATACAAGAAGGCAAACCGTTATCACTCAACAGGGTTTATAAGCCTGTTGGACTCCCAATCAAGGACAGAATTGAGGACAGCAGCCTCAATTTGATCTTTAATACCCCAATGGGGAGTTATATCCCCTGTTCAGTACTATCTGGACATTATAAAGCTGCACGATCTGGACGAGGATATTTCCCCAATGGAAAGGCATTGATAACAACAGTCGTGGCTTTAAGAAAGTGTTCAACACAAGGAATTTCCCCCTTGGTCTTGACCAAATCCCCCATTGAGGTGAAGTTGTACTTAGTGTAATGCCCATTGGGGGTATACAGTTCTAAATTGGGATAGCAATAACAAACCCACATGAATCATATTGCACATCCAACGATATTGGTAAACTAACACTTATCCCCATTTGGGCTCTATGGTTCCAATTAGGGTATAGATCTCCTTAAACTGGCACAGCCTTCTTGATAACAGTCCAGTGAGACTTAATCGGGCATGAAAAATGAACATCAATCACAAGCGGTGTGTGAAATCAAATACTTCCGACGCTGGAATTTGATTCATCAACAGAATTTGGGTCGATACAATTTTTAGAATGGCCTGGAGGAATTTTCTTTGAAAAGTGACCAAGCGTGAGCCAGACAGAGCAGAACGCAGTTTGTGGTTTTCACGGCCAAGATTTTGGTGAACAATGTAATTGCTTTCAACTGTGTCGAACACAGTAATTGAAATTCTCCTTCAGATTTCTCCGTGCGAGAGTGTTGATATAGCAGTGAGCTGCACTCAATGGGAGTGTGGGGGATTTCATAAAACTGTTCAACTAAAAATGGTGTCTAGCAGTTTTGTTTTCTGCTAAGCAAAAATTAGCAGGGAACCACTCACTAATAATATACCATACATGATGTTTTGGCTGGTAACCCATTGCTGCTATTAAGCAAAATTTTTCTGTACTAAGCATTACTTTTGTGCTTAAAAGCTTTATAAAATCAGGCCCTATACGATCGTGACTGGCTTTTCCTTAGCGAAAGTTGATTTCTGCTTAAACAGATTTTGTAAATTGAGACCTGAAACATGTACCTGCTTATTAATCCAATCATTTTATAGCTAAGTTTCTGCGCTCACCAGACTTGAGAAAATGAGCCTTGTGCTTGTTAGACAACACCGCTACTTCCTTCAGCGATTTGTGGATTTGCGGACATATTTTTCCTTCATTCAACAACAAAAGGAAAGACATGCATCCAATATATCCCAAGTGACGGATCGTGGAGGGTCCTGGCAAAATGAAACGCTGCATCACTTAGTCCGTGGTTCCCCCTGTCTTTCTGAATCTGTCCCACTTACACACCAATACTTTTTTTTTCCTTCAAAATACAAATTAACAAATAAAACAAGGCATATTTGATTACATGCCCCCCTCCCTGACCCCTCATATTGCTAAATGGAATGTCCCCATTCGTACCACCTTGCGGACATGCAAAGCTCTTTGACAGCTCCACTATATAAACAAGTTTATATTAACTTGATTAAAGAGGGAGAGAGGGAGAGAGAGAGAGAGAGAGAGAGAGAGAGAGCTAGAGAGAAATAAAATCATGTAGAACAATTTTTATGCAGTGCCCTAATTTGGAAATGGATCTAACTTAGGGTAACCACCGACTTTAAATTGATTAATATTGGGCCACTCTTGTGAATAATTGAGTTATCTACTATTAGGAGGAGAGAGGGGGACAGGGAGCTTTGTCCATCCATGGTCCAACGGATGATAACATATGGAAAATATCTGTTTATGGTATCGATAGGTTCCACTTTACGTCATCACACAGTACACTAGTTGGCCATCTTTATGAGCAATGATAAAAAAAATTTGTACGACAACTATGCGGTAATGCGTAAATACCGTGTGCGGCATGCAGGAGTTTGATCAAACGATTGGTCGGTGAGCAACTTGGCTGGCTGCCTAGAAAAAAATTCGAGCTCTTGATGCAGCTCAATGCCAAAGCCCAAGTTGGCCGTATAGATGACGTTCATCGGGAATTATCAACACAGTGATAACACAGTTTGGTGTTTGCACTGGGTTTTTTTCTTTGCAGGTTTGTGCTCCAGTTGCTTGTAACAGAAAACCCCCTCTATCTAGTATGCAGCTATTGTACTTCTTTGGGGGGGGGCGGGGGAAGGAGGAGGAGGTGGGTAACCGATCATGACGCCACTGTAGCGACATCGTCTGCTATAAAGAATTCCCTTTTAACAAAATTGGGCCACGCACGCCTAGAGTCACAGAAGCAATCAGTAGATTACAAAAGAGGCACGCTCATACGTGCCAACCTAAGAGGTCCATCGTATAATCATACTGACAAATGTTTATAGATGATGCCTCTCAGACATCAAGTTATGGATAAAACAATATCCCGGCTAACATGAATGAAAGCTTGCTTGAACCCCCCACCCCCTTCCATTCCCTCCACCCTAACCCTCTCTCCCCTCCGGTGGGATTAATCCAGACACGTTATCCTACCCTACCTATTTTGATCCGAGATGGTTTAATACGACAGGTGTTATGAAATAAGGGGCAAATATTTCCAGCTACGTAAGCTACAAACGTCGTTAGTGAGCGGGAAAAAAACCTCTTACATTATTATTTGTTTTCAACCCTTGAATGTCAATCTAGATGAGTGCAGGTAAACTGGGGAAAATCTGCAGGGGAAGTTATCAAATTGAGGTGGATTTAGGCCACTCTATTTCAGAAAAGCTGCCCGGATAACAGAATCGGAAACTTTTTCGCTCAAAGTTGTTAGAGACGGTGAGAATCAGCTGCCCACGATTCCAATTTTCTTTGGTGGGATTCGTGCGTAAAAAAGTTACTTATTGTAAAGCAGCTGACGGTTTTAATCTACTTGAGTGAAGATTGGATCAAAATCAAACAAAAACCCGAGGATAGGGCCTTGGGGAATTAAGACATATGTATGTGTAGCTCCAGTAATTGATGCAGTCATTGGCTGGTACTCAGCTCTCAATGATTAAACCATGCACATTTATCTGACTGACAATTTTGCAACATGAAAATTGTTAATGGCCTCACGTTTCGACCCTTAGCAGAGTCTTTCTCAAAAGCTAAACAGATTGGCGTTTTATCTCAAGACTCCAGACACAGGCAACAGCTAAACGCTGAACCTGAATCAAAACATTCAAATAGTGTTTGACTCAACAAGTTGTTGACCACAGACCATGTAACCTGTGACATCACATGTTTACAAAAGAGCCACAGAGCCTTGACTTCCTGCAGGCACAATTTGTACACAGCTCAACGGAAGAAAACATAAAATCTTATATTTGTTGGAGATTGCATCATCTGATTTTTTTTCCCTCAACGTTTGGTATGAAGAAAGGGGGCACATCTCAAAACTTGTTCAGCTGTTACATTTATAACTCTTGAATTTTGTGGAAATTATGAAACAAAAATGTAAAAATTCCCATGTGACCAGTATCTTGCCTACCAGAAAGGACCTGGAATGTACAAGGTCACTCTTTTTTTGTAAACTAAATACACAGGCTCTTTAGTTGACTGCCTATATGTAAAACAATTATGATATTGAAACAATAATACACAATGTTGATATAGCCCTTTCTACAGGCATCTCAGAGTGCTCTATATTTTTACAAGCGATTTGCGGAGTTATTTTGAGACCCATGATATCACCTTGTGAGGGTTTACAAGGTGATGGGGTGCAATCTCCAGCCAACCGTACTAGAAACACTATGGAGAGCTCCTTCTCATAACCATAAGTGTACTGAGGTCTTATCTGTGCATTAAACAACACTCAGGACCTACGGCTTTACATCAAATCAAAAGGATGAAGCAACAATGGTTTAAGGACATTAGTGCCATGACCGGAACTGAACCCACACTCTGACAACACCAGCCAGCCATGGCAGAAACACCCAGGCAAGCCCCTTGTGTTTTTTTATTTTATTTTATGAGATATCGCCCAACTCACAAGGCCGGACAGCCACTTCAAGGTGAGGGCTACACTTAACTGATTTGGGCTGTCAACCCAAATCAACTGTCACCAGGGGCACGTTGCCACCTATTCCTAAGGCTGAAACAGGGTTACCCCCTTCACAGTCTGTAAGGATGTAGGCAAGGGTATCATCCACTAGGAGCCTGGTTGGCAGAGCAGAGTGCACTACCTTCCCAACTTTTTACGAAGCAATTATGGTTCATTACCAGGATTTGAACCCACACTCCGCTGCTGACAACACCAGAGCTTGGGTTCGATGAACTAAACCACTCAGCCACGACACGCCACAAAGACTGGTTCTTTAACATGCATTACAAAGGACCTACTGCTTGAGAACCCACCTGATCCGTTGCAATTAAATCCCATCCATTTATAAATTATATTTTTTAGAGACTTTTCTTGTAATTTCTTGGTGTTTTAAAAGTTTTATTAGAGTTATGTCATATTATTTTTAACTCTTCTATAAAATACAGTAAGAAGAAAATTCTCATGTTCTCTTTATTTGTAAAGAACTGTCAATGTTTTTTTTTATTTTTGCAACTATTTTAAAGAGTAATTACATGTTGTAATTCCTGAACACTTTATGAAAATGAAGGGAAAACAAATTTGACCACAGAGCGCTGTGTACAAACCATGCATATTGAGATGGGTTACTTTGTGAAAATGCAAAAAGTATGATCATGAAAATGTTGAAAACTTTCCGTTCTGTAGTTTAATTGAACCCCCCTATCCATTCACAGTAAGGCATCGGTTCTCTCTCAGCACCTTCCAATGATAAATTCTGGGTGTGCCACTAACTTGTCCCCCTACAAATTTCCTTGAAATCTGGTACGTTTTCTCCACTCACATTGGAGCAACATTCCTCTACTTTTACAATCATCAATTTCTACTCTCCACCCTGAAAAGCTTTCTCTGCGACTGGTGCTTATCTGTTTATAGGACAAATATTGACCCGTTACAGACCAGCTCACGCCTGTTGTTCTTCAAATATTGATGAAACAGCCAAATGCAGGGGCGGCAATGGTCACGTATTATCACTTGGGTCCTGGGTTGTCACGGCGAATGACTCATTATATTGGCTCGATGCTTTAAGTGAAAATTACAGAGCGTGTGTTTTGATAAGACAACCCAATCTAATTCACAGCCCTTTGATTGTAGTGTAAAAAAAAAAGTAAAAAATCCCAATTCATCGAAATCTAGTTTTCTTGTCTCACGAAAGAGCCCGTCCAGCAATAAGTAGGAAAGTTTTCTGCAAATAAATCTAAACAAAAGTAAACACAAGTGAGACTAAATTTGCAATACCCTGGCCCAGCGGTTGGGCAATGAGTGTGTACAATGTGGTTAAGTGTAGCCATGCTGAGGGAGAGTCAATACGGAGTATTTGAATCGTATCTTTGCTTTGGAATAACCGTCGCATGCAGTAATTGTCAGTGGTTTTAAAGAGCAAGTTGAACTCTGAAGTTTACGTCTATTCTATTCTATCGTTTATCTAATTTGCAGGATGCATGCTTTAAAACTATCCTATGATTAAATCGTCACCCTACATCGCCAGCTAAGAATATTCAGTTCTTTCGAAGAATGGAGTAATAACATGGGTAAACTCAGGGTGCTGGGTTTCCAAAGTGAATTACATTCTGGATGAGACCATAGTCTTGTGCTTCATTAAACAACAAAGCCGAGTAAATTCCCCCCACCCCACCCCACTCCCGCAAACCTACAATTCTGTATATGTTATAAGGGCTTGAATTACCAACTCCCTACTGGCCAGAGTCTAGCATTGGGCCAGTAATGATAATAATAGTAGTAGGACGAGACATTTATATAGCCAATAATGCAGGAGCCTCTATATGCATTGAGTAGGGAACATAAAACAATTAAATATGTAGAGCAAGGTATACAAAAAGGTAGATTCAAACCAGTGAGTCTTCAAAAGTCTTTTAAAAATCAGAACAGAGTCATCTTGATGAATATGAACTGGTAAGTCATTCCATGATGAAGGTGCAATAATAATTGACCAGCAGAACAAAGAGGATGAACAGGAATATAGTTATGCAAAAGTTCAGATACAGTCCACACTTAACAGTCATCAAACCTGCTAATGTATCATCAAATTAAGTCCTCTAGTTTTTGAGAAAAACTGCTTAAAATGATTCACACTTTAAAAGAGGTATATAGGCCCTGTTGACATCCAGTACTTTGCCATGTATTAACTGCCGTGAGGCTCCATTACAGAATATTGGACAGCCCCCCCCCCCCCCCCCCCCCGTCCAATAGGGATAATTATTGGATGCTTTGTATCGCCATTTCCAAACTAATCGTTCCCCGGTCGTTTGCCCAAATGAAGCAAGGTCATGTCAAGGAGGACAGGGTTGATGTCTTCACTGAGTCATCCACATTGTTTAGAAGTGTTTTGTTTTTTTAAGCATTTTTAGAGTGGGTGTAAAAAAATAGATAAGTCTTTATGTATGAATTACATAAAACAAATATTGAATGTATTTTGTACAAAAAAAAATAGTAGATCTCAATTGACTTTTTTTATATGGATTTTGTGTAAGCTTACATAGATGGTTGTGATATTCCAACTTGCAAGAATTTAGTTCTGTGAAACAACATCCCAAATGCCAGTAGTAGATTAAAATTAAAAATACTATCAGCTCAACAATTTTTTAATATAATTTTTCTGCAAATACGAGTTTTTCATTTCACAGTTCTTGAACTCCAGCTGTTCATTATTATTAATGTTATGGAAAAATCTGTGGCCTTGAAATTTGTATACAGTAAAGGATCCCTTAAAAACATCAGTTGTATGTATTTATAATATAATTAACAAAAACATAGTTTTTAAAAGGTCATGTATCATAACAAAATCAAAATCCACTCATATAGAAAACTTTCTCCAGTGTCTCTTTCTTGTGAAAAATTCTCTGGGTGTGAAGTAAACTGAGGCAATTGTATCTTATTTATTTATTTGTATTTCTTTTTCAATGAATTTCTAAAGAGTTCTCCACCATCCAAGTATACTACTTTCTTTTGTGGAGGATCTCACCTCTTTGCTGTCATAGAAACCATTTAAACAGCAATCTAAAAGGAGTTTATTTGCCCATGAAATTTATGAAGTTTTATGATTACAAATTTTGTTTTGCTGAGATTTGGGACAATTGTCTAATTAACTGTCGCTGTCTTGAGTTCAAGAGTATGCTGAGTTTAAAGGGACACCTTGCCTTCGGATTTGGTGCTTTGTGGGTATAAAAAGCGCTTGTTATGAAATAAATATGGTTGGAAAGACGTTTTACAAGTAGAATTGAATGATCTACACAAACATGCACCGAAATTGTGTGGTTTTTCTTTTTACTTTGTGAACAAACACAGTACGCCATTTTGTTGAACCAAACTTTTGACTCCACAAAATGGCAGACCGTGTTAGCTGACGAAGTAAAAGGAAAACCACACAATTGTGTGGTATACTTGTATCATTAAAGTCTACTTTTAAAATATCTTTCCAACCATATTCATTTCACGACAAATGATTGTATAGCCCAAAGCACCCAATCCAAGGCAACATGTCCCTTTAAGATATTTTTTTCCCAGTTTATCAAAAAAATTATACAAATACTATTATTATTATTATTGTTAATATTATTGTTGTTATTATTATTTATACAGCCATCACAACAATACAAAACCATACAAAAAAAACCCAACAACTTCCAGATGGGCTTGGAGAAACAAAAGCAAAGCAACAGTTACTATTCTGATCCGCAGACCTGCTGCCCCACCACATCTGGTTGTAAAACATACACAATAATATCAAAATTTATGTAAAACATATACAGACAAGAAACTTAACTAAAAACAAACACATTGGATGCAAATAATTGCACTGGTGCACAATATAATCACCAGGTGAAATCTGGACTGTTCCATTTCCAGAGGCAAAGCCGAGTGAAATAGAACAGCCTGACTTCACAGAGAGATTTCACATAAAGAAATGCATTCATTATTTTTGTTATATGACTATCACCAGATCCTTAGATTTTTTTATTCACAATAAACACAAAATAGACATACAAACTTATCCATCCAAGACTCTGAAATTAAAAAAAAAAAACCTTCACAAGAACGAGGATGTCTCTATGAAGAGTAGATACCAACCTGCCGTGACATGACCTTGTCTTGTCAAACGGGGAATGACTAATTTGGAAATGATGCTCGAAACGTCCAATAATTATCCATAATGGACAGGCGCCTGTCCAGTATTAAAGTTTGGAGTGTCGTGGCAGTGAATACATGGCAAAATAATGAATGACACGTGACGCATGTTCCACCAATCAAATGACAAGGATCTCTGTGTATGTGTTACATGACTGAATAGCCTATATTGTAAGAGCAGATTTACAGTGTTGGTTAAATAAATTATATATAATTCTTGAAAACAGATGTCTTGCTTAAAATTTAATTTTCAGTTCAATTGATTCACGTACCATGGTCCTACAAAGAAATGGACAACTGGTTGCGCATGAACTATTTCTGACAGCATGAACAGATGAAAGAAAATTATCTATTTGCCAGATGTCAATTTATGAATAATCATGATTTTTTTTTCGTCAGTTTAAAATAAGTGGTGCAAGAAGTTTTTTTAAATGGATGTGTCAGGTATGAGGTTGTATGAAAATGAAAAATCCTGAAAATTGAACAACAGCTTCCTCCTGGTGTGGGGATGGAGCCAGCCGAATGTGCAGATTGTTACATTGAAGGTTTACAAGCTCGGCATCATTTCAAATAAATATATGAAGATTTGATAATAACAGAGGAAAAAATCTTCTCATCTCTATGATGGCAAGTTTGCCTCTTTCAAGAAAATCTGAAGGTGCAGGGAAATCAGTGAAAAAAACCCTGAAATCATGAGAAATCCTGACAAATCACTAATGCCTATGGATAAAAGACAGACAGCTAGCTGTATATCAGTTACAGGGGGGACAGTTATTGCTGACAAAAAGGTCTGGAACTAGGATCTAGATTTGAGAAGGTACACTGAAATGATATTCAAAGAAAAAATTATTTTCAATAGGCAGACATACAATGTGTAAATGCTCTAGTCAGTGTCTCCCAGGCTCAGTGGCACAACTAAGGGGGCCAATTGATGTCCGTGCCCCACAAACCCCAAACCTCTTCCCCTCCCCCCCCCCCTCCATTTGAAATCTGGATTTTGGGGATTGAACACTTCTGTGAAAAAGTTACATTTTTTTAACGCTTTAATGTGATAATTTTGAAGCTTTTAAAACCATTTTTTATTTACAGACAATGTATTCCTTTTTTACACTCACACCATATTATATCTAGAAAATAGTAACTTACATAAAAAAGGTGCTGGAAAGGGGCTTGTCTAAGAAAGGCCAAACAGAAACTTGGCCAGCAGTGCCCTCCTATATAAATTGGTGCACCCCTTGTGCCCCCCCCCCCATTTTACGGAGCTGCCCCAGCTCGCTACCATGGGTAGCGCGCCGTATCGATACCTTCTTGTCAATAACCCCCTGTAGGGATGTATTGGAAAACAATGATGATTACCTCCCAGAAGTGACTGCTTTTCGAGTGCTTATAGGACGCTTAGTATATGCGTTTTTTAAAACGCAAGTATTTTGACGCGATTCCCCCCAAAATGAATCATATTTCTACACAGTCATCCTAAACTGCATACAGATAGACATGTCACAAGATCAAAGAAGAATTAGAGGGGACCAGTTGCTCTTTGACTTTATTATGCCTCTTTTGCGGGCTACCATACATGAGTGGGCACAGAGAGTTGATCGGCAACAGACCTAAAATAAGCCATAATATACCGGCACATTTTAATTAACCAGTACTAGGGGTGATTGAGCCAGCAGTGTGAGCTGGGGGGGGGGGGGAATGGATCATCCCTGGGAACAAGGTTGAGTGTCTCCATATGGAAAGTTAAACATAGATGATCTAATTTCTAAGTAAAAGTTTTAAAAGGTTAAACTCAAAACAAAAACAATTTTATGAAAGGGAATGGGATAAAAAGAAATACACTATTCAGATATCTCTGAATAAAACAATGATTAACTGTAGACTAAAATATGTTCAAATTAAAAAAAAAATCCCATGAAACAGTGAAAGTAAGAGAGAGAAAAAATGAGAATATGTTAATGTCAAAAACTGCAGAAAAGAAAATATCTTCATCATTTAAAAAAGCTATGTTATGCAATAGGGGGGATTGTTTGTCAGGTTTCATTGGGTAAGAAAGTTGTTAATTACAGAGGAGTATTCCTAGTCGGTGTTTCTCACTTTATTCAAATGAGCCAATAAGCGTGAAAAACCTTTCATGTTTTAACTTGATTTCAAGATACTTCCATTTTCATCAAAAGCACTCAGCAATGCGCGGCAAAACTTAACTGGGCCAATTATGGCACTGAGCATGCACTTAGCGTGACGTAAATCCCACCGACAGGATATCGTCTAAAAACGTAACTCAACGACCGCTAAACGCCACTGGAATAAGGAATGATTTTTTTTCTTTCTTTCTTTTTGGCGGCGGCATTTCGTAGGGAGGGAGAAAATGCCGTTCGGAGATAATCTTGGCTGATCATCTGGTGATGAATAGTTTACTAAGAGCAAACATATGTTGAGGATTTGGACGTGTAGAATGAGACGGGAATTTGTCATTAGGTCGGGGTGTTTTTTTTTCTTCTTGTTCTTTTATGAGCAGGTCTTGGGTTGTATTTCTTTTAAATTATGTAAGGTGATTACACTGGAATGACTGTGCCATCTTTAATTGGAATTAAATGGGTTTTGATTTTTGTTTTTTGGCGGCGGCATTTCGTAGGGAGGGAGAAAAATGCAGTTAGGAGATAATTTTGTTTGTTGATAAGATGTAAAATGGAAAGGGAATGGTTGGTGAGCAAGGCCTAGATTCAAAAACCTCTATGACTGAAACAATAAAGTAACACGTTCTCATGTCAAAGCTCACTTTAAAAAAAAAAATTGGCACAGTGGCACAGTGGCACAGTGGCACAGTGGCACAGTGGCACAGTGGCACAGTGGCACAGTGGCACAGTGGCACAGTGGCACAGTGGCACAGTGGCACAGTGGCACAGTGGCACAGTGGCACAGTGGCACAGTGGCACAGCCCTTACGGAAAATCAAGCTTGCGACAAGCTTGCGGCAAGCTAGTTTTAAGCTTGTGACAATCTCATTGAGCTTGCTGCAAGCTCAAATGAGCTTGCAATAATTTCTGCAAGCTAGCTGCAAGCTCCTTGCAAGCTTGCGAGCCCAGGCAAGCTTGCAGCAAGCTTGCAGCAAGCTTGCTGCAAGCTTGCACGAAACGTTTGTCTTCATGCAAGCTTGCATGGTTTCTTGGCAAGCTCGCAATCTTTTGGCACAGTGGCACAGTGGCACAGTGGCACAGTGGCACAGTGGCACAGTGGCACAGTGGCACAGTGGCACAGTGGCACAGTGGCACAGTGTAATAAAGACCCTAATTAACAACGTCAAATCTGCAATAATAACACAAGCATTAAATGTAAAATGCCAAAGAAAAAAAGAGGAAATCAAAAGCCACAAGGGGGATAAAAAACTTTTCTTACAAAATCTGTCTTTCTTTTTTGCCGCACAGTTACTATGGAGAACTCTTTTGATAAAAAAAATCCATTTACCAAAAGCTTCAAATATGCAAAAGCAAATTTATGAATCAATACAATCTGTAATAAGGACCTATACTAATATACAAATATTGGATGAATATGCGTGCATCGGCGCATAATACGACCACAAGGTGAAATATGGACTGTTCCATTTCTTGAGGCGAAGCCGAGTGAAATGTTATAGCCAGATTTCACTGAGTGATTATATTCTACGACAATGCTCCAACAAAATGCATTCAATATTTGTTTTACAAAACTCACATTATAGATTCTTGTCAATAGACACAGAAACGCATCCACCCAAAACTCTGATAATTCTTTGAACAAAACTTTCTAAACAATGTGGACGACTCGATTGAAGAAATCAACCATGTCCACCTTGACATGACCTTGCTTCGTTCGGACAGACAGTCAGTATACGATTAGTTTGGAAACGATGATACAAAGCATCCAATAGATGTCCATATTGGACAGGCGCCTGTCCAAAATTCAATCTTGGCGCGTCGCGCCAGTTCATACATGGCAAAATAATGAATGACATGTGACTCTTGTTCCACCAATCAAATGACAGAGATCTCTGTATGTGGGGATATAATACTGACTACTCTTGGCAAAATAAGCTGTTGACATTTTCTATGAGAATGTGACCTGCCTGTGATATTGAAACCTAGAGGAAAACTAGAGGATGGGAGTGAATGTATAGGCCTTTTCACACTACCTCCATTTCGAACCGTGTTGAAACCTACCCGGGTCTTCTCCGGTTCAGCCTCGCTTCTTTTCGACACGGATCAGAGATAAGCAACATTCACACTGGTCTTTACGTGAACCGGCTAATGCGTGATCCGGATTGAGATTTTCAACCCTGGTCCCTGCCAGGGTTGATTTCTATCCGGCTAGAGCATGCTACCCGGATCGGAGGCGGATTGAAATTCTTACAGTGTGAAACAGGGTGAACAAAATCTCCGGTTCGGAACCGGTTCCGACCCTGAGATTTTGGACAGTGTGAAAAGGCCTTATACCTCTTCTAAACAAAACCAACAATTTAATACATTGTTAAACGAGATCCGTAAAAAGTGATTGCTATCTATCCTCATGGTTTTTTGCTTTCTTTTGACAAGATCAAATTTCACTTAGGGGTGAACAAAGGAAAATTGAATAGGTGCTCTACCAACTGTGCTATCTAGCTTGTGATTTCCCTAATTAGTTGATATCATTGTTCGGCAGGCGCCAGCAAGATGTCATAGAACTGTATATCCAGAGATTATGCCCAGTTTACGAGACAACCTGATGGGAAGCAGCATTGTAAGGGGATCACCTCAAGGGGATGCAACTTAAAACTTAAGATCAAATTTAAACAGATTCCTTCAAGATGTAGAAGCGCAAATCAAATTATATCTCAGTTCACATATGATACCTCCCCAAAATTCAGTTGGATCTGGCCATAGATCAAATATAAAATACATATAAAAACTAAAACAAATAAAACAAGATAAAGAATAATTTTATGATCTTTAAAAAATATATATCTATTGAAAAAGTCTATACTCAGGAGTCATCTCTCTCTAATCCAAAATCCTCCACCTCTCATTGTCCCCATCAATAAAATGAAAACAAAAAAAGTATTTTTGTAAAAAGGTAAAATTAATGACACGTAAAACACGTAACAGATTGATTCCAACAGGAAACGTGGCACCTAGTATTCCTTCTAAATGATCATTGCCAACCAACTTATGTCACTTTCAATATGATCTAGTGATGACTTATAAAACATGCGATGGAATTTAACATCTTCTGGCAACAAGGGGGGGTTGGAGTGTGTGCATGAACCACAAAGAGCTTTTGAAATTCAGAAGGGGAGGGAAAGAGAGGGGTGAGGAGAGGTAGACTCGACGGTGCCAAACACAATTGACGCTTCTTCAGAAAGGGGATCAGGACTGTGTGGACGTACATGAGATGTCGCTCATCAGCTCAGATCAAGGAATGTTTTCCTTTGATTTGGAGGTGGTCTAAGGGCCGATCCTCTGTCCTCGCATATCTAGGTTTTAAACGTCGGTCCACGGTGGAACGTGATAGGGCGATGTTTAGTGAAGAATCGGAGCAATTCCGGGCTCTATGGGAAAGTCAAATTATTCAGCTACTTCCAAATGCATGATGATGCATAATTTGTGTAATCACTTGCACAGCTTGGACAGCTGCTGATGGAGTGGTTAATTTCGGAATAATGCGCAAATTAATTTCAAGGGTCATAGGGAGAGTATTACTGTGCTAAAAAAAAGTATACAACAAAGCTTATTTTGAAAAGTAATGTAATTTGAACAGCGTTTGTTTACTCAAAAATCAATAGCAAACACATTCAATCTGTCGGTGTACAAACAAACTAATTTGGGTTAAATTACGATGGGGAAATCTGCTTTAATTTGAAATGCAAATCCTCTATAATAGCAGAAGGTGTAGATCTAGTGTAACATTGCGTGACAATGGGCCACTTTGAAATCACCGCCTCACAACAAAGTTAACGCTGGGCTGGGTGATTTTTTCCGTTATTCTTAGTGAACTAATTCAACTGATTTTGACCAATAAAACCAAACCTGTGCTTACATAAGGTAAATTTGAAAAGTGCTACCGATTTTCAGAAATGCAAATATTCCATACTGGCAGAAGGTGCAGATCTAGTGTGACATTGCATGACGATGGGCCACTCTCAAATCACTGCTCACAACAAAGTTAATGCTGAGCACTTCTTCAGTTATTCTTAGTGAACACATTCAATTTTTGTTTTACCAATAAACCCAAACCTGTGCTTCCATAAGGTCAATTTGAAGAGTTGTACCAACTCTCAGAAACAAACTTTGTCCACTTTTTTTTCCAAGATGATGCATTCAACAACTATTTTATCATAAACTTCAATATACTATAGGCTTTACAATTTGTACAAATGTACAAATATTGATCACTAAGCCAGGAGATTGCTTCTATACTATTAAACCCAAGTGTTTCTTACCAGGAATTGTTCATTCATATCATTATTAAACAGAAAATAAGTACCGAATTTGATTAATAAACATAAATGACATAAGAAGACTATTTCATAGTTGTCATCCCGGGAATAGACCCCTTGCACATGATTGGAAAGCACCCTAACTCAGGCATGCAACTGCCCGATGAAAAAAAAAGAGGACATTTTCAAAGGCACAACGCAAGCGCGGAGCGAGGCAGCCAAAACGCCAAGGGACATGAGATCCACAATGGTACCCTAGAAAATGTTGAGGTTTATTATGCTCTTAGGTGCATTCTTAGCATGTACTAGGCTTATTTCACATTATTGTGGTTGTACATTGTTGTTGCCAAGCATATATAAGGCTTTTAAAAAAAATATTATTTTTATTTTTATTTTTTTTCGATTTTTTTTTATTTTTAGCGCTGATCATTTAAAAAAAACGCGGAAATCCGCGGAAACGCGGAAGAGTTGCATGCCTGCTAACTACAGTCAAAGGAAGACCTATCATTGGCTGAGACTTGTGCGCTGCGCGTACACGCATGTAGGTTTTCAGTGAAGCCTCTTAGCACCTCATATATATTTGGTGGTCTAGTGTTTGATACATCCGGTCCTAATTTCATGGCTCTGCTAACCGCCGAATTCTGCGCTTAGGATCACAATTCTCCGCTTACAGAGCAAGCGTCGAATTTCTGCGCTTGCTGTGTAAGCGGAGAATGCCTAGTAACGTGGAGTACGCAGGTGCACAAGCAAAAATTCCCTGCTAACCCGTGAAATATGCTCAACGTAAGCAAAAAATTCCCTGCTTCTGTATGCGCTGATTTTTTGCTTACGGCAGACATTGGGTCCTGCTCTATAATGTTTACCACACATCAGTGAAAGGAAGGGAAAAAAACCTCCTAAAACTTATGAATAGTTATACTCATTAAGCTCAGAAATCTTCCCGAAATGTACCTTTCTTGACAAAAAATACTGAATGTTCCTGTCAAAACTGGGTTTTGGGTGGGGGTGGGGCCACAATCTTTTTACACATGGAATTTGGGGATTATCTGAATGTCATTCTGTCTGGGGACAATTTGTACAAGTATCAGGTTTATGAAAAGCAAACTTTCAAGCTCAGATTCAGAATCAGATTTATTTCCACAGTATTATCCCCCAAAAGAAAGTATAAAATCAAAGAAAGATATGCAATATCTAGAGATGAGAATAAAGTGAATGTGATACTGCCGAGGGATCCAGTAGGAAACAAAGCTTGTCCACAACGGTCCCTACGAAGCAAGGAAATTCGAACATTGTTAAATCCCAGCACCTAAATCATGTTTGATACCTTTAAACATGGTCGGTTCGACTTACATTTATACGAATCAGATCATGAGACTGCTTGAGTCCAGCAGTCTTATATTAAAAAACAAAGATTCATTTCAAATCGGAACAATAAAGCTGCTCAAGATATCATGTCAACGCGGCAGATTGGCCTCGCTCCTCCTGAAATTGAAACCATGGAGTAAAGCTCAGCGCAAAAAGAAAAACCCGATCCACCAGGGGAATCGCAACACATTATGAAGAAACTTTACAGCTGACAGAATTGTACAGTGCTCTATCCTTCACCCAAAACACTTGGAATGCCTAGCACCAAGTGCAGTGTACAGCAATTACATTCTGTTTCCCCGGGGTCCAATTTCATGGAGTTGCTTTTAAGCAAACAAAATTGCTCAACTAATTTCCCTTAAGAGAAGAATAAGCAGGGAACCAGTCACAGACAGTACACATGACATGGTACTCTGGTTGATAACCTATTTTGGGTAAGCAGAATTAATTTGTGTTAGCTAATTTTGTGTGCTTGTAAGCCGCTATAAAATTGAGAAAAGGACACAATTTCATTGAGCTGCTTAGGTAGAAAATAGTGATTAACAATGGGGGACTCGGTAATGTGCACATGCTCAGACTATGTAAACAATGGAAATTTAACTGGTAAGTCTGCTGCGGCCTAGCATTCCAAAGTCTCCCATTCCCTGCTAAGCAGGATACCAGTCACAGATGACCTGGTAACTATGCTTAGCATAATCCTGTTGTGCTGATGCAGCTCTATAATATTGGATCCTGGTGGAGTATTTTTTCCCCCTGTCTTTCAACTTCCGAGGGATTTCTTATCTTAAGTTGCAATCATGAAGGCTGTGACGGGGGGGGGGGGGGGGGGTGTTAATTTGATACATTCTTCAAATTTGAGATTTTTGGGTCAAGGACCCCTTTATGTTGAAGTGAGGGGGCAGGGATTTGCCTGAAGATTACTTATCTATTTGTAGTTATGGACACTTTGCTGATGGTCAGAGTGACATTTGAAGTGATTAACAATGGATCATCAATACACAATGATAAGTTTCATGGGGGGAAAACGGCAAGCACACTACCTTTTTTGTGTGTGTGACAAATACAGAAAATGGCAAACCTTCTATATTAGAAAAATCCTACAGAGAAAATGATTAAAAAGCTGAATGAACAAGTAGTTTTGGGGAAGAGTTTTAATGTCAGGATGTTATTAACTAATTATTTATGCAATTTATTAACTAAAATTAGGGCAATATTAACTGATGACAAACATATATTACGAAGATTTATTTCCAATGCAAAACAGCTTGAATGGAAACACATAATTTTCAGAAATTGTGTTTGTTGTACTTTTCTCAGTGTCAAATAATCATTTGCAGCTGTTGGGCGACTAGTTGACTGGTTGTTATTCAAGGTTTTTAATGGATTTTAAAGTCTCCATATTTGGTTAGAGCGACTCGAATGGAAGAAAAACAAGGTGGTTGCACAACAATAAAGTTTTATCGCCACTGCTTAGTTTATTAGCAAAACAAATTGGTTTACTTTGTTTGGTAAACCAGCTGGTTCACTTTATTTCATTTTACTGCATTCACAGCCAAATGCATAATACATGTCTTTCTATTCCCACCAGGCCTGCCAGTATAGCTGGCTGGGGTAGCTTAATGTTTATTACGTACCCTGGGAACTTTAGATGTCAATCGGCAAGACTAGTTGGCATACGGCCAAAGTTCGTGGAGCTGCGCATGATTGGTCATGCAAGTTGTTTTTGTTTGGATAACAGACCAATAGGAGACCACCTTTTTGTTCTGGCCTGTGAGAAGGCACAAAGTTTTTCGAAACAATTCTCACTTTTGTTGCAGCTCAGTTAGGAGCAATATCTTTCACCCAACCCTATCCCCTGTCCCTCCTGTAGTTGTGGCATTTATGAAGGCTGTGTTTAATTGTAGCCCATTTTCATGGTATTTAGGACTGACACTGCCAGAGAGTTGCACATTAAGCCATTTTTGTATAATCACTAAACCAAGCTTTCCACCAGTAAACCAATTTCAATAGAACTTTATCAAAGTTCTTTCCTAGTGTACAACCACCTTTTACATTTTGGTGAGTCAGAAAGTGCGAAGCTAGAAAGTTAGTTACTCATGCTTTTGCTCCAAACTTGTTCCAGGATCTGCCTTTCTCATTTTTCCACATTATTCATGATTTCCGACACTTTTGGCCTTTTCTCCTTTTGGCCAAACTTATGCCTTCGTCTCAGTGCCGAAAATCTGTCCAAAATTCCCTTCTGTATCAAGACCAGGCACGTCCCAGGTTTGACACCTCCCAGAGGTGCCCTACTGTGGGGCATACTTCTATAACATCGCTGGAAAAAAAATGTATATATATTCCTCTCAACCGTGAAGCCACTCCAAATGTACGCGGCTGCCCATCGGCCTTCTTGCACAGAGTGATACTTTGGTTTACATGTCCCCCAGCTCTTCTCATGCATGTATTATGGATAGATGAATCACATACAACCTTGAGAGGTGGGTACTGGACGATTCAAGTACATTACAAAATACCATTGATTTTTTTTTTTTTCTTCGTTCCCTCTCTCTCTGTCTCCTCCCTAACGCTTGCAACTTTGTGACCTATTTTAAGAGCTGGGGGGCATCTAGAGGGTTAGTACGTAGACGCACACAGTCTGACCATTCCTTGTACAAATCACGTTTCTTTGCAGCTGGAGAGAGCTTCCTAACCAAATAGTCAGAGCAGGGAGGATGGATCTTAACTTGGTAGAAGTACAAGTACCAGACTTTTTTTTATGAATATGAGTACGACAAATACATGATCATGAGTAAGGGTACGAGTAAAGAAAAACAACATTGAGTATGACCTGCAGTTGTATACAACTCCAATCTCAGACCAAACCTCTTTAAAATTTGTTGCTGTAACTTTAATTTGAATAGCTCGTTTTTTGTGTATGTTTTTTTCATGCTTAGGGTTGCATAGATTTGAACTTTGTAAAAAAAAAAATGCCTAAAATGAAACACATTATTTTACTACATTGGGAGAGTAGACCTTGTTAAATGCCACCAACATAATATATCACCAATGTGATGGACCACTCAGGAAGAATGAAGAAGCAGTTACCAAATAGAAGTCAAGTATTTGAATGTTGCATCACTGAATAATAAAGAGCTGCCAACATTTGCATCTTGCAATCAGGGAGATTTTGTCCAACAATCAGGGAGATATTTAGAATTACATTCAACAAATTAGGGAAAAAGATTTGATAAATCAGGGAGATTTTCAAATTTGTTCATCAGAATATGGAACGATTGGTTGGTTTTCAGGGAACTTTCTGCAGAATCAGGGACAGTTGACAGCTCTAACGTGGTCTCAAAGCTTGGTATTTGATTAGCTACCCTAGTTTCTTGGTCCTATTAATTAAGCAAATTGTAACAGACAGTTGAAGTCATTGACTGATATGACATTATGCAATTATAATGACATGCACATTATTAACTGATCCTTGCAAAACATGCTCAAGTAAACATGAAATTTGTGCAACATTTTGGGCTTTAAATGGCAATAAAAAATTGGAAATATATTTCCAGCGATTAACTTAGACATGGACGCATTATAACTTCACGAACCGAATCCAGACCTACTTAAATGGAGTCTTGCGTAAACAATGATAAAGGTGTGCACAACATTGGTTAGATTGAGAATATAAATGTTCACAGATTTGCATATAACTTACATTGAAATCATCTCGGCTTGAAATGCTTTTGGTTTTTGAGTAAAACAAATTTGTTTTGATCCTTGGGAGACCAAACCCCGATGTTTGAAAACATTGAAAACATATCAGAGGGGTTTATCACTATTTTTGTGGGACTTTGATTGAGCTTAAACTTTCACAGGTTTGTTATTTCACGTGTATGTTGGGTCACATCAAGTGCGGATGCTGGTCTTTGACAGTGACCAATGTTGACCTTGTGCTTTAAGTTAGTGGAAAGAAGTGCATGTTCACACTGGACTTTTCATCTCATTGTCAAGTTAACATCTTTAAGCTCCACCCACTCCACTCAGCCTGTTAATAATTTTGCTGCAATGTGACTGCTTTGAAGAGAAAGAAGAAAAAAAACCAAATAAAAATCACTGTGAACTTTTCACCCTGTGAGGGTGTTTTTGACTTCCGGCATCAATCTACTCAAAGGGTTGTTGGATTCCGTTGAAATGCCATCAAGATTTTTTTGACTTCCGGCTCTTAACTCCACATGCCTGTTAGATATGCCCATCTGATCGTGCACCGGATATCAACAGCCCTAGCCGTGTCTTAAAGAGTCTCTACCAGTGTTGAGTTTTTGTTTTAGCAAAAACACTTTTTTGAGGAGTTTTGGTCAGGGGACCGGACACCATGCGGTCAAACATTTTGCTAGTGTAGTTAGTGTCATGCATTCACAGTAAAACAAAACAAAATATCAGCAGCGTAAGTGCGTTAAAAGAGTCTGTACTACGTGCCTTGGGGTCTCCAGATATGTTTTGTTTGTCTCTGCAATACAATTTTCCACTGGCCTTGGTCTTGACACCTGTGGTCAAAGCTTTTGCTTGTGTAGTTGATGTCATGCAACCTGAATTAGGCAACAACCACAAGCAGCCCAGTACAGACTGTACGAGAGTCTTAAAGCCTCCACATTGGGTTTTTGTCTTATTCCTGCACACATGGTTTTAGAAAGACCTTTATTTGCTGGCCTTGGTCTTGAATTTGACACTGTGAGATCAACAATATTGCTAGTGTATTTGGTGTCATGCGTTCCTGATAAAAAAAAACACACAAATGGGAGACTTTTTAACACTATGTGGCAGCAGTCTTACAATGTAAGTTTCCATTGTTTACGTAGTTCTGAGCTTGTGCACATTACTAAGAACAATGGATTCACCTGGTAAGTCTGCTGCCACCTAGCATCTCAAAAGTCCCCAACTGGGATGGTTTAAGTCTTGGTCTTGGCACCCTGTGGTCAAGCGTTTTGCGTAAGTGCCGTTATCAACATGCATCCCTAGTACAACATCACCTCTCTGATTTCTTGAAGAATCTTCATAACAGTTGGATAAGACTTTTACTGGACCAGAAAATATTTGTACAAAGCCTACAATATTTCTTTCTCTTTTATGTTTGCTTTCAGTAGGTTTGTGATTGAAAAGTTTAAGAACACACTTAAAAACCCTCAAAAAACACTAAACTGCAGGACTTGTTTGGTTGTGGAGTTACTGGCCCATGGAAAAAATACTAGACTGCAGGACTTGTTTGGTTGTGGGGTTACTGGCCCATGGAAAAAACACTAGACTGCAGGACTTGTCTGGTTGTGGGGTTACTGGCCCATGGAAAAAACACTAGCCTGCAGGACTTGTTTGATTGTGGGGTTACTAGCCCATGGAAAAACACTAGCCTGCAGGACTTGTCTGGTTGTGGGGTTACTGGCCCATGGAAAAAACACTAGACTGCAGGACTTGTTTGGTTGTGGGGTTACTGGCCCATGGAAAAAACACTAGACTGCAGGACTTGTTTGGTTGTGGGGTTACTGGCCCATGGAAAAAACACTAGACTGCAGGACTTGTTTGGTTGTGGGGTTACTGGCCCATGGAAAAAACACTAGACTGCAGGACTTGTTTGGTTGTGGGGTTACTGGCCCATGGAAAAAACACTAGACTGCAGGACTTGTTTGGTTGTGGGGTTACTGGCCCATGGAAAAAACACTAGCCTGCAGGACTTGTTTGGTTGTGGGGTTACTGGCCCATGGAAAAAACACTAGCCTGCAGGACTTGTTTGGTTGTGGGGTTACTGGCCCATGGAAAAAAACACTAGACTGCAGGACTTGTTTGGTTGTGGGGTTACTGGTCCATGGAAAAAACACTAGCCTGCAGGACTTGTTTGGTTGTGGGGTTACTGGCCCATGGAAAAAATATCAGACTGCAGATCTTGTTCTTGACTCTTGCCAGTGTGCATTTCAAACCATGTTGAATGGTCTTTTCAAACTCATGTTCCATGATCCCTTTAAGACTCCTCCAGCTTCTCACCAACAACTCTCGCCCTTGGCCATTTGGCACTCGGAATTCCTCCTGATGCTATTGATCATGTGATACAAAATAAAATAGACACTTCCATCCCGAAGGATTTTTTCTCTAGCCGCAATTTACATCCCCCGTTCCAGGTGTGAGGAGGAGGGGGGAGGAGGAAAGGAGTATGTTTGACTACAGTTTGGCTGAAATGTTCAACATTTAGGCTTATCAGATTATAAAGATTTGCTACGCTTCACTGACCATGGCACTTTGTACCTTAGAATTTTTCCTTCCGTTTTTTTTTTCTTTTTTTTTCTCTTCTTCTTCTCTTCCTCAGGATGGCTGTTCATTAACCTGACCTTTCTGTACAAGCAACTTACAGGGAATGGTTTTTATCTTCAGATATTATCACCAACTGAATAAATCTACAGCGATCTCGCTTGCATTATTATTGCCTGTTATGAATAAATCAATTTGTAAATCTTCACGGATAATGCGATCGTGGAAAGGGTGCTCCTTCCTCGGATCAATGGTACTGAGTGAAAGAGACACATTAGTTGCATTGTAAAGTCATATTTTACAGACCAATAGGAGGAAGACCAACACAGAGATGTGATTGCACAAGACTGAAAAAGTTATAAATTTGTAAATCTTCTTAAACACTGTGAGTGAAACGGACCCATTTTTTGTCGGTAGAGTCACATTTCATACAATTTGGTTCTGAACAAAGAAAAAATTACTGGAGCGGGACTTGAACCAACAACCTCCGGATTAACGTACCGGTGCTCTACCAACTGAGCTATCCAGCCCTATGTTGGCGTTTTCCCTAACAGTAAATACCTTTATTCCAGTCAGAGTCACATTTTATGTAAGACAAACAACACAAAACTATTTTTAAAAGTCCTTACCATTTGTAAATCATAAATATTGTTAATAAAAAAGACAAAAGGTTGTCAGTAGAGTCAAGTGTTTATACAAGACATAAATACACACAGTTGTAGGTGTACAAATTGAACAAAATCCTGACAATTTGTAGACCTTCGTAGATGCTATGAGTGAAGAAAAACAACAGGTTTTTCAGTAAAGTCAAATTTTATATAAGACAGAAGTAATTGTACAAACCTTGAAAAAAATATTTACAATTTGTAAATGTTCATAGAAATTATGAGTGAAAATGACACAATGTTTGCCGGCAGAGTCAAATTTTACATACAGCAACACAGAGGTGACGTTGTACAAAAAGGAACAAAATCCTGACTATCTGTGAATCCTCATCAAAATACCATAATGAAAAAGGAAACAAGACCATCTGTAGAGTCAAGTTTCATGAAGACATGACCAACACAGAGGTGCAGTTAAAACCCCTTACAATGATTTGGTAGTGTACAGATTAAATCCCAACCTCCAAGGTGTTGCATTGCTGAGGTTTTTTCAGACTCTCAACAAAAAAACAGAGCTATCTCTTTTTCCCTGGAGGGTAGTGCGATCCACTCTTTGAAGAAACTTTGAACGTGGACGAAGATCTATTTAAATCACCTGGAATCAGGCGGAGACTCGAACAATTGCCTAGCAACATTCTTCCTGACCCCCAATCCTATTTGTCCAACAAATCTTTAGTAGTTTTGTATGCTTTGTACATACCTACCGAAGGGTAAATGACGTCAAATGCAGAGAATGGCTCAAACATTTCGTGAAAGTTCAACACATTTCAACAGAGTATTGACGTCAAATTGTGCTTTGCATTTGTGTGAAGTACACGTACGAAGTGCCTTACAGGGCATCTAAATAGAGCATCCACCCCCCCCCCCATATCCCACAATAATCCACTAACAACATCGCCATCCATACAAACAGACCTTCTGACCATGACTGCACGAACCAACCAATTCTTCTTTTACCTTATTCATATCAACATCCAACAACTAAAACTTGTGGCTAACTTAATTAGCAGAGAAATTGAAACATCATGATTGCAACTGAACAATCCAAACTCACTTAGATTGGAATTGACGTCATCCCAAAGGGGGGTGTATCCAAAGAATGATATCAACATCTCTGAAATGTCAGAGTCAAGTTTTGAATACATGAAATGCAATAATAGACAATTAATTTTGAATCTTAAAAAAACCTTCCAACAAAAGGCAAGTGCTCTGTGCAGGCTCATGAGATGGTAGGGGTATTCACAACGTAAGATGAAGTGTACTCACTGTGCATACATGTACTACCTCTGGCTGATCCAAGGTGAGTGCATGTGGCTGATAGGTCTCACACTGAACTCTGCTGTCTGTGATTATGTGTGAAGGGTCCTGATAGCTATGGTGGCCCTGAAGGGACATCGCATATCGCAAACGTGTGCGCATACGTATGCGATGTCGCGAAATTTATCGCGAATGTGCGCACACGTATGCAATGTCGTGAAACAATTCGCGAATATGTGCGCACACTTATGCAATGTCGTGAAACAATTCGCGAATATGTGCGCACACGTGTGCAATGTCGTGAAACAATTCGCGAATATGTGCGCACACGTTTGCAATGTCGTGAAACAATTCGCGAATATGTGCGCACACGTGTGCAATGTCGTGAAACAATTCGCGAATATGTGCGCACACGTTTGCGAATTCATTTGCAATGTCGTGAATTTTATTGCATACCTTGTCGCATACCTTTGGGGTGATGTCATTTTGCGGGCAATTTGTTAGTAACCTAGGGAGTACGCAAGTGGCCCGGTCCCATCTTGTATACCAAAGATACTTCAAGGCAGGAGCTTGGGTACCAGGCAGGTACATTTTAGTGTGGCCATGCCTAGCCGGCCAGCCACATGGTGATGGTACAGCATCATATCACAAAACAAAAGGTCCATGCAAACAATCGTCGGACTATTCTCACTAAAATGAGCACCGGTACAATGGTTAGTATAATAGTTATTCACTTATTAGAAAAGCGTGAGGAACAGAGTGCGCTCGAAGGTAAATTAGTCAGACCCTATTTATATCTATTTGTACGTCTCGATCCCAGACTAGCTGCTACAACTCCCCAGTTCATTAGGAATTTTATTGAATGGTATGCGACAAGGTATGCAATAAAATTCACGACATTGCAAATGAATTCGCAAACGTGTGCGCACATATTCGCGAATTGTTTCACGACATTGCACACGTGTGCGCACATATTCGCAAATTGTTTCACGACATTGCATACGTGTGCGCACATATTCGCGAATTGTTTCACGACATTGCATACGTGTGCGCACATATTCGCGATTTATTTCGCGACATCGCATACGTATGCGCACACGTTTGCGATATGCGATGTCCCTTCAGGGCCACCATAGATAGCAGTACTTGGTCCTTAAAGAGGGTCTCTAAGGTCAAACTCAGTTTTAAGATTCACTCATTTTCCAACAGATCCTACAGTCTTTATGAAAATGGGGTGAAAATGGCAAGTCTCTAACTTAGGGAACGTATACCTTTGGATTTTTGGAACCGTTAAGATTGTTTTAGCTCTATGTAAGTGTGATATATACAATAAAACTAACCTGTGAAACTTTCATTTCAAAAGGTGGTAGCGTTTTTGAGCTATCACCGAAAATCCGGAGCGGTTATGTCCACGCAGGAAAAAAAAAATCCGTAATTGGAATACACAAACTGAGAAACATTACTCAGATTCAAATTTGTGGGCATAAAGACTGATATCTTTTTCCATAACCACATTACTTTGAAGTGAAATGATTCTCAAAATACTTTATACTACCGGAAGCTGCTGCACTTCTAACCAAGTGAGTTTTGATTGCTATTAATTTTACGAGTGATTACCAAACGTAAACAGACCCTTTAAAATGTCACTGTGTTTGACACCCTTCAAGTGTTATTTTTGTCAAAATAAAAAAAAACAGTTTGACGTCACATTTAAAATATTGGAAGTCGATATTGGAAGTTCACCTCTGGATCTAGTTTGTCATTTTCCAACACTTTACTTTTACTCGCCCTCAAAACATGTTGTATTTATAAACTGCAACAAGGCTACCAAATTTGATGACATTTTAACAGGTTGGTTGTTTGGTAAGTCTAGGCCAAACAAAAAGATGGTAGTGTTTTCTATCGCACTAAAATCAAGCTGGGGGAGGTGTTTTACACTTTTTTAAGCCATAAATATTAGGGTGGGCTGACAGTCAATTGTTTCGTGCACCAGTTGTAAAAGATAACTAGTGACAATGTGAGAGTTAAAACTGTACATGTTTATACTTTCTATCAGTGCTGTATAGTCACTGGTTGAATGGTTTAAGACTGCAGCACAAACAAGCTCAAACAAAATAAAAATAATACATGACGACATATACACAAAACACAAGGCTCTGGGTTTGAACCATCAGTTTTGTATTTCTTTTCATTTAAAATATATATATAATAAGTTTGGAATAAAAAGATATAGATTTTATGTGATTTTTCTTGGTTGGGTGGAAACGCAAGTATTTTTTTGTCTGGCCTAATTTCACCAACCGGGATGAAAATGATCATCTCTTCCAAAAACTAATATTCCTTTAAACAATTTCAATTGATTTCCCCACTAATCAACAATCCAACCAGTACACAAAAATAATAAAACAACTCTAAATTACAATTCTATTGATCAATGGGGCATATGGTTGAAATTAATCTAGCCAACTTCCGATTGAAACTTATCTGCTCTTTGTCCGGTGTCTACAGATGACATATTGCTTCTGTTGAAGAGGGTAGTGCCGTGCAGCAAATGCTACCTGACAGTAACTTCTGACAAATTGACAGTTAGTTCTAATATTCCGGAACTATTCTGGCTAATCAGGTCATGATATTGAATTGCAGGACAATCTGGAGTAAGACCGAGTTGGGGCTTGGTTGATGTTTTGTGGCACTGAGTTCTGGCTACAGTATATCAAGACTCTGAGATTCATAACTCTTCATATTCTGAAGGCGAGATCATTTTTGGGGTGAAATCTAATGCCGTCTATGACAAGTTGAGTGTCACTTGATTGTTGATTTAAACACCGAATAGATGATTGGTTACTACTGCAATCAATAAAGTGTTGGATTTTTCATTTTTATTATTTTTTTTTAAGGGAGGTATACCTTTGGTAATTACTCCGAAAATTAATGACCATAAAAACTTACTTGGTAAAGAGCACTGGAGAGCTGCTGATAGTATAAAACATTGTTAGTAACGACAACCTTTGAAGTAGTGTATTTTTAGAGGAAAAATTTGAATCTGAGAAAGGCTTTAAGCATGAAGCCTTGCGGTATGTACACAAAGCGCATAGTTGTGCGTTTAAAAATTGATCAATTTGTGCATAAAGATTGCAGACTTTACACTATGACATCAAGTGGGAGCTACCTACTGCAGATGGGACCTATTTCTTCAGAGGAATAGTGATGGCATAACCAACTTCCAGATTGAAATTTTGTTGTGATTACTAATCCTATTCTTAACGTTAAAAGCTACCGTAACCAAAGCTGTAACCTCAGCAGTCCCCCCTCCCTCTCACAGGAGCCTGCCTCCCTACTACCCCGCCCCCCACCCCCCACGGGGACACTTCGTTGATGGGGTGCATGGCCTCCAACTCATTCACAACTTGTGTCATTACGTGAGCTTAATGAATTCCACCATGTTTTCACTCCAAACATGGCAAGCAAGCGTACCTACCCGCTGGGCACCACACGGTTTTCGCACCTCACAGTCCGTCCCAACCCCTGCCCCGTCCAATCGCGAGGATGACCTGTAAGTCGTTGGAACAACACGAAGTCCATGTGCCATCACGGTGCGGGCTGTGATGCGCAAGAAAGTACCACATCCAAAGGTGTGAATTTGATTGAGGACTATCAAAGCGTTGGAACGCAGGATAAATAATGACTCCCCCGCAGCTAAATTAGAATCCAATTTAGCTGTACACCTTTATGCAATAATTTAAGAATGAATTTGGAAGATTCTATAGAGGGTCATGTGAACTGGACAACGTTAATTGTATACACTTAAAGTGATACTGTCAAAAGCTTTAGGCTCTGCGGGAAAAAAAACAAGAAAACAAATTCCTTCCGTTAAAGTGGCACTCCAAGGTCAAAATAGTTTTTGTGATGCCCTAATTTTCTAATAGATAGAGTCCTTATGAGAATGGGGGAAAACTGCAAGTCTCAATCCTCACGTTAAAATGGCGCAAAATGCCATTTTGTTTGATACTCTTTCAGAGTCAAACATGACATCATCGAACATAAAACAAATGGGTCTGTACATTCTAAAGACAAATTTTTGCCAATCAAAAGGTCAAACTCAGTGCTATTTTGAATGAGTCTCACAAAAATGTAGGAATTAACTAAAAAATCTCTGTGCAAAAATGTACAAACCACATTGAAATGCGACATCATTTTGGGATTTTGACCCAAATTGCACATTTTAAAAATGTTTTTATATTTTTTTTTATGGAAGTCGCCAGACACACAAGGCCCGAGGGCCACTTCAAGGTGCGGGCTACAATCAACTATTTTTTCCAGGGGCCGTTGCCACCTACTCCTGGGGCTGAAACAGGGTTACCCCCTTTACAGTCCATACGGATGTAGGCTTGGGTATCATCCATCAGAAGCCTGATGGCTGGTAGAGCAGAAAGCACTACCTCCCCAACTTAAAGGGTAACAAACATAATGGCTTTTTGCACCGTTTTAAACTAAAGTTTGACACTTAATTTTTTCCTCATTTCATAAAGACTTGAAAAATGAGTGGATTACAAAACCAAACTTGACCTTGGAGCCCTATACGATAAAAACCTAGTTGTTTGCTATGAGCTACAATTGGAATATTCCACAGGCCTTAACAAATCTTGAGCTTCTTTAGCTTGCTTTCTAATAGTCTCCTCCTGTATTATTATTTTTTAATTTTTTTTTTTTTTGTGCTGTTGTCCTCTGACCAGGGTTTCAATCCTGTCTCTTTGTTTGCATTCAGAGAACCACAATTTTAATAAGTCTTTGACTTTCTGTGTTATCTTCCATGTTTTCTTGTTTTTTAATGCAATTTTTCTTGCTTTCATTTCCTCACTATTTTCTCATTTGTCATTTTGTCTATGTCACAAATCAAATCAAGTTGCATTCAGCTTGACTTTGCCTCCTTGAGTTAAAAATTCCAATTTCAACTCATTAAAGAAAAATTCCCATGTGTGGCCCGTATAAATATTCCTAACTAGTTTGATATTCTCAGTTTAAGCAGCAGTATGCAAAGCAAGGATACTACATACTGCTAGCACACAAACTTGCTCAGCGCACGAATGTTATTGCTAAGCAGAATGATGTTACCAGCCAAAACGCTGTCCAGTCTACATTTTAAGTTTTTATAAATGGTTCTCTGCAAATTTTGCTTACTGAATAGCCTCATGGACTTGGAGTGAAATCTAAAAAGGTTTGATGATGACGAAACCAGAAAAACACTAAATTCGTACCTCAATGTACTTCATTAATTCAATATACTTTTTTCATGTACGATGTAGAAGCTATTATAAGAAAACATCTTGATAAATTCACTCACAGAATCACAGAATCAAATATGGGGGGGGGGGGTAAGGAAAGGGTTAACTGAGGCCAATTCCACTATCAATAACTCGTCTGAATTCAACTTCAGGCAACATGGGGAACACAAAGCTTGATAATATGTCCCATTTCTGAAGAGAGTGGGGCAGATGATGCATTAACAATCAGTCGTTGCCATTATAAAGCTTTGATAAATGTATTAGTGGGGGGGGGGGGTTGTTCCTGATCTGTGCCTTGCCCTCCTGGTCGACCACAGTAAGGATCTTTGATGGGAGGGAACGTCACCCCCCCTTAGGCCATACCTGAGTGACTGTAAATCGTGCAACGATAGCTCCCAAATTGGCAGTTCGTAATTCAAGGCAGACTTCGCTCGCACCCGTCCCGACCAGTGGACGTCCTGCGGCGACAGCTTTCAAACAACCTGCTTTTTTTTTCTTCCTTTTTTTATTTTTTATTATAAAGCAATAGTCAAAATACTTTGACAGTTGGCGTACGCAAATGGGTGACCTAGAAATTTTAATCGGCTTAATGTTGATGATGGGACATTGATCGCGGAGAATTGCCTGTGGATACATAAACCATAACGCTGCACGCCTGATTTCTCAAAGATTGAGATCTTAACACTGGATATACAAAGGGAATGTGCAAACCTAGATTTGTAAATCTTAGTGTAAACAATCCATCCCTTTTAGCTATTTACTGTTCAGGTAAATTTTGGTCAGAGTCTATTTAGCTGAATTTAATTTGCTTTTGTGCTATCTGTCAAGGTGTCTAACCGTTGGAGCTGAGGACTTTAACAAAATGGATCCGGGTGTTTTGACGGAGAAAGGATTGCTAAAAAAATCCTTCAAGTCCAAGCGATGGGAGAACAAAGAGAACTCCCAGGGTTGAGAAACATTGGTGTGTGTGGGGTGGGGGGGGGGGGGGGACCACAAAAATTAAAGTGAAAATTTAGTGAAAACTTAGTGAAAATAGCCTATACCATTTAGCTAAACTGTTCGAGTGAAATTTTGACAAAGTCTTCTTTGGGATTTTTTGGGTGGGAAAACAGAATTTAAAAAAAATGCAAAGTGCTTCATGTTTTTTCCTCCTCCGACAAGTACAATAGTGACCAAACAAAGTTTTTGCAAAATAACAGCACTTTTCTTTACAAGCAAAGGAAGAGAACAACTTTGAAGCAGGATGTACTGGGATTTCCTTGAACGGACTTATTGAGATTTTGTTCTCTCTCTCTTTTATTATTATTATTATTTTTTTTTTTGGGGGGGGGGGGGCTAATAAAGAAGAATAAGAAATCTCTACTTTTGACCATGAAATGAATTTTTGATTATAAGAAGGGATATTCCCCTTCCCTACTTGCAGATAATCCTCCCAAGCGTTCCCAAAAGGATGTTTCTAAGAATTGTGTCAGCATGGGGTGGGGGGGGGGGTGTAAAAAGTGCTGCATGCAAACTTTCAAAATAACATCATCAACATGTTATTTTTTAATCTAAAGATCATCTACACTGTACGAGTATTTCATTCAAGTTGTGCTGATTTGTTTCTTCTATCTTCTTTAGGATAGAGCGAACATTTAAGTTTTGTTTGCATGTTCGCAATTTTGTTTGAATAATCAGCGTATAGGCCCGATGTCATGTAGTCCCAATCTAGTTATGACAACACTAAAAATTAATAATACACAGTTCTTATGTAGCACTTCATTTCACTTTATTATGTAGACCTTCATTTGAAGGGGCTGTCAAAGCACTCATTATTTGTAAGACAGGAACACAGAGAGCCTATGTTTGAATTTTGAGAACTATTTATATAGCACCTTGTAAGGGTTTTACAAGATGATGGGGAACAGTCTGCAGCCAACCATGATAGGAAACACTGTGGAAAGCTCCTTTCTTATAACGATATGTATGGGTTCTTTTCTGTGTGTTTAAAAAAAACAATTATGAGATATCGCCTTACATCACAAGGCCGGTTGGCCACTTCAAGGTGAGGACTATACTTTACTGATTTGGGCTGTCCACCCAAGTCAACTGTCACCAGGGGCACGTTGCCACCTACTCCTGGGGCTGAAACAGGGTTACCATCCTTCACATAATCACAGTCCGTAAGGATGTAGGCATGGGTATCATCCACTAGGCTGGTAGAGCTGAATGCACTACCTTTTCAAATTTTTACGGAGCAATTTTGGTTAAGCATTACACAACGCATGTACGGCTTTTACATCCCATCCAAAGGACGAAGCAACAAAAATTAAGGACACAAGTGCCATAACCAGGAGCCGAACCCACACTCTGACAACACCAGAACTTGAGTCAGGTGCGCCAGACCACTCGGCCACGACACTCCATTAAGGAATGCTGGTTCTTATTGCTACAAAAAAGATGGCAGACTATAATCCCTTCCAGTCTCAGTTTCGTAGCAATACTTTGAATGGGCAGATGACACTGGACTGGAATGGGCAGATGACACTGGACTGGCTTGTGCAAGGGGGTGGGGTAGTGGTGACTGATTCGGTGAGCTTAGTGATATCTTGCCCTGCCTTTCACCTCTGTGAAAGACATGAGCCTCACTTCATGTGTGGATTGAGTACACAGTCTGTACCTGAATACATGATTTTTCCATATTTGGGAAGTTTCTTTCAGCATATAAAACTGACATCCCTTCATCATCCTCACTACACAGGTATCTTCAGGCCTGCGGGTCACAGTGCTAGTCACATTTGAGTGTACTTTGGTCTCATTACCAGACAGATTATAAAAAATTTACAAATTAAATTTAAAATAAAATAAACAATATTTCATCACAATCTCATCATTGAGTGCATACTGCCTAATAGTAATTTCAATGATTTTCTGCTTCTCTTGTTAAAAGTGTGAAGTATTTTTCCTTTTTCAGCCACGCCCACTTCACAAAAACTGGCTCCATTAATTACCAGAAGCCCGGAGTAATTGCATTGAGCTAGTTTTTCTTTAATGATTATGCAAGAAAAGTTTAATAATTGGACTTGGCTTTACGTACTTTGTTCAAAGACTATAAAGTCTTTGATGGGCAGTGGCATAACTGGGGGGGGGGGGGCACCAATTGATGTCAGTGTCCCCCTGAGTGCCCCCCCCCCCCCCCATTTGGAACCCACCATTACGTAGATCAAGATCCAGATTTTTAAAAGGTGCAAATGGAATCTATAATTGCTTTGCCAGCAGTGCCCTCTAGAAAAAATGGTGTATCCCCCCCCCCCCATGTGCCCCCTAAAAAATTACCTTAGTTATGTCGCTGTTGATGGGTGATTTTTTAGTAAAAATTGCACATTTAAACGAATGCCAGATTTGGAGCCAGAAGTAGCAAAATTGTTGGTGTGCAGCAGACGCCCGCATGTGATGCAATGACATACCAACAGGATTGTTTACACCTAACAGGAAGGGTAATAGATTGGTTACAAATTAATGACCATCAAAACTTGCTTGGTGAGAAGCGCTGCAGCTGTTGGTAGTAAAGACTAATATGAGAAAGGATTCCATTCGACATAAAGTTTGGATATTTTTTTACCCCAAACCATTTGAATCTGAGAAACGATTTTCATGCATGAATCATTTCTCAGATTTCTGAGGGTTGGTGTCGATTTGCAAATGCTGTGGCTAGAGATGAGGTTGGTACCTGCTGTCACCTCTAAATGGGGATGGATTCGATGATCTTGTGTAATGTATCTTTCTAAACAACTTTGCCTACAAATCAGCATTTTGTTGAGAAACCCAATCTATGCCCCTAGGTTTTCGTGGTTGAGCGGTCTGGTGCACAGGCTCAAAGTCTTGCTTTTTTTTACAATGTGATTTCTGAGCACACATAAGTTCTTGAGAAAGACACTTAACCATTAATTGGAATGTCCTTGGGATGGGTCATCAAGCAGCAGGTTTAGAGATCTGTCTAGACAACTATCATTAACAGAATGGGTTCACTCTAGTTTTTATGGCCTGGGCCTACTTTAATCAAGCTGTTAAGCAGGCACTCCTAATTCCCTTGCTAAGCAGAAAATAACCGGTGTACCAGTTGCATGACATTTTGGCTGGTTACCTGTGTCCGCTAAGCAAGGTTTTCTGTGCTGAGCAAATTGTTGTGCTTCATAAAATTGTACAAAGATCCAACGGTTATTTGCTGTCACATTATCTCTGCATCCCTTTTAAAGATGCTCCATAAAATTGTTACTTAAAGATCATCAATTTGTTTGGGATTGCCATGTAAACATCTGTAGATAATGATTGTATAGGATATAAAAATTGGTTATGGCCTCGTGATTCGACCAGAGCAGAGTCTTTCTCGAAGGTTTTTTACCAAAGTGTTAAAACAAAATCAGCAAATTATTTTGCTTTGGGATCGCCAAATAAAGTAGTGCATACAGCCCTTGGGAAAGAGTCTGCTGGGGTCAAAATGCCAGGTCATTTCCTTTTTCTTTCTCTTTTCATTTATAATACGGGTCATTTTGGTTGGTAAGCAGTTTGCAAAAGCTTTTTTTTTTTTTTTTTTTTTCCTTCTTCATTTTTGGAGTAATTACCAAAGGTATACCCTCCCTTTAACAACCCTTGTCTATCCTTTCATGACTTAGAGAATCATTAAATCAAATTATGGAAATTATTATTATAATCGTTTTAACTAAACTAGCAAGTTGTTTTGTTTGGAGATTGCCTACTAAAAAAATCCATACAAAAAAAATACAATTAGTAGTAGGCATTGAATACTAAAAAAACAAAATAAAATAAAATATGCACCATGATCGCTTGCTCTAAAACTTCCGTAACACAGGAACGCTTTCAATGAGAGAGATATTATGAAGTGATGACTAGCCAGGAATAATATTTATGTAGAAACGCTAAGTGGGGTTTCTTATCTTAAACTAACACTCCGGGAATCAATAAAAGCGACCGAATTCCATTTCTGCTCATTGTTTTTCAAGTTCTTATGCAATTTTTTTCCCCTTTATTTTTTTGGTCACCAGGGCTGCCGAAATATCCTTACAAAGGGAAAATTGAATAAAAACATAATGTACAGGTTTACGCTAAAGGCGACAGCTTCATGTTTTAATTTTTTTTTTATGTTGAAACCAATACATGCAAGAAAATATTTACGTGGTTGTCTGAAAGAGAAAAGGGAAAAACTGTGTCTCAGGAGGTGAAGGGGGGGGGGGGTATGTTAAATGGGATAACACAAGTCTGAAGTATGTTTTAAAGGGACACGTTTCCTTTGATTGGGCGATTTGGGCTATAAGAAGCGTTTGTTATGAACTGAAATGAAATGAGTATGGTTGGAAAGAGGTTTACAAAGTAGAACATAACGATCCACACAACTATGCCATCAAATTGTGTGGTTTTCCTTATACTTCGTGAACTAACACAGTCCGCCATTTTGTAGAGTCAAATTTTTGACTCCACAAAATGGCAGACAGTGTTACTTGACAAAGTAAAAGGAAAACCATACTTCAACCTACTTCAACTACTTGATCAACACTAAAGAGTCGCAGTTCTTTGACATTTGTGGAAAAATTCCACATCCTCCACAGGTGGGATTCGAACCCACAATCCAATGTGTTCTATCTATTCTAACACATACAGTTAATACAAATGGGACATACCAACCTCCTGCATGTTCTTTGTTTTTTAAACCAGCAGAAACATTCCACATGTTCCTCAATTGGGATTTGAACCCACCACATTGCATTATGAACACTGCCACATTTGGTTGATTTTTAAAAAAGTAATTTCTTTGGATGGCCTTTTAGACCCACTTGCTCCTTCATTTGGATTCGAACCCACTACATTTAATAAGCCTATTATGGGTTCTCCCCGTGCACAAAATAGCCTATTGGGCTGATACGCGCAAATTGTGTGCCGATGTATGTGAATTGCAGGTGATGAAATTTTTTTTTTAAAATTAAGGAAATCAGATCATATTCACATAAGTCAAAGAAATAAAACTATTGAGAATGCCCCAGATTGCGACAGTAGGGTTTTTAAAACCAAAGATAAACACCAAGCAAAACACAATCAGAAGACCTCTTTCGATTCAGTGTGCTCAGAAATTTGCAAACTTGCAAAATTTGGGTTCAGAATGCCACAAAGATTCCCGGCTATTCTTCAACATGAACTAAATATTCCAAACTACAGACACTCAGTCAGACCAAATTAAGACAAAACTTCACAAATCATTGCAAAATCACTCAGTCCTTCTCCTCTGGTGGCACTTGATCCCAAAAGCGATGACAAAACAATGGGCGCCTCAAGTGGCCACGATGGGAATTTGAAAGAAGAAGCGATAGAGAAATTAGCCAAACGGCAGTAGTTGATACCCATCTGCTATTGAATAATTCACGCAGCGTGTCAACAACCTCACACCATGGAGAATATACTACCTATTCCCAAGAACATTTTTAAAAGCTTTGTAATGACTTTCGACTGTGGAAATAGGGCTGGGAGAACACTGTGTTGCTTCTTTTATCCTGCTGTGGACGCTGTTTATAAACTACACATGGCGTGCATGTAAAGAAAAATATTACAATGTGACAAGTGTGTGTGGCAACAGAATATCTAGTGGCACACGCATATGGAAAATCATGGCAAAGTGTTTGTATGTGCCATGCACGTATTGCGTCAACCCAAAAAGGACAGCTGAAACTTGCCATACAGCTAAAATATCTCTCGCCCATGAACAATTCTTTCAACAATTGTCAGGTGTCGTGGCCGAGCGGTTAAGAGCACCGGACTCAAGCTGCGGTGTTTCTGATCAGTAGAGTGTGGGTTCGAGTCCCGGTCATAGCACTTGTGTCCTTGAGCAAGACACTTTACCATAATTGCTTTGTCCTTCAGATGGGACATAAAGCAGTAGGTTCCCCCCGTGTCTTGTGTGATGCACGTAAAAGAACTCAAATAACTTATCACTAAGAGAAGGGGTTTGCCCAGTGTTTCTGGCAATGGCTGCTGATTGCGCCACAGCACCTTTTAAAACCTGTATAAGGTGCTACAAAAATTAGTATTATAATTCAAAAGTTTCCAATGCCTGTCTTAAAATGTTTCTGTCTGTTCAAGCGCCTTGAGTATGTTATTGGTAGATACGTGTGCTATATCAGACTACATTTTATTATTATAACATAAACAATATGTTAAGCAATGTTAAAAACAACTTCATCTTATGCTTTCTTTTCATGCTGTCCAATGAAACTGCAATGTAATACAATTTCTGAGTTGACACCTCATATAGCATTATGATTTTGGACTTGTCAAACTTGACACAAATTAAGCAAATGTTTTAAACTGTTTTTCTGTCATGGATACTCTTAATTTTTATAAACGAAATAATCTACAACTTTTGTAGCATGGTGATGATCTTATTATCCAGTCAAACTTGTAAAAATTGTGCAGTGCTTGTTTATTACCTCCTTTTTGGGTATACTTTTCTTTTTAAAAGTTGTTTAAAAGTTAAAAAGGTCACAACTTTTACAGCAACGATATGGTTTGACAACAAAGTCAAAGTTGACATTTGAAATGATTATTGCCAGTAATTATGAATACTGCAGTTGGTCAGTGCTTGCTCATGAATGTAACATGTTCTAGCCAAGTCCATCATCTCAATAATGCATAAAAGTAAAGTGCACTGGCTTATCAGTATTGTAAATAATTGGTAGAGTGTAGTACAGAAAGCCCCACCCCCCCCCTCCATGATTACACTTGCCTGCCCATCCAAATTAAATCGCACACCATTAGTGATGATCCTACAAGTCGTACTTGGAAAGTGTTGGTATATTAACCTATCTCGAAGAAGCTTTGCTCTTTTTGGGGTGTTTGTTTGTTTGTTTGTTTGTTTTTGAATGGGTTTTTTTTGCTTACAACTTTCATAGCATGATGGTTTTTACTTGTCAATGTCGACAAAACAGAGTAGCACAAAATGATGTAATTTGTGACTAATTGAACAATTTATTGATGGACAGGGTATATTTTGTAAAGTGCCGCCTGCAACATATTATCATTTTTGGACATCAAATGGTTGAGTTTCCAGTTACCTTGCTGCAGTCAAAACAAGGAGAATACTTCAAGGAGGTGGGGTTGGATTTATTTTCTCTGAAAACAACTGCCAATGAACATGTTCAAACAGCTGGAATTAAAATCAACGCACAAATAAGACTTTTGTTTTACATTCAAAGGTCAAGGATAAACTGCCTGCTGGGCGGGGTAAATCAAATTGTAGATTTAAAAGTATGAACAGGTTTTTGGGAACCGTGAAAATATGAGGGGTGGTGCCCCCCTGAAGGGTAGGCTGGGTGCATACCTTTGTTGCTGAGTGATGCACTCCTTAGTATTACAGTGTTATGTTGTTATTGTTTGAAGAAAATTTACCATGTAAGTTAACTGTAAATATGCATTTAGTTAACATTAATTCAAGAAATGTAATAAATAGACAGATAAATAAATAAATAAATAAATGATTGAAATAAAAAAAAAACATTAAATTTATGCCATTCCTCATTCTGAGTCAACCACTCTGTACAAATAACCAATGAAACTGTGGAACTTCATCAAATTAGGTGGGTTGTTTTTTTGTTTAGTTTTTTTTTTTTTTTTGAAAAAAAATAATAAATAAATAAAAATAACCCTGATTTAAAGTTTGATTTTTTTCTCCAAAATGTTATGCACAAAAGAAAAAAGAGATAAATGAATAACAGCTGAGCAAAACAAAAAAAGTAGCAGGAATTGAGCCAGAGATGGTTTATAGGACACAGTTTTTGGCTGGTTACCACTTTTTGATAAGCATAGTTTTTTGTGCTTTGCTAGTTCTACGAAACGGGTCCCAGAGGTTGGAAGTTTTCTTTTTTGCTTCAAATAAACTTCAACATTTCCTTCTTCTTTTTTTGCTTTGTGTGTAACTGTATCCCTGGTTAACTATCCACTAAAGTTCAGAGGCTACCGACTGCTACTTTTCTCATTTTTCGAACATCAAAATGAAGAATGTGACTAATGACATATCTCTGATTGGAACTTGCATGTACCATAATCAAATTTCCTTTTCTTTCGATTTATCACAAAGCCAAATCTTAAAATAGACTCCGATTTACTGGCAGGCTTTCTTTATGATTAGATTAGTGTTCTAGTCAAATTCAATTTTAACCAATGTTCCCTTAGGAATGGCTTAAGATGGTAAAATTATCATTTACTATGAAGCCAAATTACACCATAATTCCACCAGTTATGTATCTATTACTTTGGCCAAGTTCGCACAGTGACCAAGTGGGAAAATCCATCAAAACTGCCTGGTACTCACAACTCCAAAGAATAAGGTTTGGTTACCAGTGATAGAGTGTAATTATTGCATCAGGATAAAGTTGCTTTTTTTCACTCTACACCAGTAATAAAAATAATATAATAATAATGTACACTTATATGGCAGACATATCCATTACAAATGCTCAAGGCACCTACAAGAAATCCTGACGCTGAAACAACTAACCTTAAATAACTAATTAAATGCTATGGCCATGAGATGTGTTTTTAGTTGTCTCTTAAATGCTGATATGCTGGAGCATAACCTCAAGGATGATGGTAGAGAATTCCAAAGATGAGGGGCTGCTGATGCAAAGGCCCCCCCCCCGATTTATTAGTTCTTAATTCTACCAGTTTCATACCTGCTGATGATCTGAGGCCGACCCTTCCAGGAATAAAATGTATGATAAGTAATGTAAACTCAGTACTCTCCCCACCCCACCCTCCGAAAAAAGTATGGGCAGAACTATCAACATGCATTTTACTTGGGTGAGATTCGAACCCAAGTCTAACAGCCACCAATGTAAAAAATAACATCTGAAGACCAATGCTAATTTCAACTGTCGCAATTCAAACACATGCACAGAATCTTTGACTACACGTAAACCCTTTTTATTAAACCATGATCACCAAATTTGATGACATTTTCAGATTGGTTGGATGGCGAACTTATTGAAAACAAGAGGATGGGAACAAATTTTTACTCTTCCAAAACCAATAATGAAATACACCTTTAAAGAGTGTATCGGTAAGATTGAAAACATAAATGTTTATAGATTTGCTCATAACTTACATGGTTTAAAGATGGTCACGGTGAAAAACTTCCCTTGAAAGTTTTTGGCTGGAAATGCTATAGTTTGGGGGAAATGAGTAAAACAATACAGTTTTGATCTTCCGAGTCCATAAACACGATGTTTGAAAACAGTAAACATGCAAATTGTTTTGTTTCACAATTTTCGTGAGATTCTGATGGCTGATTGAAATTAAACTTGCACAGGTTCTTTCACTTGATGTGATTGTTAGGTCACATAAAGTATGGATACTTGTCGCTGACAATTACCGATGGTTTCCACGTGCATTGGCAATGTTTTCTGAGGCTCAATATTGACGGTTACAATTTTCAACACCATGATAATCATTCACGCCCCCCTGGGATTTCACCTTTGAGAGAGCAAGGAAATTTTCATTTCGGAAAAGGGCACTACCATTGGAAAATGTTACAGTTTGTGGGAAGCTTCTGATGGGGGAACCAAGGCCAAGAGCAGGGCAATAGAGGGCAGTAGCCTCCATGGTCCCCCTGCTCATGAGGCTAATGTGATGCGAGCTGCCGAGGAATCACAAACGAGGTCTTGCGAAACGAAAAAAAATAGCTTTAAGTGACTAAAGGCTTGTAGCAGCATCATGCAGCTTCCACCACTCTTAATCAAGACACGTACACTTTGTACTATCCTTCGTGGCTTGTTGTTTAGTTATGAGTGACATTTATGACAATCGCTCAAACTTCTCTTTGTACAGCTGCTTCATTGTGTATGACCTAAAATAAGACTGAGGTGCTACTCTCTTTCGAGTCTTTAAAAAGGCGGGGGGAAATTAGGTCATGAGTTTCTTGACGATAAGGGTTTCTATTCTGGCGACTGCGGTATTGATGAAGTTACCAAAAGGAGTGAGGGGCTTATTTCTCACGTCATTGTTTAACTCCGGCTGGATTGGATTGCTTAGATCTGAATAGGCGGTAAGCACTTCCTCAAGTATAAGGACGAGTTGACAGCGCTTTGGTTACTGCAAAACACTGGCGCGAGCGAGATCACATTTCCTTCTCCGACGGAACGAAAATGTCTCAGAGAAGGAAAACAAAAACTTCCAGAAGCAATTTAGGCATTGGACGGTCTTTTATTCCATCTTTGCTGTATGTACACTCAGATCCTCCACACCCCTCGAGGGGGAAACGACTCAACGACATAATTAACTCTTGCTGGAGAATATTTGATTTCTTTGGATCGCAATTAAAACTTTCCACCACACCAGATTAATTGTGACCACATTTACAGTGTCTGGACAATACGACAGTATCGAACAATTCAGTGCCCAATTTTACAAAAAGCTAAGATTGATCTCAACTGTGCATTGACCTTAGTTGCTAAACAAAGTGTAATGTCACAATACAAATCACAATGGTAATATAAAAAAACCTCATCTTAAGATCTTGGTGCTTAGTGAAATTCCAGGGTTCAATTTCATAATTCATTTAAAAAGCTGAGTTGTCACTGTGAACAAGTTGTATTCAATTTAAAAACACAACATCCCAAAGAGTTGTCTGGTCCTAAGTTTACCGGCCCGATGCTACAACTGGTCTCGGGCCTGTGGTCCGGCATAAGTCTTGAGCCATGGACAAGTTTATAAAAAGTGAAAGCTTTAAGATTGAAAAATTATTTTACAAATTATTAATATCTATCTATTTATATTAATAGTAAATTACTACCCCATGTACTCATCCTTCAAACGAAAAAGTAGAAATTTATATTGGGATGATCTGGACTACACAATCACAAACAAGCAGATAGAAACAGGAAACCAATCAACACGAACAAAAGTCCCATTACATTTTATTCGGTAACCTACCTCACTGTACAATTGTGTGCTAAACGGCTCTATGAGCCTAGCTTCTGGAGTGTAGGGACACCGGTAAAAGAGTGTAGACAGCTGGTTGTTGGACGATAGCTATTTAAAAAAAAACTTTTTAAAAAATTGGTCAAGCTGTCCCAGTGCGCTCGTCAAGTGAATTGATTGTGGTCGTATTGTGTCGTCCACTTTGAGTCATGCTAGAGGTACTGTCAAAAGCCTCCCCCACTCTCCTCCTCCCAACAGCGTGTCGTGTCATGGGGATTGGAGGGCAAAGTCTTCCCTTACCAGACACTCTGACAACCTGAATATGTTTAAGATTGGATGACCATGTTATGTACATATCTTATAGATTGATCAGGTGAATGACTTTGATATATCATTCATAAACATCTTAGTGGATCCTCTTGTTGAAGGGAGGTGGGGGGGGGGGGTCAATGTATTTCAATCTGTGGTTCTTTTCCTGATTGGTTTAAATGCAAATGGACCAGCTGTGTACATCGTGTTTGTTGACACCAGCAGTTGACGGGTGGTTATTCTGTCGAAGTATTCATCTCAAGACTGTCCATTTGGCAGATTAGACAACGCTCTTGTTACCTCAAAATTTAGGTTTTTTGCTTTTGTTGAAACAGCTACCTAAACTTAAAATGCTACTATACTAACACATGTTTATAATGTGTTTGTTTATCATTTAATTGTAATTTTGATATTTGAGTATCTGAATTTAGCTACACTTCTACCGAAGACGTGCGTCAAAATGAGAATTCTATGACATCATCTGTGGGTTGATGCTTTGTTATTGCAGCATAGTGGCTATACAAAATGGAGCTCCCAAAAATGACACTAGGAGTGATGGCGTCACACAGCTTTTCATAAAAAAAATTCCGATAAAGCTCAGAAGAAGGATTTTCAAACTGATGTTTATTTTTTACAATTAAAATATGTTGACTCTCAATTTCCCTATTGATTTAACACATTATATAAATGAATTTCAGCAAAGATGACTTGTTGCAGTTTTCATTCCAGCTGGTCTTTAATAATGGCACTGCTAACTCCAGGTTTGGAGATTTTCATTTCCAAGAAATGTTTGTATCTGCAGAGTACCTTTGTTGCCTGAGAAGAATCCTAAAGAAGGTCTAAGGGGGCCAATATCACAGGACGGTTCCAAGAGGTCCAATATCATTGATATTTATTACATAAGGCCTGGTACCGCTCTATACCTTGCTGAATGATGCCAGGGGTAAATATCATAGAAGATATGCCAGGAGGCCATAGTCGGGGCCAATATCATAGACAAGTCCAAAAAAAAAATATCGCCAACAATATTTATAAAATGCGTGCCAGGGTTCAATGCCAATTGATGATTTTCGGGGCCACTATTAAAAAGGCCTTTTATGAGGGCCAATATAACACAAAGCATACCTTAAGTGGTCAAAAGGGGCAAAAGGTATGTCAAGAGCCAATTTAAGAGAGCTTGTAAAGGGCAGAAATCGTCAGTGACAGTCCAGTATAAGAGATTTTACAAATGGAATGCAGGAAGCCAATATACTTTTTTTTTCTTCTACCATTGGACAGCTAGAGGCTAATACCACAAAATAACTGCCTAGGGGGAGGGCGAGATGATAAAAGACAAGTCAGTGACTCATATTACAAAATGTCTGCCAGCGTGTCAATTTCACAAAAGTTCTTTTTTCAAACAGGTTCTCCTTTTTTTTTCATGTTCTGTTCAAAAGGATGAAACGAACGTAAGAAGAGTTGCTTGCAAGGGGTTTGACCTAATAAAATGCTGATAGTTTCTGGTTGCACAAACTTCTCCTGCCAGTATGGAAAACAAACAGAAAGTAAGCATTGATGTTAGATGGTCCATCGCTAGAACTCAGAGATGACCTGCGTTTACCGAAAAACTGGGGCCTAAGGAAGTGGAGTTGACATTCGCTGAGCATTATACACCGTTGGCATCACAGAAACACTGTCTCTAACAACCACAACAGTTGAACTTCCCACTGCATAAAACCACAATTGTATCGAACCAATTACAAACTATCTTTGTGTCCTTCATAAAATATGAACCTCTATTAAGGGATGAAACCAGCTTGATCACAGAGGAAGGACGAGGAGTAAGCTAGAAACTAAACCATTATGACACCTGATGACATATATACTGACGAATCTCACTCTCCTGGGAGTTTTTGTCCTGAGTGTTGGCTGGGAGCCCAGGCAATAAATACACTGGGGAGACCCAGTTTATGCTAACCATGATTTATTAGCTGTTTCGCAGCGCAGCGAAACAGCTCTTGTTTTCGTTGTCTGTTTCAGTAAAAAAAGCCATTGAGATAACACACGTTCGTTCTAAGCGGCCTTTTGCATAGTTCCTAATGAGCAATTGCAATGAAACTTTCAGTGATGAAAGGCATTGGTGCAATAATGATCCTAAAACAATGATGTCATGATGACGTCATCACCTGTCACGTGACGTCATTTTAAAGGTTTCTATTTTAAATATTTGAAAATCCGTAACAAATCAGCCACAAGAGACCGTAGGTTTCTGTTTGTGGGATTGTATAGGGATAAGTTAGGTCTTCATTTTATTCAGTGTGCGTGACCTCACATGACCTCTACTTCCGGTCGAAACCGGAAGTGCCTCGTAATTCAAAAGTGCTAAATGTTATGAAAATGCTTTCAACGATGTTAGTGTCTGGCAAGAGTGTGCATTTAAAAAAAAATACCGATGACGTCACGATACACAAGAGCGCCCTCTAGTGGCAGGTTGAAAACAGTTAAAAATGGACTTTTAGAAGATGTGTGTGATGAAGTTCTGTGTAATCACTTCAAAATTTACACACATGTTTAACATGAGGCAGCCATTATATGTGTGAAGTTTCAGATCGATGACGTCATCGGGGGTCACGTGACGTGGCATTAAAGGTGCACTTTTTGAAGTCGTATATCTCCCGAAGTATTAGTGCTATCATGTTGAAACTTGGTAGGTTGTTAGATATTGGTAAGTTCTTGTAAATTCTGAATTGACGTCATCACGTGATTTTATATGATTTTTTTCTATTTTTTGCACCTTTTAGTCATAAATTGCTAACAAAACATGGTATAATCCAAATTCTTTTTTAAACAGGCTTGATACGTCATAACTGCTTTGAATAAAAAAAAAACCTTTCATATTCAGTTGATTAATTTCAAAAAGTCAAGGCGAAACAGCTCGGCATTTGTGCACAAATGCAATATGTCTAGTTATATCATTGGGTGTTTAACACAAAAAAAAAATGATGGGGGGGGGGGGGAGAGAAGAAAAAAAATCAATATTACTGGAGGGGTACTCACTAGATAGATGTTTACTGGCAATTTGATACCGAGTCTGCTCTGGTCAGATATTTCAAGTGATTCTATTTGTTACAGTAAGTTTTCAAATTCATGGACACAATTGTGAAACGTACACCCCCAAAAGGGATACAATTTTCCCCCTTTTTTTTGGTTGAAATTTGATTATTCTTTTCTGAATAAGTGGGGAGAGAGCTTTTCCACTAAGGTATATAAAAAAATCTGGGTATGGATGTCACCACATCTGTTTGTGAATGCAGCGGCCAGAGATGCGGTTGGTACCTGTTGTCATCGCGCTAAATGTGGCAATTGAACGTCCTTAATGAAAAATACCATGACAGTTTCTTCTGTTTTCTCAACAAGCAGGAACTGTATTCAGCTGAATCTTTCCCAGGTGACTTTCATTGTATCTTTCTTTGTAATTTGACCCTAATCCGCCCCCCCCAAAAAAAAAAAAATCAATCAATCAATCTGAAAACAAGTTCTCAATTAAAATACCCTTTATTTGATAACCTATGACCCTATCTTTAAAGTGCCATTCAGAGGTCATAATACCCGATTGGCTTTATTTCTGTTTTTACAACAACCAATAATACAAAGATTAATGACAAGTACAAGATTGCAACTCAAAGAACGAAAGAAAAAATTAGGTAAAAACTTGGGTTATACATCAAGAGTAGGAAAATCTCTCCACTACCGGAGAACACAGACTGCTTGTAAAAGTAAACATTTCTCACGGCTTTCATTTGCCAACCGAATGTTTTTCCCCTTTGGCCGATTTACACAAGACTTCACAGAGGATGATGGAAACTAGGTAAAATGGTTACAGTAAGTAAACAGACCATCAAGGAGAAAATAACAAACCCTGTACGGAAAGGAAGGATCTTAAAAAGATCTTTTGATAAATGTAAGGGACAAGTTGTAGCCAATTGATCCATCATTGGCAATTAAAGGCAGAGTATACCTTTGGTTTTTGGAACCGTTTGATTGTTTTAATCCTACATAAATGTAGATATATACAATAAAACTAACCTGTAAAAGTTTCATTTCAAAATGTGCTGGTTGCATTTTTTAGATATCGCCGAAAATCTGGAGCGAATATGTCTACACAGGAAGAATAATCCCTAATAGGAATACACAATCTGAGAAACATTTCTCAAATTCAAATTTTGAGGGGGGAAAATGATATCTTTCTCAATAACCACATTATTTTGAATTGAAATGTTTCTCAAAATGCTTTATATTGCTTTAAACTGCTGTACTTCTGACCAAGTAAGTTTTTATTGCCACTAATTTTGAGAGTGATTACCAAACGTACACCTTCCCTCTAAGTCCAAAGAATGCATTTCAGAAAGAAATAAGGCAAAATGACAGAATGAGCAGAGTAGGATGAGACGAGCGTCTTTACAATCTGTTACTTTTATCTTTGAAGAAGGTTTACATAATGTAATACTGATAATTATGGGAATAAGAGCAGTTGACAATTTTTAAATTAAAAGATTTTTAAAGATTAGTATGAATTTGTTACTCTTGCCTGTATAAAGTTACCAAATGTATATCCTATTAAGCTAGACTATGGTGCTTTACAATACATCCCTGTTCAATGGACATATTTTTAGAGCATTCCTCTGTCTTTCTCAACTCCCTGGGGAGCATACAACCCTAAGCTGCTTTAACATTAATGATGAGGGGTTCATCCAACACAATACTGTCTCAGTCCTCTTAGGTTCCCATTTATACACCTGGGTTAAGAGAAGCAATTATGGTTAAGTGCCTTGCTCAAGGACACAAGTGTCACGACCAGGAATTGAAACCTCACTCCGATGATTCAACCAACAGAGCTTGAGTCCAATGCAGTAAACCACTCAGCCACGACACACTGTATATATTATGCACACCACATATGCATATAACAGTGTAGATATACAATCAAAGTTTATGATCATTACCATTGAGATTTTCCAACACACAAAAACATATTTCAGTGAAACTTTCACAGATTAGTTTTAAGGTATGTTACTTTAAAACCCTGCACTGCACCATCGCAATATGCAGACACTTTCCCACCATCGCGCTTAGTTTCTCAGGTGTGAATATGTGCTGCAGGTTTGCTCTGAGAAGCCAAAAATATGGTTAGAATGAACTGAATCAGTACTAGATTGCCTAGTGTTACACATGTTTATTATTACACTATTATTACACATTTTACGCACAAATTCCCTTCAACAACAACAAATGTTGACTGGGCTGGTGTTTAGAAGTCGATTTCTGGGTCACCAGGCTTTATGGGTATGGTTCAATCTATAGGAAACTTGAAGCATTTGAGAATTTTGGATTGCAACATAAAAAACAACACTTGTTTACAAACCTACTGAACCACTCAGCGTGATGTCTCAGTGAATGTTTGGTGTTTTTTTTTAACAAGCAAGCTATAGAAGCTCTTTAATCAATTACAATCTGTCTGTAAGTAGGTTAAAATGGTGGAAAATTGTCAATTGGGAATGAAGTCATTGCTAAGTTTTCAAACCAAACAATCTTCAAAATAGAAAACAAGTTTTGCTTTGGTACTTTTAGCAGGCCCACCAGAAATTGTTTTAAAACAATGTTTTGTTTGAATTAATGCTATTTCTCTTGCCTATATAAACTCCCCCGAATATAAGCATAGAACAGTGTGGAAAGACATTCACAATTTCTGACCATTATACATTGTTCCTTTGAAAATACAAGTAAATATTTCAGTGAAAACTTCACAGTGGTTCTTGTACGACAAGTAACTTTAAAAAAACAAAACATTTAGAGACCAAAGATTCCTATAGCACCCTCACTATTCAGTTTTTTAAAATGATTTCACTGTAGAAATATATATAGCGGTACATGCAGAGCTGCCAACATTTGTATCTTGCAATCAGGGAGATTTTGTACAACAATCAGGGAGACATTTAGAACTATGTTGTACAATAGGGAAAAAGTTTCCATAATCAGGGAGATTTTCATATTTGTTCATCAAAACATGGAAAAAACAATGGTTTGTTTGTAGGAAACTTACTGCAAAATCAGGGAGAGTTTTCAGAAACATAAGAGAATGTCAATTCAAAACCAGGCTTTTTTACTTTGCACCTTGTTGGGTTGAGTGGAAATAGGTCAGATCTTGTTGCCGTTTACAGCCGGCCGCTTACACTTATAGGGCAGACATATCCATTATAAATGCTCAAGGCACCTACAAGAAATCCTGACACTGAAACAAATAACCTTAATTAACTAATTAAATGCTATGGCCATAAGATGTGTTTTTAGTTGTCTCTTAAATGCTTATATGCTGGAGCATAACCTCAAGGATGATGGTAGAGAATTCCAAAGGTGAGGGGCTGCTGATGCAGAGGCCTCCCCCCCCCCCCCCGATTTATTAGTAGTTTTTTATTACTCTAGCAGCTTCATCTCTGTTGATGATCAATGGCCGACTCTTCGAGGAATGAAGTTTGGGACAAGCGATTCCTCACACTCATCAAAGTCCCATCAAAAGTCCCATGCCACTCCTCATTAGTACTTACTAAATCATCATAAAACACTCCAATGAAAAGATGTCTAGCGTACGGAAATGTAGCTTGCAAAAAAAATTCCCCCCAAATCAAAAACAAAATTACAAGTTTAATCAACTAACTGTCCATAACAAACCGAGCAGAAACCAAGGGGAAAACGTCCTTAAAAACCACATGTGAAATGTTACACCAAGTAGTTATGGCTTTAATTAACTGGCAGACAAGGAAACCTTGATATATGAATGGACAATTGCAGTCAATTAGCTCTTCTCCATCAATATACATTTTAGTGAAGTGTATGGATCTATACATGTAAATTTAGTTGCCTTCTCAAGTGGGTTGTGATTCTCAGCCGTGCAACTGCAGATCGTCAGCAACAAAAAATGAGGAAACGTCCAGGAACAGCAAGACTTTGTGCTGTGCTTTTCAATTTCCAATGGGAAGGGATGGGGTGGGCTTTGCAGGTGGGTTGGGCTTTGGGGGTGGGTTGGGCTTTGGGGGTTGGCTTTGGGATGGGGTTGGCTTTGAGGATGAGGGCAGGCTCTGAGGGTGGGGCAGGTTTTTGGTCTGGTGGGGGAGGGCTTTGGGGATAGCGCCAGGCTTTGGAGATGAGGGTGGAGGGATGTGGATGGGGATGGTACAGTGGGAAAGGAGAGAGGTGTATAAGGGGAGACATCCCATTTGCTATGTACCAAAAGTCCTGAAAACTAAATCCTGCAAGGTATAGACAACCTTGTATAAAAACAACCAAACTGATAAGTTTTTGTTAAATTAATGGCTTGAAGACCCACATAATACACAACAATGTTACCTATAAAAATGCTTCACTAGTTTCATTTAAACAAACATTACTTAATTCCATAAAAACAACAACCGATCTTGTCTTCCAAATAAAAGTTGTAGCTATTCATCTGACACATCTGGAGGTATTGATCCGCAAGGAATGCCCTACAGTTCCTAAATTGTTGCACTCAGCTCTTAGATGAGCCTCTCATGTGGATTGGGTGGATTGGGTTCTTATGTGCCTAACTGATTACTTAGATTATCCCTAGTTAGGGTTTTACTCCCACTACCACTGAGCATTTCTTCAACATCTTCTCTACACAGGTACCTTCAGGCCTACAGGTCACAGTGCTAGTCACTTTTGAGGATCCCTTGGTTGCGTTATCAGAAAGATTTTAAATGAAATAAATAAATAACTGAAAAATTCGACCAAGAGATGTACTACTTTAAAGGTTTCAGGGATGAATGTTTCTGATAGGCAGTAAGGAATATTGATATTATGAATGTAAGCCGACAGGCTGTGTGCCACGGGAGAAAAGAAAGAAGAAGGACAAAAAATCACCTTGCCCTTCAATTAATGCACCCTTGTGACATTCAAAATGTGCTCAACAAAAATGTGACTTCTGATCATCAGGGAAGCTTTACTAAATCAGGCGCCCCAGAAACTTGTCCCTCCCCCCCCCCCCCCACACACACACACAAAACAAAAACAAAAACAAAACATGCACGGCCAATTTTAAGTGATTGAAAATCCAGCCAAGATACTTTGCATTGATTGATGAACACTACTCTTCCCACATTTTGTGGTTAATCCCAACTATTGCCTTGATTGCAGGTATTTGATGCGTGTTATAAAGAGTGAGTTATTCACAGTCAGCATGCCCCACTTTTCCTGAGAGAGAGCGAGACAGGCAGAGAGAGGGAGAGAGTGAACAAAATTTCCATAAAACAGGCGGGAGACGCTCAGCTTGCTGAGGCGGTTGGACAAGAGGTAAGTTCGCTGCTGTCAACGTGATCAGAATTTGATACTCAGGTTTTTCAGTGTGCACAATTATGTCAACTTTGTGGGCAGATCGGTAGTGTTTGCAGTTCCATGCTTTGAAATAAGTCTATAGGCTTTTGGGGGAGAAAGTCTCTGGATTTGTGCCGGCGTTTCCTGGCTGTCAATGTGTAAGGAGGGTTCAAAATGCCAGCGATAAAGTGCTTTTTTTCAGGGGGATCCCATCACTGTATATCCTCCTCCCCCCATGTCAATGAATCAATGAAAGAACTCATGACACCCACTGGATTCCTGGGAGGCATGTCATCTAGACGCACACACAACAAGTACACAATCAACTTAAGCAAGTAACCGTCAGAAATCATCCACATTGTGTGGTACTCTGGCTGGGTTAACCTGTTTATCAAGTTCTTTAACTTTGCAAATCTGTGTGCTTAGCACGAGTAGCTTGTTTGTGAAATTTGCACAAGGGTCCCATATCATACGCAGTAAATATTGATCCTGCAGTTTATTTTCTGAGCGAAGTGTAGTGGGGTCGAGAAAAGCAGCCACGGCGACGAATGTTACATGTAGGCTTCAATGGTATTTTGGTTTCCGTTGAGCAATATTTTTTTCTGTGCTTAGCAGCTAATTAAGGGTTAGGAAACTGCCTTGTCATCAGGGCCCAATTTCATAGAGCACAACAAATTATGCTTGCAAGAAAAAGGCTACCAGCCAAACTACCATGTCTTATGTACAATTTGTGACAGGTATCCTGCTCATTTCTGCTTAGCAGAAAATTGTTTAGCAATATTTTCTGCTTAAACAGCTCTATGACATAGGTCCTGATTTACAAATTGTTATAAAACCCTCGTCACTGATGTAGCGACCAAGGCAGGGTGTGACATCTTATTTAATTTGTCTCAGTCAAACATTTTGAGACTCGGTTGGCCAATGAAGCACTACAGTCAGCAGAATTGGGCCATCAAGAGTAAAACTTCAGTCATTCTAAAGGGGCCGTACCGTCATGATCAAAGCAGGTCTGAGGATTGAACTATGAACTCTGACCCAGTGACTGCTTGCACACGCCCTCCATAGATGTGATACGGAGGGAGGGCGTGTGCAGTAACTGAGTGAGACTTCATAATTCCATGTAAGCACACTTATTTGAATGGAAAACAAAAACATTAAATAATCATAAAGCCGTATCCAAATTGGTGGCTACAGCTATGGATGTTGCTAAAGGGTGTTGCTAGGGACAGCCTTATACTTCAACGCATAATGATGCTGTGAACCAGCCAACAGTTAAGACATGGCCTCAGAATATCAATGCTTGTTGCTCTGATCACGGATGAAGGCTTTGCATACAGTTTGGTTTCCATGCACAAGTTTTTGGAATAAATATATTAGTGGTCAGCAAGTTGGTATCCATGCATGTACACCTTCCCAAAGAAAATGCCCTTGCTGGACCCAGGGACCCTCTCAGTAGGCTAAGCAAGTCATCTGAGCTACTTAGGGTTTGGAACACCTGTAATTACTAACTTAAAGTCCCTTCACATTACTTATTTACATATACACCAAGATGAAGAGAGGCAATTTATGGTTAGGGCTCTTTACACCCAGAACACTCATGCTGTCTGAAAGGGGACTTATGTCACAAAAACTCATTTCATCATTTCAGCTACTTTGGAATAGGAACACAAGTAACTAAGAATGTATAGTGTCTTTATCTATTTACACATACACCTAGGTGGAGAGAGGCAATTTATGGTAAATTGTCTCTACACCAAGAACACCCTGGTGAGAAATCGAACTCATGCGCATGTTGTCTGGAGGAGACTTATGTCACAAAAACTCATTTTGCAAAAAAATAGTTAGTGGCCTGACGTTTCGACCCTAGCAGAGTCTTTCTCAAAGGCTAAATGACAAAACTCATTTTATCAGAGCTACTCAGGAATAGGAACACAACTAGATGAGAATTTATAGTGTCTTTATCCATTATCCATGTACACCTAGGTGGAGAGAGGCAATTTATGGTTAAACCTCTTTTACCAAGTACACCCTTGTACAAGAATCAACATCTGGTTATATTGCCTGTATGGAACTTTTATAACAAAACACATTTCCACACCATCACTTTTTAAATTCTGCCATCTCATTTTGTCTCGCAATTAAGACTACTTCCTCGGGTTTCTCTGTGATGAATCTCAATGCTTTGTGAAATTTGTCCTACAAAAATGCCAATAAAACATAAAACAATAATTCAATACTCCAGACCTTCAGGCCACAGCACTTTGATTTCAATTTTGAACTTTCTTCTGATATCTGGATACCGGCAATAGAAGAGACTGTGCAGCTATCAAAGATAAAAGAACGAGGAGGAAAAAAAAGAAGAAAATCACACACAAAGCGGCCGGCACAAATTGACTGACAGAAATGCACAAACACCCTAGAGTCACTGCTCTCCATTTACCGTAACACGATCGCCAAATTTACCTTTGCGAAATCAGACGCGGGGAAAACTTTGGCTGTAATCTAACTTATACTTAATTTAGTCTGAATGCAATAGACTACCTACGGATGAAGCTACAAAACGATAGCTAGAATGTGCTGATTGTTGTCGGGGCCCGGGCCGGCTGAATGTTAGTCGCTTTACCTCATACGCACAATTAGATGTGGATTAGTTACCACAGGTACTGGATTCTGGTGTGAGAGTGCAAACTGGCTTGCAGAGCAGCAGAACTTGAGGAGTTTGTGTGGGTTTGGGTTTCGGCGTGATATATCGCTGGCGTACCTTCCCCTCAGGAAGTGGATCTAGTCTGCACGCTGCATATATTATTACTTAGGGTGACTGCGTCCAGTGTACTTCACGGAATAACACCTGAAAATAACATCTTGTCATTGCTGTGCCACATCGAGTCAACCCTGTGAAACCTTGTGAAGCATACAGCACGGTAGTTTATTAAGCCTTATTTGAAACGCCGTGCCCATGCACTTCTCTTGTGAATCAACCTGAATCTCTCTCTTTAAAAAAATATGAGCACCCTTGCATATGTGGCAAGTCAGCAGTGGGAAAATATATAAAGTCGTTGGAATTCATGTAGTTTGACAACACTACATGGAGAAATCATACTTACACCAGTTTTTGTTCATGACCCTATCAGTTTGAAATATTACTAAAATTATAAGGTTTAACTATTTTTTGAACTGACATTCTCTGTTTCAAAGATTTAATAATTGCATAAATGAGAATTAACATGATTTAATATTTTTGTTATGTATAAATATTTTAATTACCCTTACCCTTAGGAATTCAAAACTTTGAAAAGTTTTACAGATTTTTGAACATAATTACTTTTTTAATGAAAAGGGCATTTATAAATGGGAATAAATGAATTGAAAATCGGTTTCAAACAGCTGTTTAAAAACCTTGCAGGGTTGTGGCCGTCCGATAATACACGGCCGCGACCCTGCCGGTTTTATTCGGACGTTTTTGAAGCATAAACCAATGTATCAAAGTGCCTTACACTATCAACCTGCTCATTGAGTCTATAATGCATTCCTGAAACCATTTTAACTTCTTTGGAGTATGTACCACCTGCAGCCAAATTGGCACACATGCTAATCATTCACATCAACAATTTCTACCCTCTGTACACATTTACTCCTGGGTGATGAGAAGCACACAAAGTGCCCGGACCGGGATTCGCACCCACACTCGGATGACTCAGCCGTCAGAACTTGAGTTCCATGCTCCAGACCAACTCAGCCATATGACACACTACTAGTACTAAACTACGCTTGCTACATACTTGCCCCAACAGTACTAGAAAGGCCTTGAATTGGATCCCCAAGTTACGAAGAAACCAAGTTAACCAATCCCCTTGGTTCCTGAAGCAACAAGGTGCCACACAAGCGATCCATGTTTATTTTTTCAACAAGAATAACTGCCCTAGCTCTGTACACTCACACTCTCAAATGTCTCCCAGCTCATTGTATGTTGTTTGTACAGGTCTAGCTCTCGAGACAAAAAAACACATTGCCACACCTTAACACAGCTCTGCATTTCTAGGTGAAGATAAAATGGATGTCTATGATAAACCGTAAATGAAAACATTATACAGCATTGTTAATAAGAAACTCAGAGAGAAGACTCAAATGTTTAATGCATTATTGTAATTTCATAATCCTATTCTAAGCAATATGATTTTTTTCCCCCTGAAATTGTGGGTGGGTGGGTCAAAATTCAGTTTTCATTATTGGAAAAAAAAAACGTACATAAGTTAACAATTGAAAAAGAAGAAGAAAAAGTACCCAGCTGGCCAAGATTATCAATTAAATTCCTGATAAACTAAAAAGTTATTTGTTTAAGCCAGAAAAAAAACATTGAAAACTACTGATGTTGGAGACCTTAGGTCTAAAATATCTGGTTCATTTGAGGCATTACTTTGTTCTTCAGTGTATAGATTATATTAAGAAGCCATTCAATATTTAAAAATCGATATCAAGTGAAAAAGAAAGCAATAACAACAAGAAGGGAAAAGACCATCAACAATAAATAACAACAAATGCTATCAACAATAAGTAACAACAATAGGGGGCCTACTACAAATTAAAGAGTGCTATCTTGAGTGTGGACATCAGAAATATTACAGATATCTTGTTACAGTTCATGCAACATCCAGCTCCAAACTTGGCACAATTTTTTCACAAGTTTTTTATATAAACAAAATCATTTCAATGTTTAAATGTAGGGTCATAGATTGTTTTTTTGTCACTATAATGCTGATTTGTAGGCAAAATTATCAATAAACATACAATAAAAGTCCACCTGAGAAAGTTTCAGATGAATACAGTGTACACTTGTTGAGAAAACAGAGGAAGAAAAAAAAACGTCACAGTATTTTCATCTAGACTGCTGAACCCTCCACATTTAGAGAGGTGACAGCAGGTACCAACCGCATCTCTGGCCGCAGCATTCAATGAACATCACAGAAATTTGAGCTTTCAAAAGTCGCAGAGATCCATTTTTTTATTTATTTTTTTTTTTTTACATAGCCTACTTTTGCCGGTTTCTAATCGATGGGGGTCACTTCAGACAAAGTAATTTCAAGGGATGCTTACTACCAAACCATTACCATCTTTATAACAGGTAGGCTTTCAGATCAAAATAATGCTTTTGGGGGGAGAGAGGTTATTTATCAAAGTGTGACCCTTCTTTTAATTGTGACTCTTTAAAGAAATTGATAACTTTAAGAAGCCCTCAAGACTTTGTGAAACATAACAGGCAAGTCCATGCAGTGCAAATTTTTTTTTTTTTTTATATTTGAAATAGCTTAATGCAATTGCTATGGGCTTTATGTAACTGATGAAGCCGGTCTGTGTGAAGTGGGTATGATGGAAATTCAGCCCAACGGAAAAATATTCTTTAACAAATATATATTTTTAAAAAACCTATGAAAAATTGAAATTTAAAGATGTTACATCAATGCATTTTCCACAAACGACTTCTTTTGAAAAACAAATGTTTTCCTTTCATTTCTTGAGGATATTGAAGCAGGAGCTAGAGAAAGGGATTATGTGGGACGGGGGGGGGGGGGGGGGAGGGTCTTGATCGAGCTTAGTTTGCCCTTTGTTTCTTTCACCAGTCAGCTGACAGTAAGTTTGCTCTTTTCATTAGAGTTATGTATAAGAACTAGAGGAAGCAATCACTGTGTCATGCACGTAACTCAGCTGATCCCAGAATTCTGAACCAACGTCCGAGCTGTTTGAGTATTGAGCTTAATTCATACTTCACGCAAAAGCGGTAGCAAAGCGAACTTTCTTACATTCACATTCGCTTTGGCGTGAAGTGTGAACCGGGCTTTAGGCTTCAGACCACAGTTTAAGGGAAACCTATGTTCAGCATGAGAGATTGTTTGCACAGCTCATTATTTATACAGCTTGTCTAGTTCAGGTCAAAGGTTAATCTAACCAAAATTATTCAAAGAAAGTACAAGGTGGCACCTTTAATAGGATGGTAAACCACTGTTGACAACCTCACAAACCAGACTGTCAAAACCTTTATGATTTGAAAGCTCTCTTGAGGTTAAGTTGTTTAAATACCAATCACTATTAGAAATGATTCCACTTGAAAAGCTCTCAATTTTTAAGAGAGAGAGAGATAGAGAGTGGGCTGAGGGAACTAAAGCAGAGTGTCCAGCAAGCGACCTGTCAAAGTGAATTTTAAAAAAAAATGTTTTGCAGTCTGTATCATGCTATACTTTTGGACATAAGTGACAATGTCGATGATTCGTAGAGATGATTTATGTAATATGTTACTTTAAGTTCTTCACACTTTTTGAAAAGTTGCCATAAGGGAGCGTCATACATTATCAGGATCAAAAGGCAAGGGGAAAAAAGAAAAAAAAGGTCTGTGAGATTTTTACCTTTGTATTTTTTAGACAATTAGAGCAGAAGCTTTTTTCAAACTCTACTGTGGGAATGCTACGCTATTTTGATTTTCGTGAGAATAAAACGATATCCTCTACTTGACTGTATGCCTTCTCAAAAATCTACGGCCATTTCTAAAGCACCAACGAAAACCCCAGAAACATTCGTCATCTGTTGCTAAAACTTTGCCGTCAATACTTCGCCGACAATGGCGATGAAGAACTCCTTAAGCCAGAAATGATTTGCAAACGTAGGCAAATATCTGCATTGTTCCCGCACCCACAAGTGGAACGTACCCCTTGTCGATGAGGAACATATAAAGTTTTTTAAAAAGTCCATCTAAAAAAAAAAACAAGTCATGGGTTGGTCTTTCATGTAGGACACAACTTGTTTCAAAATATAATTTACATGATTTGAAGGTATGCATCAAACCAATGGGATCGTCGCAAAACAAAAAATACAAAATACAAAAAAAAAGATCATTTTATTGAAGAAAAAAAAAGTATTGACAGGGGGAGAAAAAATCTGATGAGTCAATATGGCTAATAACGGTTTCAAATAAAGACCCCTGGAGCTGTTTCTATATAGGTGTGTACCCCAGGGCTAGTCTCTAAACAATTTGTTTTTTCTTGTTAACACCCACCGTGAAAAAAATAATCTAAAAACATTTTCCGCTCTCTTATCAATTTTGATGCAGATGGTTCTTGATTTATATCAAGAACTTCGAACCCCCTCCAGGCATAAATTCTCAATGAAAAAAAAAATAATAATTCCGAGAGTGGATTTCTTTTGTATGTGTATGAATTAACGGACAAAAAAAGAAATGTAATTTCATTGAAGTTGTAAATACTTATTTCACACACAGCACGGCTGTTGTTTGTCTGTATTCTTGCCCATCTCTGAAAATCACCTTTCTGCTGTTTTCAACTTCACCTGCTGAGAGCATTCTGTAGATGAGCTTTGGTTGCAGAGGGGAAACGCTGTTGAACAATAGCAGCCCGGGATTGTAGAAGATACTTTTATTTATTTTTAACTTTGTCCACAGTTAGACAGTTTATATCTCACTGGGGGTGGGCAAGAGGAATCAGCTTCTGTAATTACCTTTCCAGTAATGGGCTTGGTAAACACTGGGATGTTTGCAGCCTAACCATGAGTTGGCTATCTTGTGACATTCCCCCTTAACCATACTGAGCTTTTTTACCATTTTTCTTTTAAAAAAATTGCAATAAAAAGTGTTGGAAATATTCTCATAACAGTTTGGAGATGTTATGGTGCTTGTAAAAAATGGGCATATGTCAGGACATAGTCCTGTACAGAAATCAACATTGGGTTTGGAAGAGTACATTCATTCCTATCCATCATAAAAGGCAAAAGTATACCTTTGGTTTTTGGAACCGTTCCATTGTTTTAATTCAATGTAAATGAAGATATATACAATACAACTAAACCTTTAAAAATGTCAGTTCAAAAGGTGGTAGCATTTTTGAGGTTTCGCCAAAAATCTAGAGAGGTGATGTCCACGTATAGAATAATCTGTAATATTGGAATACAAAATCTGAGAAACATTTTGCATCTCAGATTGACAACCTTTTGAACCCTGTTCTCTAAAACCACATTCCTTAGGTGGGAATTGTTTTTTCAAAACATCATCAACAGCTGCAGTTCTTCTTACCAAGTAATTTTTTATGGTCATTCCTTTTTTGAGTAATTACCAAAGGTATACCCTCCCTTTAAGGACGATTAATCTATATTTTTAAGTTATAAGCTTTCATTTAATGTACTGAAAAATAGTATTAGCTGTTGCCAACTGCTTACCAACCAAAAGGACCTATGGTATAAATGCAAAAGAATAGTTAGTGGCCTGACATTTCGACCCAAGCAGAGTCTTTCTCGAAGGCTAAATGACAAGACTACAAACATGAACAGGTACATGTATACATTCTTAATGCACTGCATGGATTAAAAAACTAAAACAAATTATTGCTGTGATCCTGAAATTATCTCTTGTCCATCAGCCATGTCCAAAGAGTTGAGGTCAAGTCTCAGTCTTGGGTTTTCATAACTGATTTGTTAAATGTATACTACTTTCATTTTCATTGCTAAATTTTACCTTCCCACTAATATGACATGATTTGTATTGCCATTAACTACGTTCAACTATGAAGATTTTGAAGAAACTGAATCGTGCACACATACAACTCAATATGGTTGGGACCAGCCTGATTCCGGAAGTTCCAATAGTACATGCCAGACTTGCACAGGATAGTGAAACTAAACACTACCCGGTACCAAGTGCACAAATAGAAATTCACAAAATGAAATTCATCCCTCAGTTTCTTTTGAATCATCGCCATTCATACCCACGGTTTCCTCCCCGAGTTTGATGGATTCCTAACCAATGGGAACAACAATAGTTAGCAAAGAGGCGAGGCACACCAATCAAAAGTCTACAAGTTTTTCAGTGTTAAGTTACCGACAAACGCTAACAGATATGAGATAGTTCCTAACTGCCAAAAAACTGCCGCAGGCTAGCTGAGGTTTTAAGTAGCTGAATTTCAACCCCACTTCTTGTGATTCTATCTCTTAACATTCTGCATTTTGGATACCCCACAATCATATGATCTCTCCTGTACAGTAAGCTCCTCTGGACCTCTTTCTTCCTGCTGATATTGTACACTTAGATCATGCCTTGATGAAGTGCATTTGGATTTGAGCTCAACCACTCTTCCAATTCTCCACACCAAAGGAAAACAAATATCAGCACAACTAAACAACATGTGTGATGAAAAAAAAGAAAGAAAAGAACAGTTTTTAAAAAAAATGGTTTGTGTGTAAGGAAAGCAACTGTCAGATTGATTTATCTTGGATTTCATTGCTCTTGGCAACTCCTGCGAATGTGCTGTTTTTTAAATTTGCAAGTAATTTGATCAAGTCGCATATGATGATGAAATTGTGCTCGTCGTAAAGTAGAATTGATATTGAAAAGTTCAATTTGTCACACCAGGATTGGGGACGGTTGTTGCTTTGTAGGCATTTTTTTCGGTTTTAAGTGATTTCATGAGAGAGAAAAAAATGGCTTTGTATCGACGCCCACACGACTAAAAATCAATTTGAGTTTTACTTGTTGAGATTCTGATACTTACATGTATTTGTATACAGAAAGTATCCAATATCTATTATCTGATTCAATGGATGATCTACCGCTGAAGGAAAAAATAAAAAGGTTGAAAAGAAGGGGGACTGAGTGGTCAACATTTCCCAAAGGTAACAATATCAGAAAAACAAGTAGACTCTTTCAGGGAGGTTCTTTCTACAGAAACACAAGGACGTGTCAGATCACTTTTAGTGAATCGCAGTAGTCTCCTTAGTAGTACACGGGGCCTATTTCCACAGAGCTGTTCAAAGCAGAAAATGGAGCTGAGCAAGTTTTTCTGCCAAGCTAGTCTTAACAGGGAACCAGTCACAAACAATATACATTGAAGTAAATTTTGGCTGGTAACCGGTTTCTGCTATGATCTGCACTATTAGTAATGTTTTTGTGCTTAACGGCTGTCTGTATCCGGCCCAGATCAATGTTACCAAAATGTAATGGCACCATTACAGTCAGATCCCTATTTGGTGTTAAGATGAATCAGAATTCATAAATGCTATTGCAGGTGTGGAACAAGACAAAGGTTACTGCTGTATTAAAAAGGGAATGTTTGAAGGGATGATGTAGCACTTTTCTTTTTAAAGTCATTCACAAAACCATGGAGCAACTGATTCTTTTTAATCTTCAACTAATTCTTTTTAATCTTTCCTTCTGTAAATTGTTATGGTTTTCCCTAATTCGGCCTTTGGCCGCGATGGAAAATGTATTTTTGAATGATTATAATAAACCAATAATAATAATAATAATAAAAGTTTTGACATGGAGCTCCGTGATTAAACTAAACACTGGAAATTGTTCACACATAAGTTTCCCCCATTTTCTGCTTCAATCAAAAATATTCCCCAGTAATCCACCCTTTCACACTGACCATCCTTTGTCCTCACTACTTTACTCTGATTGGTTCTTAGCCACCCCATTGTGTAAATAAATAACTTTGATTGGCTAAAAATTTTCCGCTTTTTTTCTTCTGGATACCTTCCCTTAATCCTTTACTCCTCTTCTTGCTATAAATGGATATGTTTGTGTTTGCGTTTGTTTATGCCTCTGACGAAGGTCCGGTTGGATCGAAAGCTAAGACCATCTCCACTACTAGTTTTATATGTATACATCTATATATATCATGCAGAATAAATAACAAAATCTAGAATTACATCTTTTTCCCCATCATCACTTAAGTTGATGTGGTCTCGTTGACCATCCAAGTACTTCACAAACACGAAGCTATCCCCCAAAACTGTTTTTCTTATTCTTGCCACTTACTGATGAAACCACAGGCGTAAGTTTACCACTCTTGCAGTCAGAGAAAAGATGCTTTTAGAATTGTAGCAAACACAGCGTTGGGAGTCTACTGAACCCTTGAATCAACGTCACACACGGACACTATCTGCCATACTTGCTATATCCGGAGTCAAATTGCATGTTAAAATTAGGGTGAGCGTATAAACACTGCTGGGGATATAACGCGCACTACACTGTGTTACACACTTGACTTCCAAAATGGCGCAACAAAGATTTTTCTGATGTTGACGTCAGCTGTATTGGGTCAATACCAGACTTGTATAACTAAAGAAATGTCTATCCCTGCTTACCAATAACAGGCGTGATAATTGACCCTTGGGATAAAAAGTAAGACAATATTGACGCCTTACACTAAGGTCACACGCCGCTAGAGTCTGCCAGGATCGCCATTGTTGGAGTGAACTTGTAAACGTGTAAATAATGCATTGCCTAAAATGCGCACAACATTGTATTACACACGGGGACATGAGCTCCCAAAATGGCGTACCCATTATCGTTTTGATAAAGACCCCAATTGGGTCTATAGGTTTTTAAAGCCTTTTTCGGGCGATTTAATAGCACTCCCCACCATTTTTGCTAAAAAAATACCCGGTGGTCAGACAAACATACCACCACCTATGCGATCACCACATCATCGGCGCCAGACCGCAGTAATACTAGAACAGTCAGTACCCATGAGTAAACACAAAGCATGGACATGGCTGCGTTCGTACATTGGTAAGATTTGACACATTGTATGAGATCCAGGTACCAGTACTGAGCTTCTATTTTTAGGATTAGTTGGGTGTGCTTTTTTTTTAAATTGTGGTTTTCTGCGGGTAAAAAAGGAAAAAGAGGGGGGGGGAACCGGTTTAAAACAGGAAGAATATTACGCCTGCCATAAGCAATCTAGCCCTAAGTTGATACGCTTCGTTTTGCAGACGTGTAACTTTGAAGTTACAAAAAAAAGGCGGAGAAAGACAAAGCATACAAAACTTGCACAGCGTCTCTCAGTTTTCTATAGTACTGCTTAATTAAAGAAATAAGGAAAACAGCCGTAAAAGGCTACAAGTTTATGAAAGTTGGAAGAACAACATTCTGAGGCATTATTCTGTGGCATGAACAGAACATTCTGGACAAAACCAAACTACAGCTCACATATGAAGTGTGTACGAAACGTAAGGCCCCAAACCCCTTCAGCTCAGCTGAACACAAGGGCAAGCTTGTAAACACCTGAACCAGGTTGTACTTGCATTTTATGCAAAGCAGAATGAAACGGGAAACCCACCATAAATCTTGACTCTACTACCCGTATACATCTCAGTTTCCTAAGAAGAAGAAGAAGAAAAAAACCTCGAACAAAACCCAGAGCCTTGTTTACTTAACACTGCAAATCAAATTGCGGATTCTCCCTTCAAACGGGCCCCCAGGGGGCCATGCCGTCCAACAGTCAGATCCCGTTATGAACATGGCCAATTACACTGTTGCGCTGTTGACTTAATTGATTTGGAGATGGGAAATTGTAGATTAGCTAACGCTGGAGGACTACGGATGGCTGGTTCCCCACGCTCCCTGGGTAAGATATGAAACGGCTTACTTCAGAGACAGAGGCGTTAATACCGGCCAATTAAAGAAGGCACCTGCACGTGCATACAAGGCCAATTTGTACAGAGACACAATATAAAGTACAATTATACTTTGTTTCCAATTTTGGTTGGAGCATATAAAAGCATGAAAAAATGATGAGATTTTTATAAGGAAATTATACGACTGAATGATTGTACAATTGTATGATTGTAAGAATATCTGAAAAAGCTTCTTTTTTCTAATTTGTTTTCCCAATATAAGTTGTGATCATATTGAGTGTGTGCACAAGGTGTGTGGTGTGCCCATCACAAATAGATTCTGACACAGTGTTATGGACAATTATGCCATCATGCATTCTCCAAAGTTTTCCATCTGCAAAGTGCCAACCTGTTTCACCTTATTTTGTTGCATCAATTTCTTTGTCAGTTTGTTGAAGTTTTTGAACACTCAGACCAGCGACCGATACAATATTCATTGGGAATCTAGTTGGCTCAGTGGTTTCTTTCCCTGATTTTCACCTCTGTGGACCCCGGTTCGAATCCTACCAAACACACCGGAGCCTTGCACAGGGATTGGTTTTTTTAGTCCCTACCTGACAATGCCTGACTGCGTGGGTATTCCCCATTATGGGTTTTCCTCCCACATATAAAATGTAACATTTCTGTAACTAGTTTCCTTTTCATCCTGTTATTGGCACTATTTGTGCTCTTGGATGTGTATTAAATAAATAACAAATTCTGTTGGTTTGTAAGTCATTGCAACTATCTCTTGCGTTGACCCAATTCAATAGACCGTATTGAATATGACGTCACCATTCAAATATCTGCCCTACAACATGGCGTCTAGCGTGTGCGTGATGGTGTGCGCTCATAGATATAGAATCGCTGCATGCTCATTGATGTACGCGTTTAGATGCACATACGGTTTGCCCTACAAGATGGCGACTTTCATAGCATTAAAAGGGGTTATTCAATACGGTCTATAGACGTCATTATCACAATAATTTGGTTGTGCCATTTTGGGTGTCAATGTCCTCATGTGAATCGTTGTGCAGTTTATTTTGCTTTTAAGGCGAGGTGGCATTTCCATGCTTGTGTTTACGTGGAATTTGTCTTTAAAAAAAAAAAAAAACTTGGCAGACAGTAGCTGCGTGTGACATTGGTGCGTGGGGTGAACAAGTAGAAGAAGTTACGTACCACTAAAATGATAAATCACCAACATACATTTTTGAATAATTACCAATACAGTGTGCAGAAACCTTTTATGGCGAGTGTAATCCTTAATGCCACCGTGTGTAGACCTGACAGAATTAATTACGAGCACTTCAGATGCACCTGTCAGGGCAAGTGGAGGTCTTGGTACAACAAGACAACCACTTCAGAGACAAACGGGCTTCATCCTAGTCCGATAACTACCTGGATATACAAAATTCATTATAATTCTACAACATATATTTAGTGAAATGGTACAACTGCGGCATCCAAACATTTTACAATAATAGGGGGGGGGGGGTCGTCTCAAAGTGCTCATTATTTTTTTATGACAGGATGCAGAGCTATGTTTGAATTATGACTCCCATTACATGCCATCTTGTAAGCGTTTACAAAGGTGGTGCAATCTGAAGCTAACCATGTTTACACTTCTCCAATTATTTGAGATGGTATCTACTTGGCGTATAATAATTGCCCTGGTTTTACCCACGGCTAACTACGGGATTCGACCTGGCCTCTCAACAATGGGCATGCTTTAGTGATCTAGTGGTTAAAATAACTGCTCTAGAATGTGGGAGTTGTGGGTTCGAATCCCACCTGAGTAGCCTCAGATAGTGTCTTCTTATAAATTTATTAGAATGAGAGGAAGCTAGATTTCCCATCAAGACCATCATAAAGGCGGCCATCTTGCTTTGGGTACATCCACAGCAGCGCAACCAAACATGAGGCGGGAAGGGGAAAACAGCATGGTGCTATTTTGCACTGGGGACATTAGTACAACCACCATCAGTGGGCAGACGGGATACATTTCAAAGATTGCAACACAGTGTCAAAAGCCTGACCTCGGTTTTTTATTCAAGCATTAAACAGATCGGACAATGCACAAGCGATACCCTAGTCAGACGTGCGTAATATTGGAGTGGTATTTGACAAGCGCATGACTGTCAAGATGCATATATCAGGCACTTATGGGAGACATCATACACTGCACACGAGCACCTCGCGGTGTACTGTTTCCATTCAGAGACTGTTAACTCCTGCTCAAAGGGGGGCAGACCAAATAGGTGAATACAGACCACTTGCAAATGATATTTTCACCGAATGCTGTACCATTTTGGTGTCCTCTTACTACGAATGCACCTTCTGTGCACATTTCCAAGCAATGCATATTCGGTTGACGGCGACCTCTAAGTGCTAAATTTCTGCATAAAGTTGTCTACCTGGAGTACATGTACGAGGCCCCACGTCTGTGCTTTATGCATGCAATGTTTACCATAAGCTACGGTAGAGTACAGGTATACTGGGTTAGGTTCTCCCCACGCTTTTTCAAAACTGTCACACCCGAGGATATCTCAAAGTGCTCTTTCATTTTTTTACAAGGTATGAGGAGCTTTTGTACGATATATAAGACTCATTTATTTACATAGCACCATGTAACGGTCTGCAATGTGCTGTGGCGCAATCTGCAAGCCAACCATACCAGAAAACATGTACAAAAAGTGTACTGGGTTCTTTTACGAGCATTACACAACACATGGGAACTACAGCTTTAGGTTCCATCCGAGCAATAAGGGTTAGATGTCTTACTTAACGACACAAGTGTCAAGACTGGGACTCAAGCCTACACTCTCTTCAAGACACAACTTGAAAAGGTCTGCCATCAGATAAAAGTCTGACATTTGTCATACCTGAACTCTGCAACAAAAGGTCATTTTCCTGGACTAGCAGTGGTTGCAGTTTCCCAGCAAAATGTCATTTTTCCAAGAATTCCTTGGACTAACAGCTGTTGCAGTTTCCAAATGAAACATAATTTTCCATGAATTTCCGGACTAGCAGTGGTTGCAATTTTTCCCGGCAAAACTTCATTTTTTCCTTGAGTTTCCTGGCCTTGCAATAGTTGCTCCTTGCTAACAAAAGGTTGTTAACCTTGGGTAGTAATAAACACCCCCAAAAAGCAACTACTGCACATTCCCAGGAGTTTCCCAGGGAATGCATCTAGTGTGAATGGGGCTATACTATCTGCCTTCACTTCAGGATCATCACTGAAGCCAACACTCACAAGCCACAGCTAGAGCCAAAGCCACTCAACTCAAACCTGTCTTATCCTGGCTTTGATCTGCCCATACTTTGAGATTATATTTGATTCAAGTGTTAAGAGTTTACAGGCGGATCCAGAGGATTGTAAATTGCAGCAGCCCTGTCACTGGCACCATGCCCTTGCATTAATCATTTCAAGACGACTTGACAGGAATTACTGGGATGTTTTATGACCGTAATGCAGGCAATTACTGTTGATGTATTTGGCTCAGGAAAGAAAGGTGACAAGACTTCCTTTTTTTTCAAGGGAGTGATGAATTTAAGCAGGTTTCAAGCACACTGATTAGATGAGTTTAAAAAAGGAAATTACAAAATTAAATGCAAAGATTTTTTTTTTTTTTTTTTAAGGTACTAAAAAAATAAATCAATAGATTTTCAGGAATGCATTATTATTATTATTTGTATACATAATGAAATGAAACCAAGAATGCCTCATAAGTGAACTTAATCAATGTAGCTTGCAAGCCTGAGGAAACCTGTAAACAAGGGGTGCTTGCTATGTGAGCCAGAAACACCAGGCTTAACCCCAACTCTTCCATGATAAGTGTTCTGGGTTCATTTATATGCACTACAAATCCTTTATACAGGACCAACAGCTCAATGTCCCATCCAAACAACAAAGCAATTTTTATAAAGTATCTCGCACAAGGACACAAGTGTCAAGACCAGGACTCGAACCCACACTCTGCTGATCAGAAACACCAGAGGTGAGTCCGGTGCTCTTAACCACTCGGCCACGACACGCAGCACCCAAGGTGTGATTTGTACACACACAAAAAGAATCCTGGAAAATAAGTCATGGTGTCATCCTGGTCTTGGAAACCTCTTGGGCATCCAGGGTAGTCCATTTCAGAGGATTTTACGAACTCTCTCCAGCATCACAAATGGGAATACTAGAGTTTGGGACATTTTATTGATTTTACTCTTACACTGATGTGAAATAAGCACTGTATACTCAGTGCTTTCCAAGCCTTGCTGGGAAAATAAAAGCCACAGGCTACTCGGGTGGGATTCAAACTTCCACATTCTAGGTTTGTACATGTTGATATAATTTTCACAAAGTGGTGAATCCGCCATCACAGCCAAAATTCCATGTTTGAAAAAAAACTCATGATTAAAGTTGAACTATTTTTCAAACTGCCATTTGGGAGACTGCTTACTGTTTCTCTTCACAACCACAATCAAGTTTACTTCTTCAGTACTACAGAACAGTCTTTCATTCTTGACACTGTTTTATTTAGTTTATCCTTTGCTTTTTCTGACTGCATTCTGCGCAAAGATCACAGGGTGCCGAAGGCACACGATGGTGAACTCCAGCTGAAATGTGAAATGTGGAATGGACGTCTTTTCAGCAAGCAACTCTTTTGATGCAACAATAGATCAGTGCAGGCAATGACCACTGCCATCAATGATATAACAAAACATTTGCTTGAGGAAATGGCGCCCATGAGTATTTCACGTTCCAACAATAGATAGAGCTCTAGTAACCCATTTTGCCCCTCTATAATCATTGATTCTGCCTCTATCTTTTAAGACTTGACTGCTACTGTTTCTCTAGTATACTTGTATATCTGTGTGTTGTTGTCGTCTAGCCCTCGAGAAAGACTCTGTTAGGGTAAAAAAATGAAGCCATTAACCCTTTTTATTGTTTGCATGCCATCATGACCATATATCAATTTAGTTGGTCAGCAGTTTGCAACAGCTAATTCTATTTTCTGAGAAATTAACTCCTCAAGTTTATTGCCACTTGATGAAAAATGACACCCGACACAAGGGCACTGCGTGCAAAACAACGCACAGTGGGATTTGCTACTTCATGAAAGCACAAAAGCCATACTACGCCCAGCTAGATGCCACTGAGCCAGTGCTATGTATTTCACTGCATAAAGTGGTGAGTAAGGTTTTGGGAAAATGTAAAAATGTCAAATCTAGTCGTTTTCTGTTAGTAATTAGTGTAACTACACGAAGTATTGTGTTAGCAGGACTGCAATTTCATCTGAAAGAGGGCAAGGCCATTTTCATTTTGAACAGGGCATTTGCACAGGAAAATCTTAATGTCTTTGGGAAACTGTTGATGGTAGACCACAGCCAAGACCAGGACAACAGAGGCCATGGCCTCCGTGTAATTCCAGGACTTATGTTAAGTTATGAAACTTTGTAAAAATATTAACAGCAATGATTGTTTGAATCACCACTTTGTGAAAGTGCAGATGTTATAATGTGTTTCGTCTTTCTCTGTCTTTCTGCCTGTGGTGGTCAGTTTATTTTCTGGAAAATTCCACAGCAAAGGGAGTTCTATGAGAAACCAGAAATTAATCCTGAAAAATAAGAATGCTATACATTTTCGTGAAAATGCAGCGATTCCGTTCACATTCTTTGACACCAGACACCTTTTCAGTTCGGCGTGAGATTCATCTTGGGTCTCTCCCAAACTATCTTTGGAATATTCATTCACAAAAATAATGAAATTAAATAAAAAATAACCTTATAAATCTGGGATGACCGTTTAGTTACTACACAATACATCTCAGACAGCTGCTGTGGAAAACGTTAAAAGTCCTTAATCCGTCTGTATTCGTCAAAATAGTTCAATGTATGTAAAGTTATTCCACTGTTACCAGACTGGGTTGAATTTATTCATAGAGACTTAACATCTAAACAGAAAACCACTCCTCTGGCGAGACGAATTGATTACGAAACCCTTTCATTCATATATCTGGGTTGTATCTTTTGACTAAAAACCACAATTGAATCAGTGCAGAGGACTGGATTCAGTTATAAATATGTATTAAATATCGACTGGTTTTAATTCATAGATACTATATTATAATACAAATTATTCAATTTTTTATCTGGCATTTTTCAGATGGAGTCACATTACTGAGAATCAATTCTATGCACACAAATGTTTAGTGTGACAACTAGGTGGGTCTGAGGTGGGCGTATATTAAATCAGGACAAAATGTGTAAAATACACCTGACAAAAACGGTGGGAAAAACTGGACGTATAACTTTGTGGTTGCAATAAAAAAAAGAAGAGGAAATGGACAAGTTAAACTTAAAGCAAACAGTATTTTTTAGTAGGCAATATTGCACCCAATAACATAGTTTTAAAGCAATTTTTTTATTATTCTTATTATTTTATTTTATTTTATGAGATATTGTCTAACATCACAAGGCCGAATTTGAGGGCTACACTTAACTGATTTGGACTGTTGACCCAAATCAACTGTCACCAGGGGCACGTTGCCACCTACTCCTGGGGCTGAAACAGGGTTACAGACTGTGAAGGGTCTTCCCAACTTGAACTTGTTGAACAAAGAAACAAATGACTAGAGCGGGATTTGAACCTACCGGCGCTTTAACAACTGCACCATCTAGCCCTAGTTGGTGGTCTCCCTTTTTTGTCAATATCTTTGGGGGGTGCCAGTCAGAAGCCATTCAACCTATAACTACCTAATAGCCAGGAATCACACTCAAGTTTACGATACTGGGAAGCGGCAGCAGAGGGATCACCTTAAGAGGATGCCACTTTTTTTATTTCAATTATCAAGTAATAAACCACAAGGAAAACTGACTGGGTAAATTTTAATTAATTTGGGGTTTACAAAGAAAAATTGACTAGAGCGATACAACCTGAGAAGCAGCAGGAGATGGCTCACCATAATCCATATCCGACGAGCTACGTGATCAAGTAGCAGCCAAGTGGAAATACATGAATAGAGAGAGGAACACAAAGCACCCAGAAAAAAGCAAGAGGTAAAAAATGTTGCTTTCTTTTTTGTCAGTGCTGATTTAGTTCTATTTCCTCGATTGGAAAAAAAATGTAAAAAATTGTAGTTGACCAATGTACTTTTTGCTGTCAATAATAATCAATATACCTCTCACTGCTGGGAGTGCCAGCTCATCTTCGCTTACACAAAAACTTTTGCACGGAAAAACTCACTGCATCCATCGTACACTCCAAATTGTAATGAATTTTAGACAGAAACCTTTCATATGTCAAATCTGATGTGTCATGAATAAACATTGACAAAAGCCCAAATGGCACTCGCTTATATTTGGAAAAAAAATCTAACCATTAACTCTATCAAATCAATACCCTGTGTTTTTGGCAATTTCATTGCTATCAGTATTTGCAATAATACAGTTTGGCGGAGGATGGTCCAATCAAATTATATTTCAAAAAACGTCCTCACGTTCAAACAGCAATAGGCACGCAGATAGATAAAAACCAGAAGAGTGACAGGAAATCTACACAATTTTCCCTTGCTGATTTTCACGGTAAATATTTGCGTTTAGCTCTATTGAATGGGGAACGCCATGCTCTGTATCATGCTCTGTAAATATGCCTCCACTTTCCGCTGCCAGGTATAGTGAATGACACCTCGGCTTTATCTCCTTAGCCAGTGTTTAACTCCCGAAGACAGAATCGATACGGCTCTTCGGACAGCTTCGGCCGGAACTCTACCGAGCAACCCTTTAGGAGTTTGGTGAAATATAAATCTGAGCGCTGCTGATACTGGTGGGGGTGTGAAGAATCTTCACTCCCGTAAACCCGCGTTCCACTTTTCATTAAACTGTTTGCTATCATGTGACCTGGGGCCCCTACAGGCGCTGTGGATTTCTATGTACAAAGTATAATGTATCTAATAACTTGACTGCCTTGTATAGACTGGACTTGTGTGAAACACCCCCCCCCCCCCCCAAAAAAAAAAAAAAAAAAAAAAAAAAACAGAGAAAAAAAGAGAGAGTCAATGGTGAATGTGCCACAGTAATTAAAGTCAATACCCTGGATCACACTGAAAAGTACAAGGCATTGTTGGGGACTTCCAGCTGAACATATGGCTGAGCATTGGAATGGCTACCCTTTTATTGAGAATTCGATGCGAGTTTTAAAATCAAAGAAGGAAAGAAAAAAATGTCCCAAGTGACATAAAACATGCCACACAAGAGATAACTCCTACAAAAATCGCTGCTATACGTGCACTATGTATGTTCCTAAACAACCTACACCCGAGGCATTTTGCAACAAATGCATTTTCTTTGATGTTTAAAACGGGGCTCAAATCTCATGAAAATAAATCTCTACTGGACCACATAATACTGTAGCTCAGACATTTCACCACCCAGACCATATTTGTTACTAGACCTATCCTTTTTTTGTATTTGCTGAACTGTAGGAGGGGGAAATAAAATGTGCTTGTATTAAAAAGAAATAGGATTTGTTCAGTTGTGGGTTTGGCTAAGGGTCCACTCTAAGTAATCAATGTGTACACAAGCGTGTTTATAAATGACCCACCCACCCATCCCAAATTTCAATTTAAAAAACATTGACCGACTATTCAATGGTGTTATATCCTATATACTGAAGGACAAAGTGACGCCTCAAATGAAGCAGATATTTCAGATCACTGCTCTCCCAGCTCAGGACATTACAATGGCTTTTCAATAATCAGAAATGCAACTTTGTCAATTGACAAAACAACAAAACAAACAACAACAGCAACAACAAACAGGACATTGCCAAGCACACAAAACTTTGTACATCATGTAAATTGTTTTTTTCTATTTCTTGTTAGAACAGGGGTGTATTGTCGACGGGCAATGGAACAGCACAGAAAATTTGAAAGTCTTGGGTCTTTTTTGTTGTTGTTGAAAAGAATTTCCAGTTGTTTCCTTCGACTTCATAATTTTTTTAAATTGTTGATTCTGAAGTCCCTCTAAGTGCATTACTGGACCCTGGTCAGTGGTCCTGTGGGTACAAGCCCAAGAGGGAACCAATCTTCTAAAACTTCTTCAGACCTGATTCTGAAGTCCCTCTAAGTGCATTACTGGACCCTAGTCAGTGGTCCTGTGGGTACAAGCCCAAGAGGGAACCAATCTTCTAAAACTTCTTCAGACCTGATTCTGAAGTCCCTCTAAGTGCATTACTGGACCCTAGTCAGTGGTCCTGTGGGTACAAGCCCAAGAGGGAACCAATCTTCTAAAACTTCTTAAGACCCCAAACTTTTGCTAAGAAAAGGAAAAGGATTCTTAGTTTTTAAAAAATAAGTCAAAAGAATGGTTTCCTACAAATACTTTTGCTTGGCAGATTTGTTAAGCAGTATTCTATAAGATGGTTTGATATTGAAAACTTTAGTATTGTAAATCTTGAGGGGCGTGTGTTTGGGGGGGGGGAACCACAGAATAAGACTGCAGGACTTATTCCGCTGTGGAGCTACTGGTCATCCAAATACAGGAGTGACTAGGACACTGGTCAGCGGTCCAGAGGGGATTTTGAACCCTAGGTCATTATTACCGGGGTCAGAAATTCAAGTGTGAAGCTCAATCAAATCTCCGGGGAAATATTCTTCCTGCGTAAAAAAAAAGGGGCTTGTATTTGTTGCACTTATTCTGCGGAGAGTTTAAATGATGCAAAGAAAAGCCAGACTACACCCGGTTACCAGCCTCATCCAACAAATATCGATTTGTATGAAGGGAAAAACTAATTGGCTGAACGCTGATATTCATGGTCTATTGTAAAACACAAATGCCCATGCAAGTTCTTTTAGAGCCCCCCCTCTCTGTGTGTATTGTGTGCCTCATAATGAAGCAGGGCAACTTTTAGCACTTTCAATCAAAAGTACAGGTGCAAATTTCACAGCTGTTTTAACCTACACGAGCTTAATAAGCAAAAGAGAAAGCTAAGCAAATAGAGGTTACCATTCAAAAACACCTTGTCATGTATAATCTTTGTGACTGTTCCCTGCAAATTGTCTGCTGAGCTGACAAAGTGAGTAAGCAACTTTTTTTCTGCTGCGCACCTCTATGAAAAGAAAAAAATCAAATCAAAATTTACGAAACAAACAGCTCCATTTCAAATTGATTTTCCTTGGGGGGGGGGAGGGGGAGGAGGAGACTGACGCCTGTTTGCTCACTCTGCAGAAGATTTGTCCACACTCAGTAATTTCCTCATCATGCTCATCAGTTTCACAAGTATCAATAATTGACTAGACTGGTGCTACTTAGTCTAGACCGGCAGAAAATTATTTTGTGGTTTTTGGGCTGCCACTAATCTATCACGCCACTTAGCGGTTCTTTTAACAGTATGGGTAGAGGGGCGTTCAAAGTGTAAGAAACTTGTCAAGTGATGATAAATAATTAGGGAAGCTTTAACTCACAATGTTATGACAGATGAGGGGAGTGATAGGGTTATTTGGTTTTATCATTTTCTACAATTATCATGTCTTTTTAAAGGTAGCATGTCATGGCTTAGATGTCTACTGCATCAGACTTAAGTTCTGATGGTTGAACCAGGGCTCTCCCATGCACAAGCTAGCGTATCGCGCCGATACGCGTACATTTCAGACGATACCCACCCCCCCCCCAATTTTATTTTTTTTTATTTATTTATTTTTTTTCCTCCAAAAAATCGAGAGAAAACCATATTAGTTATGCTCCAAATTGCACAGTAGGGTTTTTAAAACAGTTAAAAGAACAGTTCCTGTCATGAACCACTTGAATAGTGGTTCCTAAAGAACCATTCCAACAATAGTTCCTGTAATGAACCGTTCCAATAATGGCTCCTGTAATGAACCAGTCCAATGATGATTCCCGTAAAGAACCATTCAAATAATAGTTCCTGTAATAAACCGTTCCAACCATGATTCCTGTGCAGATTACAGAACCCTTGCCATTAACAGTAAACCGCAATCTATATCGATCCAGCACCATACATCAATCCCAAACTTATCCCGTTTGGTAATCCGTAACTGCCATTGTGCCTTGATTTTAGTCTCAGCCCCAAATCAATGCCATCACCTTGCTTGTAATTTCTGCAATTGCGGCCAAATGCTCAGTAGGTGTGATTATTGATGGCAGGCTCTGTTTAAGTCATTAGTTTTTCCTTGACCCATTCCTTTTTGGTATAAAGAGCTTGAAATAATGGACGTGTGATCAAAATCAGAAATCAATGCTCATCGTAGCGTGTGAGTTTACGCACTGGGTCATTAAGAATCATCGGCAACAATCAACTGCAACCATGACCACCTCACAATGTAAATGAGCCAAGGTGATACACGGAACGCAGTACAAAGAGTTTCCTGTGAAACAATAGATGATACTTCAAGGAAATTTGTTGCCTCGTAGAATGCTTCAATTTTGTGATGTACTCATTTTCCAATAGAGTCCTCAAGTGAGTGGGGGAAAAATTACAGGTCTCTAACATCACATTAAAAAGGTGTAAATTGCCGTTGCATTCGATACCCTTTCAGTGCAAAATTTGTCAACATCCACAACATCTGATGACATCATTCTGAGAACAATGGGTCTTTACATTTTTGTACGGGGATGGTTTGGTTCATAACTGACTTTTTCAGAGCAAAATTTGAAACATAACATCATTAGATTTTAATGACTAATGGATCTTTTCATTAGTCGAAAGGTAAAATTCAAGGCCGTTTGATTGAATATTATCGAAAGTCAGGAATGAACCCAAAACATTCCCGTACAAATATGTAGAGGCCCATTTTTCTCAGAATGATGTCATCAGATGTGTTGGATGTTGGGACATTTTGCACTGAAAGGGTATCGAATGCAGCGGCAATTTACACCTTTTTACTGGAGGCTAGAGACTTGTAATTTTTTCTCCACTCATTTGAGGACTCTATCTATTGGAAAATGAGTAAACTACAAAATTGAATTGGTCATTTCCATTCCTTCTTCAATATTAAGGGTTATATTTTAGACTGCAATGCACTTCTGAACATGTTGATGATACAATGCGCATACCAATACATTTGTTAAGATTATTACTGACACATGTGAAGTATAAATGGAGGGGAAAAACAAATGAAAGAACAAAACCAATTGTCCTTGCAAATATCTCCATATAAGAGACTTCCCCCGCCTCCAAAATCTGACCTAAAATTCCCACAGAAAACAGTTACATAGTATCACACCCCTTCACTGGAGCTACAAGAGAATGGGTATGCCCCAGTTTTTTTTTTCCCCATGAATTGGAGATGCTACAGTTTGATTCTATTCAGTTTAAACTCAAGCCAGGTCCATGCAAATCAATACAACATTAAGTTACAATCTGGAGAAACAATGGACAAAGAACAAAAGACATGCACAAAAATGGGGGAATAACAAAAGCACAAAACAATGCACTCCAGAAGTATGTCATAAAAAAAACAACATGGGGGTGGGTAACAATTCATGAACTCGGCATGACCTGTGTTTTTTTCAAAATTCGGTGGAATCACACTATGATTTTTTAAAATCCTGTATTCATAATATCTGATGAACACGGAGCGATTGGTTCCTCAGAGTCATCCATGCACTTCATTGGCGTCCGTAGCGATGAGAGCCGGGCAAGGCCTGCTGGATTTAGTTTTAGAACCGTGCGTGTAAACGTGATCTATCAATTCAAGATCTGATTTCTACTGGGCCAAGGTTGATGAGAAGTAGAGAGGGGCAATCACTTAGGTTATGAGAACGGCACACTGACAAATTAAACATTAAAGGAATATCTGTGTTTGTTTTATGCATTTTTAAGTATAGAGATATTACGCCACTTCATCTTTTCAGAACCACAACACATTGAGAGATATTTTCATGAACATTTGAATGTCTTTTTTCTTTCTTTCTTTTTGGTTAAAGATATTAAACAGTGAGGTATTATTATTCAACTGTAAAACACAATTGCAAGAATACATTCGATCCAATCCTCTAGTTTACAAGAAAACAATCATAAAGAGATGGTACATCATTGGTTATTGGAAGAGTACATTCATTCCAATCCTCTAGTTTACAAGAAACATATAATAAAGGGATGGTACGTCATCAGTTATTGAAAGAGTACATTCATTCCAATCCTCTAGTTATCATGAAACATATCATAAAGAGATGGTATATCATTGGTTTTGGAAGAGTACATTCATTCCAATCTTCTAGTTTACAAGGAACATATCATAAAGAGATGGTACATCATTGGTTTTTGGAAAAGTACATTCATTCCAATCCTCTAGTTATCACCTGGTTATCAACAAACATATCATAAAGGGATGGTACATCATTGGTTTTTGGAAGAGTACATTCATTCCAATCCTCTAGTTTTCAAGAAACATATCATAAAGGGATGGTACATCATTAGTTTTTGGAAGAGTACATTAATTCCAATCCTCTAGTTTGAAAGAAGCATATCGTAAAGGTATAGTGCAGTAATGGTTGTTATGTAGTGTTTTCAAGCATGTATGGCAAAATGATAATATTTGACCAGCGCACGGCAAAATTTGTCATACTTATAAGAGATCTTGTAGATCTACCCCCAAAAATAGAAAAAGCTCAATGTACGTCATCATTTTACAATACAGGCATGTCATGTGATATAATGTTGCCATACACGCGTGTCCAGTGGTATATTGATAGACCGTGCCTCCAGCAAGAAACAGATCGTGACATAAAAAGGCAGAAAATGCTCAGTGTGTGTGGTTGAGCTCAGCTTTCTCCAAGTTTGATTTTTTTATTGTATTGCCTGATTATCATGGGTTTAATATGTAGACAACTCTACACTCTGTCAGCAAATGTCAAAGTTAATGCTTTTTTTTAATGATGTCTAGGTTGGATGGGCAGATAGCCTTCAATTTATGTTACGGAAATGAAAAAGGATGTTAGATTTCTTTTAAAGGTGCAACGCATTGATCCTCGGCTAATCATGGCATGATCCTAACACCGCGGACTTCAATAAGTTACGTGTTGGAGATGCTCCAGTGTTGGATGCTCCAGTGCTTACCTACAGAGCTGATCTGGAGTGGTATTGGGGCATTCTCCTGATGGGTATTTTTCAGGCAGGCACGCTTGTGTTATGATAGTAACAACTCTTATCTAGCGCAATTCCAAAGAAATGATCGTTGCGCTTCGAACATTGTTACCCCTGGTCACTGGGCCATTTATTTCATTCACTAAACTGTCTCAGCTCCCTGGGGAGTATACAGCCTGTGCTGCCAAATATGTAGTGCACAAAGCTAAATCAATCACAAGAACCACCTCTGCCCTCACAAGTACCCATACTTCTAGGTGAAGTGAAGCAATTATAAGTGTCTCGCTCAAGGACACAAGTGTCATAACCGGCATTCGAACCCACGACTTGATGATTTAGCCACCAGAACTTGAGTCTGATGCTCTAAACCACTCGGCCACGACACACCACCAAATGTTCAAATTCTGTAAATGTATTTTTTAAAATTTTTAAAAATGTGCGTCCTTAAACTTAAGTTCAAGGTATTTACAATAATTGGTTTTGATAGAGTACATGGGTTATCATTGTATGATGTTTGATGTTTGAAAATAGTGATGGGGTTTTCAAAATTTTCTTGTGAATCTGATGACTGAGTCATCTTTAATTTTCACAGGTTTAAAAAAAAAAATTTTATATATGGTGGGCCGAAAAAAGTGCAGATACTGGTTTTTGACAATGACCAATGTTGGCTGCATGTTTGTCATCCAAACATAATGCAGTTTCTCAGAACAAGCTGCTTGAGGAAAGTTGATTTTACGGCTGTCCATGAGTAACATGCGTAAAATTGCCTGCAGACTGATGTACACTTTGTGCCTGACAGAACATGACCTTAACAGTTCATTGGTATAAACGTGTGATGTCACCATCGAATACATCTTGACATACAGGGATGTCTACACACGCCGCCACCCAAATGGTGTACAATTAGATCCAATTATCCACCCCCCCCCCCTGCATTCCCCGACCGACTAGTAGCCAAGTGTAATCAAAAGCTAATACACTAATTGAATTACACTGAGACCATCGGCTTGAATTAGCTATCAACTCAGACTCGCAGGCATACGGCAATAGTGTCCCTACCGTCATACTCAGGTTCAAGGACGCATTATTATCTCTCGCTTTTCAATTGCTGTAATTATAACAAATAGGAGAATCTCTGTAAGTGATCAATTTCCGCTGCGTAAATTAAATTGGGCTGCCAACTCGGGGCTTCTTTGAAGGACTTTGCTACCTAATAATAATTCCGGATAGACCTGTTTCATTTTTTTAAATTTTTTTATTAACCAAGCAAAAGAATACATTGCATCTTCATCTTGTTTCAATCGATTATATTAGTTCAGTGTCGTGGTAGACATAATTGGTCTCGGTCAGATATTTGTTAGAAAATGAAGGACTAATTCAAGGAAAACAAGGGCATCCTGACTAAAAATCAGTCACTTTGCCGACTACCCTTCATTAATTTTTCTTTAGTCATGCTAATTTGCGAACAAAAATTTGTTGCATCGACATTGTTGAATGGAGTGGGGTTCCGTGCTGGGGGCAAAAGTCTTTCTTAAGAGTGATAGTAGTTGACAAGTTGGCTTCCACACACCCTATCAAAGAAAATGCCGGTCATTGTAGAAAATGCCAGTTGGCAAACTGGCTTCCACACACAAAATGGCAGTCGGCAAACTGGCTTCCATACACAAAATGGCAGTCGGCAAACTGGCTTCCACACACAAAATGGCAGTCGCCAAACTGGCTTCCACACACAAAATGGCAGTCGCCAAACTGGCTTCATTCAACCATTTGGTTTTATTCAACCTCCTAATGAAAGGCCAGTCAGCATTGTTCTGAAAGGGCATTCAAGACCCAAACATTGCCAAAAGTTTGGCCGAATACAGCGGCATAACAAGGAGGGTGTACACATGTAAGGAAGCAGACAAATTAGGCAAAATCTGCCGAGCAAATTGGCCTCCAAATAAATTGGATTCCATAGATTTTCCCTCACTACGTCGCTGTACTAGTTTATTCGTATGGTTACACTTTGTAATGGAAGAGAATGGAAGAGTTAGTGGCTTTGAAAAGAGCTGATGAATTTGTTCTCAAAGTTTGGACGAGCGTCCTTTAGCCTTGGGCTAGAAACAGAAGTAGAATGCAGTATTCCTTAAAACTCTACATTAACAATATTTAACCAATGCAAGTACTAATTCAACAGCTAACTTATTTATATTTCCAGGTAGTATTGTCAAATTAACTCCATTGATGAGTTAAATATTAATTTATGAAGAACTCACAGTCAGAAATAGTGGACATTTAATAGCGCCAGTATCCGCCAATTTTGACAGCCATGAACATTATTACCCTAGTCTTGTCATTTGATCATTTATTTGATTCCTTTAACAATTTCAGCTCCATTGGAAGTATACAGCCTGTGCTGCCAAATATCTAGTGCACCAAGCTAGCTAAATTTATCAAAAGAGCCATCTCCGCCCTCCCATTCACTCCTAGGTGAAGAGAAGCAATTACAGTTTAAAGTGTCTTGCTCAAGGACACAATCGTCAAAATCAAGATTCAAACCCACACTCTCTTAAACTCATTCATCAGAAATCTAGTGCAATCTACCATTGGCCATGACCCACTGCAAAGTGTTTAACAAAAGCATCAGATAGCATACTTTTCTCGACTGGAAATATCACACCATACACCCACGTTTTCAATGATTTTCTTTTGACAATTATTTATAGAAAATAAATTGCCACCAGTCATCTGTTCTGGATCTTTACAACAGTGAAGAAGACTTTGCTACGCTCTTACTGAAATCAATGAATTATAGGCCCTTTTTCAAATACATGGCTCTGGCTCTGGCTTATATTTCGGCTTAGGCTCTATCCGGCTATTTGTGGTGTCAAAGAGTCAAAGCCGAACCAAAGCCATGGCTTTGAAAAGCGCCAAACAGAAGTTGGAACAGCATAATAGAATGGTACCCTTTTTGATATAATGAAATTCAGCATTCATTATTGTTATTGCAAACTGGGAACATGGCAGAGATGATGGCCAAATGATAAAAGTCTATTACTTCTAAGGGAAGCCTGATACCATCATGAGCTACAAACACTAAGTAGGTTTCGCATTGATATTTAGAGAAGACAAATTTCACATGTAACTAACAGCGCTGAATCCTATCTGTGAAAAGAATCGGTTCTTCTCTTCGGGCTACATCCGAGTTTGCGAATATGCAATTCAGAATGCTCGCCGATGCCGGTTGCCTGTAAGTCGGTAGAGTCACACAGGCGGCTGGGTCTAATCACAGCCCTAAATCTGTCCGTGCCGATTCCAGAATGCGTAATCGTGTGGCTAATATGTGCGACTTCACCCTCGGCCTACATCAAAGAAAAATATCTCCACACACCCGAATACTTCTATTGAATTAGATGTGCCGGGAGAAACTTGCAAGTTAACATCGCCGTTCATGGCGTAATTTGACACGTTCCAATGACCTATCCGATCAATTAATCGTAAAAATGATTTTTCTGAAGTTGTCCTCATCCAAACCTTCTGACCTTGAAGGATTGTAACAAGGTGTGGGGTGTCAAGTACTTTTTATGAATTGTACATTCTATGAGATACGCAATCAAATGGTGTGTTTTAACAGTGACTAGATTTACTGATAACTGATTACAGGGAATAAAAGACGGTCATGGTGGAAAACTTCCATTGAAACAGTTTTGTCTGAAATGCTGCAGTTTTTGAGAAATGAGTCAAACAATTAGTTTTGATCTCGCGAGTCCAAAACTCAATGTTTGAAAAAAGTGAAAGCATCTTAGGGGGTTTTCCCTTTTTACTTGTAACTCTGGTGACCGATTGACTGAGCTTTAAACTTTCACAGGTTTGTTATTTTTATGTTATGTTGGGTCACATAAAGTGCGGATGCTGGTCTTTGACAATTACCAATGATGTCCGCGTGCTTTAACAATCGCTAAATTAATTGAAACAATTATTCACTGTCCTAAACCCTGTGACATTAGTTGTCATTACATGTGATGTGTGGACAATTTAGAACTCGCACACAACCTAGTAGGTGAAATGACGTACATGGATGGGTAGCTCAACTCATTACAGATATTTTGCCAGCATGTGGACTCAATCCTCCCATGTTCTCCTCTCCTAGTTTACTCTACACCAAATTATTTTGACTTAGGTAAAGATTGGAAATGCCTGACCCTGTGATAAGCAATAGCCCATATGAACAAGCGCCACCTTTAACAAAAACGCAATGCATCTTGGGAAACCAAGTACAGTTAAAAAATTAATCAAGCTACGTTATCACAAAGTGCACTCAATGAAACAGCTCATGAAGTCATTTTAGATTAACTTGTCAATAGTTTAACTGATCAATTTTTAGACAGTATCTACCAATCCTGTAATTTTGTCTAAAACAAAATTTCAGATGATTTTAAAATTTAATTTGTAAATAATGATGGTCTCTGGTACTCTTGAAGTATTTTATTTGTCCTTGTTTAAAAATGCATTTTTAACTTTTCTCAGTCCATCAAACTAAATTGGATTTCAAGTTTTTTTTTAATAACTCCATCAGAAGGTTTAGAGAAAAGTATTTTAAATTTATGAAAATAGAACATGAGGGATATTTGCTTACTGGTAAACAGATTCTTATCAACACTTCACATTGACTTTCCATACCCCGAAGCAAACCATAGAGTGTCAATAATTCCAACTTTTATTTCCACTTTTTTCTGTTCCTTTTTTCCTGACTTGAGTGGGATTGAGCCTGCGGGAACGCACATCCCAGCAGGATGAATTACTCTTTAAATATTTAGTCTGTAACAGTTCCATGATGTGTTTGCAGTGGAAATAACAGAACTGAATTGGATTATTTTCACAAACCGCGGGGATTCTTTTATAAAAACGTCTTCTCCCAAATCGGAAAAGAAAAATACACCAAAAGCTTATTTCATATCTCGGCAGAGCGTATGTTTATATAAAGCTGACAATGACTTCCATTATTTGTGCCGGACAAAACTGTCGTTAATAAAATGTTGTTCTTGGTTCCTGGATTTAGGGGGAGAAAAGTTTATTCACCGATTGCAGAAGAAAAGGTTTATACATATTGTGGGCGAGCGTTGGAAATCTTAAAAATCAAGTGGTTAAAAAATAACTGCCAATCGATAATCGCCCGTTGAAATTAAACATAAAGTGGAAATCAGTTCCAAAAAGAGGAAAGAAACAAAAAGTTAATACAATTATCTTTCAATGGTTACCTTTTGTAAGTATTGCAGCTCCATTTTTCAGAGATCAGAGATTTTTCACTTCAAAAGAAAGCTTTTTTTTTTTTAATGATTAAATTTAAGACCATCTTCTAGTACACTTTAAAACAAATTTCAGGAAATGTTATCGATGGTCACGTTTTAAAGAGGTAAAAAAGCAAAAAATGTATGCCTTGTCAACGATCTTCGACGCATTTAATTTTAACATGAGGTTAGAGACTTGCATCTTGTTTTTCCACTATCATAAAGACTCTATATTGGAAAATGAGTGCATCACAAAAACAGAATTTAACCTTAGAGCCCGAGCCCCCCCCCCCCTTAAAATCAGCTCTTCGAGTAAACTTCTAATCAAACTAGTCTTGTATGAGTACAATCCTGCAGTCTTCTGTGAAAGTTTTGACTACAGTAATTCACTACCTGTATCCTGCTTCCCTGCCTCTATGAATAACCTGTCACAATTCAGAGACAGACACAATGCCAACGATCATTTTTTCTGTTTGTGATTTCCTCTTCTTCAAGCCCCTCCCCACCCCCACCCCCCTTCAGTGGCCTGTTTTAGGGCCTTGTGGTGGCAACTTCCCATTACAAAAACATTTGTTTTAAACAATAATATTTTGATAAAAACTACATGCAAATTCAAATTATGAACTCTTGTCAAAACAGCACAAACAATCTTGTTTGTGTTGATTTGAAGAGTCAAGGTCACTCACCCCTCCGTCCTTGCCCTTGTGGAATCCCTAGTAATTGACAATAGTCTACAGTAAGTCGTGGAGCAACATTTAGTCGTCTGGAAGCTCTGCTTCCAGTTCATCTTTAAGGGATGACAGAAGATAAAATCCTCTCTGATGACATATAAAAATCAACAAAATTGAAAATCTTCTACATCGTTGGTTTCTCACCAGAAACTTGTGTGGAATTGACTCAGGAAGGAATTTTAATGCGCCTAATAAGAAGCTTGATTTGCGTCTGTCAAGTAATGTTACCTCTTGCCAAGTTTTCTTTACTATTTACCAGTGTGTCTGCCAGAATAATTTGCCCAATTTGTGTATTTGAGACCTCAGAATTTCCCTAATTCTCCCCAGGGGCTTGCCAACGGCATGATTGCCAATTTGCAGGCGCTTTCATATTTTTGTTGTTGTTTCGGCGCGAAAGGATTCGTCAACAACTCCCTTGCCATCTCGGGTTTCAGCGCAAATAAACGAAAACTCAGGAGCACGACGACCAATAAATGTCAGCGGATTAATGTGACGGGTGGCCTGGGTTTTAGACGGCATTGTGGGCTTGCAACATGACCAAGCCTGACATTTAGAATGGCAAGCGGATTGGGCAACTTATACCACAATGAGAGTCTATTATCGGTGATTATAGCTCTCATTACAAAAGCGGGTCTTTTCACAGCTCTTGTTCTCATCTTTCTTTTGTTTTCCCCAAAGAAGAAAAAAAACCACCCTGATTTACTGTTACAGTCTTCAGTAACCAAGAGGTGCTATTTTAATGCACGGTCAAGTTATTTAAACACCCAGAGCATTGTTTTGGCTGGGGGGGGGGGGGGGGGTGGTTCTTGGGCATCTTTTGAACTCCTTGTACAATGTACAATGTACTTTTATCTCTTATTTTTGCCTATGAGCAACTTGGATACAGCTTTTTTTGAAGTTTACGAAAAATTTTGTCATTCTTTTCACAGATTTTTCAAGGAAAAAAATTTGTTTAAATGACTCGTGCTTATATAGCCTTTGTAATTATTAGAGGAAAGCAAGATTTCGTAATATTTTGTTACCCACACACTGTACAGTGCTTTGCAAGTCTTGTTGAAGAAAATCCACAGGCAACTTGTGGGTTTTGAGGGAATGAAAGTGTATTTCGAGGGAACAAAAGCATATCTTGAGGGAACGAAAGCTTATTAGGTGTGGGGGGGGGGGGTTAACCACTACCACCTTAGCCTTCAAAATCCATCTGTTAGTATTTTGATTCTTTCAAATTCAGGACTGCACAAGTGAACTGGTGATGATTTGCTTCGCTTTGCTAATAATCAGAGTCGAACCGTTTGTGGCAAGATTATTTGGGCTTTTGTCAAAGTGAGGCAACTTTTGAGGGATTTTGTCAGGGTAAGGGTGAATATTTTGGATTTTCCTCAGAGTGAGATTTTAAGTTTTGTCAGAGTGAGGAATATTTCTGGAATGATTTTGTACAAGTGAACAAAAACGGGATTTTGTCAGCATTAGGAAGAATATTTGGGACTTTGTCAAGGTGACTGCTCCCACTACACTTATAATAATGACATTATCTTCAAACTAGGTTATGTAAATAACTTTTTTACTACTCATCTCCTTGGATTATAACAGATATATATAATTTATAAAATGCTATGGCAACAAGTACATCAAATTTATTTTTGATTCACAGCTAGGAAGTGGAGTGCCTTCCACTGTTTATGGTTTCAGGCCACAGTGGTCGGACAATAGCTCCTGTTATGATTGCCAAGTTCAAGTCAAACTGCAATGATTAATTAAACAAGTGCATGTCCTTTGTGTTCAAATGGGATAAATTATGGACAACCATATCATAAAAGAAGTCCCCTGCATTAGCTTAATGATACAAGTCCCCACTATTTCAATGAGTAATTTATCGCTTATTACATAAATGCATTCGGCCGCAGTTTTACTGTGACATGTTTGTTTGTCCTATAAGAAGCTGGTTTTACCAGCCTGAAATACTCTGTTGAGTGTAGTGGACAAACTAACACAAATATTTACGCTCGTAGTGATACGCTCGTAAAACTCATTCCAAATTGACCGGTACTGCCACCATCTTTGGTCATGTTCCCCGTACAAAGCAGCACTTATGACCAGTAATTCTTACTGGACAAAAATGGCCCAGACTATTTTTTCTATCTGACATCAGTTTATAGTTACTCTGATTAAAAAGAGTGAATAATAAAAGTTGGGCCACCATCAGGAAACAAATTGAAGATGACAGTTATTTCCAGTGACTACTTGGTGACTTTTGCTCATTTCAAGTTCATCATGAAATGGAAAAGAACAACCCCGTCATTGTTTTATGGAAGAACCCTATTAGTGGAGCAGATAGGGGAAATATTTGGGGGATTTGTGCCTTTAATGGTACAAGCATGAAGTTTGGCTCAATGTCAGAGTATGTCATGAGTATTGTCACAAAAGGTACAAATAGGCGGAGTCTAATAGTGTAATAGGCGGAGTGTAATAGTAGGTGTTTGTTCCAGTGTTGGTCCCATTGCGAGAACAAGTGAATTCATTCAAACAATTCTCTTGAAGACAATAAGCATTCCAGATAAAACCTTTGTCAAGAAGACTGGACCCAGTTCAAACCCACAAAACAATCATTCGGACTACAGATTGACTGAAACTACATCAACAAAGACAGCTGTAAAGCACATGAGTAACATTGGTCATTGGCAAAGACAAGCATCCACACTTTGTGTGACCCAATACATACACATGAAACAACATACCTGTAAATGTTTTAGCTCAATCGGTCATCCAAGTCCCAGTGAAAAACCCATTGTAAGTTTTTCACTATTTACAAAGATCTCACTTTTGGACTTGTGAGATCAAAACTAATTATTTCACTCCTCAAAAACTAGTTTTTCAAGCAAAAACGTTTCAAGGGAAGTTTTCCACAATGACCATCTTGAAACCATGTAAGTTATGTGCAGATTTGTGAACATTTACATTTTACCGACGTTGTGCACACTCTATCAGGGAAACTGTGTTTTCCACAAACTCTGTGTGTTCAATTTGAAGCCTGGATTTTGGTTGCTAACACAAACAAAGCAGGCACTTTATAATTGAAATGAGTACAAGTCAAGACGGCTGGGCCGGGACTGGGCAGGAGAGAGCGAAAGCTAACCTGTGTGTCACCTGCATGTATCCATGTGTGTAGTACAGCGACTGTAATCATATTCCACTCCACCCAAACTTCATTATCACCCTACACTGATTTGGGTCACGTTTCGCCGCGATGAAACAGTTACCACAAATTAAACTCACCGGGTAACAAGAAATGCCGGATGGAATGTCATCAACTAAATAATGGATCAGGAGTGTTCATAAACCGCAGACTTGGACCAGAAACATGTTTTGGTTTTCGGTCATTTGTTTAACCATTGCACACGAGCTGCTCACAAGGCACAGATGAAATTATTACACCCAAATTGTCAACAAATTTTCAATTCACAAGAGACTTCACAGTGACACGTTCTAGCTTTAATTGTATGTTTGAACACCTTACATTAGTTGGTAACAAATGAAATTTTACTGAAAACAAATCTCTAACCAAAGCTTAGTTTGAGGGCATACTACAGATTCAAAAGAAGCACATTCAACTCAATTCATTTAAGTTTATTATTTGGCTCACAAATTACATGACAGTAGTTATAAGGACTACAATTTATGTGTTTACTTAAAAAACAACAAAAGTATTGTACTGGCTGAGATAAAAATCTGTAAATAATAAACAAACAAACAAACAAAATAAAAGTTGAGAGAGACGAGAACTGTGCATAATAATTTGAAAGGATAATATTGTGATTTTGTTGGACTCTTTTTGTTGGTTTTCTCTTTTGACTGAAGACTGCACAAGTAAGACTTACAGCCACTGTGGTCTCCAAAGGGTCAAGGAAGGTATAAAGGAATGTATGTGCTACACCCGGTTTTAGGTCACAGTCTCGTTGAAGAGGTGTTCTGAACTTGTTTGTAACATGAAAACATGCACTTTTGTGCGTCAATCCCGGAATGCTGTTACATTCACGGAGAGTAATGTCTTTACTAATGTTACAACCTAGACCATGAATTTGGCCACATGAGCAACAAGTTACCATGGTAACGAGCCTCCTTTGCATGGGGGCCTCATTGAATTAAGTACTGCCTGATTCCACAATGAGGCCTGACACAAACTAAGACGTGGCTGGCAATATACGAGAACATCTTCCAAACCGTACTGTCATGGTATTGCAACAAAATTAGGTATGCAGATTGTTTTGTCCAATTTGTGTTCCATCACGCCTACACACTAATCTGGAGGTTGTTTTAGAGTATTCTACTAGTACAATACACTTACCAAGCTCTACCCAAATACTACCTTTACATTTGATGTCACAAACTCAAATACATGTAGGCTCCCAAGCACAGACTACTATCTTTGACCGATTAGGAATCTGTAAATGGGCATCTTGATGGTGTCTTCCTGTCACGAATAGATTGTCTAACTTCAGCCAACTCAAACTTGTATTATGGAATAAACTTTGATCAAGTTATCTGTTTGAAGTAATAAACCACAGACTGGGAAAATTAGTGTGGGGTTAACAAAGACAAATTGACTAGAGCGGGATTTGAACCTGTTCCGGCGCACGCTCTATGAACTGAGCCATCTAATGTTGGGGGTCTCCCTATTTGTCATTATCTCCGATGTAGATGGCTCATTTGCTTGAGCACCGCCACGTTAATCCGGAGGTCGCAGGTTCAGATCCCACTCTCATCAACATTTCTTGGTTCAACCCAAGTGTTGGGTCTGAGGAGAAACAGGGTTGAGATAAAGTAGGATCTCAAAGTTTCAGACAGTGTGCTCTGCTCGTCTTCAGAAGAATGCACAGCTTAAAGCACGTGCACAACACAGGTCATTGTCATAGACCAGTATCTGCCATTTATGTGACCAAAAATATACACGAATTAACAAACCTGTCAAAGTTTAAGCTCAATCTGCCCTCGGAGTCACAAGAAAACAGTGAAAATCCTCATTAAATTTGCACTGTTTTCAAACATAAAGTTTTGGACTCGCGAGATCAGACCCAATTGTTTTACTCGTTTCTCAAAAACCATAGCATTTCAGGCAAACATATTTCAAGAGAACTTTTCCACCATGACCATCTTTATACCTAAGCTATGTATAAATCTGTGAGCGTGTATAACTTCTCAAGCTTACCATTGTTGTGAACATCCTTTAAGGTGATCGTCTACATGTTATGGATCGATAGTGCTTCATCTATTGCCAAGGTACGTCATCAATCAATTTTCCAAAAATCAATACCTTCCGCCCTTGACTGATAACATCCGTGCTGTGCCATCCTCAGTTGGATGCTAATCACCATGGGGCATTGTCACATGCACATGTACATAACTGGATTCATAAAATTTCTTTTCCAAGTGTTTTGTTTCTGTTTAGGGGCCATCCGAATTGTTTGTATTTTCAAGGTCAAACAAAAAGAGGACATGGAAAATGAAGGAATGGGGTACAGAGGCTGCGTGCAATTAGTTAAAAATGTAGAATAAACACAGGAACATGTAAATGAGGGGTGAGGGATGCTGCAAAAATACATACCGATCTATTGGGGAAAATAAAAAAATACATTCTTACATAGCGCTAAGTCTTTAAGTGAGGCTCATGGTGCTCCAACATTATTACCCCTGGTCACTGGGTCATTTATTTCATTCCTTAAACTCAGCTCTCTTTGGGAGTATACAGCCTGTGCAGCTCAAATATGAAGTGCACGAATCAATCACAAGAACCCTCTCTGCCTTCTCAGGTACCCATTTATACCCCTAGGTGAAGAGAAGCAATTAAAGCATCTTGCTCAAGGACACAAGTGTCATGACCGGGATTCGAACCCACACCCTAATGACTCAGCCATCAGAACTTGAGTCCGATGCTCTAAACCACTTGGCAACGACACGCCGATGTCCCGTACCAGTGTTTTCTGCCATTACTGAGGTGCAACCACCGTTCAGGCTTTTTACATCGCAAGTTAAAACCCATAACAACAATAATAGAAATTCTGAACCTCTGAGAATGCGGTCTTTGCTGTGCACTAGGATCAAAATCCAATTGAAAAATATATGTCTCCAAAATGTATGAGCTTCACATTGAACTAGTGAAACAAAATGATCTCATAAAAAATATATGATTCCCAGCTTTACCTTTATAAAAATGTATTTGTCTGTCATGTCTGTACATTTACTTGACCTTCAACTGCAAATTTCCTTACTACACAATTACAACTTTATCTTTATTTTGACGGTGGGTGGGTTGTTTTCTTGTATCAATGCCCACATAAATAGTGATAATAAAAACAACAATCAAAAAACAGTTAGAATTCATTTACTAATGTGCAAATTTAATTTATTACATATTAGAGTCATGTAGGGATGGTAGCTGTAAGACAAACCAGGTGTTTCGAGCAAAAATTAATAAATTATAATTATAATAATAATAATGTAAATACATGCATGGTATAAATTGTTCTCTCAGGTTAGTACAAAAAGAACTTGAAAAAAATCTATAAATGTGACGTGTTGTGACTGAGCCATCTTGCACAACAGACTCAAGTTCTGGCAGCTGATAAGCTGTCAGAATGTGGATTCGAATACCAGACTGATCAATCATGGCATTTGCGTCCTTGAGCAAGATAATTAAACCATAAGTTGCTTCTCTTTACCCAGGAGTATACATGGGGCTGCCAGAGGTTGTATACTCCCAAGGGAGTTGATAAAGTTCTAGGAATGATTAAAGAGGAGCTACAAGGTCAGATCCACTTTTTTGATCCAGTCATTTGCCAATAGAGTCCTTATAAAAATGGAGAAACAAATTACAAGTATCTAACCTCTCGTTAATAATAATAATAAATAATACTTGGTTCTTATATAGCGCTTTATCACACCCCTAGGGGCGTATCAAAGCGCTCAGTATTTTTTCCTGCAAGGTATGTGGAGCTACATTTTAAAGTATGAGACCTATTCCTTTATAGCACCATGTAATGGTTTACAAGGTGCTGTGGCGCAATATGCAGCCAATCAAACCAGGAACACCGGGGCGGACCCCTTCTCTTTTCGATAAGTGCACTGGGTTCTTTTACGTGCGTTACACAACACACGGGACCAACGGCTTTACGTCCCATCCGAGGACGAAGCAATCACGGTTAAGTGTCTTGCTTAAGGACACAAGTGTCACGACCGAGACTCGAACCCACACTCTGCTGATCAGAAACACCAGAGCTTGAGTCTAGTGATCTTATCCGCTCAGCCACAACAGTGTAAAAAAAACAGTGTAAAATGCCAACACTCTGTTTGATACAATTCAAGTGCAATTTTTGTCAAAATCCAAAAACATTCCATGTCATCACATTTCAAATAATGGTCTGTACATTTTTGTGCCATGTAATCTTAAGTTCATTACTGGATTTTGATGATATTCAATCAAAACCAGCAGTGAATTTGACCTTTTGACTGGCGCAAAAATTCCCCTTTTGGAATGTACAGGCCTATTTGTTTTTTATGTCGGACGGCATCATGGTCCAAATTTCACTCTGAAAGAGTATCAAATAAAATGACATTTTACACCATTTTTGAATTTGTAGTTTTTTTCCCACTGTCATGAGAACTGTGTCTATTGGAAAATGAGCGAATCACAAAATTGAATTTGACCTTGGGAGCCCCTCTTTAAAAGTATATATGGATGATAATTGACTAGAGCCTTGAGCACCTTATGGTGACTACCTGCACTTTACTAGACTCCATTACTATTAATTGTGCATGTCCATTATTTCTAGAAAAATTGGCAACAAACCAAAACGCTACAGTCGGTTTCACACTAAACAGAGCCAACTCCCTGGAAATGAAACCCCAGGAAATTCAAGGGGGAATATTTGTTAACCCCCATGCCTAACCCGTCTCCCAAAGCAGGGGTAGCTACTTTCCCCAGGAATTTGCCAGGGTTAGCATACAAAGTGTGAAAAGCCCAACCAAGGAAATTTGCTCATGTGGAAGGAGCTGCAGTTTCAAATTCACATTTTGTTGTTGTTGTATCTTGTTACTTAACAAGAGAAGCAAATCGTAACAAACATCTGGTGCAGTTGTGCTCTTATATTTTACTTAACCATGCAATTAAAGGTAATAAACTGTCAATTTTAACTTGCAATTGTGCATACAATCCCAATTAGTTCTGCTCCATCACTTTGTGACCTCCGTGGCTGCACACAAAATATTCTGATTAATGTGAGAAACACTGGACAGACAGCAGCTTGCAAAGACCATTGAAGGGTTGGGAACAAATTAGAAACACCCAAATTAACATCACAATCATAATAAACACTTTACAGTATTCCTGGTTAGTCAAAATTATGTCAGTAACACTGGATAGGTAGCTGTTTGTAGAGTTCATCAAAGGCTAGGGAACACCTAAGAAACTCCAAAGAAAGAAATGTCCATTGTTGCTTAAAACCACCATTTAAATTCTGATAAAAACCAAGTCAAAGTCATTGACATCAAACCAAAGAAATCAATACGAGAATTTTAAAATGACAGAGAAAGAATTGCCCTGCAAAATTCTGCCAAAACCACTGCCCAAGCAAAGCAAAACAGATGCATTTATTTGAAGGACCACAGACAAAATGAGGGTTCTGTTATCCTTATAAATACAGGTTTATCTCTGTGTCTGTCATCTCAGGGCAAACGAAACTTCCACTTCATTGTCTGAAAACAGTTGAGACTCACTTTGTACCTCAGGTTTCTAGGTCGATATAAAAGAACTGGATTTTGCTCCCTGAACTGTTTGCAGGGACAGGGCTCTTCATCGGCAGAAACGAGCCTACTTTACAGTCCATTTGCCACCTCTTTTGACAGCGCTGGACTGTGAAACTGATCGTGAGTGCGCGTACACACCGCACCCGATTGTGTTGCGCTGACCGGGCATTCACCAACGGATGAAGGGACGGAAGAATGAGCTCCCGAGTCTCAGGAGTTCCAAAGGGGGGGAGGTAGCAAGGGGTAATGTTTACAGATCGGTGTCGTGGGCAGATCGCTTCAGTTCACCCTGGAGAGCGTTCTGCTTTGATATGGCATGGTGTTATACGCTACACGGATCAATGGTGGACAGGGGAGAAAGGAAAATATCCTGAGACAAGTGTGCCCGGCGTACGATTCAATTCATTCTGTTTTCAATTCTAAAGGAGACAGGAACTTGTACAACAATCTGAATAATTCATGGTATAAAAGAACCCTGCCAGAAACAATCATAAAAACAGCCTGATTTGTCAAAAAAAGTCACAACTTAAAAATGGGGGGAAAAAACTTGGCGGTGCGCCAAATCCCAAGTTTATTCTGTTTTTTTATAGGGCATTACATTGCAGCTACCTTGTATTTCTTCCATTAAAATAAATATAATCAAACTGAGGCTGGGAAGATATTAGTCTGGTCCCTTCTGTATAGAAAGAAGAATTACAACTACTGTATAACCACTTGGTATACAGGTATATATATGCGTGTCGTGGCCGAGTGGATAAGATCACTGGACTCAAGCTCTGGTGTTTCTGATCAGCAGAGTGTGGGTTCGAGCCCCGGTCGTGACACCTGTGTCCTTAAGCAAGACACTTAACCATGATTGCTTCGTCCTTCGGATGGGACGTAAAGCCGTTGGTCCCGTGTGTTGTGTAACGCACGAAAAAGAACCCAGTGCACTTATCGAAAAGAGAAGGGGTCCGCCCCGGTGTTCCTGGTTTGATCGGCTGCATATTGCGCCACAGCACCTTGTAAACCATTACAAGGTGCTGTGTAAAGGAGTAGGTCTCATACTTCAAACGTAGCCCCAAATACCTTGCAGGAAATACTGAATGTTAAGCGCTTATAGGCTGGCCTGCAGTAGGCGCTATACAAATACAATATATTATATTATTATTATTATTATACTTGGTATATATCATCTCTATTTTCTTAAAGGAAGTGAGTGTCATTGCTGACAGAGTTGTTGACAGGAATGCATTTCCATCTTTAAAGATTTATAGATTTATAGATTTCAAGGAGCTTTTTGGGACAGTATCCTCAGAGATACAGAAGTAGATCAAAGAGCATGATTTCTTACATCAGAAGAAATGACCGCTACCTTTTCCCGGGGGTCTGAAATTTCCATCCCTATTAAAGGCAAAAATTAATGACCATAAAAACTGACTTGGTAAAGAGCACTGGAGAGCTGTTGATAGTATAACACATTGTTAGAAATGTCACCCTTTGAGCTAACGTAGTTTTAGAGAGAGAGGTGATTTTTCACTCAAAAATTTGAATCTGAGAAGGCTTCAGCCATGAAGCCTTTCTCAGGCATCTGAAGGCACACAATTCTATGCAATAAAGGTGTTTTTTTTTCTTTCATTATTTTCTTGCAACTTCGATGATCAATTGAGCCCAAATGTTCACAGGTTTGTTATTTTATGCATATGTTGGGATACACCAAGTTTGGATACTGGTCTTTGACAATTACAAAAGTACACCCTGCCTTTAACATGAGTCTGACTTTTAAAACCTTTAGCAGTTTTGGGAACCTAAATTAAAAAGAAAACACCTTCAACATTAACTCAACACCCACATTTGTACACCATGTTTATTGGGATGTCTGCATTGTCTGGCCTCATGCCAAGCTTGGTGAGTTTGGGTTGTCTGGATTCATGCCAAGCACAGTGAGTTTCGGCTTTACAGTATGGAATCCAAGAAACAAGCGAATCAGAGAATAGATTTTGGGGTAGGTTCAGGTTGGAGAATAGTGCGTCATTAGAATTGTGTATTCAACTTTGCAACAGCAAACAAGCTGCACTGCCTAGCACACAAAACTTTCCAAGGATATTTTCTGTACTACCTTGTCCATATGACATGTAAAAGTTAGTAATAAGTACATCATAAATCAGCTACTATCCCCTTTACATTTTTTGCACAAATTTATCTTACTTGAATGCTCTGCAAGAACAGGAATGTCCATTAAAACAAGTCTTAAATCGTTGCAGTACCCGCTGCAAAGGATTCCAACCCGCCCCTAGCCATCTGGCTAGCTCGGTGGTATAGCATCTAGTGGTAAGACATCTGCTCTAGCAGTGTAAAGGTCTTGGGTTCGAATTCCACCCGAGTGTTTGCCTGTGTTTTTTGTTTTTTTACAGAGCTCAGGAGAGTACTGAGTATACAGTGCTTTATACACATCAGTGTAAGGGTAAAACCAAATTAAATTCTTTATCCCCGATGCAAATATTAACATCTATTAAAAACAGGTCTTGTTCATTATGTGATATGGTGGAACAAGGAGCATAACCAAAACGTCTGAATTTGATTGCTACCACATAGCCACATAGCACAAGCATTTCTAAATATTTCTTGTTCGGTGATGACATCACATTTAATACACCATGGGCCATAGGTTCTCTTTTTAAACATTTTTTTTTATGAGTGTACCTAGAGAGTAGTATTTCAAACGAAACAAATTGGAAAAACATATAAGGGGGATTGAAACTGGGAGATTTTCAGTTGATTTATTATTTATTCATCACAAACTGTGGTATGGCATTATGGTCAACGTAGTATATGGCACAAAATCTTCAAGTTTTTGGTTTTGTTTTCTAGGCTTGCAATAGATGAGGAAAATCAGAGCTCTCTGCATAGCTAATAATTACACACAGGTGGAATGATTGCGCAAATACATGAACATTTTACCAGTGAATATGGCTGTTATTTCCACTTCCACCATTGCCCTCGAGATATGGACAAATTCCTTCTAGTTTGTTGCACTCTTGATTGAATAGTCAATCCATTTCAGGGAATCATTTCCAATTGCTTAAAATGCATTCTGCTTACCAAATTCCTGCGACAAAACACCCTGCAGAGGGCAATCGGGCTGCATTGCCGACACTAGGCTAAAATTTAAAGAGGGCACAAGAGGGTGCACCATTTTATTTTATTTTTTTCGAGGGGGGCACTTCTGGCCAATTACAATTTCCTTTTGCATTTCTCTCAAAGAAGCTTCTTATCAGTGCTCTTGTTATTCCATAAATGGAATAAATTTACTATTTCTTATAAGATATTCTAACATGAGTATAGAAACAGATGCATAAACTGTCTGTGTGTACCTGTAAACATGGTTGTTAAAAACATTTAAATTATCACATTAAAATTTATAAAATTTCACTCTGTAGCATTTTACACTGGTAATTGTTAATAATATCAAAGTTGAAAGTCAAGTTTAAATGGGGGGGGGGGGGGTTGCCTCATGCCCCCACCCTTGATTTCATTACCGGAAAGATAAATAATCGCATTAAGATTTTTGTGTTTATCATGAAAATTAACAATGTTCTCAAGCATTGGAGTTGTGCATCTACGTTTGTTTTTTCCTAAATGGTTAAACGAAACTTGGACTCAGCATTAGGGTTGTGCATCTACGTTTGTTTTTTCCTAAACGGTTAAACGAAACTTGGACTTAGCATTAGGGTTGTGCATCTATGTTCATTTTTTCTAAACGGTTAATCGAAACTTGTGACTCAGCATTAGGGTTGTGGTCCTATGTTTATTTTTTCCTAAACGTTAAAACACTTCTACCAATTCCAATCGAACTACAGCCCATCTGTAAAACAAACAAATGTCAACACAATTTGTATAGGAGACTGAAAATAATGTTACATTTTTTGTTGGGGGTTAAGATAAGAAACAACAAAAGGGCTGTCGATCATTGTCCCTGCAAAAAATCTGGGGCAAACGTTTCACCCCCCAACAAATTTGTGTGGGCTTCGCTTGTTTTCCCTTCCCCCCCCCCTCTTTCTATCCCCCCTTATTTGTACTGTTGGCTTCTGTTATCTGTTAAGGCAATTTGGGACGAGGTTTTAACATTGTTTTACGGTTAAATGGTTAACCAGTTAAACATCCCAACCTCAATCAGTATCAATAGAAAATGCTCTATATGGTGACAAGGAACTCTCAAACTGTTCACTGAGGTCAATTGTTGACCTTTCACGGCTGTGACGCATTAAGGTAAAAACGTCAAGACTTCTCGGGGTTGCCAGAGCGGGCCTCAAATAAGCAGCGAGGCTAGTCTAACTTAATGTGAACACATTGTACTATGGTTAAAATAGTTACACTTAGAGCAGATAACCATAATTGAAACTACGTCTTAAATCCATTTTGGGTTTTCCTGAGAGTATGTCGAACACATCAGGAAAAAACAACTTCTCAAGATGTCTGCACCAATTACAATCGCCCATCCAACAGAGTAACATATTGATTTGACGATCATGTCAGTCATAACGATTCTAACCATTTGTAAAGTTATCGAAAAAATTTAACTGCAAACTATGTCTGCAATGTTGTTTGCTTGGGGGTTCTATAAATAAATAGATCAATGGGCGATCTACTTTCTTCAAGATGACAACTTCAGCTACGCTTCTCTTCATCTGATAGTTTTAAGAGCGTTACTGTCTTTTCATCAAATTGAAGTCATGGACAACTTGGATTTTGTGGAGACATGACTAAGAGTGAGGCAAATGAGTTGAACATTACTAAGAAAATAGTAACTTGACTCCGTCAGCACTCAGAATTAAAGGTGTACCTCATGGCATTAAAATTCTTTTCTGTTAAAACTCTTTCACCTGACACCCTTTGACCCTCTTTGACACACTAAAACAACTTTAACATGATATCTTGACCCACTTTGATGCTTACAATATTGAAGGAATGCTCAATTTTAAAGAGCAGCCTTCATTTGCTCAGCTCAAAAATATCTTAGCAGAAGACACAGGTTACCAGTGAAAATGTCATATATGTGAATATATATAATGTTTTACTTAGCAGGGGAAAAAAATAAATTGGGCCACACTTAATCATTCACATGATGAAGATGCTGGTGAATGCTTTAATTTGTTCGCACCTAATTCTAGAGCTGGGCCCAATTTCACGGTTCTGCTTACTGCAGAATTCCACTTACGGTTGCCATTCTCCACTCGCACTGGCTGTGTTTAGTACACATGCATGCAACAGAAAACAGTTTCTTTCTAGCCTGTGATATATACATCCCAAGTGCTGCACACTGTAGTATCTCACTTACGTTAAGTGCCAATGTTTTTACCGCAATTTTGTATTTATGGTAAGCTTAGATTAAGCAAGGCTGTGAAATCTCAGGTCAAAGGTAACAATTTCATGGATTTTTCATGGAAAACGCAATGAGACATTACCTTTAAATATGGGAAGGCATCATCAACTGTTGGATGATCCATTTTACATTCCTAATTCGTTTTGCGAAGAAAAAAAATCACTTGGAATCTCTTCACAGGACATTTGATATCATTACCATCTTTTGCTTGAGTGACTCAGATGGGAAGGTATTCTTAACTGGGCTAGAGACTTGGACAGGGTTGTCCTTTGATGCTGGTGCATGTATGAATCGGGCCGAGTAGTGTCCAATTGTGAATTGTGGCCAAATACTGTATACATATCTTGAGATTTTTCTGACTGGAGAAGGCAGACTTGAGGTGTGACAAAAATGCAACAAATGTTGTCTGCCTTGGAAGGCTCTCACTTAACTAAGCATTAAATGAATTAACGACACACAAGGCCAACCCCAATGTGTCATACAAAGTAATGCACTTCAAGGTAAATTGTACAAGTAGGCTTTTGCAACATTACATGACCTAGTTTCAACATTTCATCAGTAGTTTGGCATCAGTACTCCAGTAGGAAGCAGGAAGGGATCGGGTATTTGTGAAGTGCCCAATCAAGAGGGTGGAGAAGGGGGGATAGTATGCCCACCTGCAACCCCCCTCTTATTTAATTAAATGCCTGCTTATAGACATCACACTGGATATGTAGCCATACAGACCCCCCCCCCCCCCCTCCTTCTGAATATGACACTTTTGGTTACACTGCTTCACAGGAGAAGGCTTGGTAAATAAAACAAACAGTAATATAGATGTTAATTTTGCATCGGGATAAAGAATATTGTTTAGTTTTTACCTTTTACTCTGATGTGTAGTAAGCACTGTATACTCCATATATACTGTACTTTTACCCACTTTTGTATATAAAAAAAATTGATTCTGAACATTGTAAATATGAAAAGTGTCAGCCAAGCATTTTGGTAAATTTTTTATTAAAATAAATAAACCATTAATAATAAAATAATGCTTAGTACTTTCCAGAGTTATGGGAGAAAAAAATCTACAGGCACTTGTGTGAAATTTAATAAGTCTAATAGAGTCTAAGCAACACCACAAAACTCAAACAGTACTGACTAAAAGATTAAAATAGCCACGGGAGACTCGATTTGTCACCCCCCTCCCCACCCCCCAATTGTTCTTCTACCAACCCCTATGTAAGATCCGTGTTTATAAAAAAAAATCGTAAGCGGAAAACAAACTAAACAAGACCAAACCAAAAAGCTATAATACGTTTTACAAATACTCCAAGTATATCCAGATTTTGAACTAGCAGTATTCTTTTTATCAGGGAAATCAGCCCTGTCCCAGCTATAAAGTAATTTTGAGCCTGGGCGGAGTTTGAATTTCTAGAAAAACCCCGCAAAACAACAGGTGTTGTAGCCCAAATATATTTTTTACAAGACCCAAAATGATTATGTTTTTGAATATGCTGAAGATTTTAAGCTTTAAGAATACATTAGGAAATTCTTAGAAGTGTTATATTTGGAAAAATACTAGACTGCAGGACTTGTTGTTGGGTTACTGGCCAAAATGCTAAAATTACTGGACTTGATTTGAGTCTGGGTTGGTCAAAATGAAATCTCACTTGTATATGATACAATCCTGCCCTATTCAGACCAGGGCCTGATTTCATAGAGCTGCTTGAAGCAGAAAACCATGCTTATCAAATTTCTGCTAAGCAAAAATGTACAGGACACCAGTCATAAATTGTACACGCGCCATGCTATTTTGCCTGGTAACTTAAATCTGGTAAGCATAATTGTTTTTATGGTTGGTTACTTTTTGTGCTGAAGCAGCTCTGTGAAATAGGCCATGAGGCCCATTTCATAGCGCTGCTTAATGGTCATCAAATTTTCATGCTAACTATAGTTGAAGCGTAAGCGTACTTCACAGGTTAGCAAGAAAATTAGGCGGCTAGTTTGTGTGATCACCATGGATTTGTATTGTTATGACATTCACTTGCTTTAATAGAGTGAGCACTGGACAGTAACCGTCCCTTTTCCTGTGCTTACGGTTAGCAGCTGTTAGTAAGCACACAATCAGCCACTAAGCAGTTCTATGAAATTGGTTCCTGTTCAACATCTAACCCTTATCTAATTTTGAAAACTGACTACAGCGGGACTTGAACCTGTGATCTCCGGACCTGCCAGCGCTCTACCAACTGAGCCATTTAGCCCTAACTTTGGCAGTCTCCATATATACATTATTTACTTATCTCATTTGTATGAAAAAAATTTAAAGGACTACAACGCCATTATCGTTAGTTTTCCAGCAGATGTGATTTAAAACTATGTAGGATTATTGACAAATAAGTTTACATTTGTCAAAAACACAGTAAAATGAACAGAGGAAAAAGCTGTGTGTGCGCCAGTTTCAATCAGCCTTACCCAGCTCACATCAAATCTTATTGCCTCACACCAGGCTGACCATCAGTGAGCAAAAAGGGCACACTATTCCAAACAACCAGAAATCTCATCAAGTCATCGTCAACGCATCAATAACTGCATCATTTTCAAATGAGTGCAACAGCAACTTTATCCCACGAAACACTGGTTCAAAAAAAATTACAAAACTGCAGCGCAAATCTCTTGTTCTCGTTCGTTGACGTCACAGGATTCTGTTGACGTTTTAACACATGAAGGATGCAGAGAGCCTTTGGTGTAATTACAATGAAATTAAAAGGGTTGATTCGTTGAGGGTTGCGCGGCCGATTAGTTCCTACACGAAGCGGTGTTTGACGTACCTGATGGGAACCATTCCCTTGGGAGCCCCATATGGTTGACGATTCAATCGTGGGCTATTAGGCCTTCTTTACTCATTCTTCACATTCACAATTAACTCACCTCAGAAAGATGTTGACGCCGCAGGTATATTTTAAAAGGAATGTAGGTCTTCATTTTGTTTTAAGAGTAAATTCAATCCCACAGCCAACCTGTGAAAAATTTGACCAAAGTAGTCACATACTGAGAAACATCGATAACAAATTTGCCCAGGATTCCATGCACGATCAACGGAGGCTTATTCCGATTGACAGTATTTTACGACCACGTAGGGCCACTTTCATCGGTGAATCTCCTAGTATCACAATTACAGTTTTATCTTATTTTGACTGCCGGTATGTTGTTTTTTTATATCAATGGCCAATTAAAGAATCTACAACAATAGTAATAATAACAACAATGTGGAAAAAAAATAAGTTTGTTTTACTCGTTTCCCCTAACATAAACTTGGTTGACACACGACTGCATACAGTCAGAATACTCTATTTCACAACTTACACATAAAAGTGTGTCTTTTCATGTAGCCTGTCAACGAAGACTAAAAGCCCATTAAAAATGCCACTTTCTGTGAATAGAATCGCTTCTGAATCAAGACACATGGGAAATTTAGGTTTTGTTAGATACAAATGGAAGGTCAATAGTAATATTTAGAGTTATGCCTTTTCGAAAAAAAAGTAGGAGGGCCCTTTTTTTTTCAAAATAGCCGCCAGATCATTTTACAAGGTGCAAACAAAAAATTTGAAAACTATAAAATTTAGGAATGTTTTTATTTTTGTCACTGATTTTTTTTATGAGAGAAACAAGAAACAGAAAAAAGCAAAGAGAACTCAACGAAGAAAGCGGGCGGGGAGGCTTTTACATATTATTTGTTTATTTGGCCTACATGTCAAGTCACATAAAATGTATGTATGCCACTCTTGGTACAAACTTGCGGAAATAATGTCAATTGCAGCCAACGTTGGGCGTGCATGATGAACTGACTTATACAGACCAACAAGAATGACCTTGGCTTTACAATTTATAAGGAAAGCCTTTGGTCTTTAAAACACTGGATCCATACCCGACAAGTCCTAGCTCCCGAGTCCCGATCAATGTTAATGTAAATATGCATCAATCTACATACCATAAAAAGAGCATGCTGGCCATATACAAAATGATGCCAACGTTTATGGTTATAGAGCATGACTGGGTTTTTAATATTAGACCTATAATTGTCTTTGTGAAAATAATTGGCAATGTTGTATGAAAGGAGCGTATGAAAGGAGCATATGGGGCTCAGGTTTTTCAAAATTAATATCGGTAGTAATTATGATAATAAAAACCGTCAGTGAGTGTCATTCATAGGACTATATAACCAGGAGAATGCTAAAGTTAGTCTGAGTAAAATACACATAATGTTCTTATCGCCGAAGCAAATGAAACATCATTGCAGTACCCGCTAATACCCTCCTGATCCATCAACGCAAAAATATTATTTTGAAAATTCATTTGCAACACATAAATAGTGGGTAGACAGTTGTAAAACGTATCAACATTACTAATTGGCCCCAATGAAAAGCAAATCAAAAATTCAAACATTAAATTTGGGGGTTGGGAAAGGAAAGATCACACATTTTTAAATGTATCTCTTATAGAGCTATTCAAGAGCATTTTAGAAGTATACTTTACGCTTATAGCATTTTGCATGCTTCACAATATTAGGAATTTTTTTCCTAATATTTTGATATAATCAAATATATACATTTCAAAAAATCATGAAATTGGCCCACTAATGAATGGTGGATTTTGTAAACAATGTTCTGTGCACAATTTCGCTTTTATTTGTTAACATTTTGCAATGTAACTTGCCTCAGGTATTGTACTTTTTAATAATTTTTCTTTTAATTATATTAAATAATTTTAAAGGCCTGTATTTCATTTCATATGTCCTTAAATTTCTGCTTGTTCTTTTTTTTCGGGGGAGGGGGGGGGGGTGTTTTTTAGTTTGATTCAACCTTTGGTTGCTATGCATGAAGTTTATAGCTCCATAACTGATGGTATGAAAGGCACATGCATGAACTTTAGCCATACTTATTTCACATCTGATGTTATCAAAACGAGTGACCCATTTCCATAATTGACACCTGGTGGGATAAAAACCCGCTTCAAAGAGCTTTTTTACGAGATAATTTGCACAACTTTGTTTTAATGTATTTACATCCTTAAAATGCACTTCAGCTATACTCTTCCCTACATTGCAGCCATCTAGGCTTACAAATGCAGCCATCTAGGCTTACAAATGCAGCCATCTAGGCTTACAAATACAGCAAAGGGTTCGTGTAAATCTTGTATCAAAAACGAGAAAACAACTCCAGCGATGACTATATTTTTCTTTGAAATCAAATTTTCTCTTTAAATTCTATTTATTCAAAAATCTTTAAAAAAAACAAAAAAACATAGCAGTTTGTTAGAAGTACACTTTCCATTTTTATATAACTAAACAAAATTGTTAGAATTAACATTGAAACAAAAGTGAAACTTTGGGCAAGGATGCTTATTTTTGAGGTTTAATGATAACATGAATGTCAGTTGGGCAAAATTCAGTTTGGTTTTTTTTACAAGTAACTTGAAAACAGATAGCGATGTGTGATAATTGTTGACTACTCATTGCTCTCCCGAGTCCTACGAACGAAATCCACAGGTGTATATTACTCGGGTGAGATTTCCTAAGACCCCCCCCCCCCCAACAGCTCTGCTTAACGCTGAACTCTGCACAGTTTACAGACCCATAAAATTGTACTTTAAAGGGTACTGCAAGCACAGAATTTCACGGTAAACAGAGCCATGACATCGTCTGGTGACAAGAGGATACTCCGAATCCAATTATTGTAACTGTAAAAAATCCCTTCACACAGCTTTGTGTGTGTACAGTTTACAACCTCAGCTCATAAACAAGGGTGTTTTTTTGTTTTGTTGTTGTTGTTGTTGTTGTTTTGTTTTTAGGGGTTTTTTTTGGGGGGGGGGTGTTTTTATGCTTTTAAGAGACATTACATCATTCAACTTCAGCTCAGTGAAGTTGTGAAATGTAGACCAGTGTTTGTAGTATTCAGATATGTAACTATCATGGGAAAGCATTGGATTTTACTTCTTTTCATCGCAGCCCTCAAACATGTATACAAGCCTGGTGCTTCAAGGAGGCAATGGAGGCGATAGCCTCCATGCCCTCGACCATTGCCTTGGTGCCCCTTGAAATGTTTCGAACAGAAATTGAAATGTTCTCTCAAAGAGGTGCTTCTTACTGCCTTGCCCTAGCTTAGAACATTGAAATATCAGCATTGGGGCAAGCCTTGGTGTGGTTACGTAAGAGACGGCAAACACCCATACACAATTTTGAATGAATGTGTATAGCACAATGGTACCAGGCTTTGCCCATCTGGATGTTGGTATACAAAAGCTTGTGATGCAGCAACACTGTCTTTGGTCTATAGAATTCAAATTGAAGTGGTCATTTGCGATCAAGCAAGTCAGTGTTTCAAAAACTATTCATAAATACCCGGGACAGTTTGTCCATTCTGATTGGTCGAGAGGCCATCACGTGGCCGTGTTTAAACGTGATATAAACACGGCTAATAGAAGTGTTTAAACTTACACTTGGTGTTCAAGCTCACGCGTGGCACTAATTTACGCATAATGCAATTAATACGTACTGGTATGCAATGTAAAATTTACTAGCATGGGCGTGTCCGCACAACCAATGAGCGTCCCTCCGACCCTTTACGAAACACAGCCTGCGGACGTCACAGGAATTGAAAATTTACTGAAAAGTTTACAGACTTTCCAACATTATTACGCCTTTTAGCAAACAGCGCATTTAAGAATGGGAATAAAAGTGTGGTGACTCGGTCTTGAACGTTTGTTTAAACTTTTGCAGGGTCGTGGCCATGCAATAAAGGACATCGCCTTCGGCTCGGTCGGCTAAGGCACGGCGACGACCCTGCCGGTTTTAAACAATCGTTCAAGACCTCCACCCCACTCTTTTATGCCCTTAAAACGTTAAAGAAGGAACAGCCTATAGCAACACCCTTAGTAACAGCCACAGCTGTAGCCATCAATGCGGAGCCATTGTAGCCATCCTAAATGGCTTATTGGTTGTAAGGTACTTAATGAAAAAACAGAGGATGATTTCGTCTCCCATAAACCAGCGACATATCATATCTTGAGGTTATAAATATCCCCGCAATTACTTTTTTGATAATCATCACTTTGTGAATTGATGATCCCCGCTGTTTTTCTAAGCATCTCCCACTCATCATTCGGCTATTTGTTCTCCCGAGTGACATTAATGAGACATTGAGCACACAGACTGAGGAACATTCATCAAAATGGAAGATCTCTGGAAGCTATCAAACATGACATAGTATCCGAATCATACAGAACGTTCTGAGATTGCAAACATGTTCCTCAAATACTCTATGAACATGTTTTATTATAGGTTAGTTCACCTGAACGTAACCCAAACTCACGCAGTGCCGTATTTCACCCATACAAGAAGTCGTAAAAACACAGTGATTGATGTATGTAGAAACTCATAAACTTGGACAAAAGTATTTAATATAACATTTTTCAGAGGGTTTCTCCTCCAGACCTTGATTTAAAAAAAATATCCTCCCATGACTTCTGAAAAATTGACACACATGTCAATCCCTTAATCTGCCACATTGTAGTAATAGATGTATGTAACGTAAAGGCTATAAAAAAAAGTTCAATATGTGATTTATTTTCACATGTGATGTCCTTCTGACAACTCTCGCACACACACAAAAAGTCTTCCCAATAACTTTAAGAGACGGATTTCCAGGAAAATTCCTTGGGAAAACATGGTTGATATTTTCATACTTGAATTGCTAACCCTGGAAAACTCCGGGGGTGGGGGTGGGGGGGGGGGGGGGAGAATAGAGCTTACACCTGCAGGGGAGTAGGATTTTAAACCCAGCTAACCTTGGGGATAGTAAGAGGGTTCATTTTTCCAAGGAATGATGCATCAATTGTAAAAGAAACCTAGGATCATGTTTTAACAGTGGGGTAAAAATTCTCCAGTATTTTCTTGGGGGTTTGATGTCCTGGGAATTGGCTAGGAACAGGGCTAAGAGAAGTGTAAAAGCAATTCGTAAATCCAAAAAAGGAATCTGCACACTGTGATTAATGTGTGGAATTACAACAAACGAGACAACATTCTTGCCACTTCCAGTTATTTATCTTCACTTCACGCTTACTCCCCCCCAAAAAAATAATTAAAATAATAAAAAATAATGGAAAATAAATGAACAACCATTGATTTAAGAACTGACGGGAAATGACTTAAGCATTGTCAGTGTGTGATTGAATCAAATTTCAATAACTCAAAAAAATAAAAAAATTATTGACACCAATATTTGCTTGGTGTTTATTACCTATGACTGCTAGCCTTCAAACCTGATATGTTAACGACGTCAAGCTCTAACATTTAAGACAAATGGGTTAACACCTGCCCTCAATTAAATTGAGACAGAACTACAGTATTGGATGACCGTCAAAACTAAAATTCATAAACTGACACTAGAATCTTGACATTTTATTTTTGTTATCCCAATCATGACCTCATTTCAACTGTTTTAATTCTTTGGTTGACACCCCCCTTCCCTTCAAAATAACGTAAACCCTCCTACTGTCTGACCATTCAATACCACAGTCCACTATACTTTCCATTACATGTCAACTAATACCTCCCATAATATATAAACTATGCTAGCCTACAATCTGGATAGATCTCATTAAGGCATCAACAGTGTACACAGTCAACCCTCCAACTGTCTGACCGCTCAATATCCACTTTGGTTTTGAATGATAAATAAACTATGCCAGCCTGCAATATGATATCATGTGGTGAATGCATCTACACAGTACACAGTCACCCCTCTTACTGTCTGACCATTCAACATCTTGCACTGTGATTTTGAATGATAAACGACCTACAAGATGATATCATGTGGTGACTGCATCTACACAGTCAACCCTCCTACTGTCTGACCATTCAATATCTTGCACTGTGATTTTGAATGATAAACGACCTACAAGATGATACCATGTGGTGACTGCATCTACACAGTCAACCCTCCTACTGTCTGACCATTAAATATTTTGCACTGTGATTTTGAATATTTAACTGTCGGTCTACAATATGATAACATGTGGTGAATACATCTATACCATGTATACAGTACACAGTCAACCTTCCTACTGTCTGACTATTCAATATCTTCTGCTAAAGAAAAACCAACTTATCTAAATGTAAAAAAAGAAGAAAAAAAAGTTGTTTCCTGACTGCTTAACCAACCAAATTGACCAGCGGTATAAATTCAAGCGTGGTTAGAATCATTTCATGTTTCAACCCAAAGGTTAAAGGTTAAAGGTTAAATGATAACATAACACACTACACATACAGAATAAATTTATGTATGCCACATTTCCCACATAATAGGAATACAAAATGTTTATAATATATCAAAAAAAGTCAAGATTTTCTACACAGTAACTGAAGAGAGGAATGAAGTGGTGTGAATATAATCAATACCATGAGAATACAAAATATTCATACTACACAAAAAAAGTCACAAGATTTTCCACACAGTATTTGAAGAAAGGAATTAAGTTGTGTCAAAACAATCAATAGTGAGAAAACAAAATATTCATAAAAAAATATATATATATAGATATTTTTTTAATCAAATGAATTTCTACACAGTGTTTGAAGAGAGGAATGAAATTGTGTGAACATAATCAATATAAATATGAGATAACAAAATATTCATAATATAGGAACAACAAATCAACTGGTTTTCTACACAGTATTTGAAGAGAGGAATGAAGTTGTGCGAGTGTAAAACATCCTTCACAGCGTTGGGATTTGATTTTTTATGAAATGGCCCGCTTGGGTTATAACCTTGAATGTACAGAGTGCACAAAGCTGAACTCTTATCACCTCCGGATGAGACGAGGTGTTGGAGCCCCACCCCTAGGGCCAAACTGAATCAATGTCACAAACAATCGGCTAAGGATTAAAAAGCACATAAGCCCAAGCCTCAACCCCCAAACTCCTTCCCGCCGCTCTTAAATAATTCCATTTGTTTCAGTTTACACACACCGTGTTTTCCCATCTTCCCTTGCCCACCTGCTCGTAACGATCTCGCCTGATTTAACGTGGCCGGGAGCTACGCGCGCCGTTTGCACAATATCCACGCTATCCCTGTCACTCACCGCCAGACGTAACAGTCTCACGGTTTCATTAACGGCATCACGGGCAATACTCGGCAGGCAGTGTCTGTGGTGAAACGACACGGCTTATTGGTTAGCCTACACCGATGTGCTGTGTGGGCTTGAGCCCCACAGGGACTCAGCGCGGTAATGATTTCTCTCAACTGGTGATAATCCAATCTGCACACTGTGCTGTACAGTGACGGTTGTGTTAAGTGGACCACTCTCGGAGAGTCTATGCAAAGCGTGTGGATGGTTTTCCAACAAAGTTGGGGGAGGACACTCGTGCTAGCATTCACATCTCGTCCGGCTGTGTGCATGACAGCCGCAAACTGTTTGACTTGGGGCTTGAAATGCCACAATGAATGCTTTCTCTTGATGAGGTCTTACTCCTGACTGATGATGCTGTTCTAGGAAAGATAACTGACTTGTGAGATTGACAAGACCGGGCCAATTCTCTGTCTTCTGGACAACTGGATGGAATTAGGACAGCCTTTGCTCAAAGTAAGAACAATTTATTTGACTTGTAGTTTTTCACAGGAATGTAATCAGAGTCTAATAGTACATAGTAGGAAAAGGAAATCTGCAGAGACTTTTAGTCAACATTAACAAAAATTGTTTTTTAACTTTCCAAAAGAGAAGAGTCCAGATTTTAAATGTTTGCAAATTTTCAAAGAGTCAGTTTCACATTTCTCTTGTTAAAGAAGATATTGTTTGGATTGAAAATTAACTTTCAAACGTACCAAAGCCCAGTATAATTAAAGAGGGATAAGTTGAAAGTTCAAAGGAATTTCAAAACAATTTAAGTGATGGTATTGCCTGCAAAAACAACTTTTACACCTGGATTTTTAAAAAAACTTCTCCACAAATTGTTTTAAAATGATCATTACAACCAACCATTTTTTATTATTCAAGCGCTGATAATTATCTATTAACTTTTCTTTGGGAATAAAACTAACTATTTGAAAACATAAAAAGGGAAATGTGAGACTGTTCGACTCAAAAGGGGGAAAACGTGTCAGTCTATTGTCTGAAATCAACAAGGACTCTACTAGAAAACTAATGTGTGAAACAAAAAGCTCATTTGGAGAGAGAGAGAGAGAGAGGGGGGGGGGAGCACACTTCAAAATGTATGGCACTTTGGTTGAATGATGCCTGCACTGACAGTGTGTAGCTTTCTTTAATATTGATTATATATCAGGATTGCTTAAAGGGGGGGGGGGGTGGTGTTGTTGTGACAAAAAGTGATGGTGCACTGCACTCACGGTAATCATTTCCATCCTGTAGTTTTTAAGAACTATGTGTATGTAATCATCATAAATATTTTTTATCTGGTCTTCTCTGTTGAATTTATTATTTTTACTAGTTTGAAATTTAATATTTTTTTCAATGTACAATTCGATGCGATTGCTTCTGGCAACGAGTTAATATTTCAATAAACCATGAATAACAATACTAACAATAAAAAATACAAATACAAATTATTGTTAATGGGATTGTGCATGAATGATTTCTTGGCAGCGAAAATATAAAATTACATTGTACATCAGTGTTTTGGTTTTGAGGGGTTTTGTGGGGGTTTTGTTGTTGTTTTTTTGGTAGATAAGAATCGGTGCAATCTTAGGGTTTGCAAGAAAGACAAAAAAGGTACAGCAAATGGGCATCTTTGGGTTTTTGAAAGAGTACATTCATTCCAATCCTCTAGTTTTCAAGAAATGAATCATCATTGGTTTTTAGAAGAGTACATTCATTCCAACCCTCTAGTTTTCAAGACACATATCATAAAGGGATGGTTCATCACTGATTTTTGGAAAAGTACATTCATTAAAATCCTCTACTTTTCAAGAAACATATCATAAAGGGATGGTACATCATTGGTTTGGGAAGAATACATTCATTCCAATCCTCTAGTTTTCAAGAAACATATCATAAAGGGATGGTACAGCATTGGTTTTTGGAAGAGTACATTCATTCCAATCCTCTAGTTTTCAAGAAACATATCATAAAGGGATGGTACAGCATTGGTTTTTGGAAAAGTACATTCATTCCAATCCTCTACTTTTCAAGACACATATCATGAAGTGATGGTACATCATCAGTTATTGGAAGAGTACATTCATTCTAGCAGGGTCTCTCTGAAAGGCTCTAATTCCACCTCATTTAGCCTTTGAGAAAGATTCCACTAGGGGGGGAGGAACGTCAGTCATTAACAATTCCTGCAGATTTTACTGTCATTACCTTCTACTATTTTAGGTAAAGTTCGGTATACAACCATGAAAGTCATATCTATAAATCCAGGCAATACACAAAGTGTTTCAACAGTGTACTCAATTAAAACCCACAAGCTATTCCATTCGTAGCTTTGATGAATGCGCTAATTTTGTAAATTCCAAAATGAGACTTACTCACTTTCCTGCATTAACATTTGTTAACACTTTAGTATACACTTTTGTATACACATACAAACACAGTGTGTTTGTCGACACATTAAATCAAGGACTTCTCTTGTTCTTCAATTGTTTTGCCTCATTTTAATGACACTCCCATTGGTTTTGTACCTGAAAATGGGGAGGTCCTTGTTCTGTCAAATTTTCTGTCAAAATAATTATAGCGAAAAAAATATGAACACAAGAATCTGGGACCAATTTCATAGAGCTGCTTAAGCAGAAAATATTGCTTAACAATTGTCTGCTGAGCAGAAATGAGCAGGATACCAGTCACAAATTGTACATGTGACATGGTAGTTTGGCTGGTAACCTTATTCTGGTAAGCATAGTTTTGTTGTGCCTAGCTACTTTTTGTGCTTAAGCAGCTCTATGAAATTGGACTCTGTTTCTTTTTCAAGACAAGTTCGATTTGTGTTAGCATCTTTGATAACCGAGTTCTCACTTTGTATGCAATGTTTTTTTTAAGCATAACCAACATCTGCTCACTGCAGCCAGTGGGCTGACTTACAATACAGATGAACAAACAGTATAAAAACATATATCGAGAAGAAAATAGTAATTTTTTTAAAGGTGACCACTGGGAATACAGGACCACTGGGCAAACATTCAGGTAAGCAAAGAAGACAACGGACAATACCAAAGATGAAACCATCCACGAATTAAGGACTCAAAAAGGTTTTTAAAAGGGTTTTAAAAAGACCTTTGAATAGAGCATTTACAAAACACACGGACAAATCAAGCTTGTCCAGGAAAAACAGCAACAAAGAGCATCCTTGTACATATTTTTTATTATCTGTGTTTTTTATTCAAGTGAATGGCTTTCTTTTCCACAATAAATTAAGTGTGAAACAACTAGTTTTAGATTACAGGGTTTTTTTTTCCCCTTGAACAATTTATAATTTTCTCTGTGTTTTGTCAGTTGAATTGTTTTTTTAACAATTTGTTTATACCCCTTACACCGATGTGTAAAAAGCACTGTATACTCAGTAATTCCCCCCCCCAAAAAAAAAAAAAAAACCAGGCAAAAACACTCGGATGGGATTCAAACCCCAGGACCTTTACATTGCTAGAGCAGATGTCTTACCACTAGACCACCGAGCTAGCCCGGTGGCTGGAGGCAGTTCAAATCCTAGCTTTAATAGCAGCAGTTTAAAAGGTGTTTTTGCAAATAGTTTTGAATCTACCACATCATGTTTATTTATTTATTATTTTATTTATTTTTTTTTTTCCTGTCTGGCAGACATTAAAAGAACAAAACACTCGCACAAATGGATTTAAATACCAAATTTTCAAGGTGTGTTTGGACACTTCAAACTCCACTGTTGGAATGAAAATACATCAGATGCTAGCCCACCCCAAGACCAAGACCATTTCCATTTTTACAGCCTTTAAATGACGAGCAATAACACACAGTAGCTTTCCCCGCTCTGCATTAGATCAAAAAGCTTCCAGCTATTTATCATCATCAGATTGAGATATTAGAGAAAGGAGAGACATTCCATGTCTGAGGGGACTTGATTTATTAAAGCGCTGAGGATGTCAACACATGTAATGATATAAACTTTTACAAACATACAGATATGAATCTTGCAGTAAGCTATATAACTTTGTATTTGCTTATATACTTGGGGGTTTATTTAGACAACCACAAGGATTTCTATTTTTATCGAGGATTTGTCAGATTCTGAACTAAACGCCATTATCAAGAGGGGTGGCCTGGTCGACCGGTCAACTAAGCTAAGGTCTGGGTTCGAATCCAAGGTCAGGTGGTCTTGTGCCCTCAAGCAGGACATGTAAACAAATCTTTACTGTCTATGATTCTTTGATAATGATGTGGTAGATTCAAAATCAAACATCTGCCTTTTTCACAAGAAACAAAGTCTACCATGTGCGTGTGCATCGGAATGTGGGTTCGAATCCCCACTGGGCTTTTATCAGCATTCTCGAGCAAGACATGTTAATATTCTAATTGTCTATGGTTCTTTGACGAGGATGGGGTAGGTTCTAATTCTAAATGAAGTCTCATTTGTTTCGCTAGCTTTTCTCTTCACTTGTTATTTATTTGTATGCGGCTCGATCGGTTTCTGGAGATGTGCGCATTATAAGTCCATATTATTATTATTATTATTAATTCAGACATCACAAGTCCACCACATTCACATGAGTTAGAATGTGGGTTCAAATCCCAGCTGGGCTTTTATCATTGTTCTCAAGCAAGACATGTCAATATCCCAATTGTCTACAGTTCTTTGATGAGGGCGGGGTACAATCTAATTCTAATTTAGACATCTGCCTCTTTGGCAGGAGATAAAGTCCACTTTATTCACGTGGGTTAGAATATGGGTTCGAATCCCAGCTGGGCTTTTGTCAATGTTCTTTATTAAGACACCAGAATATCCTATGAGGATGGGGTAGATTCTAATTCTACATCAGACATCTGCCTCTTTCCCAAGAGAAAAAGCCCACCACGTTCAAATGGGTTAGAATGTAGGTTCAAATCCCAGCTGGGATTTTACAAATGTTCTCAATCAAGACACTTGAATATCTTAATTGTCCACGGCTGTTTGATGAGGATGGGGTAGATTTTAAATCTAAATCAGACATCTGCCTCTTTCCAAAAAGACAAAGTCTACCACGTTCGAATGGGTTCGAATCCCAGCTGGGCATTTATAAATGCTCTCAACCATGACACCATCATGATAGCCTCAGTCTTCAATGGGGATTCGGCAGAATCTGAACTAAAAGTCTTACTAAGCGCGTTGACCTGGTTGAGTGGTCAACTACTCTCTGGTTCTTGGTACCAATCCCCAATACCCCAACTGCCTACATTGTAGTTCTTCAATGACGATGTGGCAGATCTAAAGGTTCATCAACATGTTTGAGCTGGTGGCTGAATAGTCATCCAAGCTTTAGTTGAGGGTTCAAATCCTAGCAAGACACTTTAAGTGTAAGAACTGCTCAGCTTAATGCACCAGGCAGGGAGTTCCAAAGAGATGTGGTACGGGGGTAACAACTATTAGAATGGCTCTTTCTTTGACATCTCGGCATAGCTAGAGAGTGTAATGGGTGAGAACAGGCAGACAGCTAGGTTTCACGCTCAAACAACCTGATTAGGAAGAACCAGGTTGGATAAACAGGTGAACATCTCTGTAGAACAGACAGAGGCTGGTTACAGACTTACGACGAGGAAGAGGGTTGTAACCATGAGCCCATTGTAATACATGACAAGGAAAGATTTCGTCCAGAAATTTTTCATAGCAAAGTATTTAGAATGAACATGTTTTGTGCACGCTGAATGCTAATTAGTAATAATGAATAGCAAAAAATAGCAAAGATTTTTTATTAGTAGCAACTGAGGGATTTTGTGTAGCATTTTCGCTATACAAGCAGTGGCAAAGCCAGGAATTTTTCAGGGGGGGGGCGTGGGAGTGGGTTTGTCAGTGGGAGAGGGGGGCCAGTGGGAGTGGGTTTGTTAGTGGGGGGAGGGTCATACTTTTGTTTTGGGAGGAGGATGCTGCAGGGGGCCACCATCCTCTTATGGCTTTTTGTGGCTGCGATACACGCATTTTCCTCTTTTTTCCTCTCTTCTTTTTCTTTCTATTTTTGTGAGTACCATCGCAATTTTTTTCGTGGGGGGCACCTGGGGGGCACTGGAAATTTGTAAGAGAGCACGTGCCCCCCAGCCCCCCCCCCCCTTCTTGGCTACGCCGCAGTACACAAAGGAAATCAGTGACTTTTTAACACTGCTAAGGCTTTTGGCAAACACTGAAGTGGTTTAGGGATCTCCAAATAATTGTTATTCCACAACTACTTTAGGTGGCATTTGCAGCACAAGTGGTTACATCCAAAATTAAGCACAGCACGACATTCAAAGAAGTACATGTACAACTGAATGTGATCCTAGATAAACAGTTCAGATGAGATCATTCCAGAACAGATAACCTGAAACACAATTATATCTCAAACACGGCAGGTACTGCAGGTTGTGCGGGAGGGAAAGTAATTTCGAACAAAGTACATGTAATTGGACAAATATTTCTGACGTTTTCGCCCCGTGTTTTGTTTTTTCCCCTTTGGGCAACTGGGGAGTAATTGCTTTTTCGTTAAAGGAAACATTCAAAGAAATGTACATTTAAGTTATCTTGGTTTTGGGTGGGTTTTTTATAGGTTTTTTTTTTTTTTTTTTTCAAGCAAAACAAATTTGACGACAAATTGATAGATTTTGCAGATGTGAAGTCAGGGATTAGCCCATTGATGATTGACGGGGCTACGCTATGATAGATCCTGCTGGAAGAGTGGCAGTTTGTGATATGTGTCCTGAAATTGCCTCCGAAAGTGCAAGGGGGAATACGTTGTGACAAACAAGCAACCTCTTACTCTCAGTCTCACGCACAAGATGAAACGGGATTACAACATAGAGGTTTGGGATTTAAGAACTGTACGGAAAGTTCCCCGTTGCTTGTCTTCTTGGTTTAATTTTCCATCAGGCCAGTGGCATTTCCTGAGGGCGATTCGTTATTGTTTTATTTCAGGGTTGTGTTATTTATTTGACTTGATTTCTTGTTTTACAGACATACCCCCATCACCCTGAGGAAGGGTTACAACAATAATTTAAATTATAAAAAAAATGAGGTTGACATCATGAGGGAAGAGTTAACAAAAAGCATTCATTTTAAACTAATTATTCTTAGCATTGATTTCCCTTTACTTAGCAGATATACAAACATACTTAGCTAAGCAGTACACAGCACCTATTTCCTGAGAGGGCATGCAGAAGGAACTGAATTTGTCTCTTTCCTCTAGCATACTAAATACTGCGTTACTTCTACAAACAGTATCATACACAGATTTTCTCAAAGAATTTATACACCAGACAAGAACATACAAAATGCATTTCTGTCTCCATGTCTTCCATACAGTGTGGACAAATACGTTGATTAAAATCAAAACCAATGTTTTTTCCAGTAAATAGTTCATGAGCTGAGCATTATTATCACCCCCTCCACACACAAAAAACAACAACAAAACAAAACAAAAACTCCCATGGTAGCCAGGGGTTGAATTGGGAGAAAATAAACAGTTGTTCTATACAACTAAAACAGAAAACAAATAAATTGGTTTGGATCAAAAGCTAAGGCCATCTCCCCAACTAGTATTTCTGTAGATATGATTTTCCTTTGGTCGAGCCAACCAATCAAAATGTACCCTTGCTGGTACTCATTTACTGTTTGGCAATGAGAAGAACTTTATAAACATGTTTGCCTCAAGGACCCAAGTGTCATGACTGGGATTCGAACCAACCCTCTTTTTGACTCGGACATCGGAACTTGAGTTTTCATTCTCCAGACAGTTTGGCAAAGCCGCGCTCCGTCTACAATGTACACCTCAAATGCGTAGATCCTCTCTATCAACACAGTCTAAGTAATGATGATGATGATGATAACGAATGCTTTAATATTCGTCGACTTGATTGTTTCTGAAACATCACCCGTAGAAGTATACTATAAAATGCCATTCCTTATTTACATACGGTGAATTATCACCGATTCCGTTTACTAATAACAAGCTCCTGTTTACGAGAAATTCTTTGAAACAATTACCCAAACAACCCCCCCCCCCCCCCTCTCCCCGGGCGCCACGGCCAGATCTAACAAGATCTTGATTTACGATCTGTCGGTTTATTTTCGCAATTATCGAGATGGGCCAAAATCATCAAGGGTAAAGTCGTAAAAAAAAACAGGCCGAAATCATCTCCAATCAACGGTTTGCATAAGATATGGTGCTACTCCGATGATGCTAACTGTAAATATTATGTATGGAGGGGCCTTGCATTATGGAACAGGAGGGGAGATAGTGGTATACAAGATCGCTGGGATATAAACAAAGTTTAGACTAGGATGGGCTGAGGTAATAATCCCTGCGACTTTGTCCTGACAAAATGCCATCGATCAAAACTAACAGAAGCTAATTGCGACGGAGGACTGCTCATCGTTCGTGGAGGACGTCAGCATGTCATTGCGGAGACAGGCAATAAACCGTGTCACGTGTCAACTGCAAAATGGTCATCATTATGGACCTGCGAGGCATTTCCTTTGATCTGTGCAATTTATTTCTGCGACTTGGACGTCATATTTTGTTGTGAAGTATTTATGCCTTCAAATGCAGGTATGCAACTGCAGTTTGTTCCGAGGAAAACAACTCCAGGCACAACGTGATTTTATTCGGTGTTTTTTCACCTTTCAGTGGCACAGCTGTGAAACCAACAATGAGGAAATCAGCTGATCTGTATAATATGCCAAGTGCATATTCAAAAGTGGGTGGGGTGGATAGTTTTTTCGAAAAAGTACGAAATTCATGCAGTTTTAAACTTGAGTGTTCTGTGGAGGCTAATTTTGGATGATATTGTCATTACATACAATTTACAGATTACCATTGAAAAATACCATGATGAAAGTATGAGTTTTAGCTGGTTCTCTTCTCATTTTCGCTAAGCGAACATATTTTGAATTTGAACCCCCAAAAACTTGTCAAGAGCGGGATTTGAACCTGCTATCTTGGGATTTATGTGTCGGTGCTCCACCAACTGAGCTATCTAAGCCTTATGTTGGTGGTCGCTAATTTGTCAATATAACAAGACGAGACGTTTATATAGCGCATAATGCAGGAGCATCTATGCGCACCACACAACATGAAACAATGAAATGAAATATAGAAAGCAACTGTTACAAAAATAAAGGTTCAAACAAATGAGTCTTTTAAAAGTCACTTGAAAATCTGAAGAGAGTCAGTTTGGCGAAGATGAAGAGGTAAGGCGTTCCATAACGAAGGTGCAATGAAGTGGAAGGCTCTTTGACCATAGAATTTAGTGGGAAAAAGTAGTTTGAGTCAGTAGGGATTGGCCAGCAGAGCGAAGAGGACGAACAGGAATATGCAGAAGATCAAATATATAGACAGGAGATGAAGAGCTTTGAAAGTGATGAGATTTAACTTATACGCAATACACAAATTGATCGGGAGCCAGGGAAGCTCTTGTAAGATAGGTGTAGTATGTTGAGAAGAAGGTGTACTGTTGTTCGGGGGGCGCAACTTTTTATTCAAACATCAAGCAATAAACCTCAAAGAAAACTGACTGGGTATACATACATAACATAATAAATTGTTGTTTCATATACATGTATGTGACCCAGTAACTTTCTCTTGTGCATATTTCTTGAAAGAGGTTTTTTCTTTTCAGAAAACAAAAACTGGGCCGAGAAAAAGCTACAGCCTGCCATGTCAATTTACACTGGGGAAAACAAAATCCTCAAACACTGCTACAAATCCATCAATATTTATAAATTATTTGGGTTTGAACAAAGACAAATTGACTGGAGCTGGACTTGAACCAAGGGCTGAATAGCTCAGTTGGTAGAGCGCCAGTACGTTAATCCGGAGGTCGTTGGTTCAAGTCCCGCTCCAGTAAATTTTTCTTTGTTCAAACCAAATTTTTTTTTTTAATTTACCCAGTCAGTTTCCCTTGTGGTTTATTACTTGATATTTATAAATTACATAAACTTTCCAGATCATATTACCCCAGCTATTTCTATTTTAAAACTTTCCGCTTCAATAGTGCATCAGCAAAGTGGAATTATTTCTCGACATAGGCTATTCACTAGAAAACTGAAAAATTTACAACCACCTCAGTTTTTTAAAAGAGAACCCCCACCCCCCCCCCCCCAACACACACTTTAATCGAGGTCACTGAATTTGAGCAAATTTGTATTTTTTTCAATTCGCGTAGTCCATGTACACGCACCTCCATTTTAGCCGCAAGGGTTACAGTTACTGCACTTTTTACGAGTAATATGCCCACTTTATTACACAATCAAGACAAACAGGGCACCAATCAAAATGAACTCACTTTGTACTTTACTGTAAATCAACATCCCATATGGTTTTTTTTTGTTGGTTGGTTTTTTTTTCTTTGGGGGGGGGGGGGGATTAGGTTTTTTACACACAAGATCAAATATGTGTATGCCATGTAAATATTTACCAACAGATTTTTATTATTGCCGATTTAAACAAATATTTTGTTTCGGGTTGCACAACATCTGCTCTATTTGCAAATGAAATGTTCAAATAATATGCACATATTGCAACAGTTTTGGGCATGCTGTACAACTTGTATAAAAAATGTAAATATTTCTCGGTAAACTACGAACGAACGTTTGTAATGACCATAATTGGTTTTCGATAGTTCTTCGGTTAGATTATTACTGTCACGTTTACCCTACTATTCCATATCATATGCAATTTGGCCTTGTAATACCACAGACAAAATGTCTTTGTGGTCACATGAGGATGACACGTTTTTCCTCATAATTGGGTCATGTGTTTTGGGGGGGGTTGGTTTTTTTTTTCCAGTTTGTTTTCATGTCTCTAAAAGACCATCTGAATCTGAATCTGAATTTCCTTTATGTGTGAGATTACATGCTCAAGAATGACTGGATTCAGGCTCAGGGTTCTTCCCAGGGTTTTACAAAACTGTGGGGCATTCTGGACCCAAATTTGTGGATGTTTGGCTGAAGCACGCTAAATTGATACAAGATCTTTGGAATGTTTTCTACTTGGTGTTTATCTTGGTTTTAAAAAGCCGTACTGTGCAATCTGGAGCATTGTATATGGTTTTCTCTTGATGTTTTTTGTGATATAAAAACATATATACATACATATAATTTATTTACTTATTTTTTATATTTTTTTTTGTTGGCATATTACTTAAAGGGAAACAAAGAACAAAGCAAATTACAGTCAAATTTGGCACATTTAAACCTGAACATCAAATCCATAGTAATCCAAAGATTTTTGAGTGAGACCAGGGCCCAATTTCATGGCTCTGCTTACCATAAGCAAAGAATCGGCGCTTACAGAAGCATGGAATTCCGCGCTTACGTCAAGCGTATTTCACAGGTAAGCAGGGAATTTTGACTTGTGCGCATGCGTACTCCACGTTACTAGGCATTCTCAGCTTACACAGCTAGCGCAGAAATTCGGCACTTGCACAGTATAAGCCGAGATTGGTGATCCCAAGCGCAGAATTCGGCGGTAAGCAGAGCCATGAAATTAGGCCCTGGGAAGTTGTTGGGTCAGGGTCAGAGTCTCTCATTTGATCATCTGTCTATGCACCAAGAAATCCAGAACAGGAATTCATAATTCCAAACAAAATTCAAGATGGGCCCAGTTTCATAAAGCTATTCAGTGCTAATGTTTTTTTTCTGCTGAGCAAAAATTGGCAGAGAACCAGTCACAAACATGTAAAGTTACATGGTATTTTGGCTGGTAACCCATTTCTGCTAAGCAAGATTGTTCCTGTGCTAAGCATTTTTGGGTGTGTGTGCCTAATTGGTCCCTGCTTTTAATGACAAGTAGAACTATTCATCCAGGTGTACTCACCATACTTTGCATTCCTGATATTTGTAACGGTTTTCCTTTTCTTTCTAGAAGTAATGCCTTGTTTGTTTTCATTATTTATTACAATAGGCTGCCTAAGTCATTAGTATTACATAAGTGCAGTTACGCCAAGCTTGTAATGTCATTATTGTCGTGAAATAGTCGTTGGGTATCTTGAGAGCTAATCTTAGTGCTGCTGTAATACTATGCAAGTTAGCAATCCCACAATTTTGTTCAAATTGATTTCTTCTTCTTTTTTACCATATGGGAGCGATTCAGTTATTGTAATGACTCTCCACCATTACAAGTCCCTCGGAACAAAGTCACTAGATGTCTTAATTATTCCAAGCTCTATCTTTCCCGGATGCCGTGATCTGATTATCGGACAGCACTTCAGTAAAAAGTGTTCCTTCTCTGGGGAAAGGGGGGGGGGGGTGGTGCTGTGACTAAATCACATCAGGCCATTACAGATCAAAGCCGGTCAAAATCTCTGATGGGACGCGATGAATGGGGGAAGGGTTAACGTTGGCGTATTGATAATTTGAAGTGAAGCGCGGCGATAAATAAATCTGTGTCTACTCCCTGGAGGGGACAGCAGACTGGTTTAATGTCCTGTCTACTGCCCGAGTTAAAGACGATTTACGCTTCCGAAGCCAACTCCTGACCCTACGAGTTCTAAGAATGCATCCAAAGAACAACTGCAAGAATTTATTGCGACGAGTGCTGCGCTCCAATTTCACGTCGTTTCAAATTACAATCTCTCTGCTTTGAATATCTTTTTTTTTTCCTTTGAAATGACAAAACCTTCGGTAATAGTGCCCTCTAGGGCTAGACATGATTATTCATACAATTTGCTATCTGTGCCAAATTGGATAGCCGACAAACATTTAGAGAATACCACGTGGAAAGTCATGCCCTAGAAATTAGACAGTTGTAACAGTTTATAGGCCTGCTAAGGTAATCAGGGTATCTATGAAAAGTCAAATTTAAGACTTTTTAAGACCCTTTTAATGCCACCTTTAGCACAATTTAAGACCAAAAATAAGTGAACAAAGCAGGGAAACGGCTAAACCCGCTCACACTTTATGCTCCTTTTTTACATGCAGCGTAATTCGGTTCATGACGAGAGGATAGGAAAATTCATTACAGGCTTCATCCATTTTTTTAAGACCTCAAATAACTTAATTTAATACCTTTTAACGCTCTATAAGGCCTTGAATTTTGATAGTTCAATTTAAGACTTTTTAATACTTTTTAAGGCCCCGCAGAAACCCTGGTAACAGTCTCCATCTTGAGACAGCAGTTCAATCTGGCAGACATTGGGAAAAGGTACAAATGGGTAGGGTTGGACACTTTGTATGGTGGAGATACAATCTAGTAAGGTTTGGGGTAACACCATGTACATGAGTAGGATTTGAAACTTTGCGGGTTGGAGATTCAATCTAGTAAGGTTTGCAGTAACACCATGTACATGAGTAGGATTTTAAACTTTGCATGGTGGAAATACAATCTAGTAAGGTTTGCAGTAACACCATGTACATGAGTAGGATTTGAAACTTTGCATGGTGGAGATACAATCTAGTAAGGTTTGCAGTAACACCATGTACATGAGTAGGATTTGAAACTTTGCATGGTGGAGATACAATCTAGTAAGGTTTGCAGTAACACCATGTACATGAGTAGGATTTGAAACTTTGCACGGTGGAGATACAATCTAGTAAGGTTTGGGGTAGAAACACCATGAACATGAGTAGGATTTGAAACTTTGCACGGTGGAGATACAATCTAGTAAGGTTTGCAGTAACATCATGTACATGAGTAGGATTTGAAACTTTGCACAGTGGAGATACAATCTAGTAAGGTTTGCAGTAACACCATGCACATGAGTGGGATTTGAAACTTTGCACGGTGGAGATACAATCTAGTAAGGTTTGTGGTAACACCATGTACATGAGTAGGATTTGAAACTTTGCATGGTGGAGATACAATCTAGTAAGGTTTGCAGTAACACCCTGTACATGAGTAGGATTTGGAACTTTGCATAGTGGATATAAGAAATTTACATTTGGTATCATAGCTAAGCAAGAATCTATTTTTTCTAGTTAATTCTCCTTAACTGGGGATCAGAATTTCTGTCAGCCTCCCCCTCCCCCTCCCACCCCACCCCACACAGAGAATAAACCGTTCTAAGTCTAATCCCTCCTAGTGCCCTAATTTTGTTCTCACAAACACAGATTCTGTTGCTTCATTGTAAGATCACTCCTGGACGTATAAAGTCTAGTCACTTTTGTTGTCAGATCTGGTTGAAATCCCCCCACATGTACACACTTTGGCCCTTCTACCCGACAATCAATCATTTGGAGACAGTTCCTTGCAACCTCTTCCCTCCCAATGTTTCACGTGACTTGCTTTTTTTTCTTCATTTCAACCTTTTCCTCTCGCTCCGTCGAGTTAAAAGTATCGGGGAAACAGAAAGAAAGAAAAAAAACTTTAGCTGCTGCCTGCATTCCCTGGGCAAGAATTTAAGACCTTAATGATTAACACGTCGGACTCCGGTACAGCGTATACGCACCACCCCTAAAGGCTTGGGAAAAGACAGGTGGCATATGTGAACCAGTGGTGAAGGTATAGCCAGGGCCTCGGGGTGCCAGACAGGCAGTGGTGCCACGGTAAGAAAACGCCAGCAGGCATTTGGTATTACTGCACAGCTAAGGGATTTTTCCATCTATGTCCTTCCACAGACTGTCTGTTATCTGTCTGCCAGCATCTGCTGACATAGCTAGAACTGATATGTACCCTCTCTCTGTTACCTTGGTTTCATTGGAAGGAGGGGGGGGCACAGGGGGTCAGTTGAATTGGTAGATAAAATGTATCAGGGCACCACGTTTCCCCAAAGATATCATAACCGAATCATACTGCAGGTTCAACTAGCTGGGTTAACTATAGCCAAACCACAAACGTCTCTCAACCAAACTTGATCCAGTCCACGACTGACCGGAACCAGCCGTAAATGATCTTTCTGCTGGTGCTAGAAGAACGGTTTTGTGCCCTTTTTAGGTCAACCCCCTGCAAGGAGCGGTCAGTGAACAAACAGGATCTGGGAAGAAGGTGTTTTGAAATACCTCACTTTGAATATGCGTACACATGTAGAAGACGGAAGGATGACTGGGTTAAAATGAGGGATGCTCAAATGACATGCTAACACTGTTTTTTAACTAATTACAAAATGGTTTCACTAGTTAATTGGTTATTCTGGTTATGGCCATGCACATTTGCAGATTGAGATTGATAACCTGTAACCACTAGTTACTTTAGTCAATTGGGTGTACTGGTTATGGTTATTCACATCTGTAGATTGATAACCAGTAAACCATAAGTTACTTTTAGTCAGTTGGATGTACTGGTTCTGGTTATTCACATCTGTAGATTGATAACCAGTTACCATAAGTTACTTTTAGTCAGTTGGGTGTACTGGTTCTGGTTATTCACATCTGTAGATTGAGATTGATAACCAGTAACCATTAGTTACTTTAGTCAGTTGGGTGTACTGGTTATGGTTATTCACATCTGTAGATTGAGATTGAAAACCAGTAACTATTAGTTACTATTAGTCAGTTGGGTGTACTGGTTATGGTTATTCACATCTGTAGATTGAGATTGATAACCAGTAACCATTAGTTACTTAAGTCAGTTGGGTGTACTGGTTATGGTTATTCACATCTGTAGATTGAGATTGATAACCAGTAACCATTAGTTACTTTAGTCAGTTGGGTGTACTGGTTATGGTTATTCACATCTGTAGATTGAGATTGATAACCAGTTACCATTAGTTACTTTAGTCAGTTGGGTGTACTGGTTATGGTTATTCACATCTGTAGATTGAGATTGTTAACCAGTAACCATTAGTTACTTAAGTCAGTTGGGTGTACTGGTTCTGGTCATTCACATCAACAAAACATACTACTAGTTGTTCATTCTTTAGTTAACTTGTCAGATGAATTGGTTTACAGGCATTCTAGTTGGTAGACTGGATTCAAAGTGCCACCACTTAACCATTAGTTTAAGTCTGTTGAGAATGAAGTCAAATGGTCAATCAGGTGTACTGGTTATGGAAATTCAGCTCCAAATCCATCACCACGCAGTACTCGAGGCATGAAATACAGCATAAAAATGTTTACTACCATGAGTTTCATTTACAAAGAGGGGTCTGCAATTACTGTGAAGTGATGTAAGTCCAGTTTAATCATCCAACTGCGTGTGCATACTGAATGCCGGTACTTACTGTTACACACTGCTGTCCTTTCTCTAGGCTGTGTCCTACAAAGTGAAAGCGCTATATGTCGGAGCGTGACTTGACAATCCCCGAAACCGGTCTACGGGCCAGGCCGTCCTGGGTTTTCCCCTTAGTCTAAGCACGGATCGACGCAGAGGAACAAAGACCCCTGGAACTCCCTACGTGCAGGTGTTAAATTTCAGAGGATTTACAAACTCTATACATCACCACTAACAAAGAGCTACGGAGAGTGGGCCTTGGTCTTCCCTTGGTCTAGAGGGGGGAAGTCCCTGAGACCCCCTGGGTCTCACATTATCAGAGGCTTACAGATTCTATACCCCTAGAACTGGGCAGTTGGCATGAGGTCTCCCATTCAGCTACAGGATGGAGTCTCTCTAACACAAAGTGTAACATTTCAGAGAATTCACTCAATCTCTGCAGGACTACAAATGGGAGACCTAGGGAAGTAAGTCTTGGGTCTTCCCTTGATTTGCAGGATGAAGTTCCCCGAAACTCCTGGGTGTTACATTTACAGAGGATTTATGAACTTTCCTAAACAAAGAACAAGGTTAATAGTGGACAACAGAATGAAGCCTTTGGAGCCTTATGCGTGTTCCACTTACCTGATCAAAGGATTTACAAACTCTCTACATCACCACAAATACATCTAGGGCAAAGTGGGACTAGTTCCTCATTTTAGTCTAGAAGGTGAAACCTCAGAGTGTCAAATCCAACAGGGACTAAAGAGTCTCTACATCACCATAAATGCATAAGGTACAATGGGACTCGGTCCCAATTTTAGTCCAGAAGTCCAAACCTCCTGAACCTCTCGAGTGTCACATCTCAAAGGGTTGACAGACACTGAACACCACCATAAATGCACAGGGTACTCTGTACACACTTACACTATCATACTGTTTCCAACAGTAGGTTTATATTAGCGTTTAATTTGGGGGGGTTTTCGGTGAACAAATTCCTTTTCAAATAGTCTGCAACAGCTTCTTAACTCAATAAGACAAATGCCAATAAATGTCAAGCCATCTGGAACCCATGTGTCCATTCACCAGAAGTAGCTATTAGCCCTAGGCTAAGAGATTAGTTAGGGCGCTATATAAATGCTCTGCATTATTACTATTATTATTATTAACTCTACAAATCTACTCTGAACACATGCACAGGTGCTGCAAAATCTTCTAGATTGGTTATGAAATACAGTTAATGCTCACACACATTTTGCCGCTATAGTAAGCACCAAAAAAACAACCGACAAACAGCTTGATAAAATCGGTCTTAGGTTGTTACACCATGTACCAGAGTACTTTATAACCAAACATCTATCTTCGCCCTGCAGACCTATAGACCCCTTGCATATGACATCACAAGCCCAAAACAGCGCCCTCACTGAGGTCAAAGAAGGACCTTTCATTGGCTGAGACTTGTACACGGTTGACCTCAGCGATGGCGGCCACTGCAAGGGGGTCTATTCAATATTAATTTTGGTTTTACCCTACACCGATGAGTGTTAGCACTGTATACTCAGTACTTTCCCGAGTTCTGTGAAAAAAAAATCATCACAGGCATATTACTTGGGTGGGATTCGAACCCACGACCTTTGCATCTAGAGCAGTGTCTTACCAACTAGACAGGGGTCTATTCAAATTGATCAGCCCTGTATGCAACCTTTGTTTTTATGCATGATTTGTCAGCAACCTTTGTTTTTACACATGATTTGTCAGCAACCTTTGTTTTTACACATGATTTGCCAACAACCTTGTCGGCTTTTTTGTTTTTTAATCAGTTCAGTACATTACAAGATTATTCCGCAGTTAGCTTGACAAGACAAAACCTTCAAGCTGGTCAAGCTACTTGTAAATGCCAATCATAGCAGGGGGGTACATGTTGACCTACAACTGCTCTAGAGTTGAGTTGTACAACGCATAATGAAGAAGAGTACGTCCAATGTGCGCACACAAACGAGTTAATAGAAAAGGCAGGATGGAATATGAGAATTACAATTTGTTGATGAGAACAACTGCAAGGGGATGGCAAAATGAGGGAATGTGAAGTCCGTTCTTTATGGTGATAAGTGGTGACGGTGTGGGTCGTACATGCATTTGCCATGTATTTGTTCACCTGTGGTGTTTACATACTCTATGCTCGAACCTTTATGGTGGTGCAGCCATCTTATTTTTCTCCCATTCAAAGTGTGAAACATATGTCACCAAACCGAGGCTGGAAAGGAAATTAGTCCGGTTCCTTTTTGCTGTAATGAATATCGGTAGTCGTGGTTGATGTGGATGACAGGGGACTAGACAATGATGGTGGCAACAAGGTGTGCATCATGTTTCATGGCAAGGGCTCCTTGAGGTCATTTTACTGTAAGAAGTTTTTCTTGTTTAGTTTGTAAGTACGGCAAGGGATGCTGCAATTTATTCTTGGAAAAGTTCCTAAACCATTTACATATTGTGTGTACATAACTAAGCATAGGGTTAGTCCACCCATAATGCATACAAAATTATACTTGATGAAGATTGTTAAGTTATAAATCCCTAACTTTTTAGCTAATCAGGATAAAGGATTGAGCATCAAGGATTAGGCCAAAAAGAAAACTGACTGGACATGAAAATCAAATTTGGGTAAACAAAGAAAAATTGACGATGACAGGATTTGAATCTACGACCTGCAGATTGAGTTGCCATTTACCAGATGTCTAGCCCTATTTAGATAGATCGATTGGTAGAGCACCGCCACAAAAATAGAGGTTGCAAATTCAAATCCGTGACAGTCAATTTTTTTTAGTTCATCCAAGCTTGATCAAGAATTAAACAACACATTTGAAGAATTTGGCAACAGCTCTTTCAGTGACTAGCCAGCCAGACCAGCTTACTGTTTTACAAGCTTTTTAACCGGTCTATAATTATTTTAAAGGCAGGGTATACTTTTACCAACTGTGTCCTCACTCGGTGTATCCCAACACAGGCATAAAAAAAACAAATCTGTGAAAATTTGAGCTCAATTGGTCATCGAATTTGCAAGAAAATAATACAAGAAAAAAACACCAATGTTGCATAGAATTGTGTGTTAACAGATGCCCGAGAAAGGCTTGATGCATGAAGCCTTTCTCAGATTCAATTTTTTGTTGTTGAAAAATTACCTCTTTCTCTGAAACTACATTACTTCAAAGGGTGTCGTTTCTAACAATGTTCTATAATATCAGCAGCTCTCTAGTGCTCTTTACCAAATAAGTAGCTATGGTAATTTTTGGAGTAATTACCGAAAGTACACTTCCTTTTACCACTGTCATTTGTATGAGGACATAAATTTCATATTTAATTAAAAATAATTTTCTAAATTTTCTAAAATTGATTAAATTTTGTCGATGATTGATGTGCACTTGTTTGGTAAATTGGTTTACCACGGCAGTAGTGGGCAGCCATGAACTAGACAGCAGGACCACTCGGACAGAATCTTCACTGGTCCTTGTGTTTTTCAACTGGCATTTTTTTGCCCAGCGGAGCAACTCGCGCTGTGTTGTTTGGACACAACACTCAATATTGCCGCCGAGATGCATGCAGCAGAGTTTTGATGGATAGCATCTGTCTAGCGGCTCCTCCACGGTGCTGAGTCGTGACCAAATTAAGAAGGGCATCAGTGGTTTACAAGAACATTATCAATAAACGTTCACTTTATTGCATCTAGAGAAATGTTTCTCCTCAAATGGATGGATTTAATGCAAGTACCTCGTAGCAGGTGTGGGACGTTACCCCGACCCTCTCAAATCCTTCTATATCCTCTTTGCTAAAATGAAGGATTCATCAGGAATGAGGGCTGTAGCCCCAAAACAACAATTACCACTGGGTCGGGCATTCCAATCTGGGTTAGGCATGCCAGTCTTGTCTGAATCACAATTTGGTGTGGAGTGCCATTGGAGAGGAGGACATTGGAAGATTGTAAGCAAAAAGGCACAGGGAGTAAGGGTCTTAATGCAAAGCTGCCAACTTTTGCATCTTGCAATCAGGGAGAGTTTGTACAACAAACAAGGAGATATTTAGAATGACATTCAACATAAATAGGGACAAAGTTTGCATAAACAGGGAGATTGTCAAATTTGCTCATCAATACATGGAAAGATTGGGGGGTTTTTTTAGGGAAATTTCTGCAGAATCAGGGAGAGTAGGCAGCTCTGCTTGATGTGTGGTTTAAAGCATTCTGCAGTTTGATTCTTTCCACTTCAAAATCCGTCACCTTTATATTTTATTATGTGGCATTAACTTATGCCTTGTATATTTATTTATTGTATTCTCCGTAACGCCTACACTATACATGTTTGATGTGTTTTTATGCTGGGACCACTGTGAGACCAGTGGATTCAGTCTTCACAAAACAAGTTCAGTCTAAAACATTGTGCAAAGCAAAACTACTGGATGAAATCGCCCCCAGCACACAATGGGTCACGAAAACTTAATCATGAAATAAATCAACAAAATGATGCCGTGAACAGTTCTTCACTGTACATTAAGGGTGGGTACTGGTGCAAACATTACCACCGGTCTCTCAGACGCCTGAAACCATTACGATCACACAATTCTCTTGGACTCTCATTAAACAAAAATATTAAAATCTATTGAGTCTCATTCACTTTATCTCCCTAGTGTCTTCGGTAAGCAACCCCCCTGCCCCCACCAACCCTCTGCGATATCCTCCACATACTCTATGGGGCAACTCAACACACAAATGTTTAGTTGTTGTTGTTGTATTAATGTGACTGTTCCAATAAGACATAAAGATGTAAGAAGTCATAAGAAACTTAGTTAATGTCTAAAAAGAGAAACTAAATTGCCCGCACAAGTTTTAAAACGCTACAAAAGATCAATAAGTTAAAAGGTTACAAAAAGCAGATAAAATATACACTTGAAATAATGCATAAGGATTTTTAAAAACCTATATATCAACACCACGTCTAGCCATTCTGACAAAAAAGATAAAAATATACAAAGTTGACGAACCAACAGTCATCTCTTATACATCGCAATATGCGATTGTTAGTTGGGTCTGCAGTGAAACTGCACCCCAACTTTTCTACAAAGTCAGTATTATGGTCAATAGGCAAGACACAAGAACAGCAAATCATGCACACTTCGCTGAAACATCAAAAAGTTGAAGAACTTTCCACAGAAGTCACATCAGGACAGATGGTTTCTTGTGGGATACGTGTCACGACAAAAGCAAGATCACACACACACACACGCTCAACATATATACATTATCAGCAATGAATCAATATCCACACGAAGAAATCTAACACTCGAAGAAATATGGCAGCAGTTGTTGCTGCACCTTTCCAGTCAAATATTGCAATAAACTTCCTCCTCCGCTTGTAGCCTATTTCACTCCACTGCAGGAGGAAAGCCTCTTCAACAACTTTGCAATAAACACATCATTTCTAACACACATTTATCACATAGCATCTTCAGCTGTTGCGGCGCCATTTTCATTGAGGGGTCACCAAGGGCGGTGTAATGCATCATCTTCAAGACATTTTTGAGTGATTAGTGTAGGGTTAGAGACCCCAACACCAAGCAATTCTACGTATTACATGCATGTCCCCCAAACTTGAAGACGGGGTACCTGACTGGGTGATGAAGTATCTACATCTACAAATGTTCAGCAATCCCGGGGGGGGGGGGGGGGGGTTCCACGGTGAGTTGAGTTACACTGAAAGATTACAGAGACTTGATTTGTTGGAACTTGTTACTATCAATTGTAGATTTTAACATCAAGAAAATCAATAGGAAATTCTGATTCATTTGGCCAATGTAACACAAGTCACGGTGGAACAACGTAATGCAAGTCACTGTGGAACAGTGTAACATGGGGTCAATGTGGAACAAGGCAACACGAGTCACTGGAACAGTGTAATGTGAGTCACTGCAGAACAATCGTCACGGTGCAACAATGTAATGCAAACAACATTGGAAAACTATTTCGTGAATTACCGAGCATGGGTCACTGCAGGACAGTGTAATGCGAGTCACTAAGGAACATTGTAACATGAGTCACTGTGGAACAATGTAATGTTAGTCACCGTGGAATCACCCTTCTGTATAATAAAAGATTCAGGTACTCACAATATCATCAGTGGCTACACCCAGCATACTCGCCCATAGCTCAGCCCGTAGACCCCCCGGGCATCCCTTCTTGGCGTACTGCTGGGCGAGGGGGGAGTGGTTAGCCTGTAGGACACGCCTACCCAGCCGCATCCGTTCATTGTCAAACACCTCTGTGATTTAGAGAAACCAGCAATTAGATGTCAATCAAATAGTGCCATACTAAAAAAACACATAGCTTTGCTGTTGTGTGATGTTACGCCCTCTGATATCTTGTTTGCAAGTTATGACATCACTTGCGTTCTGGGGTCTATGTCATGGCACTGCTTCCCACAAAGAACTCTGCGCTTACGGTGCCCTGAAAAGCACAGGATTCTGTGGGCCATACGCGCTCACCTGTGCGGTAAGCAGAGCCAGAAAATTGCGCCCTGGTGTACACAAGAATTTGGCTTCAAAGCTGGAATACTGATAGCTCTAAGAGGCCCTGGAAACTTTGCAAAACATATCTAAAAGGAAAAAGTCCAAAAACAACTTTCCTCATACATAGACCCTCAAAGACAATATAAACTAGCTCCATGCATTTCCTTTTGGCTTCATTGGAGTAGGTCTGTTCTTTGTTCTACCTAGGGTTGTTTAAAATTTACCCAAATAGGTTTATTACTTGATATTTGAAATAAGAAGTCACACCCCCTTAAGGTGATCCCTCTTCTGCCCCATCCCAGGTTGTATTGTAAACATGGGTGTGATCCTTGGTTATACGGCAGTAACAAATTGAATGGCTTCTGACTGGCACCCCCTCGAAAAAGGGTATTGACAAAACATGGAGACCGCCAACATAAGGGCTAGAAAGCTCAGCTGGTAGAAATCGCAGATTCAAATCCAGCTCTAGTCAATTTGTCTTTGTTCAACCCAAAATCGTTTGAAATTTACCCAAGTCAGTTTCCTCTGTGGTTTGTTACTTGATAGCTTGTAAAAGTCCTGTCTTTTATCAAAAGTATCGGTGACAATTGATTACTGAAACATTTTTAAAAGCACATAGCTTAAACTTTACACACATTTCTCATTTCATTTTTTTCATTTATTCGAATCAGTCTCCACATCTTTCTCACTACTTTCCACTCAAAAACAAAAAAAAACGAACAAACAAATAAACTCCAGCAGAAGCATAAATCTTTTCTCCACATGCAAGATAAAAAATCAGGAAAAAAAATCCCTATACCATTCTGCTGACATTTATGTACCTTATGTTTTGTTATCTACCTCCGTCCTCAAATCTTTCTCACTATACATTCCACTCAGGAAAAAAATCAGGTAGACACACGAAACAGACATCAGCAACAGAAGTTTATTTGCTAAATTTTAAACGCAGCGAATAAAATAAACACCAAATTCCGACCTCTAGAAAAATACTACATGTTCCTGGCGAAATCACACAACTGGGATTAGTTGGTTTAATTGGCAATAACTTCCAATGGTGTCCATTGCTATTTTTTATATAAACACGAACCTCATCATTACCGGCGTGTGACATTTTTTACAACGAGTGCAGAACGGACCGCAGGATGTGTTATGATAAATCCCTCCACACACTTCGATCAAGAAATATGGCAATTTGCCGTTGATGAATTGCAGTGTTTGTGAGGGCAGGCAAGTTGACAAATCACCCGTTAATGTCAACCGGTTATTCCAATGACTTTTATGTAGTAACGATTAAATTTATTTGTACAATTGGCAAGGCTGTTTGCCGAATTTGCCGCTCAGTGTTTGCCGTCCAATTCAGTGTGAGTTTCTCTTCTCTCTTTCTCCATTTTACCAAAGTTTTTTTGCAAGCTGACATAAAATGTGAAGGAGATGAAATTTTATGAGCGGACAGAACTGAAGTAGCTGTAATTCGTGTTGCCAATTTATTCTGAAGGGGGAACATGATGGCGAGTAATAAAACTGGTAAAAAGTTGATTACGGTTTGAAGAATTTACAAGAAATCTCACTTGATGAAGACCTGGTACAAGGAACATAACCAAGGGATACAATTCTTGGCGGTTCTGTCATCTTTGGGGATATAAACATAAAGTACATACAGAGCTGCTCTCTTGCAACTTATTTGCAAAGTCTAAAACAAAAATATTAAATTTTAGGGGAAGAGCTCAAACATGCAGTATAGACCTTTCTTTTTACACATCACTGCCAAAGTTTTTGCCAATCGAAGTTGGAAAACTAAGGGACACCATAGTGCAAAGCAAAAACATGTAGATTCAGTTTGCAACAATGTTACACAAATGTTCAAAAACAGTGTTGAATTTGTTGGAAAGAAAGCAACCAATCATGGGATGTATTTTTTTTTATTTTATTAAAAGTTTGCAAAAATGTTGACTTGGGACATATTATCTGTTAACTTGATTGAATGATTTTGCTAACATTCTGCCATCCATGCTGACCAGGGTTGTTTGTCTATCAACAATGGAAAGGTCTCTTTTTTTTAAAGTATTGTCCACTGTGGGGAGAGATTATATAAAAATGAAAAAAACCTGAAAATTGGAGGAACTTTTCCTCTAGGTGTGAAGATAAAAAAAAACACTGTACAGGCTATTGGATTTTCATCTGGACATTTTCATCTAGAGATTTGAAGGTTTTCTTACGACAAGGGCACTGTCTTTCATCTCTGTGATGACAGATTTTTTCGCAATCAAGAAAAAACTGAAGGCGCATGGAGATCAAAGAAAAATCCCATGCCTGGTACATAATTGTTCATTTGTTTTAGGGTTTCGTTTTCTTTATTTGAAGAGCTCATTAATTCCCATCCTCTGGTTTTCAATAAACATGCAGTAAATCAACCAGTGAAAATGTCACCAAACTCAGTGGTCATGTTTTAATGAAAATATTGTAAAGATTTGATAAATTTGTTCCGTCAAGGGTTTCGTGTGTCTTCCTATTGGGATCATTTTGATTACAGCAATCAAAATAAGCAAGGTTGATTTGCGGGGTCTTCAACTATACTATTTCCTTGAGTTTGCAGATATAAAGCAGTATTTCTTTTGAGGGTCTGTACTGATTCAAACGCTGTAAAGAGTCAACTTTCGGATTGAGACCAATCTTTTTTGTCGGTTTGATTCCAATCACAAACTTTGTTTTGTTGGAATCCTGTGTTCAGCAGTAGCAGTACATTGTAATTGATGTAATTGGTGTGGCATGGCTGAGCTGTCAAGAGCACCAGACTCAAGCTCTGGTGTTTCTGATCAGCAGAGTCGTGGCACTTGCATCCTTCAGCAAGACACATAACCATTATTGCTTTGTCCTTTGGATGGGACATTAAGCTGTAGGTCCTGTGTACTAGGATTTGTAGTGCATGTAGAAGAACCCAGTACACTTATCGTGGAAGAAAAGGGGTTAACCCTGGTGTTTCTTGTTGACATAGCAAGCACCCTTGTTTACAGGTTGTCTCAGGCTTGTGAGATAACAGTGATTAAGTTAACTTACGAGGTGTCTTAGGTATAAAAACGGTTGACAGATTCCTATTTTCTTTTTGAAGATCGGGGCTCGATTTCACAAAGCTTTTACGATTCATCTTTTAAATGAGTTGTCGACAACGCCATGGTGCCTCGTATTGTGACGTCACAGTTTGCCCAGCAATAAAGATTGATATTGTAAGATCAACCCAATAACCTTTTGTGAAATCGAGCCCAGTTTTGTTAATAACCAAAATAGAAATTTACAATCTTTGAATGTTTATTTGGTTTCGGTACAAACTGTCCCAAGAGATAACTCTGTCCGGAATGCCCTTGTCTTTGAATCTGATCAAATATCAAGTTTTGAAAGCAGGCGTGGTGGGCCCAATTTCATAAAGCTGCTTAAGCACAAAAAGTAGCTAAGCACAACAAAAATATGCTTACCAGAATCAGGTTTCCAGCCAAAACACAATTTAAAACACACGTATCTATCTGTGACTGGTATCCTGCTCATTTTTGACAGGAGCAGAAAATTATTAAGCATTATTCAGTGCTTAAAGCAGCAAAATGGGCCCAGAACATAACAAACTATAATGTGGAAACATTGTACGTGTATGTGGTGTTCTAAAATCAAATAGGAATCTATCTATTTAAGGGGCATTTTTATCGGCAGAGGTTTGAGATGTTTCCGGAAATCTAAACGCTTGGACCTCAAAAAAAGTGTAATCTTCCCGAAATCAATCACATGCCATTTCTCTTTCGGCCACATTTGATTTATTTGAAGTTCTCAACCAAACAAAGAAGCATTTTGGTGCTTGCCAATGTTTCATGATGATAAAAAAAAAAAAAAGTGAGGAAAGGTGGAATTGGAGACATCTGTTTTCACTTTTCCTTCCGGGATTCTGAGATATTTCCGTCCGATCGAGAGAAATCCATCACGAAGCAACTGGCATAGCCACAATGATGAAATGGATACCTTCACCTGTGCAACAGCACTTTGACGTTCAAATGGTTCACGAAATCCCATACATCAGCGTGAATGACAAACTTTCCTGATATCAAGTTTTCCCGGCAAAATGCATGAATTGGTTGGCGTCCCAAATTATCCTGGTCAGGATAGCGGTTTCTTTTCTATATGACCACCTGGTTTATTTATTGAATAACCAAGATGGACCAGATGTTTAAGCTTTTCTGAAATTCATATTTTAGCTACTGCATCTTCCTGTTGAATAACTTGTAAGGATTTGTCTACAGTTTATAACCGTTTTATAAAACAGCATTGCAATTTCACCGTGTCAGAAAGAAAATTGGTCGGTAAGCATTTCTGAAATTCATTTTTTTAGCAAATGCCTGTTGGAACTTGGATACAAGTTTGTCCATTACACTTGTAAAGCGTTCCATTCAAACAGTAATGTGTTATAATTGAACAACGTAGCAAACATTGGTTCAACTTTCGAAAACCAGTTTCCGAAAATGTTTAACAGATTGCATCGAGGGTAGAGAATAACACTTTGGGGTTTTGTCGTACACCAATGTGTGATCAGCACTGTTCACTCAGTGCTCTCATACATCAGAGTAAAAAATCACCAAATAATCCATGATTCAGATTGCTTGTCACTAAATCCCTGGCAGATTTTCCTTCAAAAAATACAGTTATATCTGAAGAGTATCTCAGTACAGACCCATATTAAAGACCAGCTTCAACTGAAGCGGCAACAAGTAATCTCTGCTGAAATTCATTTAAAATGTGTCCAATCAAAAAAGGAAATCAAGTTCACTTGAGAGCAGACAGATTTTATTATTTTTGTATTTTTTTTTCATTTGAATACCCTTCTCAGTTGCCTTTCAGAAAGATTTGCGAAAAGCAATGTGTTGTAATCACTCATGTTGCACCACTCGTGGGAGTTCCGTTTTGTATCGCCGCTTTGTTGCAATAACAAAGCGACATCCCACAGATGACGTCAAAGTATTTTGACACAAGCCGTCAATGGTAGAAGTTATCGATAATGACGAAAAAATATAAAAGTTACAATTAAATGATAAACAAACACATTATAAACAAAATTAAATAGCATTCCTGTCGACACTGTCTTCACTCCAGTAGCCGTTTAATAAGTTGATAATCAGTATAGAAAAGATCTTGCTTGTCAAATTATTTTTTCTTTTTTAAAGGTTTTTTTTTTTAAAGTGAATCTTCTCCAGACCGTTGAACTCACTTCTGACAGGAAATCAACCAGCTGAATACACTTCTCGCAAATGAGCTCTTTACACACGCTAATTCATTGATACGTAACAGTCGCTAACATTCACTGACTTTATAGATGAGCTGCAGGTCATCCACTTCAGATGGTGGATTTGTTTCTGCAGTTAAAGCTGTGCGGTTCATTCACAGCCAAATCTCTTTTTCTTTTTTTCTTTTTTCTTCTCTCTTCCCCAAATTAATGACTTTTGACTTGCGTAAAGTCCAAGGACTGCTCAAATAACTTTGTATTCCTAATCAATAATGACATCCCCCCGCCTTGCCTACCTTTCTGTTGATAATTGATTTTGAATTACCGGGTGTGCATAAGAGTGTTTTACCACCTGTTGTGTTTAAATCCCAGAATCTTGGTTTAGGTATTAAAAATGTGAACTGTTTTGGTTCAAATTCTGTTCAACTGTTTGAAATTTTCTGATTGCAAAGAACTTTTGTTTTGACGTTTTAAAAATATCAGTATTTTCTCATCGACCCACTGCACAGCTGACAAAAATGCTTTGAAGTTCCTTTTATATATAGGGGGTTATTTCTTGACTATTGGAAAAATGTTGTATCACTGGTAAACAAATATCTAGGGGGATATACTTTACCAAAGAGTTAACTTTACCGTGAAAGGTTTAAAGATGCTGGGTCTGATTTTTGGCGGATTCGACCAAAAAATTGTAATTAAATTTTTAAACAGCTATTTGTATGGAATAATTTAAGGAAGCTGTAAACTTTCAAATCCTCCAATGATAAATGGTTGTTAATTATAATCTAAAAATGAAGTATAGTCAGAATCCTGACATTATCTCACGTCCAATAGCCATGTACAAATTATTTCGCACATGTGCATTGTCCGTGGAATATGTGAAAGTTTTTGCATGTTTTTTCATTGTGAAAAAGCAAGATCATTTCTTGTATTCAGTCAGAGAAAATATTCCTAAAAACACATTTCTTTTGGGCAAAATTCAGGCCGTGCAACTTTAAGGATAATTTTATCTCTACTAAATATATATTTACCTCTTATAAAATATCTCACAGGGTAGTAAACCTTAAAGTAAAATTCTAGGCCTTTGATATTTTCTTTTCTGAAGTGATGTTGCTAACATGATCTCCTGAGGGAGAGCGCCACTCTGTTTGAAAGGTCAAGAATCTATTACAACTCATCCCCGGTTCTTCTCAAAACCAACAGTTCTCATAAAAGAAGATCTTAATCCCATGGTTGATACCCATAAACTCCTGAAAGGAAGTCACTCTGTCCGAAAATGTCAAGTCTAAACTATAATTCATCTCCGGTTCTTCTCAGAACCAACGGTTCTCATAAAAGAAGATTTTAATTCCATGGTTGATACCCATAAACTCAGTTCTTACTTCCTACGATTGCAAAGCTTCAGTTCCCTTGATCCCCTTGAAAAATATACTGACATGGAGAAAACGAAATTGCTTAACCACTTAGCGCTGGGTGACATGTATACACGCAAACTTATCACAGACACATTTGCAGAGGGCATGTTAGTATTTAAAATGTCCATAAGACGCAACTGGTAGACATGTTTAAAATGGTGGTACGAGGTCAACAGCAGGTGGCGTGTTAACACGCCTCGACATTCCATTGTGCAGCATGCACCATGCAGACGGTGTTATGCTCTGGTACTTGAATTCCTGTTCACAACAAAACTCCCAACAAGAAAACTTTTGCTCTGAGTATTCTGAAAATTAACCCCCATACGTGGCCTCAAAATTCTTTTTTGAGAAGCCTGGAGTTTAGTGGGTAAGAATGAGGAATAAACTCAAACTTACAGAATTCAAACATGGCACCTTTTGTTGACTTTTCATGACTTTAAAATATTTTTTCAAAGGACAACAATTGTAAGAATTTGGGCATTTTCGTTTTCAGAAACATACTTGAAAATTCCATTTTTAGATGAAAACATTTTAAAGTAACTTGTTATCACTTCATAAATCCCAACCTTCTACCCCATCTAGCATAAATCTCTTCCCACACATCTCACCAAAAAGGAAAATACTACAGCTGGGGATTTTGACAGAATTAAAAAGATAATCGCTTCAAGGTATTCATTTCTTGGAAACCTCAGTAATTTTGATCTCTTGGCGTAGACACAAAGAGTCAGAATCTTCCACAGGGATATTAAACACGTCGAAAAGTGCGCCATAAATAAGTTACTCGTGCTGAGCCTTGTGTTTCTGTCGGGTATTTGTCCGTCGAGGGCTCCAGGCCCACTTAGATTAAAAATCTTCTTGTTAAATTCCTTGTCAACTTTAAAGTTGCGTGCCTTTGCCTTAACACATGACACAACAGTGCCTGCTAACTCTCAATCAATCAAAAGGTAGCTTTTTTTTCGTCAAACTATGTTTGCAGCCTGCCTGGCCTGAGTATGCGCATCATAGGGGGGCAGGGCTGGGCAAGTGAGCGACACGCTGGTGTACAAGAACTGTAACACTATCTGCTTCAATCCAAAACAACATTTTAGGGGATTGTTATCTTTTAGTTCGTGAACTCTACTCAAACAAATCCTGAAACTGTTCAGAAATGTTACTCATAAATGATTGCACAATCACTACACCTTTTCAGATATTTTTCCACTGGATAAAATACGGCATGATATTCACAAACAGTTTTGTCCAAGTAATTAAAGTTTCTCTTTACATTAACCCTAAACTCCCTTGAGTGATCTATAAAAGTTTCTTCCTCACTCGTACAAAATCTAACTCCATTATGGTACGCCCAAAACGTTGGACTCTGATTATGGTGGTTTGCCTGTTCCCATGTAAAGCATAATCAGTTTACTAGTGCTGTCCTCAGTCCAACACCATACAGTAACTCAACACCCAAACTGTTGGACTCTGATTATGGTGGTATGTCTGATCCCATGTAAAGCATAACCAGTTTACTAGTGCAGTCCTCAGTCCAACAACATTCAGTAACTCAACGCCCAAACTGTTGGACTCTGATTATGGTGGTATGCCTGATCCCATGTAAAGCATAATCAGTGTACTAGTGCAGTCCTCAGTCCAACACCATACAGTAACTCAACGCCCAAACTGTTGGACTCTGATTATGGTGGTTTGCCTGATCCCATGTAAAGCATAACCAGTTTACTAGTGCAGTCCTCAGTCCAACACCATACAGTAACTCAACGCCCAAACTGTTGGACTCTGATTATGGTGGTTTGCCTGATCCCATGTAAAGCATAACCAGTTTACTAGTGCAGTCCTCAGTCCAACAACATTCAGTAACTCAACGCCCAAACTGTTGGACTCTGATTATGGTGGTTTGCCTGATCCCATGTAAAGCATAACGAGTTCACTATAAATAGTCTTCAGTCCAACACCATTCAGTAACTCAACACTCAAAATGTTGGACTCTGATTATGGTGTGATGCTTGATCTCGTGTAAAGTATAGTTTACTAGTGCAGTCCTCAGTCCAACACCATACAGTAACTCAACACCCAAAATGTTGGACTCTGATTATGGTGTGATGCTTGATCTCATGTAAAGTATAGTTTACTAGTGCAGTCCTCAGTCCCCAAAAAATCAAACAAAACATGCAGTTGGATTTTGATGGGTTGGGGTGGTTAGTGGTTAGGGTTAATCACCTAGGCGAAAGTCTTGATCCAACTTCTCCACACAAAACATAGACCCTGTCTCCCTAAGGACACACATGATAAAGTACTTGGTGTTTCCTCTCTAATGACAGGACTTTTTCATTCACCATTCTGAGCTTTCCTACAGGCAACTCCTATTGATTCAAATCTTTAAGATAGCATCTTATGAAATGATTTAAAAGCATGTTGACCGCTGACAGTCGCTGCTCACAGGCACTTACAAGTGATAGGCGCCAGCGGTGCTTTAAGCTATAGAAGCCAGAAATATGATCACGGCACCGACCCTCGTAAATTGTATAATCATCATCTTCAAAGCACGCAATGGTCATCCATCAAAACGATTGTGGGAAAGATAACATGGCGGAAAACAGCGGGCAGTATTATGACCGCTGACTTGTACTCAAATGCATCAGGAGTGGGTTAAGTCTCCCCAACAGTTTCCAAACTGTGGTTTTAGAAGTTAACCCTAGCAGTGCCCTGTAGTACAGACCAGCCTGGACTGCCAAAAGTGATCTTTGCTGAAATTCATTTGAAATGTTTCCAATCAAGAAGGAAATTGAAGTCACATGAGATTAAACAGATTTTAACAGGAAAAAAACACAATCATTTGAGTACCATTCTCCGGTGCTTTTCAGAAAGATTCACGAAAAGCCCCATTATGTCATCCCCAACGTTGAAGTCATTCATGGGAGCTCTGTCTTCATGGTTTTGCAGTTCTGATTGGAATTGGTAGAAATGGTTAAATGGTTAAACGGAAGTCACAAGTTCCGTTTAAACATTAAGGAAAACAACCGTAAATGCGCAACTCTTTATTACTCTGGGAATTTCGACGAGGGCGTGTCATATCAACAAGCAAGACCAGATTGTACAAAATTACCGTACTGGATAGCTTGAATGGCCATGGGCACTTCAATAAAAACGGTTTCGCGCAGTTAATGAAGCACCTGGAATTCCACAGGTTTCTCTCTCGGCAGTTTTTATCACCACATATTGGGGAGAAAAACTCAAGGTGTTTAACCCGAGACAAATCATGCCTGAGATATGATTGGGAGCTTGGCCCAACTCTCTGTTTCCAATTTCACGGTTGGCGGTCCACGCTAAAACATGCATGCTGAACAGTCCCGATATCAAAGTGCCGCTGACTAAAAAACAATTTAACATGGTGATCCGCTTCACGGCCATCTTGTGAAAAAAAACTATCGTCTGACTTCTTTAGAGGATGCAAGATATATGACATGCAAACCTGCCGACTGCAATATTCTTTTTCCACACTATGTCTTTTTTTCCCGCAAGCATGATTTATCCCCAAAAAGTGTTACTGTAGGATTCAAGTTAAATGTTGGAAATAATTTGCTTTTCCGATCTCAATTTCAACCAAGGCTATTTATGATCTGACTCACCTTGCCTTTAATCCTTTGCAACTTGTCCAACGACAACAAAATATTATTTCCAAAGCCATTGGGGACTTTTTGGATGGTTCTACCTTTAGGGTATAGAGATATACGGAGCAACTTTCTCTTCTTAGACTTTAAGGACAATCTAATCCCACCTGCTTTCACATTTCAATTATCAAATGGTTGTACTCGTATCTGGAGTGTGAAAATTGTACTTGCTGCTCGGAGATTTTGGTTCCGATGGTATTTGACACTTTAAAGCAAGTGTCTGGTCAAGAAGCTATTTGACAGGCACCTGGTACAGTGTAAGGACACAGAGCCAGTGAGCATCGCAGAACTTAGAAAGCATTTAACCCCTTACCGTTCCCAAACCATCAAAATCCAACTGCTTGTTTTGTTTGATTCTGTTGGACTGAGGTCTGCACTAGTAAACTGGTTATGCTTGGGAACAGGCATACCACCATAATCAGAGTCCAACAGTTTGGGCGTTGAGTTACTGAACGTTGTTGGACTGAGGACTGCACTAGTAAACCGATTGTGCTTTACATGGGATCAGGCATACCACCATAATCAGAGTCCAACAGTTTGTATTGAGTGTTGAGTTACTAAATGGTGTTGGACTGAGGACTGCACTGTTAGTAAACTGGTTATGCTTTACATGGGATGGCGTTGGGTTTTGTCAGAGAGAGAGGAAATCACCATTTAGCCTAACCACGTTCTGATAGTATTACAAAATCTTATAATGTCTCTGTGCTGTATGATTTTTTTCAGACATTCCAAAATGTTTTTCTTTTTTAGAATATTGTTGTCACAATGAAACCTTGACTATTAAACAAACACTTCTAGTAAAATGCAACGGGATGTTTCGTTCTCAAGTTTGTGAGTAATTTTTCAAATAATCAAGCATGTCTTTGTTCAAAAGTTCTTTAGAAAGAAACTGATAATTCTGACAAGACAGTGAGACTTCTTGCTGAAATGTATCTATATATAAATATCATAAAATCTTACAAGTTCTGCATTTCGTTCCAGCAAACACTAACATCAAAATCTGCAAAGAACTCACTTCTCATTTATTTTTTTTTTTTTTGCACAGCTCAGGAAGTTTTAAACTCCCATTATTAGGTCAATGCCCATCCAAAAGGAATTGCGTTCCCATTTCTTGCATACAATATAAACAAGCCCACGGGGGAGATTTCCACATGCGCGACACCGCCCGACAGTCACACGTGTCCACACATACGTAATTCCTTACAATTCCACCACACATCAAATACTTGCATTACTGGTTCTTTATTCAACATGAAATCTGCATGGAGATGTATTTGTGGCATGCATGCATGCATGTGCCTACATGTGCGTGAAGGCCTTGATTTTGTTTGAGAAAAGCCAACATTTGGTGTTCCACTACGGCACGGTGGGTACCCCCACCCCTTCTCCCTCCCATTATGTCTTCATTAGAGAGGTTTTGCAAGGCTACGGACACGTCAGATACGGATACATCAAGACTCTTGTGTTCATGTGACGTGAACCACGGCTTCCGTGTTTGGCATGGACTTTTACAACAGATACTTCTGTTCAAGAGAGGAAAAGTTTGTTACAGTATGTAACAAATTTTTATTTTTTATTTTTGAGGGGGGGGGGGGCCTCCCTCTGCCACACAAAGGGCATGGTATAAAAATCCACATCAACTTGCCCAGTGTGCTAACATGATGTTGTACAACTCTAGCAATGACACCTAACAACCATTTATATACAACATGTAGCCCGCAATTTGCTGTGCAAACTATAGGCCAGATACTTCACAGAGGCAACTGCCTCTGTGCCCTTTGCGTCGGTGCCCCCTGAAATGCTCCAGTAAAAATTTACATTTTCCTCACAGAGGTGCCCTATAACAATATATATAAAAAAAAGAGCCTTGCCCTCACAAGAACAGAGTATCCTGTCTGAAACTGTACATTGAATACTATAAACCTGTAGCATGTACACATGAAAAAAAATCCATCCTTTTTTTTATATGGTGAACTGGGTTTGACTTTAACTTTTTCAGTGACGAAAACCCCAACGGGACCACCATCGGGACCAGTTAGCTTGTAACTTCATGAGCCCCCGGCTGTTCACTAGTCCCTATTAAATATTAAATAGAGATGCTTTCAACACCAAACTAGCCAGCCAGACCCCTTTAGAAAGAATTTGGACTGGTCCTCAGGTGTTTTTTAAGTAGCATTTCGCCAGCGCACCACTGTTAAAGGAAAACACTGCCTGCTGTAGTGTAATAAAGTAACAGATTCCAAAGCTGTGAAAGTAGCCTCAATAGCTGTGAGTATAGCTTATATCAAGTCAAGATCTAAACTTACCTGATGATGTATCGGCATGATCATCAACACCCGTCTGTTGCGAAATCGTAGAGAGCTCTAGGAATTCCTCTCTCTGAAAAAAAGACCAAATCAGTTTTCAAATAACATATCAAAAATAATAACACTTACAAGTCTTCCAAAACTGTTGGTTCTGTGAAACGAAATGCCAAACGTAGGGATGAGCTTTGCAGAATGTGAAAGTTCCTGGAAAATGGCTTGCAGGCCGGGGTTCCACATTATTCTAGACCCAGAACCTCCCAGATGTTACAATTCAGGAGGTTTCAGACTCTGTGAATCACCAGAAATATAAAATTACAGGTTAGGACACAATGTGGACTACTTCTTTCCTCCTTTGATGACTGCTTTAATTTGTTCAAGAAAATTTGAACCTCAAAGACATTGAGAAACAAATCCTGAATAAAGGAGAAAACCAGAGAAATCTCATGCCTGCAAAAGGTCCCTTTACTGCCACTTCCCAGGTTAACTTGGGTGTCATCCCTGGTTATACGACAGTTACAAGTTAAAAATGGCTCCTAACTGGCACCCCCAAACAAAGATATTGGCACAATAGGGAGACCACCAACATAGGGCTAGATGGCTTAGTTGGTAGAGCGCTGGCATGCTAATTCCGCGGTTACAGGTTTTAATTGTGTTCTAGTCAAGTTCACCCCAGAATTGAATTAAAATGTACACACCCAGTTTCCCTTGTGGTTTACTACTTGACAAAATATTATAAGTTCATACTTTTTTGCTTCTTGATGAAGCCAATGGTTCATATAGAAATACTTCTTGGTGTACCCATTTCCCTTGCCATTCAAACCTGTGGTGGCCCACCTCACTACTTTCAGTGACCACTTCGCTCATTTATTTGCCAATACCACCACCTCGCTGTGAAGGTTTGCCATAAAGAAAATACTAACCAAAAGATGTTCCTTTACGAGCTATTTCCTTGACCTCTATGCATCAAGAACTCATAATTTAGATGTGCAGATGAAATCACTGCGCATTTGTGCCAGTGCAGCATTTGTATCACTTTGCAAGCTGCATCAATCATCAATATGAGTTTTTCATCAACTCGCTCATTTCATTAGCCTGGGAGAACCATGCTGGGTTCATGTGCATGTACGACAGAAGAAGTAATTCCAAACCTAGTACAGGTTTTGAATTGAATGGTGACATTTTGTGCAGACACAGTTGTCAGGATAATTGGTGCATGGACTTGCTCCTGACATTTATCAATTAATCAATCAATCAATCAATCAAACACAGAGAAATCGTAGATCTAGCCATAGAGAAAGGATCTAGCCAACTGTTTAATTGTCAGCTGAACCTACAGCATCGGTCCCTCAGACAACTGCTTCCCAAACTGACACTAACTTTAAAAACGTACTGGTGCTTGATCCACCACAGCAGGAGCCGACCGACAGAAAACGTAGATTAAGTTAATTATTTTATTGTCAACTTCAAAGCAAGAGTGTACAGGGCCCGATTTCATGGCTCTGCTTACCGCCGAATTTCACGCTTACGGTCACCATTTTCCGCTTATTTTGCAAGTGCAGAATTTCGGCAATAGCTGTGTAAGCATAGAATGCCTAGTAATACGGAGTACGCAAGCTTGACGTAAGCACGGAATTCTCTGCTTCCGTAAGCGTTGATTCTTTGCTTACGGTAAGCAGAGCCATGAAATTGGGCCCTGTTTATATGTGCACTCGAACTTCAAAGATTGTTTAGAAACCTGGAAATATGGTATTGAGAGTAAAATCTTAATGGAATACCACTACTACAAGCTCAAGAACAATGTTCACCTTTTCCAGAAGAAAAGGGGTCTCTCTGCAAATCACTGATAATGAAATTGAATGGGTTCTGTAACTTTGTACTTTCTTTTTCAACCATGCAGTAACATCTAATGAAATTGCTTTTATATTAATTTGGATGTAATTTTAATCCCAGCTACAGACTTGTATTTTGTAACAGACATTTCTTGTCTATTAATGAATTTTTTAAAACTTTTTTCTTAGTTTTTTTGTAAATTCTGTATATTTGTTGATTGAATAAAGCTTTTGTTTTGAAAAGTTAAAAAAAGTCACTCACTCACTCAATCAATCAATCAACTAGTCAATAAACTAATCAACTAGGTCCTGTGTGTTGTGTAACGCACGTAAAAGAACCCAGTGCACTTCTCGAAAAGAGAACCCCTCAGTACCTTGTAAACCATTACATGGTGCTATGTAAAGGAGTAGGTCTCTTACTTCAAATGTAGCCCCACATACCTTGCAGGAAAATACTTCAAGGACATCTGACATTTATTTCACACTAACAGAATATAGGGACATACATTATAACTTTTCAGAATTAATACACATTATATACATGTATTATGATATTACGTTGACTTGTACAAAAGAATATGTTCAATGTATACGTCCCGTCAGTGTGTAGGGAAAGAGAAAGGCTCAGTGCTTTTGAGTTTTTCCCTAATGTTGAAGCGCCTTGAGCGTCACTGAGTGACGGGTATGAGCGCTATATAAAAAGCCATTATTATTATTAGTATTTCAAATGACTGTAAGGCTCTAAGGCCTTCTTCTAGGCACACAAAGAACCCTTTTTTTTCAGCAACAAAAGGCTGTTAGCAATGGCTCCTGACGAAAAAATATTGCTTTACTAATGCTAGAAATACCCAAAAGACAAGTTTTCCCATTCCCATGTAGAATTTAACCTTCCTATCAATGACTTTGGGGAATGGCAGAAAACCAATGAAACGTTCACGCTCAATTTTGCACAATAATTGCCCATGCCGTTTCTCTGGTAACTTTCCATTACACCCTTCTTCCGGGCAAACAAGGACTTATTTGCGAATCCCGAAACTGAATCAATCCTAATATTTTACTCTTCCTTTAACCTGTGGAACAGCAATATTATGACAAAACACAACCCACGTCATCATGGTTTCTCCATGGGATATGTGCCAATTAAATAAAATCTATTCAGCATTTTTTTCTTCTTTTTGTCCACTCTTTTTAATAGAAACTGACAATTCTGCAAGACTGAGCTCATAGCGACAGGTGGGATCGGTGAGTACAACAAATAAGTTTTGCCCCAAGGAAATGCATCCTTTTTTTTCTTCTTTTTTTTTGCTGAGGATCTGAAGATGCAAACCTTCCCCTCTGTCCTACCATCTTTGTCTAGTTCCCCGTACACACAGTGAACAATGAAAATCTGTATTATATCTTCATAAAGAGGGACCAGAATATTGTTTTCCCTTTCAGCCTCACTTTGGTTACATTGGGACTATTGAGGAAAAAAGCAAGATGGCCACTTTGGGGGCCATCTTTTTTTTCAAAAGTTCAGGGTTTATTTTATTGAAAAACTGTCCATACCCTAGATGCAAACACACGCAGGCAACCAGTGATGAGAGATGTAAATTTAGGCAGCCCAAATGTGCGCCCTCAGTTTCTGCAACCTAAACATTCTTGCAAGTAACTTGCAAATCTACTTACAATATTTTAGAATATTGTACTTGACCTTTTGGCTTCATGCACAGGCCCTGTATCTTTCAACTAAATATCACTCCTTCTGGTTATATTTTTAAAATAAAATTTGAAGTTTTATGATTTAAAGGGGGATCATGTTTTCAACAAAATAATGATAACCCAGTTATAAAGCTTGTATAGATTACCTGGGTGGGTGATATGAATATTGAGCAAATTCAACAACAACAATTTCTTGAAAGTGGCAAAAGTACCATATTCATCAGAATGATTAGCAAATTTTAGAACTTCATACTCAGCATAGATTCCAAAGTAAAACCTCTCGTATTAACTGATTAAATAGTGTGTATTAATTACATATCTGAAAGACGCTACCAACTGGCCATGAATTGTCCCAGCAGCCTCTGGCACAGTTTATTTTTATTAAATTTTTTCTAACAATGGACGACGAGGGATTTCGGGCAAAAAAAAACCCAAAAGAAAAACATATGAATCATCTGTTGAACTGATTTATGGATTGCCATGTCGTTAGTATTCTCTATACGCACCAGATCATCCAGACTGCTGACTTTGAGTGGCAGCTGGATCAACCCCCAGCCATGAAGGGCCCCAACATGGAGCCCTGGGGAACAGTTGGGATTCTTGAGTGTGATCAGCATGTCCAGGAAATCCTTGGGGGCGTACACGGGCCTGAAGGCACTTAAATCTTGGGAATAGGAACAAAAAGAAGATGACAACAAATGAAACTAGAACTCATTTTTAGTCATATCTTCACGGACACTCAGGATTCTTGATTTAAGGGTCTGTACACGATCAAGTTGTCTAGGGGAAACTAGTGCATGGCTCAATGAACAATGATCCAAGCTAGGCAATAAGCTGATGGATGTCATATCAGCCAAAGATGAAAGAATTGTCTAGAATGAACCTTTGCAGTTCATTAGAACAACTTTGATTCTGTCTGGTCAGGACTGTTCAGGTTGGCTCAGTGGTTGCTTTCCCTGTGGATCCCGGTTCGAATCCCACCTCAGACCGGAGCCTTGCATGTGGATTGGGTTTCCAGTTACTACCTGATCGCGTGGGTTTTCCCCATTGGGGTTTTCCTCCGCATCTAAAACTGAATGTTTCGTCTCGTTTCCCATTCATCCTGTTATTGGCACTAATGGAGCTGTTGGATGTGTACTAAAATAAAGAAACCTGTAATGGACAACCAGCGATCACTCCAGAAACAATCACAGTCTAAGGCCACGTCCAATATAGCGGCTGCGACTTGATCGTCACGAGAACAAGCACTGAAGCATGGAATGCCTAGGTAGCAACGCCCTTAGCAACATCCGTAGCTGTAGCCACTCATTCAGACACAGCCTAGGAGTCAATGACAAAATAGTATTCAACTCACCTGGTTCCTCAGCTCCAAGCTCATTCCACCTTGCTTTTAAATCTTTCTGCTCGGCTAAGGGTCTCTGTTTTAGAAGAAACAAAATATTAACGCAATAAACCACCAGGGAAACTGACTGGGTAAATTTCAATTAACTTTGGGTTGAACACGGACAAAATTTACTGGAGTGGGATTTGAACCTGCAACCTCCGGACTAACGGGCCGGTGCGCTACCAACTGAACTATCTAGCCCGGTATCAGTATTCTGACAACGAACAGAGTATACTGTCCAAAACAATGAGTCCACAGGTTCCATCAGAACAACACATACCGTACCGTACCGGGGATATCGCAAATATCATTACTTATAGCTCGATATCCTGCTCTAGTCATTTGTTCCTTGTTCAACCCAAAATTAGAAGAAGTAAAATTGCCATACTCTTCTCTCAATTCTCATAGATACACAAATGGACGAAATTTGTTTCTATCTGATGAAGAATAATCCTCTGATTAGTACTATGGTCTTTTTTTGATGGTTAGTTTAATATTTATTAGCCATTTCCAGGCTGATCCAATAAGCCCACCTCTTAACCCTGTAGCGAGAGATCTTTTTGCAATGCCCCTACAGTTTGTTGTCAACACACGTATGCTGACAAGCTTTTCCATTGGTAAAGAGGTTTCTTGTGCTTTTTTTTAAAAATTTTTACATGCCACGCCTGTGGGCGATTTATTTCCTTGGGGTGCACCACACTAAACAGAGAGAAACTCAAGCGCGGAGCCTCGTTAATAAAATGTAAACCTATGATTTTGTTTTGTAAATGCAAAGATATGAAGGTCATGGCTTATGGATTGTTGAAAAATGGTCCAATATTGTGCCCCTGGGGTTGTGGACTTTCAACCTGGAGCATCTTGGGTATACGAGGCCTCCGAAAATGGACCTATTTTTTGCTAGACGGCCAAGTGTATTGTTTACATGATTGCTGCACTGTGTCGTACTTACTACCCGCATGTCCCCCAGTGAGATACAGTCGCTATAGTGTGGTTTAATACACCAAGGGACCCTCAAAAGTGGCTGCACTCTTACAATTAGAAGGAGTTAATCTTGGTGCGGGTAAAAGGGGGGCAAGGGGGTCAAACCTCTTCAAAAAAAGTATACTGAGTTTCTCTACATGCATTAAACAACATGCAGGTCCTACAGTTTTACATCCGAAAGAAGGAAACCTGTAATGGGGTTTTGCCAAAATCACCAAACCTGGGTTTTTTTCCCTTCTACTGCCACCTCATTCACATTCCATGCAGCACTCCTTCTTACCTTTCTAGCCAGAGGCACTGAAAGCTCTGTACACATGCTGTTTAAGCTCTTTAAGATCCGCTTCTCCCAGGTCGACTGCACACAAAAACACACACAAACGGAAATCTAACATGAAAGGCTTGCATCGATATTTTAAAAGTGAATGTACAACATCGCTGGTCACAAAAGCAAATTGGTTCTGATCTAAACACTTGAGCTATAAATGTTTAACATTCCATGCTCAACCATAGAGATGTAGACTCTATAACATCCCTCCTACTATTAGTGCACTTTTAAACAGAGCCGATTCTGGATCTGAACCTGGATGTGAACGACGCAGGGCCCAGTATATTATCGGCCAGAGACACCCAAGGTGAACCCTGTCTGTTAGCGATAAAGTGTACTGGGTTCTTTTACGTGCATTACACAACACACAGGTGCTGCGACTTTATGGCCAATACAAAGAACGAAGCAATTATGATTAGGTGTCTTGCTAAAGGACAAAAGTGTTAAGACAGGGACTCGAACCCACACTCTGCTGATCAGAGACAACAGAGCCTGGGTCCGGTGCGCTAAACTGCTTGGCCATGACACGTATAGTATATGGAGTTGCACCAACATAGTGGGAGTCATTTGGAAACACTAGGTGGCAGCAGACTTTACCAGGTAAAAAAATTATTCTCAGAAATGTGCGCATCCTCATAACTCTGCTAACAATTGGAATTACCCAATGGGTCTACTGCCACCTAGTGTTCCAAGGTCTCCCATTAGCCAGAGTTGCTTGTGATGTGTAATGTCACTTGGATTCATCTATAAATAAGAGAACAAAAAAGTATTAAAGAGTATACACAACATTGGTAAGATTGATAAACAAAAAAGTGTTACCAAATCTCCACATAACTGACATGGTGTAGAAATGGTCGTGGTGGAAAACTTCCCTTAAAATATTTATGCCAGGAATGCTACGGTATTTGAGTAAACGAGTAAAGCAATTCGTTTTGAAACATGAGTCCAAAACCAACATTTGAAAATAGTACAAACATGTAATGATGTTTTTCATTATTTTTTTGTGACTCCAATGACTGATTGATCTTAGCGTTTACAGGTTTTTTATTGCATGTATATGGTGGGTAACACAAAGTGTGGATACCGGTCTTTGACAATTGCCAGCGTTTTGCACATGCTTTCTAAGCGCAATCAGATCATGCGTCTGTCTCACCACATGTGGCAAATATTTATTTTGGTTTTTACCCTACACCGATGTGTGTTAGCACTGTATACTCAGTACTTTCCCGAGTTCTGTGAAAAAAATCTGAGTATACAGTGCTACATGTAACACACATCGATGTAGGGTAAAAACCAAAATTAATATTCTTTATCCCCGATGCAAAATTAACATCCACATGTGGCAAGTTGACAACCATCACATCACAGAAACTCCAATGTCAGTTTATATATAAGGCAACGGTCAGTTTACATTGTATAAGTCCACCTGTGTTTGTTGCATGAGAGTTTACACCTGAGAGTTTAAACCTGTGTAAAGTTTAAAATAAAAAATATGTGCACAAAAAAAAGCATGTACAGATGTAGTTACAATGTAAATGTCCAGATCGCATAATTGTGAAAAAATGAACACGCACCATGCAGTTCACTGATAGAGAAATTGAAATGGTTGACGGTTAATGCACAATGCTGATTGACACATGGATCTTCCATGTTGCCCCCCTTGAAATTGAAATTTGTTCAGGCGTACTAAAGGTACTAGAGTGAAGAGTGAGGTTTCCTAGTAGTTACATTTCAGAGGGTTTACAGCTCTTCTAGCAGTGCAAACATAAAGGTAGGATTTTTGGACATAAATGAAATGGCGAGCCGTTGCTCAGCCGTCTAGCGCTGATCGGACTCAAGTTCTGATGGCTGAATCACCGGAGCGCGGGTTCTATTCGCTGTCATGACACTACTGTCTTTGAGCAATGCCCTTAAACCATTATTGCTTCTCTTAACCCAGGTGTATAAATGGGAGCCTGAGAGGGTTGAGACAGTGTTGTGTTGGATTAACCTCTTTAGTGCTAACTTAAGCAGCTTGGGGGTTGTATGCTCCCCAGGGAGTTGAGAAAGTTTGAGGAATGGTCTTAGTATTTCTGATGAACAGGGATAAGAATGTTGTAAAGCGCCTTGGTCTAGCTACTAGGATATGTGCGCTTCTATAAGAACCAAACTCTCAAAACAATGTTGTTCACTCAAGCTTATAGCCCATTAAGGAATTGTTTTGTTTTCTCTCAGGTAGTTGATATATATATATACTTAATTTCTTTCAGTTAATTTTTCCGGTTTACTGCGCCATGAGCATCTTTTGTGATGGATACTGGCGCATTATAAATATCCATATTATTATTATTCATATTATATTTTATATAGAATAGGTTGTCTGTTTCTGCCCTTGTTGTTCAGTTCAAGTTGCCCAGAAATTTGGACCTTAATAGCCAAGTGAGATAAAAACCAAATCAGAATCACGGCACTGCAAGCATAGGTATAATCAGTTAGGCACTACAGTGTAGCACTCAGCCCAACAGAACCAGACTGTGAGATTTTGATAGATGTAGGATAGTTAGGCTGCAGAGCTCAACCTCAGGGGTCACCTGCTTGTCAAAATAAGAGTGGCAACAGTGGTGGGCAAGCCCTAGCCCTTCCACTAGTAATTTGCTGGGCAAGGTACAACATTTTAGTCAAAATAAATGTTTGAAGGAACAGGAAATAAAGTGGCATTTATGTTACAAAAGCTTAGAACTATTTAATCGGGAAAGTATGTTTAAAATGAAGTGCTTACTTCCAAACTTAACCATTGAAAATGGTCCGGTTTACAAAAACTGAGATTTTATGGCAACATGGGTGCTTTCCTTAGTTTTGACCCTAGCAGAGTTTATCTCAAAGCCCATACTCATAATATTTCTTTTGTCTGTGAAGTGGTTTTCCCATGTGGTTTCACTGATAATGTTGCAGCAAACTGCACCAGCCTGCTACGGTGCTACAAGTAGGCAGTACAACTAGTGACTAGTGGATTTGTTGCAAGAACAGAAAAAGAAGCTTGGTCGGAAAATGCAAGAGGATTTTTTTGACAAATTCTTTCAAATAAAAAAAAATGCAGACTCGTGAAAAAAAACTGCAGACCACTCAAAAGTTTGGTTTACTTGTCCAATCAGCAAGTAAACAAAAACAAGTTAAAAGTAAGTTTATAGATTGGATTCTGTCCAAATAATGCTGATTTATAGGCAAAATTATAAAGAAAAATACAACAAAAGTCACATGAGAAAGTTTCAGCTGAATACAGTGTCTACTTGCTGAGAAAACAGCACAAACCTGTCACGGTATTTTCACAAGAATTTCAAGTCCATCCACATTTAGTGAGGTGAAAGTGGAAACCAACCCTCAGAAATCTGAGAAATGATTCATGCATGACCCGTTTCTCAAATTCAAATGTTTTGGCTGAAAATATTATCCAAACTGTATTACTCCTTTCTCTAAATAGTTTGTATTATCAACAGCTGCAGTGTTTCTCACCAAGTAAAGTTTTATGGTCATTAATGTTTTGAATATCTATGACTCTACCTTCAAGGGAGACCATGGTTATAATATAATAGTTTACAAATATGATCCATTTTGTTTTTTTCAGTTCTTTCGATACAATTCCGGTCCTCAACAGTTAACCCACGATAATTGCCGTGGGCTAACCCGTTCATTCTGCTGTGGAGGGAGCCCTTTGTCAAGTTTCAAAACAACTTGGCATTTTTCACACAAAAATGGCCTTTTGCCAGGGAACCATGGCTGTTCCACTAACAAGAATACGCTTCATGGACTGCAAATAACTACACCCCCACCTCCCTCCCCCACCACCCTCTGCCTCCATCGACCCCCCTTCGATATGGCCAATCAATTACTTAGGAATCTCAAGTCAAACACGGTGAATGCATTGGAACAGATATGCAGCCAAATCCCGAATCTGAGCCTTATTCTTTATAGTCAAGCAACAGCCCTTATCAATATTTGCAGTGATGTTTGCTTACTTTGTACTCGACAAATAGGAAAATAACAGTGAACCAGTTTTAAGTTTCCTGTGTACAAGGCATAACGTATTCTGGGCACGTCACTATATCGCAAAGAGAGGGCAAATTGAATTTTATTGACTTACTCCCCTACCTGCCTAGCATTTGGAAGTTTTTAAAACCATTTAAAGGGGTCTAGAACAATTTTTGGTGTCTTTAATTTAACAATTTATAATAAAAAAAATTACTGACCAGTACCTTATTTTCAAAAAGTAATTCTCATTCAGAGTGTTTTCATTGATAGCCATTGTGACTAGCAATTAAGATCAAGTGTTGCTTTCTTCGTACATGATTTAAAAGTGAGGCTTCCATTTAGATAACGCTTCTCTTTAGCTTGTACCCTGCATGCAGCAGTATAATTTACTGATAGTCCCAATAGCAGGCAGGATATTCCTCCTCCGAATTTGATTTCCAAATTTGATTTCCGGTCGGTTTTGCCCCAGAAAATCAGTACAAGATCATTATCAAAATACAATGATTAATAGCAGACAGGGTTCTTACTACATGCGAATTGTGTGCTGTTAAGAACAAACTGCTGCCGATACGCACAAATTGCGGCGGATATGCAAAAGAAGAGTAAAACTAATTTTTTTGGGTGGGGGGGTGGGGAGACTTCAGATCAAATTAACAACAATCTTCAAAACAAAACCATTGAGAATGCCACAAATTGCACAGCAGGGCTTTTAAAACAAAAGATAAACACCAAGTAAAAAACATTCTGAGGTCCTCGTTTCAATTCAGCTTCCTTAGGCTAAACTTTCAATAATAGGGTCCCTAAACTCTCGGGAGAACCCCGGTATCAAAATAATCAAGGTGCATAAGCGCAATGGTGAAAATACTTTCCTGAGTTGAAATATGGAATGTTCCATTCAACAAAGCGAAGCCGAGTTGATTGGAACTTATTCCATCTATCAACAAATGAAAATATGCTCTCACCCTTGCATGAATGCAAAACATTCATTATTTGTTTTTTAAAACACCCAGGTAGATCATTTCAAATTTGGCGAGAAAGCTGACCACCAAAATGAACCAGATTGTATTCTGGCATCCTTTACACAACTATGAAAGACCGGTTTGCAGTTGGTCGCGCAATCACAATCGTCGAACACTTCAATGAATGCCGCTTGACCTCTAATCTACAATCAAGTGACAAGGATCTACTTGGGTGTTGTATAAATACAACTAATGGATGTTAATGATTGCAGGGGTGACAACATTTTCATAGATTGAAATATAAATGGAAAGTTTCATTCGCCAAGGCGAAGCCGGGTTGGATGAACTTATTCCATTATTCAACAAGTATTTTTTTTAGTTTAATTTTTTTTTTAATGAGATATTGCCTAACATCACAAGGCTGGACGGCCACTTCAAGGTGAGGGCTACACTTAAATGCTTTGGGTCGACAGCCGCATTGATTTGGCTGTCCACCCAAATCAACTGTCACCAAGGGCATGTTGCCACCTACTCCTAGGACTGACACAGGGTTACCCCCTTCACATAATCACAGTCCGTAAGGATGTACATGTAGGCATGGGTATCATCCAATACAAGCCTGGCTGAAAGAGCAGAATGCACTACCTTCCCGACTTAAAATATATTCTCCAATATTCTCAATGTATTGTTATTTGTTTTATATAACATCCAAGTAGATCTTAGACTGGAGGATAATACTACAAGATTAAACAAAATGTAAAAGATTGTATTCACACTACGAGGGGTGTTTTGTACAGATGTGTATAACACATGGTGTAGCCTAGCACGCAATAGTTAAAAAGATAGGACAAAATGCTCAATGAGTAGTACCAAATAAAATGCTAGTTTATGGTGTAGGCCATGGTTTGAATAATGAATGCAATGTGATCAACAATCCTCCAATCAGATGACAAGGTTCTATCTGGGTGTTTGATGTTGCAGGGTACACTGTTTTAGTAGCCACCAGGCAAATTGAAAACTGTTTCACAAGCTGCACCATTTTGTAACTAAACAAAGTATGCCAGGCAAGCGCTCTCTGTCCTTTCTCTATGCTTGAAGCAAGCGCACAACATTTGATAGTTGTCAAAGACCAGGGGTAACTTTGTGTGGCCCAACATACATAAAACCATGAAGCAACAAACCTACAAAAGTTTAGAGTTATTGGTCATCGGAGTCTTGAGAAAATAGTGGAAAAAACTATTATATGTTTTTTACTGTTCTCAAATATCAAGTTTGGACTCACAAGACCAAAACTAATTGCTCTACTCATTTCTCAAAAAGTATAGCATTTCAGGCAAAATACATTTCAAGGGAAGTTTTCCACCATGACCATCTTTATACTATGTATGTTTTGTGTGAATCTATGGCGCAGGCCTTTCGGGACAATTGACCTATACTCTCATGAGAAGGCATGTCAACTCAAACTCCGCAACTCAACCCCCCGATAGTCATACTCGTTAACAAGTGACAGCCTGTATACATTTGTGTGAATCTGTGAACATTTATATTTCCCATCTTACAAATATTATGCACACCCTTTAAAGGTAAATGGCCCTATTTTCCCTAAATCTTAAAAAACAAAAGTTTTTCTCTGAACTAATTTTGACAGATGATGCCGTTCAAAACAAAACCTACAAAACTTTGGCATATGCCCTTCACAATGCACAAAATACATGTCACATGCAATTTGTACATGGCTGATGGACGTGAGTTGATGTCGAGATCCCGACAGTAACTAATATCTAGTTTTGAGTTTACTGCTACTAATCATTGGTTGGATTCTTTTCATGCAGTACGTTAAATGACAGCTTGTAACTTTTTTTGAATCAATCAAAACAGCCGTTTAAAATTTTAATATAATTTTCCGGCTCAAATCGGCCAAAAATTTGACCTGGCATCTTTAAAGTCAGAGTCAAATAGACTGTGCAAGTCTTGCGCGTATTCAAACTTCCGGGACCAAATTGGCCCCAACCATAATGGGTTTTACCTGTGCGCGATTCTGGTTCTTCAAACACTCTAGTCTTACATAGTTTACGGCTATAAAATTATATCATATTGTTGGAAAAGTAAAATTTGACCATGAATTATATGAAAGTAGAATAACTTTTACAGATCAGCAAAGAAAACCTGAGACTAAGACTTGACCACAGTTTCCGTTTATTTTCCAATTTACACATTTTGAACTGACATTCATGTTTTCATTAAACCTTTGAAATGGTCAAACAAATTCGGCGCAATTGGCAAATGGGGTTTCAAAAAAGTATACATCCTCGTCCCAAGTTTTAATTTCTTTTTCAATGTTAATTTTAACAAGTTATTTATATTATGTACAAATTGAAATTGCATTTAAAACAAATTGCTATAAGTATTTTTATTTTCAAGAATTGTGTATAAATAGAATTTAAGAAGATTTGTCAGGCAAATTTCTCATTTTTGATACGTTCAAGACTTGCACAGTCTAATACCTTGACTCTGTATCGGAGAAGAGAGAATACGTGTTGACTTGAATCAGTCAATGACTTGGCAAATAAAGATGCTCCTTGTCAGTTTATACACACCTGAGCTCTCCTGATGTAGGCAAGAGGTTCCTTGGTGTTCTCCATCGGGGTACTTGGATGGGTGGGTTTGGGGTACAACATCAAGTGTCTGTACACGGCATTGTGTAGTCTCCGCTCCCAGCCTTTTAAAGAGAAAAAACACACACACAAATAGGGGCCTCATGAAAAAAAGGTGAAATGAAGAACGAATCCAATGTACATGATTACAAATACTGCAACTTGGTTGGGATTCGAACCCACGACCCTTGCAATGTAGAACAGATGTCTTAACACTAGACCACTGAGTATAACAAAATACATCAACTGAAAACAATAAAAATAATAATACTTACTGCATACTTCACGAGACCTGTGGAAAACAATCCACAGGCAACATGGGCGGGATTCGAACCCATAACCCCTGCATTCTAGAGTAGGTGTGTTAAATGTCTAGTGGTTAAAACCAGGCGTGCATATTAACGAGAGGCCAGTTCAAATCATGACATTTGCAGTGGGTACTGCAATAGATACACATGTAGTGTATTCACCAGATATTTATAAATAATATTCATCGTTATTTTACCCTTACACTGATGTGTGATAAGCACCATATACGCAGAGCTTTCTGGGTCCTGGGGAAATACAAAATTAATTGTTGGGATGAAAAAAGAAAAAATTCCCTCGAGCGGAATTTGAACCAGCAACCTCTGGATTAATGTGACAGCACCTTACCAACTGAGCCATCTAGCCCTAATATAGGCGGTCTCCCTATTTTGCCAATATCTTTGTTCGGGGGACCCCCAAGAAATCAAAATCCAACAGCACATTCAGGGCTTGAATTCCAAGGAAACTCTCCATTAAACCACAGCTCTTGTAGCTCAAAACTTTCAATCTTCACCAGAAATAATTTCTACAAAACCTAAAATGTTTCATTCTTGTTCATAGTTGCTGAACATCTAGCAGAAAGTTTGTAGCAGAAAATTCTATGCATACGCTTTTACCAAACCTTCAAAGGAAAGTGTTTGGAAAAACACTAGACTGTAGGACGTGTTCAGTTTGTGGGGCTACTGGCCCAGTCCTAAAAAATACCAGCCTCTGCCCTGTGGTCCAGTGGATATTTCCAGCACTTGCATTTTGATTCTGTTGGACTGAGGACTGAGCTAAAATGCTGTTCAATGGGATCAGGCATACCACCATAATCAGAGTCAAACAGTAACAGTGTGGGTATTGAGTTGCCATATGGTGTTGGATTTTGTTGGAGGTTGGAGTGAGGAAGGACCCTACTCAAAGGGCCATCATTTTTTTACCATGTTTCCTGTGTACAACAGCTATAATGTATACCAATTCTCTTTAATACCAAAAAGGGGTCTGACTGTTATAAACCTTCCAGCCTTAGTTTGGTCACATTGATGTGAAGGGGAGAAATCAATGGCTGCACGAGACAAAAATCTGATGTGTATGAAATACATTCAATTATATCGTCTGCCAGTGAAATTTCAATTTCGATTGCATTCACTCATAAAAACATGGTACTGTATTCAATCTTTATGAGAAAACAAATTCAATTGCTTATTTTTTATTACTTCAAAATATATATCAGATGATGGTTTCAGTGGTTTTTTGTTGTTGTTGTTGCTTTTTTCCTACTCTCTTTCTTTGAGGGCTGTTGTTTATGACTAATGAAATGAATTTCCATGTAAGAGATGGTTGGTTTTTTTTCTAAATACCACAACCCTGAAATAGAATTCCTTGTGACGACAAACGTTAGCAGGCAGGCCGGCTGTTTAATGCAATAAAAATAGACAGTGTGCTCCCAACAAAAATGCAAACAGGTGTAATGTTATAATGTTCACCATGAAGTGAATGTGGTAGGTTTAATGCTATTGCGCTGCTACATAATTGTCAGTTTACGTGCATTGTTTTCACCTGCATTTAGCCAGTGGAACAGTCTGGAAACAGACAACGGAGAGACAGAACTGGGAAAAAAAATAGTGGCAGATTTTTTTTTATTCCTGAGAGGAATATTTCCATAGCCTTGAATGGAAAGGAAGTTTCTCGTAAAGTATAGTTTTTACACATGTTTTTTTTCTTTTCTTTTGTTTCCTTTTTTTTCCCTGACACCTCAGTAGTCCAGTATTCTAATGCCAGTTTCAGGGAACGGATCTCATATCCAATCCCAACGGATGCTTGTTTGTACCCCCACAGCGCCCTCGTGGTGACAGGAGCGATCCGTGCCGTAGCAGATCTCCAGATGGACGGCAACGGCACAGTTTGTTATGCTTGGTGATGGACAGTCAAATCGTGCCATGCCGCGCTCACCCAGAGGCGGTGGTGCATTCTATGCAGCAACAACATTAGTACAATTAAGCTGAAAGTGCCCTTCCCTTAGATCCCTGTCCCCCGAATGCATAAAGCATAGAAAGATTGGGGCCGTTAAAAAAGGGCCAGCCTGAAGGTAATAAGACATATAATGTATCGCCAATAGTGTCTCTACAGGCTACTTCAACAGAATTACTACACCTTCTTCTTGGCAATCCCTTGAAGAAATATCCCTCACACATTTTCCTTGGTGAAGGTTTTACAACAATTTACAGATGTGAGACATGGCATCAGTGGTGATCAAACACATAAATTGATGTCTTTAATTTGACAGCTAACTTTCTATATTCGTTCTGAGAGATACTGTTGTCTGAAATACTTCCATCAGGAAAAAGATTGTCCGCGGCAATCAGTTTCTCAAAATGATTTGTAAAATTTACATAAAAATGCAAAACAAAACATGAACCATATTCTTAAAGGTAAAGTCATGCTTTGGTGATGACCCCTCAAAAAATGTGTGTAATTTTTTTTCTGAAAGCCTTTATTTTATAAAGATGGTAATGGTAGTAAGCATCCCGCAAAATTATTTTGACTGAAGTGCTCCCGTTGATTAGAAATCAAAAAAAGTATGTCAACAAATTTGAGTCTCCAAAGATTGCCCTTAGGGGGGCACTCCAGACCAAATAATTTCTCAGGATGCTTACTGCCGTTACCATCTTTATAACAAGTATAAGCTCACGGATAAAAATTACAAATTTTCTTTTCTGCGTCATTACCAAAGTATGACCCTACCCTTAAGCTTCCTGTTATTTGTCTTTATTCCTACCTCCCTCAGTTGATTTACTAGGATCCTTTCTAACCTCTCACAACGTCCAACACTTTAACTGTAAGACTCTGAAAATGGTGGTCAAGACTGATCCCCTGTAAAGCTAATCAGTTTACCAGTGCAGTCCTCAGTCCAACACCATTCAGTAACTCAACACCCAAACTGTTGGACTCTGATTATGGTGGTATGCCTAATCCCATGTAAAGCTAATCATTTTACCAGTGCAGTCCTCAGTCCAACACCATTCAGTAACTCAACACCCAAACTGTTGGACTCTGATTATGGTGGTAAGCCTGATCTCATGTAAAGCTAATCAGTTTACCAGTGCAGTCATCAGTCCAACACCATTCAGTAACTCAACACCCAAACTGTTGGACTCTGATTATGGTGGTATGCCTAATCCCATGTAAAGCTAATCAGTTTACCAGTGTAGTCCTAAGTCCAACACCATTCAGTAACTCAACACTCAAACTGTTGGACTCTGATTATGGTGGTAAGCCTGATCCCATGTAAAGCAGAATCAGTTTACCGGTGCAGTCCTCAGTCTAACAGAGTCAAACAATAAATGAAGCTTTGGGTGGGTTTTGGCCGTGAAATAAAAATTGTGAAATATTCTCACCTGATTCCTGTATGCCTTGAATTACTTGATCCTGTAGATGAGACAAACTGACGCTGGGTTTTGCTGCCTGGACCTAAAATAAAAGTGAATGCCAATAAAAATTCAAACTTAGTGCCAATCATATCTCAGTTAGTCCTCAGGAAATGTTTTGTCAAATTTAGAGACGTTGGAATAAGTTAACATTTCAGAGGTGAGTTTTGTGTTAAACACATTACTTTTGTTGAAGTTTACAGTTTGATGAAACTTTTTTAAGACAGGTTTTGAATTTCTTTATAAAATTTTAAGACCGATTTATGTAGCACCTTATAAGGGTTTACAAGGTGCTGCGGCGCATTCAGCAGCCACTGCCAGAAACACAGGGGCAAATCTCCTTTCTTAGTGATACGTGTAAACTGTTTGTTTTTTTTACCAGCATTACACATAGCGCAGGACCTACGGCTTTATGCCCCATCCGAAGGACGAAGCATTAAAATGGTGTTAAAAGTTTCTTGCTTTAGGACACAAATGTTAAGACCGGGACTCGAACCTACACTCAGAAACACCAGCGTTTGAGTACAGTGCGCTTGATCACTCAACCACGACACTACAATATCAACTTTGTTATAACAAAAAGAGAGTAAACTACCAAGATCATAAAACTGTGGCACTGCAAAAAAACCAAAACAAAAGAAATAAATCAGCTGATCAGCTGAAATGTTGCATGCCTGAGTTTTTGGTGCACCAATTTCAGTTAATTTGCATAAAGTAACCATTTCAGACTTTTTTTAACAATCACTCAAATGTTTGTTATAAACTGCATACCGGGTGAGTCTCTATCAATTGCTGGGAGACCTAAATAATGGTGCGCCGTTTCGGAGGTTTTTTCTGCAATTAAATCAATGTAGCTAAACAAATGAGACTGGAGTGACAAAATGGCGTAGACTGATCCCGTCTTGGTATCGTGAAAATAAGTACTGGTTATTGCAATGAACAGAGGGAACACAACGAAAAATGGCGGCAGTCTGATAACGTTCTATCGTACACTAGTGATCAATCAACTGACAGAATTTCCTCAATATCAACTGGAAGATATTTCGTTTTCTATTTTAGAGTAAATTTTGTGTTTTGTTACTTCTTTTTTTTTTAAATAGAGAAGAGAATGTCCGTCGCAGTTTATTCCTAAGGGACGAGGGTTTTACATAGAATTAAGCACAGCACCTGTGGGTTTAACATTTAAATTTTGACAGTTAATTTCTGAAAACAATTTGTAAGATTGTTTCAAAATCAGTCAAGTTATTGACTGACCTTTTCACCAATCAATCATCAAAATACCACTTCAGAGCTAAACATGCCTCCTCCTGGATGGAAAATATGCTATGTACACACCCCTCACAGGTGACCACAATGCTCGAGATGCTGCTGAACAAACTCTCAAAATTAGGCCTCCTCGCCCATCGCTTGGGGAATTGTTTCTCGCTCCCTAAGTAACCTTGTTCAAACAATAGAGAATAAAATTACTGGAGGAAAGGGGTTTACCTGCGCTGCTCTTTTCAGCTGGAAATGTAGCCGTGACTTGCGAATCTCCCGGGCGACGTGGGCGATGACAACAGATTGGTCGTCCTCGGTTAGATTACGGGCCATTTTCAGGAAACCTTGAGGTGAGGGAAAAAGAGGTTAATGACATTTGGATCGCATCTGGGAGATGGCTCCGCTATCAAATCCTCCAGATAAAGCCTTTTAATTCTGGTGGATCTGAAGTATCAAAAAAATAAAATGATGCAGACGGTTTTAAAGAGCAACTGCAGAGTAACTTTACAGTGCTGAAACTATCAACATTCCAACCACAAAGTAACTGGATGTTCAAGCTAGTATTACTGACTTAAGAAATTTTGACTATCTTGACCTCAAACAAGTTTTGGCTGTTGAAATTGTTTTAAAAGCACATTACACAAAGTCAGGTTGGGCTGTTGAGGCAGTTCTTCTGATCAAACTTAAGTAAATCAGTCATCTGTTAACTAAGAAAAAAACTTGGTTAAACTTGGTTTATCACTGGCAGATATACGGATTAATGTGAGGAGTTTATTCTACCTCTGAGCCTATTCTAACCACAGTTCTCGTTTCAGTAGAACCAATCAGAGCAGTGCTGACTCTACAATGAAACCTCTAAGTATCCCTATAAAAAGACCAGCATCTCTAAAACTCTTCAGTCTCCTGACAATGATTAGAGCAGGCTAGATGAAGCCTTGTGACCAATTAACAACTCACTCTGTGGCAGTGAAGTTAATAACAATTCCCCTCGATCCACTAAGTACATTAAAAAAGTATCTCCGGCCGATTTTCTACACTTCCAAGGTAGTAGACTAAGCAGGCAACTCTTTTCAGAAATAAGCAGTCCCCCAAATTCCCAAACCTACAACGCAGCAGTAGAATAAATAGCAAGACAAGTTCTCAAGAACAATCTAGACAGCAGTCCACCGCAAACTGAATCAACATTGATACCTAACCATGCAATGCCTCAAAAACACATAAATTTTTAATAGACCTAAGGATTAGCGCACCCCAGTAATCAAGGCGATTATTTAGATTATCCATGTTTATCAGCCATACTTAGACACTTCGTCATACTTTCTCAAATCCCTGTTGAGAATACATTTTAAAGCTGCTTATACTAGCGGTAAGGGGGTTAATCCAACATAATACTGCCTCAGTATGTTCCCATTTTTACGTGTACACATGAGTGAAGAGAAGTAATTTATGGTTTAGCATCTTCTTTGAAGGACACAAGTGTGATGACCGGGATTCAAACCCAAACTCCGATGATTTATGTGATAGGTTCGACTGCTAGGCCATGGCACGGCATGCCACATTCTAAAATGTAAGAACAATTGGGTAGATTTCTGAACAGTTGAAATAACATCAGTCTTTGTATTTTAAGGAAGGGCCCCCCCCCCTTAGGTAGCGCAGCATGTTTTCTTTCAGTATATAATCATCACAAGAACTAATACCACACAAATTCTTGTGGGTATTCTCCTTGAAGATGTCCAGAATTAGAATAAAATCTCCACTGCATTTCAGAGGGTTAAGCTTTATACATGGAAATTGGATCAAAATACTTATTAGTTGCTGTCACTAAGAACTCACTTAAAGCACCCAGCCAACATTATACAATTGTTGCACGCTGTGATGGGGTCCGGAGGGTCTTGTACACCTGAGGGGGAAAATGGTTACCCCGGGTGAAGCCGAGGGTGCCATTTACACCCCAGGGTGTACAAAACCTATTGTCCCCATCGCAGACCATGCAACAATTTTGTTGTTATACCCTGTTAATATACTCCTCTTCTTTGGAGGCGAGCTGTTGCCATCCTCAAATATCATTATGTTGAAACAAGCATAGTTAAAAATGCAGATGAATAATGGCGAATTGTATACAACAATGACGGTTGTTGACAGAAGAAATGCTTCACTGTTCCCTACTGCACATCGCATAGAAACAAAAATCAATTTACCTAATACCAGCACAATTACAAGTTTGATCCCGGGTCTATCTCTTACTGCACAAGGCGCTTTCCGATGATCTATAGATTGTAAAAAATCCAACGTGTGGTTCAAGAGTTATGATTTTTTTCAAATATTAAATTTTGATCTAATGTAATTTGATACCAGATGACGTCATGACAACTGTGCTGTCTACATAATGAGGTTCAGTTGTCTGATAAGTTTCAGTGTTCAATTCAATTCCGGATTTTGTTTAATGTAGAGAAGAGTTGCATGGAAGAAGAAGAAGAAGAAACACAAAAGACAGAACAAACGTAGGAGGTGTTCGACTGAAGCCTGCCGTCGATTTCACCAAACTCTTCCTAACTTAGGATTAATCTTAGGACTTAGGACGAGTCCCAGCCTTGCACTGTAACATGTAAACCTTAAGATTAATCATAAGTTAGGGCTAGTTACTCGTCCTAACTCGAGATAGGATTAATCCTAGCGTTTCGTGAAATCGGCTGCTGACCACCTAAAAACAAGTCTGCGGGTAGTGTCACAGCCCCTTGCCCAATTGGAACAGAGATTATAGACCCAACATAACTAGTTTTAATATTACATATTTTACAATACCATCGCGCTTTCTATTAGTGCCCTGGTTATTGGGCCAATAACATTCCTGTAATGTTCCTCAGCTCCCTGGGGAGTATACAGCCCTGAGCTGCCGTGGCGCTCTGAAGGCTTTTTTAAGCACAATATCAACCTCGACCCTCGGTACCCATTTATACCCCTGGGTGAAGAGAAGCAATCATAGTAAAGCATCCTGCTCAAGGACACAAGTGTCAAGACCGGGATTCGAACCCACACCCCACTGGCTTAACCCCCAGAACTTGAGTCTGGTGCACAAGACCGCTTGGCCATGACACGCTGCAGATCGGTTTTGCTGAAACTGCTTCAAGATCCACCCTCTTGACTTTAAGTACATGATTTGTTCAATACATCAACTCATGCATTAATGCTCGCACATGTACCTAAGGTTTTAGTACTAACACTTTGACTGCTAATCCTGAGATTTCTTGGGACAGAGTAACCCCATAGTAGATGCTATGCCTGAGATTTCTCCAGCTAATTGTACAATGATGTGCTGCCCTCTGTAGGTCAAGATTTGAAAAGACAGTGTAAACAATTGCAGCAGTCCAAGTGTTAAAGCCAATAGGAGTAGGTTCTACCATATAGCTGTAACAAGCTCTATGGTTTGAGCGATAAAAATCATTTAAGTGTCTGTTAAGATGTTGCACACATGAGTCAACATTACTCTTTGAACTACGAGGATCAGGTTTCGCTATTGGCTCCACTAGCCTCGTCTTGGTTGTTCAATAGTAAATGCAGGAGATTTGATACCCATCTCAGGTATCCTCTTTAAAAATTGAGGCTTGCTAAGATTGAGCTTTTTACAGTCTCTGTAGGGAGTATTCTCACTGAGCAAGTGACTATGAGTGATGACAAACAAATCCGACCCGCAAACTTCAATATCAAAAGAATATCGGATAATTCTCAAGTTCCTTTTTGACTCTTCGTGCCACTGCGTGGCATGAAATATTGTATCAGGTATCGCATTTCATTTGCATTGTTTGTTCATATTTAGATTTGCATTTGAGACGGATATATCAAATTCTGTTCACACCCTCGACACCCGGTGACAGATAGGTCCATTCCAAAATGGCAACGATCCAAACGGAGGAGTAATTCTGAGCAAATATAAAAAGATTACTTGCAATGATTTTTAAAAAGGTTAGCAACTTCAACAGCCAAGGCACTCAAGGGAAGTGAAGAGGTATAGCGGACACATTAAGTTGATTAAAACCAACCGTAGGGGTAATGTCCCGATGTAAGCTGCATGATTGATGGGCTGGGAGTGGGAGTGTGCCTAAGTGTTCACACCTTTGCCATTAGTGGGGTAACATCAGATAATTATACTAATTACCTTTTTTGTTTGGCAGTGTATATTCTGCAAGCATTGAACATGTGCAGTGACTGTTTTGGGGGACTTGGACCTTTTATGAATATTTGACTTTTCCCTTTAAAAAAAACCTGAGAGCCCCAAAACACAAACACTAAGAAAAATATAAAAGTAGGAGTAAAAGTTTCCATAATAAAAGAACAATATTCTTACTATTTTGGGGGATGAAAAAAAAGACAAGAGGTAGTGAGGATTCATATGCAGAGAGTGTTGGTCAATAGGTGGGAGGCATTTCACTGAGCTACACAACTAGTGGTTGAAAACCCCTGAAATTTAGAGAGGGAGATATAAATTGTAACTTGTAAGTTTGCCAGCTTTACTTACTAGACTTTTCAGTAAAGCTAAAGCTTAGCTGGTGTACTTGCACTATATCCACTATATTTTAGACCGAGTAACTGTGGCACTGTACTCCTTTTAAACTTTTTTTTTTACATCTTCAGTCGTACTTGTGCCCCAGTGAACTCTGTCACTCGACCATTATAGGGCGATTTGCTATAATTTTCCCTAGACCCAGCCACAAAAAGTGCCCTAAATTACAAAAAGACAAAACAAAGTGGCTTGAAAATCGCCTACTGGATTCTCAATATGTCAAAGATGCAACATCAGACATTTAATTGTACTCTATAATAATTTTTTGTGCTCAAAATCAATGATTTTTAATCGATTTTGTTTGGTTGTTTTGTTATTCTGGGGAATTTTTCATGGCTGGGTGCTCTGAAAATCATAGCAAATCACCATCTATCACGTTCGAGTGACGGAGTTTCACTGGGTCACTAGTAGGACGAGAAGTTTTTTTTATTTACAAGGAGTACCGCCCCAATTACTGGGTCTCACTATTTTTTGTTTTAGCACCAGATCGCCAGTCAGTCACTGGAATAGTCAGTGTAGACAGCGGCTTAAAAACATTTTTTACTCACAACACAAGCAATGTTTACTTTTTTTAGTTACTTTTTACACAGACAGTTAATTTAGGCAGGTTTAAGTGAAAAGGGCAAATCCACATTAACTGTTCACACCTCTTGGAAATTTGACAGTGTACAACCTTGCAACTGTGCACACGTATGTACTGTCGTTCGGCACGATACGATGTCACTTGTCAGTACTCAGTGCACGGGTCGTGCGCGGTGTACACACGACCACGACAGGCAGTTCAACAGTTGACACATCTCTACCTACCATACCATCATGATCATACCCGGCCCACAAAACAGTGCTGTGCAATTTTTCCAAAACATTTCTTGACAGCCTTACAATTGTTTACATCATTTACCATTGAAATTCCACTTACGTTTTATATTTATGGCACTGGGAACTATTTCGAACCTCCTTCATAGAGAAGTAACCGGCAATTTAAAGGTATTTCTTGAGCACTTTGTTGCACAGAAACGGTGTAAACAAACCCGGCTGAATTTCCAGAATGTTTGTATGGCCCGCGTGCGCATGACAAACCATAAGCCATGTATCTGGACGACTTATACGTCTAGCTATCACATTTGAACGGCGCAACCATGGGATCAGTCTAGAGTTTGGGTGGAATTTTCCCAAGCACTTGGGGGCGTGCTTGCAATAGCATGGTCACCACCATTGATCTCAATAATATAGACCTTTCCATTGTTGATAAACAAACAGCGCTGGTTGGCATGGACCGCCGAATGTTAGTAAAACATTCAATAGTGATAACAGATGTTTTAACCAAATTCAACATTTTCGGTAAACTTCTAATTAAATAAAATACCTCACATGATTGGTTGCTTTGTTTCCAATAAATTCAACACTTATTTTGAATATTTGTGTAACATTGTTACTGTAGTTATCTGTTTTTGTTTTGCATTTATGGGTTCCATAGTTTTCCAACCTGGGTTGGCAAAAACTTGGGCTGTGACGTTGCAAAAGAAAGGTCTATAATGGAGATCAATGGTCACCACTGATCTCTATATGGGCGCACCACACATAATACACTCCCATAGGAACCAATGCTAAATGATAAATATTCAAAAATACTTTTAAAAATCGTGTAAGTCTCTCAGCCTCTTGAAAACCAAGCAGACAACTAAACTTCAGAATTCTTTTCCATTTTTGGCAGGTCAGCCGTTTGGAATTTTTGCTAGCGACCCCAGAAAAAAAAAACGAAAAGGAACTTTTTTCCCAAACTGACTTGCTGCCAGTTTTCGTGAAGCACTTCTCCACTTGCCAAGTAAAATAGGGCCAACTAAAACGCCTAAATTTATCAAGTCCCCCCAAAAGTTGAAACACAGAACCCCCAGGTTGTGATAGGTTCGTATAATTACACAATCTATTAATTGCATGACCCCCAAAACGTTATAATTCAAAATATATTGTGGGTACACAAATTATGATAATGAGCTTGGCGCATGAATATTTGTCCATTTAGTTTGGTGCACCCATATACTGTCAGTCTAATTATAGAGATCAGTGATGGTCACTAGCCGTATACGGCTCTAACCAATCACGGACGTTAATTTTTCTTCACTCTTGTGCAAATTAAACAATCTTTGCCGATACACGAAGATTATTATCAAGTAATGCACCACCATCGATTTAATTAAAGAAAATTACAATTTGGTGTCACATAATTTGGGGTGTTTTTTTAAATATATTTTTAGAATGGCTCAAGAAAAACATAATAGGCCTAATAAGTCTATCCAAGTTTAGGAAATGCTTTCGAAATAATAGGCCTATACGATGAATATTGACGCTAAACACCGTTTCACCACAGAACAATATTGGTCCATGGTTTCACTCACCTCCAAAGGGCAGAAGGTAATGTTGCAAGAAAAGTGTGAGGTTTCCCTCCACCTCCCCCCCCCCACCCCTCCATTTGGCAGCGAGAGGGGATTTTAATTAAAGTAGAGAGGGAATGAGGGGGCGGGATGAATTCCATTTTGTGTGTGCATCTTCTGAATGAATCTTCCACAAATGCAATTGCCCTTTGATTTTTTGGGGGGAGAGAGACCCTTCTAACAACAATCCCAGGTTAGACCTCACGTAACCTAGCAGTGTGGGTGGGTGTGATAAGAACAGAAAGGCGATGTATAGAAAAGAGGCTGTTCACTCCAGTGATATCTGACACCAGCAATCTGTAGATATTATTACCTCTTGGTAAGGCTTTGTATCTCTTACTTTTGACAAAGCCTTTAACTTAATTTGACTGAGAGAGGAAGCAACTATTTTCAATTCAACAAAATTCGTTTGTTGTGAAAAAAACTGCCGAAACACTCAAAATCAATTTTGGATGATAACAACATATGGTGGGCAACGGCAATAAGTCTCCGAACCAACAATGGATGTTGCACAAAAGTAAACGACAACAAAAGCTTCCTATGTTTATCGTACACTTTGGTGTGATCCCTGGTACGGCAATTTAAACGGCTTCTGAATGGCAATGGCATATTAACAAATATACTTGACAAACAGAGACCACCAACATAGGGTAGCTCAGTTGGTAGAGCACTGGCACATTAATCCGGATGTCGCAGGCTCAAACTCAGTTCTAGTTAAGTTTTCCGTTCAGCACTAAATTGAATATAACAAACAAAAGCGGGTTCAATAACTTTCTAAAAGATGATAGAAGTTTAGACGGATACATTTTCTCAGGAGCAAATACGAAGAATACTTCTAGATTTATGTTTTAACGTTAACCAACTTGCTTTTAATTGAAAAATTAGATTGAAGGAAAATTAGTTTCAATAGAAAAACCACTTGAGGGTGCCCATAACATTGGTCAGATTGAAAAAAACGTAATTAAGTTCCAGAATTGCTCATAAATTTCATGGCATTGAGACAGTCACGATGAAAAGCTTCCCTTGACATTTTTTTTTTAAATGCTAGTTTTAGATAAATGGGTAAAACATTATTTTAGATTTGATCTCGCAAAACCAAAAACTAGATTTTTCAAACAGTGAAACATGTAAGTGTTTTGGTTCACTATTAATTCTTTTCTTCGCGATGACCGATTGCACAGGTTTGTTTATTTGATGTAGGTTTTTTTTTATGTTGGGTCACAAAAAGTGCTGATACTGGTCTTTGTCAGTCACCAAAATGTTACCCGCGTGTATTATTCGATACAAACTGTCAAACATTAAAATCTAAAACAATTATTCTGTTCAACAAAATGAATTTCAAAAGAGAACCTTGAATCCATGCACTAAATCTCTTTTAGAGATTTTTGAAAGTTATTGTATTACTTTTCAAACAGCAGTAGTCCAAAATACATCTTTTTGTTAATAGTAAGACGCTTCTATGGGAATCTTATTAGGAAAGCCAATGCACTTATTCGAGTTTCTATTTTAATGGCAAATGTAGCTTTCTCACCTTTTTGCCCTGGTGCTGTATCGCATTGGTATGCAGAGGATTCTCTGAGTTATTTCTGGCAAAATGGACTTCCTTTGAAAATGGAGCGGCAAAAGGCAATCGATAAGGTGAAAATATGTATGTTAACAACACGACTTCATAAGTATTAAATGTCATAGCGCTCTATTCAAAGCGACAAGCAAGGCGACATCAAACTCTCTTGAGCTGATCCGCGCCGTACGCTACTCGTCACACCGCCGCTCGGTCACAGGCATGACGGGCCCACGTTCTCAGCGCGGCACACCTTCTTCCCAGCCCATCTCCGCGGACTTACATCTCTAAACAATATTCCCTCGATTGGAAAATTGATTTCTGGCGAATATGGAACAACGACAATCCGACTGAGGAAGAAAAATGCGGTGAGTTTGACCATTTTCATGCTCCCATCAGAATCAGAATAAGACGTGGAACTAAAAGACTGATGGAAAAGTTTTTGTGTTTTGTTTGATGATGTAGCGTCTGGTTGCACGGGAACGCCAAGGCCCCTGTTCCAGTTTCCATTTGTTAAAATCGATGTGCCTAGATCCGCAGACGGTTTGTCCTTTAATAATAAATGACAATAGTAAGTGAATATAACATCACGTGTCTACATACGTCATTATTGGGGTTAATTTGTCACTTGCACAACATCCAAATTGCAGAGTACCCGCTGTACATGTTGCAAACAATTGTTATTTCAGTCTCGCGTCAGAATCGTGAGCTTGCCTCCCCGGCTATAGGTGGCTCATTTTGTAAAGAAAGGCAGAAGGTGAGTTTCTTGGTGGGATTTTCCCGCCTCATTTTGTTTCGGTTTGATTTAAGGGAGGGTATTCCTGTGGTAATTACTCCAAAAATGTATGAACATAAAAACTTACTTGGTTAGAGGCACTGCAGCTGTTGATAATGTAATGACATTTTGAGAAACGATTACCCTTAAAGGAATGTGATTTTATTTAGAGAAAGGAATTCAAAACAATTTTAATCTGAGAAACGTTTCATATGCCCACATGAAATGTTTCACAGATTGTGTGTTCCAATTGCGGATTTTTCTTCCTGCGTTGACATGACCGCTCCATATTTTCGGCGATATCTCAAAAACTTTACAATATTTTGAAATGAAATTTTTACGTTAGTTTTATTGCATCATTCTACACTCTATGTAGGATTAAAACAATTGAACGGTTCCAGAAACCAAAGGTATTCTTTGCCTTTAAAACTAAACGGTATCCTGCTATCCGACGATTTACCATGAGCTTGAGCTTTGGTTCTGCTTAAAATTGGAAGAGTTCTTCATGATAACAAATTAAGGATCTGCTCATGGACAATTACAGCTGTATCCAAAGAGCTCAGTTAAATTTGTACAGTGCAAAAAATTAACTGTTCTTGGGCTTGGTTATTATTTAATTTGAAAATTCCCAACCATCTTCCTACCGCGTTTAAAAGAAATGCTGTGCTACTTTTTCCCCATCTTCAAGAGATTTACAGGGAAATTACTAAAAAAATTTAATTAGATTTTTTGAGGAAATTAGAGTTGTGGGGTATGATTTAATATAAAGTTTCATTTCAGCGACCTGTTTACAATTGTGCGTCCGTGACTGTCGAGAAAAAACGAGACTAAATGGTGACGATTTTAAGCTGTCAGACAGATCTTGTTAACTGGCACGTTAAAACGATTGTCCAGCTGACCATTGCTTCAAAAATGATTCAAAATTATATTTTTCTTTAAAATGAAACAACACCTGGCAAAACGATGTCACGGATACTTGGGAATAATAATATACTTTCAGTCACTGGTAAGTTATTTGTTTGTAACTTGGAAGTACATGTTTTCCGTAAACGATGATATCTACTTTTTTTCTAGTTTGTATAAACACCCCTCAAGCACGACGTCACCGAAAACACCTAGGCCATCCAGTCCAATTAGGTCAAACACAATTTTGTGATGTATTTATTTTCCAATAAATAGAATCCTCATGGAAGTGGGAAGATAATAATTATTATAAGTCTCTATAGCATCACGTTATGGTGAAATATACCACTGTATTCGATACTAATTTCAGTGCAAAATTAAAAACATTACGTCATTGAATGTCAATAGGAAATGAGTCTGTATATGTTATGGACGGATTTTTTTTGTCACGTTCAACGTCGTTTTGACTGAATGTCAAAAGTGAACACACACAAAATTCGCAAAAATGTACAGACCTATTTATTTGAAACGTGACGTCATTCTCGTGTTGTTGTTAGTGTTGTTTTTTGGGGGGAGGGAAAAATTTCGCACTGGAAGGATATTAAATACAATGGCGTTTTACACCTTAATGTGAGGTTAGAGACTTGTAATTTCTATCCACTTTTGTAAAAAAACCACTATGTTTTGGCGATTGGGGACATCACACAATTGAATTTTAACTTGGAGCCCTTTATAGAAACTGGTCCACTTCAACTTGCAAACAATAACGTTTGCCTTGACAGCTTACGGCCTCTCTCACGCAGCCGTGTATCCATGCATCTCGTTGAAGGGTAAATGACCAAGCCTAAAACAATTAAATTAAACAATTACATTTGAAGTTTGACGTTTGAATATTTTGAATATTTTGAAGTGTTTCAACAATGTTTGTGCTGGTACGCTACTTACTCAACTCGAGTAGGGCATCAAACATATTCTTATTGGCGGGTAAATAACTCCAACATATGATTATGTGGCAGAAACTAAATAAGGTCAAAGGACTTAACCGATCAATTTTAGCCAGGAAATGAACCTTTTCACGACCGGGCTTTTTTCTTCTTTCTTCTTCTTCTTCCCCCTCGTTTTTTTTTTGCTTTGTTTTAACCAACGGGGACCGGGGACCGGGGCCAGGGGCACATAGGCTAGTGCCCCCTCCGTATTTTCCAAAGTTCTCGAGCGATTAAAATAAATTGTCACAAATGCTTATTTCAACAGGTTCTTCATGCAGACGTAAATAACAAATAATGATAAATATTGGGAAAATCCGGAAGATTTCGTGGTGGTCGAATGCAGCATATAGTTGTTGTTGTTGTTGTTGTTGTTTTGTTTTGTTTGGGGTTTTTTTTTGGGGGGGCACAGTGAGCCACCGGTCCTGTTAACTAAATTCAGATTTAGTATTTTAAACCAACAAGTTGTTTATAATACCATTCTTAAAATTATATAGGATTGAATGTGGGAAAACTTCAAAGGAAGTTTGATATTCGGTGATTGCAGAAAAAAAGTCAAATCGTATTATTTCTTTGGTGAGTACCGTGGCAAATATCAAAAAGAGCAACATGGCATTTAGGACCCGCGAAGCATACGGTTTCGCATGTTGCCTTTTTCCCAATCAACAAGCTGGGAAAGTCACACCGCTAAATGCATTATCCTCAGCCACCATTACAGATTTTTGTGTTCAATTCAGTGGCCTTGCTCGCTGGGGGAAAAAAAGTCCGAGAGTGATGTAGAAGATCTGTGAGCATTATTGTGAGTGTGACACGAAATCAAGCAAAGACACGCTTTAAATCCGAAAGAGTTCTCGAACTCATCCTGCGCGTTACATTGCCCGGTAAATCAATTTGCACGCGTCAAAATACATATCCTTGCCGGGGGAAAGAAGCGTTCGATTTGGCATGCAGCTCCGGCCTGACCACCTGCACAGACCAATCTCCCACGGAAATTCACTTTGACACTTTGGCAATACACTGTGATTATTTTTGAAGACGGCAAAACGAATTCCATAGTCTTGTCTCGAGGTGTTTATTTTTTTCCCCTCTTACTTTTCCTCTGGCAAGATATAAAGGCGAATTGGCGTCAACTCATCCACTTGTAATTGTGTAATTAAAATCTTCTTTTTTCTTTCATTGACCTCTTTTAAAGCATTTCTTTCTAACATCTTTGAGATTGCGTAAACAGGCATTAGACCCGTGCGTAGGCCTGGGGCTTCTGTAAATTGAAATGGATGCATTAACACCGCACGTGCGCCGCTAGCATTGCTTGGCATAGCCTTTATTCGGGTTTTACGTCCGTAAATACATTTTGGGCGCGATTTAACAAAACGGCCAGACAGGGAGTGATGTATGGTTCACCCGATCTGCAGCTCCCCCCCCCCCCCCCCCCACCGGTGGAGGGCAAGGAACTCTTGAGGTATAAACCGGTCAATGCCATGCGACTCCGTCCCGTCCAGAGGTTCAAGGGACGTACGGCTACTCACTTCAGCCCCAAAGCGCTCAAGTCCAAGGGTACTTAGTGGCGTCATCAGTCGACAAAGATAAAGTGTAATCCATGTATATCAAATACTGACTTGGTGGTGTCAATATTTTGTGTCGTCCATTATGTACTGTTACCCATACTGGCACAGTACATGTACATAGTGTCATGTAAACAGTGTGTAAACAGTGTACACAATAAACCTAAGCGTGTCTAACTTTAGAACCGACTTCAGACACGGGAGTTGAATTTGATCGGGTTTACGAACCATGAGTTCGACTTAAGTGCTCTGTCTGAATTACTAAGTGTCTAAGCGTGGTATACGATGCCATTTATGTAGTCCATATCGCAATGGATATTTGGGGGTATTTATTCCCATTAAGTTATTAATCCTTCTGTGATACAGATCGCCTTTGCCAACCCACGCATACGTTGAACGGATAGCAGGTACCTTCTTGGTCTGTTGGTAAGGCTTTTAATGTAGTCCAGTGGTGGGCCTAATGGACATTGCCCGTAATGGCAAAAAAGGTAGTCTAAACACGTTTTCAACATCACTTTGCTGATGGGTTGTTTTGAACAGGCCTTCGGAATTTAAGAATTGGAGCTCCACCAATTATACCCGCCTTGGTTTTGACCTACAGGACCATATCTCCAGCATGTAGTTTTGTTCAAATTCTCCGTATACGCACTATGGTTGTTTTGAATGCTATATTTTTGGTTTTACGCTATACACCGGTGTGTGAAAGCCACTGTACACTCAATGCTTCCAGAGTAATGCAAGGGGGAAAACCCACCATACTCCTCGGGTGGGATTCGAACACGAGACCCCGCATTCTACCGCGTATATATTTATTCTTTATCCCAAATTCAACTCAATAAAAGCTATAGTAGTGATTATTTTGTACTATTCTCGAGTTCATGTCGACGTGAGGTTGATGATAAAATGCTCCCTCATACAATTACTAGGTCTGGTTCATGAACCCAGTGTATTTAGTTCCCGAAGGATGAACCCCCAATGACAGAAATCCATGGGTATTAGTCTCGTTTCAAGCAGCAATGTTTATTTTATTGACGACTGTCTGTCGTACACCACCACGTGGTACTTAATTAGATAACCGATGTACTCAATCCATAATTCTCGCGATACTACACATGAACTGGGGGGAAAGCGCCAGTTTCAATGTTGACCACAATGTCTTATGCCACTTTTTTTTAATTAAAAAAAGTGGTATCGTATTGATCAGATATGGATTAACCCGGGATTTTATGCATCATGGTAAACAAAGCGTTAATTGTGCATTGTAAACCCACAAAGTCATACCCAAAGAATAATTGGTTTTCTCAAAATTGACATTGGGTCTCGTAATAATTGGAAGGAAGGGGTGGGGGGGAATCTCAGAGTTGTAAGTACTCAACATGTGCTAAGCACAACTGTGTCTCGTAGGTGACCATGCAGACATAACGCCGTTTGATATTGCTTGTGACTGGCTCCCTGCTAAGTTCTATTAAGCAAGTATTGTACAGTGTTAAGCACTATTTCTCACTAAGCAGGAATGTGGGTGGGCCTCTTATAATAATAGCATTGCAACAACTACGACAGATTCTTACATTCAAATACGCTTAGCAGAATCTCTGATTGTTCACATAGCCACATATATTTTTCAGATAACTGTAACCCAAACAATATTGTAGAATAATAGCTTACTGTTTTGTAAACTGTTTGCGTGCAGAATATCTAGAGAGAAAAAAGTGGGGGGGGGTATTAGAAAACATTTTGACCGATAACAAATTACTGTACCTTCACAAGTTACGATTCTATACATGTATTCGGAATTCCGACAAAAGTTAGAATCACCTCATCCCTGAGTGGTCGAAAAAGGTTTTTGTTTTTTAAGTTTCTGGTTTTTGTTTTCTAAAGCTATATAGTTTGCAAAATAAAAATTGCATTACTCAGGCACGATGCTGTCACGACGTTTCTAAAAAAGATTTATCTGTTTATTTTAAGTGATGAACGAGTAGCACTAAAGCTCCATAATTTAATTTTTTGTCTCTTATTTATTACAAAAAAGAATAGGCCATCCCTTTTGTTTCAGTAATTTCCTTGCTTGTTGGGATTCCAAAGTTCACATTTTGACTAAATTCCATCTGTCAAAACCCAATAAACATCACCAACATTCAAATGAATTGAACATTAAAGCGTAAAAGGGGTTATATCAACTCTAGATCAAACTTGACCTGACAGTTTTTTTTGTGTTTTGTTTTAATGTACATATTTATACCTTAACATCGATTTATCACAATGCCGGCTGTAACCAGAGGGGAACAATAATGAATGACTTCACACATCACTGGAAATATTGACAAACACATTTCCATTCATCCCAAAACAGATGCTTTCTGAGGGATACACAAAAAATACCACTGGAAGAACCATCTGTGCTTAAAGAAACGGTTCTCATGCATCTACTTATACAGCTTGGAAGCTTTATTAAAATGATTTTCTCATTTATTTCGTGTTTATTTTCAGGTGGTAGACAGGGTGGTTGAAGTCTGTTGGCGACCATATAAAACGGTGCAAACATTTCGTCGACTTGTACTAGTCTAGTGTCACCACTCCCGGAGCTGCTTTTACTCACCGGGCGAAATGAGATGTTAACTCCCTATCTTTGATGCGGGAGACAAAACCCAGCCTTTGATGCCCGCAACTTATCTGACTGTGGATTCCCCCGGAGGGAGACTTGATTGCGATAACATCAGTGGGAGCTGCTCCACAACGGTAGAAGCTTATGACAGTTGCGTTCAACGCTAAGCCTTGGACAATCTGGGGAGAGAAGTATAGGGGGGAAATATCATAAAATGTTCAAAAGCCACGTTGTGTGACCGGAGTCTTACACCGCTTGCTGTAAATACAAGGTTTTGTTCATTCTGTCAGCGGAACTCTTGCAATGACTGCCCTCCGCATCATCAGAACTCTCAAGTATTGACGAAATATCGGATGAAATCAATTTGTTGTGACAACATCTTGAGGATTAATGACCGTGTGCTGCGATTGTTGGATGCGTCCAAAGTGGACAACAAGGCGCCTGGGAGACTAGTCCAAGACGGACAATTTCAATAATATTTCACAAATTACCAATCTTCACAGGAGTACACCATTTGTAACACTCGAGGGATCTCATTCTTTCTCCCGAGATCTGGATAGTGTGACGTTGTGTCATACTTGAAAATATAGTTCGGTAGTTCATGCTTTGATATCACGAGACGAGGCACTGGAACTGTGGAGTGGCGATTTGATTAACTTGGATATATTTGACAGTGTGTAAAGTCCAACAACACGTTCTTGTGAAGATACTTTTAGCAACCTACGCCTAGCATCATGGCGACTGCGACCACCGCCTATCCGTACTCGCTTTTGGATAGCACCAGCCTACCACCGGTCAATTCTACTTTCTTAGTGACCAGTGTATTGGATGCTAACTCCACGAACTCTTCGTTGATCACGGATGATTTTGACAGTGGCCGGAACAGGAGCGTCCGCATTGGTTTCGGTTTGAATATTTACCTGACCGCGACGCTGTACGGGATCGTCTTCGTGCTGGCCATCGTCGGCAACATCCTCGTTCTGGTCACGCTGGCCCAGGACAAGCGAATGCGCACGGTGACCAACATGTTCCTCCTGAGTTTGTCTTTTAGCGATCTTCTGTTTGGTATATTCTGCATGCCGTTTACGGTGGTTGGGAACATGCTGGGACGATTTGTCTTCGGGGCAATTATTTGCAAAATCGTACCGTATATTCAAGGTGAGTGAACGTTGCTACTTGCCCCTACTACTAAGGCCTACTTGTTTTATGTGGCGGTCTTTGATAGGGGCTGGGCATGATTGTAACCCCATTCTGGTTTGTAAATGCACACAGCCAGTGGGCCGTATCTAAACATGATAAGGGAATCTATACAGACAATCCAACAAGAGCCTGAAAACTCATTCACAAGCAAGTCATTGTCAATTGTCCTTCATTGTAGGCTATAATCACACAATTATTTTGCTTTAATTAAGTACGAAATTTGAGTACCATTGTATGAACCCCCCAAAATGTATGACACCCAAACGTGTAGGATTGAAAAAAGGAAAATTAAACATACAATTTACATATGCCTATGCCGCTCGTCTCAGTATTGTCAGCACTATTTCGAACCATTTGAAAGCAACCCCATCGTGGCCATCATCAAACTATACCTTGGATTCTATAGACATTTCACCTCTTTACGTTTGCCGTCTGGAAACCCCCCCGTCTACTGACTGTAGTCACCAAACATACCAAGCCTTTCACCGGTAATGTCTGCACAAAACCATCAACCTGCAATGAATATATCAATGTGATAAAATCAATTTAGCTATTTCTGACCTAAATACCGGCATTCAATTAGAGCAGCGTGTCCAAATTGGGATGGCGTGAAATGTAATTTCGTTGCCGGGAGTCCCCAGACAAAATATTCAGCCAATTGGAGGAAACATATAGAGCGCCGCACGTAATCCCAGTGTGGAATCTATACATCATGTTTTGACTATCATTGCCCGGTTGCGTTTATGTTGTTGACGCGTTTATGCTAGATTGGTTGGACCTGCCACTGTTCCAGACTTAAGTCGGCTGTTAAACTCATTCATCCACTTAATGTTAGATTGATTGCCATTTCCGTTGTCTTGTAACGCAACGCTGGCTTAAAACAGGTGCATCACCAGGTACCTTTTGTCTTTAACCGCCACACAGCTTCCTGTGGTAACCTTTTTATCTGTGTGTTTCAAATTGTGTTGATCGCATTTTTTTTTTCGAGTGAAGTTATCGAACTCCGTAACTTTAAAGGTCAATAGCCTTTCGAAGTTCAGTCTTTATGAAGATATTCTAAGCAGGACACAAATCGTGTTTACGCGAGTAGGTCACCAGCTAAAATGCCAAGCAAAGTACGCTGCACGTGATGACTGGTTCTCTCCTTCCTCTATGCTGAGGGGTTAAATCTGTTAAGCTAAGAGCTTCAGGTAAACGGAAAACGCCTTAGAATCCTGAATGTTCATGTTGCCTTATGGTGTGGAGAAGAAACTCGCGCTGTAACGGGTCTCAATGTTCGGATAAGAGCAAGACTTATACACAGTCAAACATGATAATGTTTCGACTACAGGCAATGGTGTTGTAATCAAAGTTATCAAGACAAATGCTTTGATGCAAAGTTTAAACAGATCAAATTCAAGACAGTTTAATGTTGCTCTGCGTTATACGTACGTACCTTTATCAAGCCGCCATCTTGTTTCTTCTCCAACATAAATCAGTGTTGCCAAAAACCGAGGCAGAAGAGAGATCACTCTGCCCCGCCCCACTTCGATACTGTTACTACACGGGATACAATAAAGTCCGGATTTACTCAGGGCTCGAGATGGGTGGGGGTGAAACACAAGACCGCCGGGCTTGTAGCTGAAAATGTTTACTGGACCCTTTTTTTCCCTTTATTTTTTTACAAGACCAGAATTGAAATGAGAAAGAAGAAAAAAACACAGTTCAAACATTTTACATGTTTTTATTTGAACAAGCACCAGAACAGAAGATTTATCTATAATTTCTATTATGGGCGAGAATTCTCCAGTACTCAACAGAATTGAACGACCTTTTTATCCGACTGAAAGTCAACGTTTCAACAAAAACACAAGACCACCGGACTTGTCCATCCACTGAGTCAGGAGTTTTAATCATTCGCCTCGGGTCTGTAGTCTAGTGTCAATTTCGAGCCCTGAGTATTTAATACCCATCTGCAAATAAACAAACAAATCAATAAGAGATCATGCCACGAGAAAACAACATATTTAATTGTAGAATTCACAAACAACTACAAAGCAATGTATTCACCGTTCCTTGCATACAGTTTTGATATTACTTTTTAAAACAACCACCAGATTTTAAAAGAAACAACAGCACCAGATTTTTAAAAGACTGTCTGATAAAACGCTGCCTATTTATGATTAAATTATATCTGTTTGCGTAGCTTCATTTTGGTGATTAATTGGAAAAAGCGATAGGTATCTTTTCACAGAATGATTGGTAAATTTCCAACGGCTTTCATTAACTCGACGCTTCGTCACAAACTCATCTAATTAGTGTTTATAACCGAATAGCCAGAGGCAATTTGGTAACTGAATAGACCATGTGACCCGTGACATCACATGTTTAGAGAAGAGTCACAGAGCCTGGACTTTCAGCAAGCACGATTTGTACTCAAAAGCATTAAATCTTACGCTTTTTGGAGATTGCACTGTCTAATTGTTTTACCAATTTTTAATAGGGCCTAGACTACAGAGGAGCATCTCAAAACTAGTTCAGCTGTTATTTTTTATAATTGATGTGGAAATGACACACAATGACCAGTGCAGTATCTTGTCCTGTCAGAAAGGCTCTGGAATGTTCACGGGCACTTTTTTGTAAACAAAGGTTTCCTGTCGCATACAATGGTCACAGTTGGTTTGGGTTGAGTCTGATTTTGGCCTTGATTCGCACAGATTTACACAGGCCTTCGGCCTAAAGAGCTGTGTAGCCGGACGTGAAGAGAGTAGAACCGGAGACCCACGATGGCCTTTTCCAACTTGTCATGAATTTCTAACGTTTTCCTTTATTTCTTTGTTTTTGCTACTCTCCCGAGGCTGGCAAAATTCCAAACCAATCATAAGCGATGGGTCAGCATGCATTAATATATGCATTGTGATTGGTTAACCTTTCAGCTGATTATTTATGTGCATAAAAATGTTTTGAATAATTTATGTTTGAAATTTAATGAATAATTCAACAACAACAAAATCCGCAAAATCAAGCTAGGGTACGCGTGGCTTCGCCATGCAAGTAATTGGCGCATTTAATCTCACTTTCCTGACGCGTCGCAGTTACAGAGCTTTGTGTAAGCCACGGAGGCCTTAACGAAAAGCTAGTTTCAATTCTCTAGAGAATTACTTTCGTCTAAACATACTGTTTGAGTCGAGGTTGGGGTTGAAGATCCCTCAAAGCACTTTGCTTAATATTTCGATTGCCGCATTTACCGATTATGAACGTAGCAACCGAATCACTGGCCAAACTGTTTTGCGTAGTATTGCTCCATGGTTGTATTCACGAAAGCATAGAATTGCCCATAGACCATAGAATTGAGGTTCCACAGAATGGTTGTATGGCGTTCAAAACCCCATTGATGTTATACCTTTAGAGACATTAAATTTGTCTATGTTTCAGTTCACATTCAAGCAGACGGTCTGTGCTTGCTGTGCGTGGTAACGGAGCCACCCTTTGCAGAATTTCATCTCATAAAAACTTATTATTCTATTCGCATATGGCACTTGCCGTGTGTTTTGCAAGCAAAAGAGTTACACATGCACGCATAGGACTGACGTTAACTTTGCCTTTGATAGGTGCTCTTTATCAATTATGCTTGGCAAGTTAATACAGCAGAAATTGGCAGACAACCAGTCAATAACATTCATGTCAGGGCTTTTTGGTTGGTAACCCTCTCTGCTCAGCTAAAAAGTTGGTCCTTTATAGTTCCACGTTACCTATATTGCAGGTATATCAGTCACGGTGTCGGTGTGGACCATGGTGGTCATATCGCTGGAGAGGTACCACGCCATCTGCAACCCTTTGTCGTCACGTGTCTGGCAGACAAAAGCGCATGCTTACAAGGTAGGTTTCGACGACTGTGCCTTTGAACTGTCCGCAACCTGGGATCACAAAACAAAAAGGGGAGAAGCCTGAGACTTGTGTGTGTTTCTCAGCAGACTGTGTGTGATTCAGAAAGAGTAGAAAAAGGAAAAGTAATGAAAATTTGTTAACAGGCCATGGTTCAGCCCCGGTCTTGGGGACAACGCCCCCCTCACCTTCCACCGAGAGATTGGGAATAAAATCGTGATAAATTAGTAGTTAGGTTGGGAGAGGGGCTCATGGCTAAACTGAGGCTACTGAAAAAGTTGGCATGTATGGGTATTGGACAAACATTAATAAGAACCAATTCACTGTGCGGCAAATCTCAATGAGGTTTTGAATTTGATAAAAGTCAAACATATGGATTTTTCCCAAAACGATTTTCCAAGTGAAACTGTTGATTGCCAATTTCCTGGCATCGTGTATACTAAGCCAGATGGAACAAGTCTTGTTGCCGCATGACTACAAGAAACCTGTTATAATGTTATAATTCGTTTACTTGTTACTCATGCAAAGAATACCTCCTCTATTGGCAACTTAAAAATATAAGAAGTTGTAGCATACTTTAAGTACTAGTTTGTTTTTCGATCACCCCCATCTCTCTCTTAATAGTCTGGTGTTTTTCCGTATTACTGCGGGTATCGTGACTTGATATAGTGTTTCCCCTTAAATTTGCTATAGTTTTTTTGCTTGCTTGTTTGATTGCTAACTTTATCTTTTTTGTAACAAGACCATCATTGAAAACAGCCTCTGAGCTGGAATAGTCTACGATATATAAGTATGTTTTAATAGCTACATAAATCCATAAATATTGTTCCTAAATCCTTTACCCGGAGAGTATAAGCCATATAGTGTATATATGGCTTATACTCTCCGGGTAAAGGATTTAGACAACCAGACACCCATCTGTCTAATAGACAGAGGGGTGTCTGGTTGTCTTTTTGGATACCCTGTTTTGGACACCCAGTTTTTAAATTTCCAGCAAATTTGGACACCCTTTTCTCAAATCCTGGCTATCATGGTCGGTGCGAGTGTTCGCTTTGTCATCCAAAATACTTATTATGTGTATTTTTTTCATTTTTATTTCCCAAATGCTTTATAGGCCATTGTTGGGGTGTGGATGGTGGCTTTGTTTCTCAATCTACCAGCGGTAATCTTCAGCAAGTTATTCTCATTCAACAGCGGCACGGTCTTCAGATGTGACGAGATATGGCCTGCTACAATGTATCGAACAATTTATAGGGTGAGTTTCGAGGCGATCACTTTAGGTTTCTATTTTTCAAAGGTCAACTACTGGGAAGGTAATCATGAAAAGGGATTATGTTCAATCTGACTGGCAAAAGCACGGTCTTTAGATGTGAGATGTAGCCTGCTGCTGCACAGTAGGCCCCCTAACGAACAATTTATAGGGTGAGTTTCGGGTGTATCGGTTCAGGTTGATTTTTCAAATGTCAAATCGGATGGATAATCGTAAAACCGGATTATTTTCAATCTGACTGGTTACTGGTTAAAACCAGCACTAATCCTCTCGAGAAATATTTCTGCCTATTCTGTGAAATGCGTGTGGATAATAAAGCTTTTGAAGAACACCAACATATACCGTATTAAGTCGCTTAGGTCGACTGCATAAAATGAAAGAATTATGTGAACAAAATTCCTGATCAAACATAAGCAGTTATTTGTAGTTGTCACTTAAACACGGTAGCACCGACTTTAATGAATTTTTTCAGGGGTTACTCATTATGATGTATTTGTTAAAACACTAGAGGATGGGAATGAGTTAAGTTTACACCAACGAACAATGAACAAATAATGAAAATAAAGTTATCTCTTGTTGATTAAAGGTAACAGCAAACATCTCACTCGACTTCATTATTTTGAAAGTCAACTCTCACTTACGTAGAAATAATAATCATTTGATATTGGAGAAACATAAACAAAACTGCAAATGAAAGGACGCATCGATTATCTTTTAACATTCGCTTGAATGGCAGCTGCCTTTATGATCATTAATTTCATAACAACAACTGTATAAGACTGCGTATGAATATTATAAGGTTTTTGTATTAAAAGTGTGCGAGAAATGTCGTGGCATTGCAATGCCATTCATGCTTTATTGAACTTGTTTTGGAATAGTTGTTGGCTAAATGTTTAATCATGTGAACATACTCATTTCTAAATTGACGTTTCATACAAGAAATTTGAAAAATGAATATTATTTGAGTTTACCTACACGAAGACGTGTGTTAAATATAATGCTCAGTGCTTTCCCGAGCCCTGTGAAAGTGGGATTCGGACCCACAACCTTTGCCGTTCTACAGCAGGTATCTTACCACAAGACCACTGAAATTGACCGGCAGCTAGAGGCAGGTCGAACCCTACACTGCACACACAGGGGGTGTTAAAATTGACACCATGGGTGTTGTCACAGACACCCAAGAAAGAATCAAAATTTACATCATAGGGTGTCAAACAAAAAACACCAATGTAATTGTGTTGACAGAAATTAGTGTTATTTTGTGGTGTAAATATTGATTCCTTTTTTCTTTAGCCTATCTATGTTAAAACACCCAAGGTGTCAATTTTAACACCCCAGTTGTTGCAGTGTATATTAAGAGCAGTGCGTACCACAACGATTTTTAATAGAATGCTAAATTTGTACCGGGGATGAGGAAAATTAATTTCGTTGTACCCATACACCGATGTGTGTTAAGCTAATTCAGAATTTTCCCGGAAAATGAACACTTAACTTTCCGGTTAATTTGTCTACCAAGCTGAACAACGTGCATTTCTCCTACGTAAAATGGAAGTTGCAAATGGGGTTTTTTTTTAGTGCCCAGTTTCAAAGAGCTGCTTAAGCATCACGTGGTGCTAAAACATTTTATGCTGAGCAGTCATAGTTGGTACACGTGGAACGGTATTTTGGATGATAACCTTATTCTCATAAGCGTAATTTTTCTGTGCTTGGCTACTTTTTGTACTTTAGCAGCTCTATAAAATTGGGCCCAACTTCATAGAGCTGCTTAACGGTCGATTTTGTGCTTACTGCGCGATTTCCATTTCATACCGCTGCTAACCTTCCAGTGCTTACTGTATGAAAATGATTGACGTAACAATGCAAATCCATGGTGAACGCGTGAGATGGCTGCCTAATTTTCTTGCTAACCTGTGAAATACACTTACACACTTACGCTTAAGCAAATTTTTCTGCTATAGTAAGCACAAAAAAATTACCTACCGTTAAGCAGCGCTATGAAATTGGGCCCAGATAATGCGATACAAAGTATATACTCCTTTCAATGGCATTCGTGCCAAACCATTTATCTGGCTTATGGTAACTAGATTCACACAGTCTGGGTTTGAGCATTGTCAAACTCGGTCATAAACAACATCTGATCTGCGGTGGCTATGGCTGTACAGGTGTCCGAATCAAACAACTTCGGGTACGGCTGTGGCTACTGGCTACGGCGGCATTGTTGACGAACATGCCTTTTTAGTGATCAGGCTATTGCCACTGCCTATTAAATTCATTTAATTCAGACAGAATCTACCCTAATAATCATTTGTGCAGCAGTCTTGGTTTGTTCTTCCATTCAAATCTATGTAACTAAACCGAGGCTGGACTGATTATTTATAGTCTGGTTCCTTCTGAGATATATGGCAATTAAACACTGACTGTGTATACAAACGGAAGCTGACAAATTGAATATTCACTATGGCTTATTCCAGATGTGTTTATTTGTGATTCTAATGGTGGCTCCACTCTTCACGATGATCACTGCTTATGGCCTTATCATCAAGGAGCTACGAAGAGGCATGAAGCTTGAACAATGTGGAGCTGATAATGGTAGGTCCCAGGGCAGGTAGTGGTCGGATATTGGCCCAGTTTTAATTCAGAGGGGGAAAAGAAGCGCAGGCACCATTCGAACCCGAATGACATGGATTTTTCCCCCTTTCATTTTGAACTATAAGTTATCACATCAAGGCAAGATGGGGAAGTAGTCTGACACCTTGAGGTTTATATGGAAAATCATACCAAGGCTAGATGGGGAACTAGTCTTGCACCTTGAGGTTTATATTGGGAAATCACACCGAGGCTAGATGGGGAACTAGTCTTGCACCTTGACGTTCAAATTGGAAAATCATACCGAGGCTAGATGGGCAAGTAGTCTTGCTATTCGAGGATGTTAACAGAGTTGTTGTGATTAAAGACGTATTCATAAAATAAGTACTGGTTAATACATCTTGATTAGTGATTAATGCTTTATATTTTAAATGATGATTTGCATTCGCAGAGAAAAGGGAGAACGGGATAGCAATGAAAAACATGGGAGATGAAGCCTCTTGTAGCCTCAATGAGAAAAAGTTTAAGAAAGCTGACAAGAAACCAGCGGCCACGATGCGGAGCACCTCCACCAGCGGGGCCAAGAAACGCGTTGTCAAGATGCTTATCGTGATCGTGGCGCTGTTCTTCATCTGCTGGACGCCGTCTTGGGTCGGCAACATCTGGATCATGATCTCGGAGAAGAGCGCCAGCGAGCACTTCGGCCGGGCCGAGGTTACCATCTTCAAGCTGATGACGTACGCCTCGGCCTGCGTCAACCCGATCGTCTACTGTTTCATGAATAAGAGATTCCGACAGGGCTTCCTCAATGCGTTCTCGTGCGGCCGGAGAGGGCGCGCGGGGGACCGCGCCACGGCAAGCGGTGACGTGAGCCGATTCCAGTCGACACGGCGCACCAATGTGGCGCGGCCTAGCCCAACAAATTACACCAACGTCTCGTCGGACTCTTCGGTGTAGCTTGGCGACAGGAGAGGCTTCTAGCCGGCGTCTCTTCCTTGGTTGATCGAGTAGGCAATTTATCCGGAATTGGGTCATTTTTCGGCCACATGACCATTCTAATAAGATGGTCAAAGATAAAAGTGATCTATAGATTTGTGTCGAGCCATCAGCACATTTTCATCGTCTTTTAGATTCCCATCACATTGAACTGGACATCTTCAAAGTCCACTTCATTGATATCTTCATGGGGTATATTTCATTCGAGCTTGTTTTACATAAAATTAGAAGTTACATGAGTGGTAAAATATCCGTTTTGAACTTCTAATTAATGTCAAACAATTAGTTTGTGAACGAAATTCAGGTAAGAATGTATGCTTTAATAAATTTAGGCGCAGGAGTTATGAAATAACTTTTTATACGCAGGATGTATTCGATGCACTGTGGTGTCGATAGTTGGCGGTGTTGGCGGTTTTGAACCACCGTAGAATTTGATCGCAAAGATTTTTAGACTGGGACCAGCAATCTTGCATGGTCTGCATATTTCAACACCAAACCTAAACATTTGCTATTATAAAGATTGCTTGGTTTGGCGAATCCATTTGATTGTCTGTTATCATTACGTACCGATATAGACCATTTATCCTATGATATCACATGTTTACAAAGGACAGACCCTGGACTTCCTGCATGCATGAATTGTACACAGCCCAATGGAAAAACACGTAAATCTGATATTTTAAGGAGATTGCACTGTCCGATATATATCAAAACTTTACAAAGAAAGGGGGCACATCTCAAAAATTGTTCAGGTGTTCATTTCATACCTCTTGAATCTAGCCCTATGTGGAAATTATGACACAAAGTTTACAGTTTCCCATGACCAATGTATCTTGCCTGCCGGAAAGACTTTGCGTGTACAAGGTCACTATTTTTGTAAACAAAGTTTACACGGTCTATACAGAGTTGCTAAAACACAAAAAGGTTTGGCTACAACAAATTCAGGCACATGTACTAGCAGTTAGTACAAAGTCGCTCATAAATGTCCAAAGCAAAATCTCATAGGGGTGGTTTTTAACTTATATTATTTGCTGGCAGAGTTTCTCCAAGACCCGATTCTTGGTTCTGTTATTAGTTCGATGCAAGATAAGCTTCTTGAGGATTTGAAGGGGGATTAAGGCTTGAACAAATCTCATTAAAAAATGTCATCCGGGTAATTTTTGTAACATTTACACTCTTGTCTCCCTGGTCAGAATTGACCTGGTTCCGGGTCCAATGGGTTCTTGCCATTTTCTGGATCATGACAAGGAATCGATGTCAAAAAGAACACAGAAAGGGGTCAAACCGACGCAAAATCCGAGTCAAAAGCTCATTTTAAATTTACAAGTTTCTGGGTCAACCTGACCCTGAAACGGGTCCCCGGGGATCTGGATTCCTGGCTAGATTCTGACCCGGAAGTTATGAGAGTGTAGGCACGAGCGTTGGGTGTAAAATGTGATGTATTAACTTTGCATGGCACGGGTTTTTGAAGTTTGATACCTCGTTTTAGGATCCGTATTAATATATCTGTATTGTATTGGTGATTGATGTCCCAACATTAGCCTTGATTGTTTTATGCTTGTTTGTAATGTACAAACCACCTTAACCATTGATGTCGGTCTTAACACTTATAAAGTTTTTTTTTTATATATACCCTACTTCGTAAAGGAACCATCCACCCATAATTTGAAGTTTTTGGTATGTTGTAAATGTTTGTACTTTTTTGCCCGTGGTGGTATTGAGGAATGCGATTTAAAGCTGGGTCTACTTGGGGCAACTGCGCGCGACAGAAGCGAGAAACCATGGGGTATAGGTCGACGTCCAATAAAACACAAGGAGCGGACGCAAAACTTATTGAATTGGTGTATCGCGCAGGGCGGTGGCTATGGGGATATACCGGTATAGCTGTGGTTGGTTTATATATCACAAAATGGCCTTAAAATATTATGAATGTCATTTTTTAATAGATAAAAACAGTTGAGTTTTGGGCAAGAAAAGAGCAGTAAACGATCTAACAGGTGTGAGGACGGCTTATCAAGAAAAGAAGGGAGACATTAGTACCGGGATACGTTCAAGGTGGAACATGGGCGGATGAGGTTACCCTCTGGTCAAGTTCCTTGGATTCGCCTTATAGGTAGAGATGATAGGATAGAAGATGGATGTGGAAGAGAAAGGAGGTATTGATGAAGGATGGATGGAAAAGGGGAGAGTTATTAAAAAAATAAGAAGGTCGAGTTTAAGACAACGGTTGACATGTAGCGTAATGGCAAGCGAGTTTAGATATGGAAGGAGGAATATAATCCACTCTGAAAACAACCGGGTCAGAATTTGCCTTATTCTGGGTCTCACAGGTCAGCCTGACTCGGAAATGGGCCAGGCTGACCTGGAAGCGGGCCAGGCTGACCTGGAAATGGGCCAGGCTGACTTGGAAGTGGGCCAGGCTGACCTGGAAGTGGGCCAGGCTGACCTGGAAATGGACCAGGCTGACCTGGAAATGGGCCAGGCTGACCTGGAAATGGGCCAGGCTGACCTGGACATGGGCCAGGCTGACCTGGAAGTGGGCCAGGCTGACCTGGAAATGGGCCAGGCTGACCTGGAAATGGGCCAGGCTGACCTAGCTCAGATTCTGCGTCAGTTTCACACAGCTTTTCGGGCCAGAAATGGGACGGGCCCCCTTTGACCTGGAACACAGGTCAATTCTGACCAGGGAGTTTTTAGAGTGTGGATGGAGTTCGAAATGTAAGACGGTAGAGGAATTTCATTTCCGTGAGAGAAAAGAGGAGAGAGGCGCAGATGAGGAAGGCACCGGGGAGTGTGGATCGCTGGGGCAGGATGAAGAATGATGGCGTGGAAGAAGGACGTTGATGTAGAGAGCAAGAAAGGTGTGAGATGTGGGACTTGAGACTAAAACAAGAAGGAATGGACAGACAAAACTTCACTGGAATAGTAAAGAATGCAGGAAGTTGTTGGATGCGAATAAAAGTGAAAAGGTTTGCTGAGAGATAAACAAGAGCGTGAATGTAATGTGATAAAGTTGTGGCAATTAAATAAATTGGAGTGGAGTACGATGAGATAAGCAACCAGAATCGAGTTCGACAATAAACAAATGTTTTTGCCAAAAGATGCGGCTTGGTAATAATTGTGTCATTCAAGATGCGAGAATTGTAAATTCAAATTGAATTTTCTCTGAACGTCAATATTTGTAAGTGGGCCACTTTTTTTTACCATGCGTCCAAGAATTTCAAACAAAATCTGTAAAATACTGGATTGTTGTACTCGGTGAACCACTTTCTATTCAGACACAAATAAAATCATCCCATTTTAAAATTAAGGTTCGTTAAAAAATATATGGCGCCCTTTGGAGAAACAAACTCGATGTGAAAAATTTATAGATCAAAATCTCTATTATAAAGATTATTAAAATATCGTGGATTTTTGTCTCTTTATTATCATTTTTATCCGTCACATAATGGTTAAACATCCTGCGTCCTTCGTTCCATGGTATTAACAAAGGGGTCTTGTCGACCCCGAGCTATTGTTCCTTCACAGCGTATGTTATAGATCAGGAAGGAGGTTGACAATAGGAAAACAGACTGTGGGGGCTGGGCAAAAAGTGCACGAGGTGAAGAAATAAAGAAGGGCAGAGGACGCCGTTGTGTATTGTGGAGGAGATACAGAAATAAAGAAAATTGGAGAAAGACAGTTGGATGAGGGAGAGCGGTGACAAGTATTTGCGAGTGAAGAGTAGCTGAATGATGTAGTAGGCTGTACGTAAACAGGAAATGTTGATCGAATTCCATGCGTGAACTGTAAAGGAAGAATAGAAATAGTGCAGAAAAGAAAAGACGGAGCTTTGCGTGATAACATTTTCATCTTTCCCCAAGAGAACCAGAGCAGTATAGGTCAACAGGTTTGCAGTAATTGAAACCCTTAAACTATGAGGCGGCATGAACGAATTGTAAGAATTTTGTTTTTGTGAAGTTGAGCATGCGGAAGTGGTGTACCCATAAACCAATGTAGTTGTATATTAGTTTGTGTCCACACAGTTTTTTAGCAACACAACAAGGAATCTTGTCTGTACCAACATTGCTTATTTTAAAATTACAGTTAAAGAAATTGTGCGGGTTGAAACATTTTTCAAACCTTATCTTGTGACGTCTTTGCTCTGAAGTGACCTCGCGGAAGTGACGTCACATTGGGGTCACGCGCGTGTCCATGCACGAAAGCCTATTTGCTCTGTGAGAATTTGTATTTGGGATGGATCCTCTGAAGTTCGGGCAAATTATTCCGCTGTACAGGGACTCTACACTATCGTGTGCAGTGTTTTGCAATAATTATGAAATTTAATTTCAGAAGTACCGTATTTCATATCGGTTACCTTTAATTCGGGTGAAATCTAAGAAATTTTGTTATTTAGTCTTGCATCAACTTGATTTAAACTTGTTATCTTGTATAAAGTATATTTAAACAAATTTTATTGATACATTATGTACAGGAGTGACCAGAGGAAATCGGCACTTTATGTTCCAAAATACATGAAAATTACAGAACAAGCGCGCCTTAGAATGAAACTAAATCCATGTAAAAATCAAGATAATTACGTCTCAGTTATAATGATGATATGTAAATGGTGTATAAGTATTTTAATATTAGTGTTACGTCATAAATACCTTATAATATTTAAAAACAAATCTATAATTATATACATGAGGTTGTTCACTCATATTTGTTGTAGTCATAGATTTATTTATTAAAAGTGTTTAAGATAAATATGTAAATACTGTTTGGCTGGTGATATATTTTTCGAAACCGGTGTATGTCCGATTTCAAGAAGTTTTGAGAGATCATTTTTGTGGCAGCTAAACATTCTTAGGAAGCTGTATGTCTTGAGTGAAGGGTACCCATTTTACCAGTGCCATAAGTACAAGTGTCTAGTTATTGATCTACAATGCATACCGGATGGAAAGGACAAAACCTTGCGGTACCCCTTTAGATTGTTGAGGCCTCACGCCCATGCACTGGGTTGGCAATGAGGTTGAGCACCATTATACATACATGAGTTTAGTCTCTAGCATCCCTTCTTTATCAGCTCATTAACCTGTCTTTAATTATATTCTGCCACCATGTTAAATAGGTTGAAACCAACAACACCAAGTGCTGGCATCCGATTATACCTTATAAAATCGTATTCACTGGATTTTAGGAAGCTATGATATAATTGTTTTTCTTCTAAATTTTAAGCGTTTTTAAAAACATTTGCTGTGAATTTTTTTTAATAAAGTTTCCATTTAAAATTTGTTTTGCAATGGCCACAATTGTTTGCCAAGTGCATGTCAGATGGCAAAGTCTGCTTCTTTAAGATTTTAAATTCTTTTACGAAGAGCATAGAATGTTTTCCCTATTTACAAGTACATTGTGGTCGGAAATTTTAACAGATTGAGGAAATTTTTACTCCCGTAAAGTCGTAATGTATAGAGAGGATCTGTAACTTCATTTCGTTGGTTGTAATGTCTGTTTATTTATCGTTGTTTATAATAAAAGAATGCAATGTACCAAAAACAAAAGTCAAGGGAACTATTTTGTTCTCGTGGTTGTTTAAGGCAGTCAAATCGATTTACTGCGTTGGATGTGAACGAAAGCACGATACGAGGGGAGAGAACTGATGGGTTAATCACCTCTTTGGAGCGAGGTTCCACGCACAAAAATGTACTCAGGGTAACTCATTGGCAAGGGCTAAATAAGGCATTCCATGCATGACGTCACTACGTTGCAAATTGTAGTAAACGGCGCCTGAATAAGAATGTATTCGCCAAACGCGGGAAAATTTGAGAAGTTAAGATATGCAGGCAATATTTTTCACTACAACAAATACCCGTAGAAAACAAAGGCGTACACAGCATCATTTAAAATGATATCACAATGGTGAGTTTCCTTGACGAATTAGGAATCCATAAATGGGCATCATGATTGAGTCATACGTCATACATGGAGTGCCTGGCTTGGGGGCCCTTATCGAAACCACAGCTTGGGCTTGGGCTTAGGCTCCGTCAGTATCTGAAACCGTGCGCTACGGGGCTTCAATAAGGCTGACATCGATGCAAAGCCCAAGACGTGGTTTCGAAAAGGGCGATAGCTTCAGCCAAATTCATCACGGTGCAGCCATTTTGTTTCTTTAACCACTAATTTTAATCAAACCGAGGTTGGGAGGAGAAATTAGTCTGCCTCCATGTTGGTGTAATTAGAGTATTCAAAACACAAATCATTCATTGACAATAGGTAACCAGCTAGACAAAGATGGCGGTAGCATGATTACAGAGATCGACTTCAGTTAGCCTATGGCTACACTATTGAAGGCAAGTAGCCATGACAGGGTCCAACAATTTGGCCGAGCCCCACCTGCAGCACCTGCAAGTGTACACACAGTGTTTAAACAAAAGAAATCTGATGATTCATTTTGAACAAAATATTTTAAAGGACATTAAAGCCTCGTTATACTATGCCACCGAATGATCACACAAACACACTGTCACATTGAAACGAAAACTTCAAAAGAGTAACAAAAGTTTTCCTTTTTAAGCGAATATTGATTCGCAACACTACCCGCTTGGATGGAAAGATGTGAAAGCACTAAACAGATTGTTATTGTTTAGTTTAACACCAGTGTGCTGTGTGGAGTCGAAGGTGTTGGGGTCGAACGCAACTCAGTTTTACACTGAGCCAATTCACCTGACGTCATCACAGGTATGCATAGCTCATTTTAGGCAACGCACGTGCAGTTAGAAGCACATCAAATCTTTACGTGCACTTTTACTTCCAAATGGCAGACCATGAGCAGACAAAGGTCGCGTGCGCGACTTCAGTGCAAAAAGCCCAGTTTTCTGCATAATTATGGGCTTTTTGGTTTAGTTTTTTTGTACAAATACCGAATGAAAAGTGGTATGTTAAAGCTGTATCAATGTCGACCCTAACAACTCTCCGATTCAGAATTGACCTAGAATACAGGTTCCTGGACCTGACCCAATTCTGGGCCAGTGTGACCCGGAATCTGTGCGAACCTTGTCCAGAAATGGGCCAAGCTGATGCAGAATCCGAGTTAAGATCCCATTGTTTAATCGGTTTCCGGATCAGCCTGACCCAGAAATGGGTCAGGCCCCTTGAGATCCGTAATCCGGATCGATTCTGACCAGGGATTTATTTTATTTCAATCAATGTGACCAAATCGATGCTGGAAGGGGGGTTAAATAGACTGGTCCTTAGTTCTAGGAGTGGAAATCAGTATTCTTCACTACAGGGAACACGATTTGATGGGTGACACCGTGACAAAAGTCTGTTTTCACTCAGATGCCCTGGGGGAACTTGATCGATTGGCAGATGTAATATCAGCTTCAAACGTCTCTGTTTTGTAATTGACTCGTATGTAGTGATAACACATTAAAGATTAATTCACTTTGGGGAGTTTCGTAGCAGGGAAATTGGGTTAATGGAATTAATAAAAACGAATCGCGGATTTGACAGTTTGTTTCGTGTCAGGTGATTTGTTTACGAGTATCGGTGACGTTTGACAGATCTTGTTTTTTTCTGAAAGCTTACTTTAAGCACAAACTTAACACTGCTAGGTCTATTACTTGTGGTTTAAAGCTACATACGAAGTGTGGACCTGAGAACAAAAGAAGTCCAGATAATGCACGGACTTGAAACACTATGTGGACTTCCACACGTCCACACAGTGTTTTTACAGTGTTGAAGAATAGTTTTTTCCTTGGTGTACAGAACAAAGGAATGTCCAAAGAGTGAATGCAACACTAGAGCTGCGTGTGTGTGTGTGTGTTTGTGAAGTTTTGTTCACCCGAGATGTTTTTGATATTACTCAAGTTACAACTGAAGACCGGTTTTAAGCCTTGTCCGAACTGTCGGATACGGTAGTTGCTTAGAGCATACTCTGCTTCAACGCATGTTAACGTGATAATCTGGCCGTAGCCGTAGCCGCAGCCATTATTTTGCAAACGGTCTGTCAAGCAGACGAGTAAGGCGTATATCAGAAACAAAACCTAACCACGCTCAACCTTAACATCTTTTTCTCAAAGATGTTTTGTTTACGCAAAATGCACATTCAGAGGCTGCAAGAATTCCATCCCAACATCTTGCAACGAAAAACAAAAAGGTGCAGAAAGTGGAGATTGTGCACCGGAGGCTGATCCATTTCAGAGTCTGCATACATATCATGTTTAGGTAAGATAAAATAAATAGTAATACGAGAATTACAAGACATGGTGTGAACTGTCAGACAGAATAATTTATGCACATCGTTGAATTCCAACTCTCAAACACGGTGTAGTTTACAGAGTTTATTGGACAATTCAAGTCACTGTTGACAGCAAATCCTCAAGGATACTTGTGGAATTTCACACAGAAAATAAAAGCTTACTTGGAAAAAATTGGTACAAAAGATATGTTTTTGAAAATTTGATAGACTGGTTTATCTCCCCCGGCCTTAAAAAAAATTCAGGCAACCTTTTTCAATAAACGTAATTTATTATTTTTTTAAAAGTGTTCTAGATGTTTGTTGTACAAGTAGGCCTACAAACATCCTGAAAATATTTTTGCTCAGTTTATTTTGTTTATGGTTACAAAAAGACTAACCTGATTTACACTGCAAAAACTGGGGTGTTAAAATTGACACCATTTGTGTTGTCACATATAGATACCGAAGAGAGAATCAAAGTTAACATCATAGGGTGTAAAAATAGCACTAATATAATTGTGTTTACAGAAATTATTGTGTTATGGTGTAAATTTTGATTCTTTTTCTGAATCTATGTGACAATACCCATGGTGTAAATTGTAACACCTCGGTTTTTGTCTCATTCTAGGTCAAACAACCCATGAAAAGGTAATAATTTTAGACAACTGGATTGTACCCTCTGCTTCTCTAAACATTTGGTGTTGCCCGTTAAAGACAACGAAATTTTGAACAATTAATTTTGACAGACGATGCTGTTCAAAACAAAATTATGCACAGGGATAGTACTTTCGCCTATGCCAAGCGTAATGCACTAAATGTATGTAACATTCAAATATTATTTGTACACGACAGGTGGTCTCTATTGCAAATCAATAACGGATTTTGGTTTTTCTTCTTTTTCTGTTTTTTTTTTTAATGTCTTAATAAATAAAAATGTGTAGCTTTATTGATTATAAGGAAGTTAGCTACTTGCTAAATCAATCAATTTTTAACCATCCATTTGGTTAAAAACTCTGGCGATTCATCACCTTTAAGCCTAACCTGTATCCATGCACTGTTCGGTTAATTCACAATTTAAACTGTTGACAAAATTCTTTCCTACTGAACTGCTACAATCGTCAGTTTTGAAAACAAAGTGGGAGACATGGTCCGCCTTTAAAACTTCTCCCGTCTCCGACGTTTAGCTGTGGAGGGCGCTCTTTTAGAATACCGGGGGCGAACAGCAGGTGGTCATCGGTCGGTCAATAGGGCCAAGGGTTTGAACACTAGAGGTCGGGCTACAATATTAAAAGGCAGAGCTCGAGACTCTAAACCCTTGGTTTGCATGTAAGAAACATAGCAAGCACTTGGTTACAGGTTTCCACTGGCTTGTGACCTACAGTAATTAAGTTCACTTATGAGGCATCCCTAGCTATAAATACTAGATGCCAGAGTAATTAATCACAGTGATTAAATTCCATGCCTTTTGGTGTCACAGGATATACACTTGTAGCAATTTTTCTTACATCATTTGTCAAGTTCACCAGAAAAAACAAAATACCCCTAACAGTGCGATCATTTGACCTGTTGTGGTCATTTATAAGCTGTGGCAGAACAAGGGAAGGGCACGTGCCCCCCCCCCCCCCTAGATGTCCTTGCCCTCTCCCATCCTGTGTGCCCCAACCCAACCCCCACCCTCCTCTTTTTCGAATCTGGACTTTGAAATGAAATATTTCCATAATAAAATGTACAATGAAGACTAGTTGGCCAAAAGTGCCCCTCTAGAAAAATATTTCATGAATCATTGTCACAGGAAAGTTAAAATCCACATGAAATGGTAAAGCATGTCTACAGATTATGCCGAAAAAACCTCGTGTTCCAGTTATTCCCTATTTTGTTTCTCTTTTCTTTCAAAGAAACTGTTTTATTGATTTTAATTGTGCCAATCTTCTGGGCACCTTAGGTTGTCCAACTGCACTCTGCCAATAATATTTTCAAAACTTTGTGTAAGTTTCACAGATGAAACAGTAGAGTATTCTTGCAGAGAAAAAGCCAAGGGAAAAGAGACCATTCCAAGGATCAATGAGGTAGTGGTAGTTTTAACCATATCACATGAAGCAGTCCACATTTGTTCTATAACACCCCACTGTGCCTAGACTGGTTGCTACGGTTACAGTACATTGTTGCTATGGATATAGTTCATTACTTGCTACAGGTACAGCGCTGCTTTCTAGTAAAAAATAGTACACAGCGTGTAACAGCTTAGCACATGAAGCAGCCCACATTGTTCTATAACACCCCACTGTGCCTAGACTTATAAGGCACCAAGAAGCTGCTGTTGCTACGTACACTGGTTGCTACGGTTACAGTACATTGTTGCTATGGATATAGTTCATTACTTGCTACAGGTACAGCGCTGCTTTCTAGTAAAAAATAGTACACAGTGTGTAACAGCTCTAAACCAATCACAAGGCAGTATTTTTTGTAGGGGTGTTGTAAAACAGTTTATCGTAGGCCTGCTTATAATGCTGCCCCATTACAACAATGCTAGCATCCTCCCTTCAATCCAGGAAAAGACTCTCTGATCTGCCCCCTAGACAAAAATATGCTGGTTTGTAAATCATGAAGCTTTTCAATTCCTCCCACTACCCACACTCAAGATCTCTACACCCACACTTTAAGATGGTTGGCATATATTCTAGCAACACAAAACAGGTACCACTTGTCCCAATCTACCAAGTTGAATAAAGTTACCCCACATTTTTATTTTAGGCTAATAGGCATGCACAAACATGCACTTTTCTGATGCAACAAAAACAGGTTTGAGTTTTTGGTTATTTTGTCCCTTCAAAAACATGACCAATTTGATGACATTTTCACAAGTTGGTTGCATTGTGTTTGAGAGAAAACAGATAATGAAGGTACTCTTTCAAAAGCCAATTGCGTATCATACAGGCCTGATGCTTCACGGAGGCAACAGAGGCATTGCCCCTGTTGCCTCTGGTCATTGCCTTGGTGCACCTTCCAAACATTCCAATATAAATTTACAACTTCTCCTCAGATGTGCCATTTACCAAGGAGAAAAAACACCTTGGTGCCCTTGCCATTTCACAAACATACAGCAGGCCTGACCATACATATGGAGTAATGTGTCTTGTGTAAATTTATTGATCGTCAGACCTAAGGTTTACAGTCAACAGTAAGCAAGCAATAAGTTATTTTTTGAACTGAGGCCAACATTTCTTTTGAGATGATTAGTACATTTCAGAAATAAAACCAATTAGTGTTATCATGATGAGACCAGTCAAGTCATGAAACCTACATCATTGCATGCAGCCGGATTCACCATGTCATATAACACACTTCACTTCTCATTCAAACAATAACAAATCTCACTCATACATCTTCATTTAACTATTATCTTTCCCGAGTATTTTACCTTTAACTCACATGACTCACTACCTCAACGTGTATCTAGTACTACTAACTCAAACCTGATAGTCAGCTTTGTACACGCTCACCATACAAAGGATTGTCATTATACCATACTCATGACTCACACTCTCACTGGCAACTCACTGTGAGTGAAGCGCTCAATGTATCCTTTGAATACTCGCATTCTAAAAGTCTCTCAATATATCTTCAAGCATTCTCCTTTCACTACCTCCAACTCACCAACTGGGATGTACGTGGAATATATACAATGGTACAAACATGTCACAATCTGGTATAAGTCACTATCTGGTACATACATGTCACTATCAGGTACATACAAGTCACTATCAGGTACACACAAGTACAAGTCACAACTTCACAAGTCACAACTTTATAAGTCACTATCTAGTCACTACCTAGTATGTACAAATTAACTGTCAAGAACAACGTATGACTCACTATCTGGGTGGAGGACTCTCTGTCTGAGACTACTGATTCAATATTTTTTAATGTACCTCAAACTAGTTGGGATGTACGACTCATTATTTGGGATACAGTACTGTACATCTCAAATGAGTATGTATGACTCACTGATGTATGACTCACTGATACATGACTCACTGATTTACGACTCACTGGGATGTACCCATAATCAGGGGCATCCGACTTACTGATCACAATGTAACAGTTGGCAAATCTCACAATCTTGTACATGTGTGTGTCACTCATATATCTGCATCTTGCCCTTTATGTCATGAACATCAATGTTGTAGCAATCCATTTACTCTTAAATTCATTCAATGTCTCCCACAATTTAGACTTTATAATCTCACTTTGTAATACACACTACTTAAAGATGACATCTGAATATCACTGCATCCTGCATGCATGTTTGGCATCTCTAAGGAATGCTGACAATTTTGCTTGTGTTGTTTAAGTTCTCCAGATGGCATTCAAACATTTTCCTATATTATTACTATTACTACAGGGAAGGGAAGCTACTAAACCAGCAGAATGAATTCAACATCCAATCTACTTATAAGAAATCAACAATAAGTTTACAACAAAGTAATTGCTTTTCAAACGACAGATATAATTATTTTAAGTACAGGACTGAAGACAGCTGTACAACATTTAAGTTTTTCATATTTTCTGATGTCGGTGGGAGTCTTTCGTTAGGCTGGCTCTGCCATTGAGGATTACATCAATGTTGTTCCCTGAAGCATTCTGAGCACAAATTATTGACTCCACAAATACTCTCAACAATTTATTTAATTAAGATTATTCTGAGAGATAGTATAGATCAAAATCAGTTACTTTGGATTGTTCATTTCTCATCATCCACAAAATCTCCACGGTTCATTCCCTAGTATGAATTCAGTGCCCCAGAGGGTTTCAACCCGAGAGGCATGGCAGTACGTTTGTTCAACTTTCGTGGAAAGGTGTGCCACTCAATTAGACAAGGACTGTGCCTATTGTGATGAGTTAACGTCAAAGCACCACCCCTTGTCTTAAATTTGATTAAATATTGCAGTGATTAAATCATGACCATATCTATTTAGCGACCCACTTTTTTTACCAAACGTGATGCATTATTAGGTTTATGCCTCATTTTTTCAAATGCACACAGGGTATTTGGAGGGCCTGAGAAAATTAAACAATAAAACAGGAAAGAAGGCTTTCAGGGTGTCCCCCTCAACTTTCAGTGCCTTTAATGCTCCTTTTTGAAACAATTTTCCCCACATTGTGAGTCATAAAGGTTTGAGTTTTCAAGTACATAGCGCTGGCACAGAACAAAAAAAATTGTACTCTGCGTTTTTAGTTTTCACAAAGAGACAATTTGTATGACCTATATACATTTAAGTTTTCACAAACAGCCAAAGCTTTGGTTTGTACACGACACACTGCACACAGAGTTTGTTCGCAGAGTTTTTCATGAAGCGATGAAGCGACAGTTGTATTAAACACTTAATTACTCATGACAGAAATAACGACAGACCTGCATGATATAAGATCTCCACTTTCATGGTTGGTAGGGTAAAATGGTAAAGTTTAATTGGCAAACAGTCTCCGAAAAAATGATTTCAAAAATAGTTTAACTTTAATTTTGGTTTGTCCAAAATTGCTTTTTCCAATGGCGACGAATTGTTTCGATCTTCTAGAGATATTTCAATGGTACTGCAGTAAACCTACATAAAAGACATAAATAAAATGAGCAACAACTAGCAGGGACCATTAATACAATGAAGTCATCTTTTGTGTGTGTCTTTGGGTTTTTTTTTCTTACAAGCTCATGACCCAAAAGAATCTTGGTTGGAAAATAGGCATGGTACCTTTATTCTGAACAAATTTGAATGATCTGTCATTGACCACTTGCAGGCCGAGGAACACAACTCTGCACAATACATGCCTACCATTTCCACCATGTGGGGATAATTTCCTTTGTGTACATTTTGACTCCCAAAATGACTGACAGGATCATGGGCGAATGAGGACTCTTTGGTTACTGAGGGCAGAGGGGTTGATTTGCCTGAAACTGTACACAGATAAAAACAAAAGTTTCAATTTCTAATAAGGGTAAAAAGTATTTTTTGCTTTTCTCTCGCCAGTTTTTTTTTCAAGCTCTACCCAAATTTTCCCCACTGTTTTGCCTGAATTTAGGAGGGCTGTTGCCCTCCCCAGTCATATGGCTATGGACAAGATAGCAAGTGTAAGTGCGCTGCCCATCTTGAAATGGGCCAATTGGCCTTTTTGAAAACATAGATTCAGCTAAGGCTCCAACAGGTATTTTAAAATGTGCACTTTAGTACGGGGTTTCAAATAAGCTGCAGCTGAAGCCAATGCCTTGGTTTTGAAAAGGGGCGTAAATCATTCAGGAAGTCCAAACAAAATGGCTGTACTGTTATAAGGTCAAGGTTTAAAGATAAAATAACTTGGTCACTTTTAATGAATTTTTAAATCCTCAATTTTTAATTATTTTTTAAAATGATCTATATTAAAATGTTTGCTTTATGCAAGGACTCTTTATGAAAAGCCAATTTTTGTGAAGAATTTTGTGGTGCAAAAACTAGCTTTGATTCTTTGCTTAGGATCAGCAGAGCTAAGTAAGCAAGGAACCCATAATTATGCTAAGGGTCTATACATGCTAACATTCCATGGTAAACAAAGGCATATTGTGTTCACTGAAGCACTCCATTTTGTGCAGCATTATTGATGTTTTGCAGGTTTTAGCAGGGATTTTAATCCTTTTAAAGTATATTTCTAGCCAGTTTGGCATCATGACAAATGTTGTACCTTATCTTCAAAACATAGTCATGCCGTTTCTTAGAAGATAACTCATAGTCAAAGTTGGTGTCAAGCAGATGGTCCATATTCATGCCTCACTACAGCTTGAAGAGGTAAGCTTCTGTTTCTGAGATGCAAAGCAGCACAGGTCCGCATCCACCCTCTGCAAGTAGAAGATTTGTTGTTTTATTCTTATTTTATTTTTCACGCAAATTGGCCCCAAACAAGGCTAAAAGCAACTCTTGATAAGCAGCTACAAGAAGAAGACATTTAAAAGTAAAACAACTTGGGAGCTGAAGGTTGGGATTGATATTCCTCTTACAACAGTCTAGATTGTTGGATGGAGGGAAGCGTGCACTATGCAATAGGTTCCAAAGAGATTCAGTGCGGGGAATAAAGCTGTTGGAATGGCCCTTTGTGATACATCTCAGTAAAATCTAAATCTAGCTAATCAGGCTGTGCTTGAATTTGATTTGGTGCAGAAACTATAATCTTTGCCTGAGGTAAAAAACAATAGAGTGTGAAAAACTTGGAAAGTTTATCACTAGAACACAATGTGTTTGGGACAAAGTTAAGAGCATAAGTATTAAGACTTATCTTTGTATAAGAACAGGAAAACAATTTGAAAATCTTAGTGTTGAGTTTGATATCGAACAGTTCATAACCAGAACATAATCCGTTTGGGACAAAGTTAAGAGCATCAGTAAAAAAAAATCTGTGCATGGGGACAGGGACACCAGTCTGAAAATCTCCGTGATGTTTAGCTTTACACAGGACAGTTCGTTGTCAGAACAGATTGGGTTTAGGAAAAAGTGGGGAAAAATATCAAAACTAATCTTAAACAATCAGTGCCGAAACTAGGGTAAAATGTTTAGGGGAAAGCTGTAGTTTCTATTTGCATTTGTCTTAAACAAGCCCCTCTTAAGTGCTCATGTTATGCCATTTACTATTTTTGTGAGCTAATCTGACATGAGTGAAAAACAAATACTTTGCAGGTCCATCACCTAGGTAACTAATTGGTGATCAACTTGGTTGTCTCTATGGCACTCCATCTTATGAATCCTGTTGATAGAGAGTCCAACTTGAGGAGATTCATCTGAGTCTTGAAACATTCACATCTTTGGTTCTTGATTGACAGGGTCCTCTTCACACACACAGAGACTCATCTATAAGAAGTCATATTGAAAGCCCCTTTTGAATCTCAGCTCATTTATAAAGGGATAATAGACTGTTGGTTTTTGGAAGAATAAATTAATTTCCACCCTCTGATTTCCTAATCCAGTGGTTTATAAAAAGATTATAATTACCAATCCTGTTACTTGTCTTTAAACTAATTCTCCTTTCCTCCCTTCTAGGTCAATTACATAAACATGATAATTAAAATATTTTTCAGTTCTCCAGATAAATAGCTTTTAAACACCTTTTCAGTAGAATTCAAATTAGTTTTCAGCCGGAATTTGTGTGGAAGTTGACAAATTTCTTTGACTACAATTCTCATACTGCCCATCAAACACTTGTTTTGCCTGATCTTGATTGATTTAGAACAGTGCAGCATGCTTGTCTCAAACAACCATGGTGGCCATCAGTCATGCTTCAAAGATTCAAGTGATATTGTTCCGACACCCCAACTTGACAATCGTCCCGACTATAGTTGGGACTGGTCCCAACTTGAGGGCTAAAGTTGGGGCCCCCAATTATAGTTGGGATTGCAGTTAACATAGAGCACCCAACCCCCTCCATAAATAAACTAAAAACAACAATATAGGAAGTTATTAAGACGACTTCATACTATTACTAGTACTTGAGAATATTTGAGATTAATTAGAAATTTGGTTTTCCAAGAGAAGTAATAATATTAAATGCGTAGGCCTACTTTGAGACTGAAAACGTCACCCGGCATGTGGCCGCTGTCAGAACCAGCAGTGGTCAGAACCCTCTACTCTGAAAAGACAGTAATATGCCGAGTTAGCGGTCCATCATGAGCAATACTATCATTCAACCAAAAAGGGCATTTTCCAAACCTTGTTTTGGGCACTAGCTCGGGACTGGCTCTAGCTCCATCATCAGTTTTTACAGAGGGTTTGAAATAAAGAATCTTGTTAATTAATAGATCCTTCACAGCGATCGCATCAGCTTGTGGCTCTGCAGTAGTGTCACACAGCAATCACGCATAATTGATCACTGTATCCTGTTGAGCTCAATGCCAGCTATAGTTGGGACGCCCCAACTTTAACACTCAAGTTGGGACGATTGTCAAGTTGGGACGGAACAATATGATTTTGAGACAGGCTCTTAACTAGGCAATAACCGTGAGAGGAGCAGCTCTTCACTGCATGGTTATGGCCAGGTTGGTGGCTGGCAGCTGTCAGCTCGGTCCATTAACAGTGGCCAGCCACCATCCAAGGTCATTAACAAGCAGTGAAGACCTGCTCCTTTAACAAAATTATTAACGAAATTTGCTCAATTCAAGTTCAAGAGCCATTCTTTAGGCTGTTAAATTTTTGCATTGGACCTAGTCTCTTTTAACTATTTATTCATATTTTGCAAAGAACCAGACTATGAGCTTTCGTGAAATATGGTACTTTGAATGCTGTGTAGGCTTATACTTTCCATTATTTTGGTTTTATGTGTGTACCAGCTACCTTAAATTGATACATTGTCTGTGTTCACATATACATGTGGTATGAGCATGCACCATCTGTCCTTGTCAAAAACAACAACAAAAAAACAGTAAGCCAAAAATTAAAAAAAACCAAAAAAAAAACGGTTGATTTGAAAGTTCCCCGCACAACAAGCATTAATTCGCATATTCACAGAGCGGGTCTTTGTATCACTTATTTACATCACATACAATCCCACGTGACCAGTCTTTAGACCAATGAGAGTGCAGAAACTCTCCGATGAATTTATCAATAACTATTAATGTAACGGGAGTGAGAGGTAATTTTTAAATAAAAACCTTACTCTGTAGTCACCTCTCTGTTACATGTCCTCAAGAAATAGGATGCACAGGAACCGATCAACTGTTGGGGAAAAGGAAAACAGAGACTCTGATTGGTCGAGAAGGTTGAGTAAAATGAAGTATTTTGATAAAGATGAACAAATAATTTTATTGACTATGCTTTTAGAGCTTTTAGAGCAAAGAAAAGATCCCCTTACGTTTTTCTGAACACATTTTTGTATACACTTTGGTAAGTTCAATTCCTTTTCATGTTAAAATGTTATTTCTAAATTCAAATTAAGTCCACCTGTAGTTCTTTTGTCTTTTTTTTTTTTAAGTCACCCCCTCCTCATATGTTACCCCAAATTAGTCTCAAAGATCCATTGGCAGATGACATCGGTTAAATGAACTTACTCATTGTCACTTCAGCTGTTTTGTTTTTTTCCATTTTAAGTTCTCATACCTGTTGTATGTTTGACCCGATACTTTACCAAATTTCTTTACTCGATGTGCCACTCGGTGTGTTAAAATTACCAATCCACTCAGTAGATCATGGCATTGGGTAGAAGAAATTCATAAGTCTTTAGAAAATATCTCTTGCTTAGAGGGAAATAAGTATCAATGAAGTATTTGAAGCATTCACTCAAGCACAGATAAACTTACCCAGGTATATACCTGGTGATACCTTGCTATTGTATGTGTTACCTCTAGAGTACAGTGTCCCCGAGATACCATGACTGCACAATATGGCATCTGCAAATATGGAAACTAATCTAGTAGCTGTAACAGAGAAAACAAAACTGACCAAAGAAGGTTAATATCATAATCTGAAGACTGTGAAACCTTATTATGACCATACCTTCATCAACTTTACTCCATTTCTAGATCCAAACTGTGTCCGATGAGGTCATGAACTGCAGGACAATGAAAAAAAGGTTATGGCTGAGGAATAAATGTAGTTAAACCCAGACTAACATTAATGTTAATTAACACTGTTTTTTTACCTCATACTTAACCAAACTCCATTTCATGTGTGACCCACTATGCTATATCTAGCTCAAGAAGACATTTCCTGCATGAAACCAAAAAAGGTTATGGCTGTGGAAGAAGATGAGTAGTTAAAACCTGGGTTAACATTTACACTGTTTGTTTTTACCTCATTTTCCAGACATCTAGCCTCAAAATTGCCTGCATGTAAACAAAGAAAAGCGTTATGGCTGTGGAAGAAGATACATGGATGAATTCAGGTTAACATCAACAAGTTTTTTCACCAAATATTTTACCCAACTCCATTTCCAGACACACATTGCTGTACTTACAGTAAGACTTCCACTGTATATGAAAACAAAAAAGAGTTTATGGTTGCAGAGAAGAAAAACAAGGTTAAGCTGTGGAGAAAACATGGTTAAAATCTCATAATGAGAGTTGCTTCTGTACCTTACCTTACACCACACCAACCTTTTATACTTAACCTGATATACTTAACCATTGCAGCTATACTGGAGCATTTGCCATGGAGTGTTGCTTATTCCAAACCCTGTCAACCTCAGGTCACACATCTTTCCACATCTTGGTGACAATGTAGTTTTACTTTGTCTTGGTTCAAATTTTCTTAATTTTTAATAAGTTTACTTAAGTCTCTGGGTCCGAAAAGTAGAATATTAGAACCAAGACCAGTAAAACCATACACCAACCTGGACTCGAACCTGGATAGGGAAAAGCAGAGTTATGCATATTTTCTAAGCCTACGACTTACTTCTAGGCCTTTCATGTGATTCTTACCACTCATACAAACCTTAATACGTTATCAATGTCTTGTTCCTCCATGGCTGATCATTTGTCCAGGCTTCAACAATTGGGTACCAACAGAAGACTAGGCTTGTGCATGGTATCCTGTAGAAAAAGATCTGCTTTTCGGGATTCTTCATGCACCTTCTTGCCCTCTGTGCTGGAAACATTTTCTTTGTCGCAGCGCTCACAAAATGTGAAATTTCGCAGCGCTTGATATTTAAACTGTCCCAGAAACTTTTTTTAAAAGGTAAATCCCAGGTGGATTTTTTTTCGGCAGTTGAATAATTTTTCTATCGCTGTGCTCAAAAACTAGCTAAGGTTAAAATGACAAAATAATTGAAAATTATTTACTGAGGAATGAATAAAGTCTCTCAAATATCTTTACTGAAATTTACGATGGAGAAACTGCAAACAGTGCAGGTATTTATACAAATTTTAAATATTCATTCAAGTATTTATCAAAGATAAATACAAGCCTTTACACAAACACAGACGTGCAAGCACCCCATATAGGCCCTAGAAGTAAATTTTTATGAAGTGGTTTATTTTCATAGCAGAACTGTATTATTTTTTTTTCACATTCTGACAATAGAGGGGATGCCTATGTTTGATGTTCGGGCCAATTTCCGCTACTCATCACAAACCTATGGTGGTGTCTATTAGACTATTATTTGGGTAATAACATTCTTGTTGAAGTATTTTAATAATACATGCTAGCCTTTACATAATCGCAAGTGCCCAAGCACACATGATATAGGCCCTGGAAGTAAATGTAAAGTTAATTTTTATGGCAGAACTTTTATTTGTTTGTCATTCTGACAATAGAGGGAGTGCTTATGTTTGATGTTCATGCCAATTCCCAACACTGAATACAAACTTATGGTAGTGTCTACTAGACACATTTACACGTCATTAATCAGGTAATAATATTCATGTTGAAGTATTTATCAAAGATAAATGCTAGCTTTTACATAAACACATACATGATATAGGGCCTAGAAGTAAATTTGTGTTAAGTAATTTATTTTCATGGCAGAACTATACTATTTATTTGCCATTCTGACATTAGAGGGCGTGCTTAAGTTTGATGTTCACGCCACTCAGGCTACTCATTACAACCGTATGGTGGTGTCTATTAGGCTCATTTAGACTAAATTAGCCAGGTAGTTTATGTGAGAGAAATCTGATTATTTGTTATCTTATGTGAGTTATCTGTCAGTTTTCCAAATATTAATAAGTTAGAGCTTTTTAATGTGTTTATCTGGAGATAAAATCACTTACTTTTAATAAACAAGTTTAAAGAATTTAAAGACTTACTTGTTACTTGACATCAATCTGCGTAAGGTTTTGTTTACCACATGAAGATGGTAAAAGAAATGCGGTAGAATATAGTTTTTAAAAAATAAATAAAAATCTTTCTTGGCTTTACGGACAAAAACTAGACATGTCAAACATTGGTCCTTAACAGCCCGGGAAAACTCCTACCCAGAAATTAAGCTAAGATGTTTGCATCACTAGCTATGACCATATGCAATACAAGACAGACCCTTGGAACTAGCTGTGGTAGTGCCATCATCACCAATGAAGGTAAATAAAACATGTTGACAACATTAACAAGTACCTAGATGGTTTTTTTTTTTTTACCTGAACAAGTCTGGAAAAAATTGGGAGGAAATGGTTAGTTCGTTGCTTACCTCCATCCACTTTAATCTAGAAATGAACGAGCTGTCTTTACCTCTTCATCAAAGGATGCAGAGACAAAGCACCTGCCACAGATCAGTAGACCCAGGCCTGGGCAGACATCAGGCATGAGTAGACGAAGCACACGCCACAGATTCATAGACAAAACACACACTCAGTGTCACTGCCAATCCATAAGACAACACAGCAGACACACAGCATGCAAGTAGGTGTTGGACTTGTTCATTGAAGAAAGTCTCTTCACATGATATTTAGTCAGCACAAATTATGTTTCGGAGTTCAGTTTGTAGATTCATAATTTGTGCATTGACTTCATTTGATCAGGCACTAGAGTTCATATACCAAGGTTTTAAGTGCTTAAGTTTAAAGAGTACAGTAAAAACAAATTTAAAAAAAAAAACTTCTTGAAGAAACACCACTTGCCCTTGCTGAAACACTCGCATCCAACTGAAGTCTTGTTGTTGAAGTTGCTGTGGTCTCGGCCTCCCTGGGCGTGGCTGAATGCATGCCGTGTGCTTCCTCTCCCCTGGTACGTCTCCTTCCTCCCCGTCCGTCTCCTTCCTCAGTTTGGATGGTTCCATGCCTCCTGTGGTAACTCGGCCTATAGGGGACAGTAAAGTTAGTCCAACTGTAGGATACAGTCTTCAGGCTAAACTCCGTGGAATTCGCACAGCCAAGAGTTCCACAACGAAGTTGGTCAGTTTGTGAGTTCAAGTTGCAGTTCGTGGTGTTGTTCTAGTTGATGAAAGTCCATGCCAACCTCGTGTAGATCTCTCAAAGCCGGTTGCAAACTCAACACAGAATTTTCGCCCAAATATGAGCAACAAATTAATTCCAAAGTGTAGAAAAATGTCCCCTGGCCGGTGGAAGGGTGGTACAAGAGTTCGAGTCACATTAATTTTAGTGTTTTCAAAAAAACACCACTTTTTTCCATGTAAATTTAGAACGTAGCCCACAGCACACTGTCTTCGTGCTGAGACTATTTGAGAAATGGCGTCTTTTGCTGCCCAAAATAAGCAATTCGACAAAGCCGCTCAAAAACCCCTATTTGCATAAGAATGGAAATCTGTCCCGTTAAACACCTGTTGGCAAAATTTCGGCCAACCGAATGCTTAGAATGGCCAGTGGAAAATAAGCCCCGCCCAGTTGCTCACTTTTGCTCTACATATGGATGCAAAAAACTTTGGCTTGATGTCAAGCTTTCTTGAAAAGTTTGCATACCAGAAGAACAATATGTAAGGTTTTGTGAAGACGCGCAGTGTGCAAAAAGTACTGCTTTCATATTATAATACGTCCGTTAGCTGTTGGGGGTGTTGGGTTGGGTTTGGGTAATCTATTCATTAAAAAAAAACAATTGTATTTTTCTTTCATTCTGAATCTTTATTTCGGTGTGATGGTAATAACATTCGTTTATCATTAATGGCAACAAGTTTTATTTTCATAAATAAAGTGTTCACAATCGTGTCAATTGCACGCACGGTGTTTTTATGATTAGAGCATAAATACATACCAAACAATTTGGTGACAAAATAATACAATAAAGCAAGTCAATTTATCTGATAATTTTTAAAGTAAATAATATTGTTAGAATGCCCCTTCAATAGCGTAAGGCATTTATTCAGAGAAATATCCACAAACTTAGAGAAACATTATATTCCTGTATTAAAGGGAGGGTATACCTTTGGTAGTTACTCAAAAAATTAAGTACCCAAAAAACTTTCTTGGTAAAGAGTACTGGAGAGCTATTGATATTATAACACATTGTTAGAAAGAGGCATGATAGTTGGTCCTTATAGAAAAATAGGAATATTTGATTGAGTACAAGGGCTGACCTACATGTTCATAATTATGGAATAGGCTTTAATATACTTTTCATGCTATTTAATCACAGATTTCTGATTTCTCCAAGGGCAAAGAAATCGGAAATAAGACTAAAATAGGAAGAATATCATTCCTGTAACAACGAACCCTCTGAAGTAATGTAGTTTTAGAGAAGGGAGCCATTTCCACCCAAACATTTTAATCTGAGAAAGGCTTTAGGCATGAAGCCTCAGGCGTCTCAAAGCACACATTTCTATGAAATAATGGTGTGATTGTTCTTTCACTATTTTTTTGCAACTTCGATGACTAGTTGAGCCCAAATTTTCACAGGTTTGTTATTTCATGCATACGTTGAGATACTCCAAGTGAGGATACTGGTCTTTGACAATTACCAAAAGTATACCCTGCCTTCGTACCTTGTAACTCTTAAAATTAATTTTGAGAAATAACTCGCGGATTGTATGGGAATGAAACTAGTGTGGCTCAATTTAATTCATCACACTCATTTCTGCCTTATTTCTGTCGGAAAAATAATTGCCTCGAAGCCTATAATAAAAACTAAAGTGATTTATGCTGGGGAAAAACAGCTGTGATTCGGGAATAAGTCATTTTATTATTGTAACGATTATACAAAAGAGGGCGCTATGCACAATTAGCAGTCTCCAAATTCTGTGCGCGACTTTGGTGATAGCAGTGAGTACTACTGCATACCCGCAAAACTTGTGCACCTATTTGTTTTTCTTCTTCACAAATCTTCAATATAATTGGTAGTTATGAAACAACATTTTCATATTTAAACAGTGAAGTTTATTGCCTGCGAGGAAACACCCTGGAATAGATACGGTCACTCTTCGAAAAAAGAAGGGGGAAAAAAAGAACATTTAGAAATAATTTTATTACAGGTGAAGTGATTGGATGGTGCCTTCGATTTGGACATAGCTTCCTATGCGGTTCAATCGGGTTGTTAAGGGTGCATCATTAAATTTGTTTTTGTCCTTTTTTTTTTTAGACAAATAGGTAGTTTGGCCAGTCCCATCAATCTTGTTATACAAGAGGCGACTGTACCTCCATCCCCCCCCCCCCCCCACCAGAAGACAAGAGAAGAAAAAGAGTGGTCAGAGTGGTGGTGTGGGTGCGGGTGGTAGACTTCTCTCCCGTTAATGATATACCTCCACCCTTACCATCCCTTCTTCCTCCCACACCCCCTCCAATTTGTCAGCGTATACCGTTGGTAAACATTGATGGACCTTTCAGCCAGCTATACAACAAAGATAAACAAGGTACAACTCTTTTCAAAATTGATTTCAAATTGATATACTTTAATATAACTCATACCAATTTCTTTGATAAATAAAAGATCAATCACTAATTTTGATGATTCTTCACTGAGCTTTTCCACCCCAGAATTTTGTACAAATAAAATACATATCTACTCTTCTGTATGTCTTATTTCACAAATTGTGTTAATTTTACAAAAAGTATTTTTTTTTTTCAAACAGTCAAATTTGACATAATGATATAAAACTACATGGAAGGAAACTCTTCTGTACCTGTATTCCTACGAATAAAAGTAAATAAACATTTCTTTGTTGTGTGCATTACATTCAATGTGATTTCATACAAAAGAAAATGTTTGATTAATACAGAGGCACAAAAAAATGAAAATAAAGTCCGAAAGGAGAACGGGTTGAGTTAAAAAAAAATTGCTAGAAAACTCCTCTCCTAAAAGCGATTGAAAACTTTTTGACTCCACAAATCGGAGTCTTTTTGGGGGAATTACATATAAAGCCGAGTTCATACGCTTTATGAGTGCCAATGCGAAGCGAATTTGACATCACATTGAATTTATTTTAAAACTTAAACATATGTCTTTTTGCTCCTTTTAAGTTACATGTATTTTGTTATCCTGTATGTTTCTGGTATGTACGTATCTGGTTTGTCACACAAAGTATAAACACTGTCTGCGATTATTGTGTCAGCTCCACCAATCTCGTATAATACCTTTAAACATGATGATACCTTTTCAACCTACTGTACAGTTTTTCAATTTCCTATAAGCCCATCCCCAGTGAACTAAGTAGATTTACTCTTAACAACCATGTGATTAAAAACCTTTCTGGTGAGAACTGTCAGTTCTGAGTAGAACTGTCAGTTCTGAGAAGAACTGGGTTCTGTGAAGAACTGTTGAGTCTTGACATTTTAAACAGTGTGCTCTGCTCGTTCTTCAGTGCACTTAAAAACTGGACAGCTTTGAGGAGTAAATATTTATGATAGAAGTCCGGGAACCAGACGGTGATGACAACCTAATGACACTTCAGTTGGATGTATGGACAGCTTGTTGAGAGCTTTTGAATCCTTTGGATTTGGGCTTCTTTGGTTTTCTGACATGTCTGTTGGTGTTACTGCTCAGGTTTCGGTATGTTATACTCTGTAATGAGAAACACAATTCCAGGCATTATCACAAAAAAAAAACCAAATGAGATAATGAGGTATAGAAATAGTATTAATAAATACCTCGAAGAGTTTATGCACTCTGATTGGTCGAAGACTGGTCACATGGGAGTGAATTAACTTGTGATATAAAGACCAGCCCTGTGAACTAGCGAATAAATGACACCTAAAAAAGCATACTGTTATTTAAAAGTTCTGTAAGCACTTTGCTTGTTGTGCGGGAACTATAAAACTGTTTCCTTTGTGCGTGTTGAAAATCACAATTCTGATGAATTTTACTAGGGTTTTTTTTCCGTTCAAGGTATTTATTAATGGCAATTACAGTGTGAGAAGCCGTCCTTGGTTGGCCACTGTTAATGGACCTCGCCTTTGGCTCTGTCCAAAAACAGCAGCCAGCCACCAACCTGTTCATTACCGCATAGTGAAGACTGGCTCATCACACTGTTTTAATTATTGCTTTAATCTACCAATCACACAACCAATGACCTAGTTTACAGTAGATCCAGAAAGGTGGATCAGACCCGGATCTGATCCTGCAATGTGGATTAAAAGCTAGTGTAAACGCAACCAAGCAGGATCAGACCTGGTTCAAGATCCTGCAATTTTAATCCACCTTTTGAGGAGGGTTGAACCAATTGGTGGATCAGATCCGGCAAAGTGGATTCCAGAAACAAGTGTAAACGCAAAGGTGGATCAGACACTACAATTCAATGTTGTCATTTTCTATTTTGCTACTATTAAGGAATGGCTGTTTTTTTGCTTGTGTTTTTGTGTGACTGCTGTGATTTAATGTGGGATCAGAGCTGGATCAAGCACTGGTGTAAACATGACACAAGACCTTGATCTGTGGTCGTGATAAAAATGCTGGATCTCAATCCACCTTTCTGGATTGAGTGAAAACACAGCGTATTTGCCATCGAATCCAGACAGGAAAGTGTGAAAAATTGCCTTGCATTTACAGTTCATTCAATTTTCTAAATCCAGAATTTATTTTTCAGCAGAGTCAAGGACCTTGTATGGGAGACGTTAAATCACTTACATGATTATCCAGAAATTCTTTGAGATTATTCATGGAGTAACGTATGCCGGCGCTTTTCAGTTCTGCTTGGAAAGCATCTATATCCAAGGGCTGCAAGAGGACAAAACATTATGAATGATGCAGCATGTAAGAATCATCACTACAAAAAACTTTAAACAACATTTCTAAAACACTTTTTTCTCATTTTTTATTTCAATCATTTTATTTGTTATGGAGGGGCTCCAAGGTCAATGTAAAACACTCATTTTCCAATAGATAGAGTCCTCATGAAAGTGGGGGGAAAACTAACCGTACATTAAAATGACATAAAATGTCATTTTATTTTACTCTTTCAGAGCTAAATTTTAAACAAATGGGTATGTATATTCCAAAGGGGACTTTCATTGCCAGTTGAAAGGTCAAACTCAATGCCATATTGATCAAGAATTCATCGATGTACTAACAATTCTCTGTACAAACAATGTACTTTTGGGGACTTTGACTTAGAGGGTGTCAAACACAGTGGTACTTTACACTGTTTTAATCCAAGGTGAATGGGTAAAACCCAATAATATTTCATGTTATTTAATAGATAATTAGCCTTTCCCATGAACTATGCTAATTACACATATAAGCGTACAGACACTAATGGTTGACAACCACCATAGAGCTGTGCACTTTGCAGACGCACAAGTGCGCATGTGTCACGTGTGGTAAGACATCTGCTCTAGAATGGCAGAGGTTGTTGTTCGAATCCCACCTGAGTAATATGCCTGTGGATTCTTTTTTACAGGGATCTGGATAGTACTGAGTGTATGGGTACAACCAAATAATATCCTTTATCCCCAATGCAAATTTAACATCCATGAAATCTATTGAACAATCCCAACCTCAAAATGGTGACAAGTCTCCAAAATTGAGACCATACCTACCTCGTACTGCAGGATCTTTCCATACCAGTTTGAATTTGTTCTGATGAATACTCTGATAGCTTCTTGAATGTTAGCTGAAGTCTGAGGGAAGGGAAACAAAAGTCCAGAAAAAAATTAAGCAACTTCTTGACAAACAGAGCCCTTAATATTGTTTGTAAAGTACATGCTAAGAAAAAATTAACAGAGATTTGAAGATCAACAATAAAACTGGACATTAGTAGACTATGACTGTGATACAAAAATTACAAAATACCAAACTGAGAATATAGAAATAGCTGTTGCAAACTGCTTACCAACCAAAAGGACATATTGTATAAATGCAAAATTAAGTAAGTGGCCTGTTGTTTCAACCCTAGTAGAGCCTTTCTCGAAGGCTAAATGACAACACAACACAACACACATAGAGGTCGTTCAGACACAGTACTAAAGTTGGTTTTAAGGCAGTTTTAACTCATTCTGGTTTAACTTTGTGTGTCTGAACGCTCTTAAAAGTTAACCAAATCGGGTTGAACTCGAATGAGTTAAATCGGTCAGCGAGGGTGGTTTAACACTAAACCCCTTCAAGTTTATCTTTAAGCACGGTGTGTGGACAGAATAAAAATGACAGATGACCGCTGACCTGTGTAAGGTCGCTAAATAAATATGCCTACGTACGCCTCAATGTGCGCCTCAACAAAGCCGTTGTGTTGTGTTGGGTCACGGTTCTGTTTGACCTCTTAAAACCGAAGATATACCGTATCAGGTTTAACTTCGAGCTGTCTGAACGCAAGGTAGTTTTATTTTGGCGACCGCCCCCCGATGCTCTTAAAGTTAAACCGGTTTGGGTCTAACTTTAGTACGCTGTCTGAACATGGCCAGTAACAGGTGAACTGGTGCAACAAAAGCAGTCAAGTGGAAAGAGATGACAGCGATGAAAGCACCCTCCTCTTTGTCATCTCTATCATCTCTTTCCACTTGACTGCTTTTGTTACACCAGTTTACCTGTTAATGTGTGTGTTGCATTGTCATTTAGAAAAAATCTGCTAAGGGCAAAATGTCAGGCCACTAACTTTTTTTTTGAAAATATCAAACTCTCAAGATCAAGTCTAAGGTAACTAATAACACTGGGACAAGCATTCCCATCTTATCCAAGTCCAAACTATTGGTGTGGACTGACATAGGAGAAGAGGATATTAGAGGATTGAGGTCACCTGTAAGTGAAAGAAATCTCAAAGCACTCTACAAAAAGACTATGAAATAAGATCGCCCACAACGAACCAAGCAATTGAAGCATTCATAGAGGTACAGTACAGGTCTTAAGTGCTTGCAGAGAGTTCCATAATTTAGAAGCTGCAAAAGCAAAGGCTCTTTCACCATACCTCATAGTTCTGGCAACAGGCATTTGGAGGAGAAACAGACTACCAGCCAAAGAGCCATTTGTTATGTGTATTGATTGTGACTGGTTTCCTGCTACTTCTTGCTAAGCAGAAAAACATTGTTAAGCACCGTTTTCCGATTAACAGCTGGATGACATTTGGCACAGGAAACAACAATTAGCATAATCACAAACAAGTCCAAACACATTTTGAAAAACTGATTCAAAACTACCTGGGACAGTTTATCAATTCTGATTGGTCAAGAGGAGATCAAGTGGCCATGTTTAAACATTCGTTATAAACACGGTCAGGAGTGTTTAAACATGACCCAAGGAAATTGAGTCAACAGAGGGAGTTATCAGATAATTGCGAGGAGCGCGCAAATGTCATGATTCAATTTCAGTTGGTTGGTCGCAACTTAATACGCAAGTTCAAAATTTGTGAGAGGAGCTACTTAGCGCTCGACATAGATAGAGAAATTCAACACAGAGTTGAGGCGAGCTGAGGCTAAACTGTCAGATTTGTTCTAAATTTTGGACATTTAAAAAAAAGAGTAGTGGCTCGGTCTTATCAGGGTCCTGGCCTTGCTATAAAGGACCGAGCCAAATTTATTACTAGACCATGACCCTGCTGGTTTTACAATGCAGTTTAAGACTTTGTCGCCACTTTTGTTTCCCTTAATGAATCACAGTGCTCACAGTTCTCTCACAGTGCTCACTACACAACTACTAAGACAACTAATGAAGGATACAGATGTCGCTAATGCACTCTTTGAACATTCTTTATTAAGACAAGCAAAGTTGATGTCGGATGGTCTTACCATCTGAGAAGGTTCCGGAAAGTTATCATCATCCTCATCAGTGTCATCCTCATCTTGCCAGTCTTGGCATCTTTTATATTGACTTGATCCACTGCAATAAAATATTTAACAAAAAATCAGACAATCAATTACCACCCAGTGCAAAATAAACAACAATAGTAACCTTTGGATCCCAAGAATATCATAAATGGTATAACCCATACATCAATGTGTGATAAGAAACTGTGAACTCTGTGCTTTCCGGAATTCTGCGAAAAAACGGGGAAACTATCTTTATCCCCAATTAAATTGTTGCAACACAGGATTCGAACTAGCCTCTTGTCACTGGGCACACTCTGTGGTCTAGTACCCGCCTACACTCGTAGCAACCGTTTCGCCACATCTCCTCATCCTTTCACTGTATTTGTTCCAAAGGCCAATACTGTAAGCTATTCAAATAGCTAATATATATAGATATTCAAATGTGGTGTGTCGTGGCCAAGCGGATACGAGCACCAGACTCAAAGCTCTGGTGTTTCTGATCAGCAGAGTGTGGGTTCGAGTCCCGGTCGTGACACTTGTGTCCTTATAAAGCAAGACACTTAACAATTATTGCTTCGTCCTTCGCATGGATGTACACAAATATCTTCTCTCTCTTTAGATTGTTCTTTTTGCTTGTAACCTTCACCTTAGAGTGGCCCTTTGGTCTTGTATTGGGAAACTTTTCATAACAGAAAAACCTAAAAAGAAACAAACTAACAAAATACAAAACAAAACCAGCTGGGAAGCAATGCCAGATGTTACAACATAACAAGGCTTACCTATATTCGCTTTCCTCTGTGAATAGATCCTCTTCGTCCGTCTCAGAATCAGGATACCAAGGTTTCCTTACAGCGTCCTCCGCATCTTGACCTTTCCTCTTGGCCGTGGGCTTCTTGCCTCTCTGCTGGGGAGCCTTGGTGGGGTGAGCAGCTCTTTTTGATGCGGGCTTCTGGGATGCTGTTGAGGTTGGTTTGGTGGATTCAGACGGCAACTTGAAGGTGATAGGGCCTGACTTATCAGTGTCTGAATCTTCTTCTAAAACTGGTAGGAAAGTGAAATGTAAAAATATAAGTTGAATTTTTTTTGGCGTAGTTAGTGAATAAGTTATGAGGCATTGCATGGTGAGGTATCAATGTATATTGGGTTTGCGATAACACCATGTGTATATCTACTTTGCTGTGTAGATTTTTGTAAGGTAGATCTTGCTTTATTCTACTGCCGCTGAGTAGATTTCGGAAATTCGGAAACTCGGGAGACTACTTAGTTCTCAAAGGAACCGTCCTGCTTATTTACTACTACCTGGGCGGAAGGTAGGAAATCGGCCGGGACTACTACTTTTGCTTAGTGGATCGAGGGGACTTCTCGTTATTAACTTCACTACCATGGAGTGAGTTCTTAATTGGTCTCAACGTTTCGACTAGCTTGCTCTAGTTATTATCAGGAGAGACCAATTAAGAACTCACTCTGTGGCAGTGAAGTTAATAACGAGAAGCCCCCTCGATCCACTAAGCGAAAGTAGAAGTTCCGGCCGATTTCCTACCTTCAGCCCAGGGGCAAAGACCAGGGGCAACAGAGGCCATGGCCTCTGTGGCCTCTGTGTAATTCCATGCCTGATGAAGTAATAAACCACAAGGGAAACTGACTGGCCCCCTGAACAAAGATATTTACCAAACAGGGAGACCGCCAACATTAAGGGCAATATGTGTTAGCAGGTAGAGCACCGGCACGTTAATCAAGAGGTTGCAGGTTCAAATCCCACTCTGGTCAATTTTCCTTTGTTCAACCCAAAATAACTTTAAATACATTTCACGATTTCAAGCAAACAATATTCCGAAGGGGCATAACATGAAAACCAGCTTTGGATGATGCAATTGATAGCAATAGATAAAAGCAAGTAAGTATAAAAAACACAACTTTGATAATTTGTGTGAAAATAGTACTCCTTCTTATTAATCATATTTTCAATAAAGTTACAACTGAAAACCTGTTAAAGGAATAACAGCTCCAATACAAAGAAAATTAGTCAGAAACAGTTACTACGAAACAGCAACTGTCTGCTAAGCAAAAACAGAATACCAGCAACAATTGGTGCAAGTGGTATATTCGCTGGTAACCTTCTTTGTTTTTGATGTTCGATGACATCACGTTTCAAATTTTGCTTGAAAGAGTATCTGATGAAATTACATTTTTTACACTATTTTAACATGAGGTTAGAGACTTGTAATTTTTCCACCACTTTCATGAGGACTCTATCAATAGACTGTGCAAGTCTCGCGCGTATTGGGATCCGTTAAAGCGCGTGAGTTTGTTTCTTTCACACCTTAAAGCAATGTACGTGGGACCACAGTGGTCCCAAAAATGTTTGCACGGTCTATTGGAAAATGGGTGCATTACAAAACTGAACTTGACCTTGCAGACCCTCTTTTAGAAAACCTACCTTGATGCGTGTGGTTGTACATCTCTTTCAGTTTCATACGAGCTTTCTTCTTTGGTAGAGGCTTCACCCCGAACCTCTTGAGTTCATTCTGGAGCAACATTGGGAAAACGATTGAAGTAAGAAATTTGTGCTACTTTTGGCCCCACAGCTGGCATACGTTAGTAAGTAAATTTCCCCCCAAATAACCCACTTCATAGTTCAAAGGCATGACAGAAACTTATAATTCTGAGAAGCTCTCAACTCATTGAACAACGCATGTAAAAGCTAAGTCCAACTAGTAAACTTTTCTTGCATTCTTATTTTTATCTTATTTTAGTACATATCCAACAGCACAATTAGCGCAAATAACAGGATCAATAGGAAACGAGAAATGTTAAACTTTTAGATGTGGGAGGAAAACCCCAAATGGGGAAAACCCACGCAGTCAGGTAGGGACCCAATCCACATGCAAGGCTCTGGGTCTGAAGAGGGATTTGGACCAGGGGTTCAATTTCATAGAGCTGCTTAAGCACAAAAAGTAGCTAAGCACAACAAAATTATGCTTACCTGAATAAGGTTACCAGCCAAACTACCATGTCACATGTACAATTTTTGACTGGTATCCTGCTCATTTCTGCTTAGCAGACAATTGTTAAGCAATATTTTCTGCTTAAGCAGCTCTATGAAATTGGGCCCGGGTCCACGGAGGTGAATGGCAGGGAAAGAAACCACGAACCAACCTGGGCCCAATTTCCTAGAGCTACTTAAGCAGAAAATGTTGCTTAACAATTGTCTGCTAAGCAAAAATGAGCAGGATACCAGTCAAAAATTGTACATGTCACATGGTAGTTTGGCTGGTAACCTTATTCTGGTAAGCATAACTTTACGGAGTGTAAACTTGAAGTAGTTCTGAGATATAGTGGGGAGCCTTGCTGTTAAGTGCCAATCCTAATTATAAGTGTGACGTAATTCCACTGTCAGCCACGTCCACTTTACACAAACTGGCTCCACTGAATACCAGAAGCCCATAGGAATTGGGATCAGGGTCCAATTTCATAGAGCTGCTTAAGCACAAAAAGTAGCTAAGCACAACAAAATTATGCTTACCAGAATAAGGTTACCAGCCAAACTACCATGTCACATGTACAATTTTTGACTGGTATCCTGCTCATTTCTGCTTAGCAGACAATTGTTAAGCAATATTTTCTGCTTAAGCAGCTCTATGAAATTGGGCCCGGGTCCACGGAGGTGAATGGCAGGGAAAGAAACCACGAACCAACCTGGGCCCAATTTCCTAGAGCTACTTAAGCAGAAAATGTTGCTTAACAATTGTCTGCTAAGCAAAAATGAGCAGGATACCAGTCAAAAATTGTACATGTCACATGGTAGTTTGGCTGGTAACCTTATTCTGGTAAGCATAACTTTACGGAGTGTAAACTTGAAGTAGTTCTGAGATATAGTGGGGAGCCTTGCTGTTAAGTGCCAATCCTAATTATAAGTGTGACGTAATTCCACTGTCAGCCACGTCCACTTTACACAAACTGGCTCCACTGAATACCAGAAGCCCATAGGAATTGGGATCAGGGTCCAATTTCATAGAGCTGCTTAAGCACAAAAAGTAGCTAAGCACAACAAAATTATGCTTACCAGAATAAGGTTACCAGCCAAACTACCATGTCACATGTACAATTTTTGACTGGTATCCTGCTCATTTCTGCTTAGCAGACAATTGTTAAGCAATATTTTCTGCTTAAGCAGCTCTATGAAATTGGGCCCGGGTCCACGGAGGTGAATGGCAGGGAAAGAAACCACGAACCAACCTGGGCCCAATTTCCTAGAGCTACTTAAGCAGAAAATGTTGCTTAACAATTGTCTGCTAAGCAAAAATGAGCAGGATACCAGTCAAAAATTGTACATGTCACATGGTAGTTTGGCTGGTAACCTTATTCTGGTAAGCATAATTTTGTTGTGCTTAGCTACTTTTTGTGCTTAAGCAGCTCTATGAAATTGGACCCTGATCCCAATTCCTATGGGCTTCTGGTATTCAGTGGAGCCAGTTTGTGTAAAGTGGGCGTGGCTGACGGTGTAATTACGTCACACTTATAGTTAGGATTGGCACTTAACAGCAAGGCTCCCCACTATATCTCAGAACTACTTCAAGTTTACACTCCGTCAAGGAATCCTCGATCCAGTTACTATGCTTCTCCTCAAGGAACTCAAGTCTCAACACTCCTGGGGTAACAGGTCTTTTTCTGCAGCTGCGCCACACATCTGGAACTCTCTACCACTTAATCTTAGATCTTGTCTTTGTACCCAAAAATTAAATCACTTCTCAAAACAAATCTGATGTCATAGGTTTTCAAGGACTAATTTAGTTGCGTCTGTTTTCTTTCCTTTTGTTTTGGTTTACTGCGCCTTTAACACCCAGCAGGGTGGATATGTGCGCACTACAAGTCTTTATTATTATTATTAGGTCACACTGGATAATAATAAGAATCACCTTCAGGACGGGTGTATTCATGTCATCGTAGGGGGGCATAGGGGTGATTGGTGCTGGTGGGTGGTACAGTTCATCTATGGTCTCTTTGCCCATCGGTTGCTTTCTACTGACTACAGGCGTCTGCATGACTTGTTTGCTGACATTGGAAACGGTTTCTGTAACAGAGCGGAATGAGATTTGACGAATGTAAACATCATTGAAAAATGGCCAGCGGGTCTGGGTTCCCCATTATTTCTAGGCCCTCAAACCTCCCAGATGTTACAGCTCAGGAGGTTTATAGACTCCGTGCATCACCAGAAATACAAAACTGCGGTTTGAGACACAATGTGAGCTATATCTTTCTTCCTTTTGGTGACTGCTTTACTTCTTTCAAGAAAAATTTGAAGGCTCTAGGAATGTTCAGAAAAACCAGAAATCAGGAAAAATCCTGAGCATCACATGTCTGACAGAGTGAAACAAAATGACATCCCTATGAACGCAACCAAACACAGCACTGATCTGATAGCTGGGAGAGCCAAACCAACCAAAGGCATGTGAGTGGGCAGTGAAAAATAAAAGTGAACATCTTTTGGTTGTATAGAATGTGTAGAGTGTGTGGAGCACGAGGCCAAACAGCATGGTATCTTGGCAAGGCCCCATTTTTACCTGCAGATTTCAGGTTTAATGTCCACAAAAGAGTGATCCCTGGTTGCCATAGTCCTGTATAGGACTTCTGCTTCACTACACTATTCAACAACAATATCAGTAAACAGCTGATGATTTGGACTGAATTTTCCACTCCTCAAAATTGCAGCACAGGTAAACGATGACCAGATAACTTGACCTTCCATTGACCAAGTCAAATTGAAACAACTCGACCGTCGACAAACTCAGTTCCAATTTTCAGACGTGTGACCCAATCCGAATTAGCGGCTATAAAAGCGGCTACGGCTCAGCACGTCATTATGCATTGGAGCAAACCCTGCCCTTTGCGTCACCTCTAGCAACAGCCATAGCTGTAGTCGTAGCACCATTTACCACCATTTACCGGGTCTACCACATGCCACAAAAACAACATGATCTGTTCGGAAATATAGAGTGGAATCTAGTAATCAAGGCCTGACCAGGAACAAAGTGGAGCCCACAAGAAAAACGTGGAAGAGGAAATTCTAAACATGGAAATTTCACATGCCTGTAATCAACAAGTTCCCTCGACCTCTAAGACTGTTATTTTATTTTATGGAATTATACAGACCCATGAGGAAAGGCCAGAAATGGAAATTTTTTTGCTCTAGGCCAATGATTAGAGAGCTACGTACTGACGTACTTTGAATAGACAGGGGAAAGCACTGATCTAATAGGTAAGTCATTAGCTTGAAAGAAAGTCAAAGTTCTCAGTGTCTTACTTTTGGGATGCTGCGTACTGGGACCGCCCCCTGTCAATCTGACCCCGCCCCAAGCAACTTCCTCATTGATGTGTCCTGCCTTCAGCTCCTGCAAGAAACTCTCACTGCATCCAAACTCTTGCGCCTCGTCCCTCAGTAGCACAGACTCTGACAAGACATCTTGAGATGCGCCACGATGAGATGCACTCCCGGAGGATCGCAGCGGGAACTTCTCCTCGTCCGAGCTGGGGAAGCTTCTGATACTCATGTTGCCATGGTTACTCAGTGATGACGAAGTCTTTGGGGTTCTTGCCTCATTTGTACATGGTTTCTACAGACACACAACAAAAACATATTCAGAAGCAAAGAAAAGTAGTAGTAAGTTTGCCGGTCAAACCATGTATAAAACTCTTAATGAGAAGACCAGGGCCCAATTTCATAGAGCTGCTTAACGGCCGATTTTGTGCTTACTGTACACTTTCCATTTCATAGCGCTGCTAACCGTAAGCACACGACAAGACATGCTAACCTTCTGGTGCTTACTGTATGAAAATGAATGACGTTAACAATGCAAATCCCTGGTGAACGCGCAAGATGGCTGCCTAATGTTCTAACCTGTGAAATACGCTTACGCTTAAGCAAATTTTTCTGCTATAGTTAGCACGGAAATTTGCTTACCACTAAGAAGCGCCATGAAATTGGGCCAAGGTGTGGAGATTTCAAACAGTATACTCTGCTCACCTTCAGGAGACCACATCGGTTCTTCTCTCAGAACCAATCTTCTCCCAAGAGAGTCTTATACATGGTAGGACCCGGATATTTGCTATAACTTTTCTTATAATCCACGTTATCCAACGCTGAAAACATCAGCGACATTCAGAAGCTTTGGCTCGTGAATAACAAAGAAATTACAAGAAGATGACACCAGTGCTACAATGCCACAATAGACCTTTATCTTGTTTACTATCTTTGTCTTGTCCCCTGTCATCCATATCAATTATGACTAACAATTTTCATTTCGCCAAAAAGGGATCTGACTATTTACCTTCTCGCCTTGGTTTGGCAACATTAATTTGAATGGAAGACAAACAAGATGGCTGCACCATGGTCTATAGGATCACAGTTTAATATTGGAGGGGGGGGTGCCAAAAGGTCAAAGATCAAAATGACAAAGGCTTCTCAGACTGTCTGAATTACAAAACTAAACAATATATTAAATTGTTGCGGAACCCGCTGCTAAAATATAGGATTTGAACTGCCTCTAGCTACCGAGCAATCTCGATGGTCTAGTGTTAAGACATCTGCTCTAGAATGGCAAAGGTCCAGGGTTCGAATCCCACCCGAGTAATGTGCCTGTGGATTTTTTTGTCCCAGGACTCAGGAAAGTATCGAGTACACAATGTTTTACACACATTGGTGTCTCGGTAAAACCAAGTAAGCTTCTTTGTCCCCGATGCAAATTTAACATCTAGTAAAACTAACAAATCTTATTTCTCTCTAATATACCACATTGTGTTTCATGCACTCACCTCTTTGAGTGAACTGAACCCCCCGCCACACCTTGGCTTCCTGACCTCTTGTTCTGAACTCTCTTCTCTCAACACCTCTTCTCTTTCTGAATGGAAGCTGAAATTGTCCATATACCCACCGCCATCATCACCAAGATACGCAAATTCATACTCGTCTTCGTTTTGAGGTGAGGGAGAGTAATTCCGGTCTACGCTCGATTGAGATTTGGGGGAAGGTTCTTCCTCTGTTGTCTCCTTTTCAGGGAGTACTGATTCCGAGGAAGGGGAAATCTGGTCTTGTCCTATCGGGGAAACTTGTAGATATCCTGCTCGGAAGGAGATGGTGTGCTCTGGTGAGAGGGTCTCTTTGCTTTGAAATCTTGGTGTTGACGAGTCTTGGGATGACTCATCTGAAGATAGGATTAAGACCTCCTCAGCTTTAATATCAGTAACCAAATCGGGAGACTCTCTTGTAGGAGATTGACCAACGCAAAGCTGGCCTGACCAGGGGGTAGTGTTGCCCTCTATCGCAGATGCTGCCGCACCGTCTATGGAGCTCAACCTGCCAAGTTTTGTTTTACTTTCATCCTCAGCTAAGATGAGAACATCTTCATCCTCTTCAGAAATGCAAAGCGAACTGGGGCAATTTGCTGGGGTGAATGAGGTTGACTGAGTTGTGTGGCTTTTCGGTCGCTTTGGCGGTACCTCATAATTGTCTTCACCTTGTAATTTTCTTTTACATCGCAAGTTAACGCTTCCATAGTCTGTATTCCCCTCATCTATAATGGTTTCTTCCAAGCTCTCCCGCACAGATGATAGGCTTGTTGCACTTTGGAGTTTTATAAAGGTGGGGGACGGGGGAGGCGAGGGTGAAATGGGCGGTGCAGGAATGGAACAAATAAGTAAAGGAGTATCAGCATCAAAACAGTCTGGTGTCGATCTTATAGGTGTGTCTGAAACATCAGACATGCCTTGCCTCCTTTCATCAAAATCATGATCATCTCCAAATGTCATAGAAGTCTTTGATCTTTGGGATAAGGTGTTTTGCTCTAAACCTTCCAACTTCTCAAGGTCAATGTTTGGACCTTCTTTTTTAATGCCTTTTGTGAGAGGTCTTAGATCTGGGCTGGCATCATTCAGACTTCCTCCTCCTAACGCTTGGCCATGTCGTCTTGGTGAAATTGCCACCTTGAACGGAGACTTCACATGACCCAAATTCTCATTTTTCTTCTGATCAGCATCTGTGTCTCCTTCCACAGGAGATACTCTTGGCGAGACACAGCCATGGTCATGAGAAACCCTGTCTGGTTTTAGATCATAAATGGGTGTCGATGAATCCCTGATCTTTTTCATGTCAGCTCTGAAGGCAGCAGGTGTTTCCGTGATGGACGTAAAATCATCCCCTGAAAACGGCTGCACTGTACTTTTAACAGGATGTTTCTTACATTCTGTATTTCCAGAAGTCAATTCATCATCACTTTTTGCCTGTTCACGCCTTCTGAAGTTGAACTTCCTTGCTCTTACGGGGTTTACGGCATCTTGTTGTTTGAGTGGGGGCTTGTGGTATAATGACACTGCTGCACTCTTGCCAATGGATGTCAACGATGGAGGGGTTTGTGATAAAAGCCAGGAATCATCATCATCTGAATCCTGGGCATTTCCACTGCTATCTTCTTTCTGATCCGTTGCATCACCATCTTCGTCATCCACATCTTGTGACAGATCAATCTTATCGCTGATGTTCGTCTCTTGAGATCCCATGACTCCATCATCAGAACTGCGGGAGTCACTAACCACCCCTTTCTCTTGGCAGAGTGGATTCCCCGTAGAACCACTCTCTGAGGTCTGGGGTTTGTCCGGCTTCGGCTGACTCCTGACATCAACAAAGGGGAGGACTGATTCATCTTCCATGCTGGATTGACTAGAAGCTGACCTTGCCATCCCAGATGTTCTTGGTTTGGACTTTGAGGGATTGGTGGCTCTATCTGCTGCTCTGGTGTCAGACTTCCATGGGCCGTGAGTTGAACTCATTATGTCTGATGCTCCAGTCTTAGACTTTGTTTCCTTGGCTAGTTTGCCTGCCCTTTCAAAAGGTCGAATCCTCAAGATTGAATCCTCATCGCTAGGTTGCTCTTTGGTCTGTTTCCCATCTAAAAGCGCATCAGTCTGACACTGACTCCCGGTACTTTGTTGACTATCAATCTGTGAGGACTGACTGATGTCCATTGGTTCTACTTCTACATCATCATCAGAATAAAAGATGCTATCCCTAACATCAGCAAGCGTGGCATCTGTATCTTTCCTAAAGCTGCAGTCTTCACCCGAATGTTCTCTCCCGCAATCCACCCTTTCTGCCTGATTCACGAACTGCTTGCCATTTTTCCCGACCCTACTCTCCCCTCCACCACATTTTAAGTTCTTTTGATTCTCCAGACAGGAGCTGACAGTCAGAGCGACTTGATTTTCTTTCATTGGGGAAACTGTCAGATCACTGGAAAGTTTTCCCAATCGTACAAAACAAGGCATTGTCTCTAAGGTGTTTGCTTGCTCACTGTCTTGACACTTTTCATGCTTTGGGGCGATGCAGCCATCGTTTGGTGATGCAGTAAGGTCAATTGAGAGTTGATCTAGAGAGGTGTTGGATTTCTGAGTCTGTGGCGAACAGCTGCTCTGAAGTTGATCAATAATACTTATCGATTGTCTCCTGCACTCTGTGCTGACATTATGACAGTTTTCTTCAACAGCATCGGCGTCCTCGTTCTCATCGCTACTTCCATCACTCGCTGACAGTTTCGCCATGCCTGAAAGGTTTTCAGATTTATTTCTTTGGCTGTTCTTTTGCCTCTGAGTGCTGAAGAACTCGTAGATCTCCTCCAGGTCCTGCTCATCAGGGGCTTCTTCTCTAACCTCCGCGTCGCTCTCCGTGTCAGTGGCTTGATGAGAGATCCTCCGCCTTGGTTGGGAGGATGCGGTCAGTTCCTCAACCTCCCTGTCACTGTCATCATCGTCATCGCTGTCTTCACTGTGACTGCTGTCACTGTCATCTTCACTATCCCATAGGCTCTGTATGAGTTCATCGAGGCCTTTCTCAACGAAGGTGTCACTGTCCTGTCCTGGTGTCTTCTCCTGCTGTTCCTTAGGGAGCATGTCCTCTGCTTGTGTTGGTTTAACAGACTTTGACGTCATGGAGGGTTGGATGATTTCACTGAACATAGTAGCGCAATAATCACTCAACGCTGGTAAGGAAAATCTGAAATACAGCAAAAGACAACATTCATAAATGTCAGCAGCAAATTTAAGATTATTCAACATAAAACCGACAAGAACTTTCTCTCCTGAGTAAATATTATTGGGGAACTATTCACAATGTATGTTTATATACCCCACTTGATTGGTGGATTCCCACATTCGCATTGTTGCATTCTCTACACAGACTTACAACTGAGTTTATATTATTTATTATTATGCACTATTTGACGGCACAAGTCTATTCTTGGTAAGGCGCTGTTTTGCGGTTCTGCAAACGCATACTCAACCATCACATAAGCAGGGAACGACACCAATGTTGCTTCCATGGTGTGAGAATGTTGGTCCCAGCAGTGTGCACGATATGATTGTTCCCTTGCTCTTGGTTGGTCGCTACACTCGTGAATTTGTGCAGACTAGTCCTCAAACAAACCCACCACAGCTTAATTAAGTTAACGTTTTTCCGAAAATGTGCGGGTGTAAACCTATTTTTGTAACTCAACTATTTTGCAACAGTTGTATCACAAATTACATCACAAATTGTGCTAAGCACTTTATAAAACTGCATCACAAATCGATGGGTGTATGGGTGAGAAAAAGCACAAGCTTACCTTCTAGCGAATAGTTCAACCTGCTTGGCGTCTACTCTGTTTACGGTCAGTTTACCAGCGTAGATAAAATCCAATATGGAGAGAATGGCAGAGCAGTTATAATCTTGCAAGTCAACTGTCTTTGTTGGATTGCTGTCACTGCATGACGGAGTCTCTTCAATGAGCTGAACAAATATGAAACAAGAACAATCATGAGAATAATATTATTCATAACATTTGTTGTTTTACCCTATACTGACGATAAACACTGTATAATCAGAGTTTCCGAAGTCCTGCGGGGAGAAAAACTCTACCGGCATACTACTTGTGTGGGATTCAAACCCATGACCTCTGCATTCTTAAGCTGATATCTTAACCACTAGAACACCAAGCCTGCCTGGTGCAAATTCAAATCTTGTAATTTACAGAGAGTACCACAAACAAACAAACAATAAAAAATAAAAAAATAAATAAAAAATAAAACTAAGGTGATCCCTTGGCTGCCGCTTCCCAGGTTGTATCATAAACTTGGGTGTGATCCCTGGCTACATGGCAGCTAACGGTTGAATGGCTTCTGACTGGCACCCCCGAACAAAGATATTGACATAGGGAGACCGCCAACATAGGGCTGGATAGCTCAGTTGGTAGAGCGCTGGTACGTTAATCTAGAGGTCGTTGGTTCAAGTCCAGCTCCAGTCAATTTGTCTTTGTTCAAACCCAAATCTCTTAAAATTTACCCAGTCAGTTTCCCTTGTGGTTCATTACTTGATAACAATAAAACCAAACAAAAACCACTCCTGAAAATTGAGCAAAAAAAAGGGAGGTTCTGGCCCCAGTCTTCACTATGAAGCACCCTTACTGCCAGCCACTTTGGGAAGTGGGCTCAGTCGGGTGTGTACACTCGCATGACGAACCCATTTTTGAAGGAATGAATGTTTTCATTTTATCTGTATCTTGTTTTCTTGCTCCATTGTACCACACCACACAGTCATGAATAATAGCACTTTCAATAAGAGATGAGTAAATTAGAATCATAATTTCTATGGAGGGTTAAATTTTACCTGCGCCAAGGGGGGACATCTCAGCTTAATCAGGAACTGATGCGCGTTGATTGTAGAACCATCCGATGTTACAAATTGCAAATCGCTTAGACGCCTGTTGTTGACCATTTCCGAGAGATTGCGAAGAACACTGTGTTCGTGGTCAGTCACAGTCTGCCCCTAAATAAAGAAACAAATAAAACTTATTACAAAACCCTCCTACGGTCTGACCATTCAATATCATCCACTTTGATTGTGAATGGTAGATAGACTATGCTAGCCTGCAAAATAATGTCATGGTGAATACATCAGCGCAGTACACAGTCAACCCTCCTACTCTCTGACCCTTCAATCTCAACCACTGTGTATTTGAATGACAGATATACTATGCCAGCCTGCAATGTGATACCATGCACAAAATACACAGTCAACCCTCCTACTGTCTGACAATCTATTCCAATGTGGTTTGAAAAGATAGATAAGATTGTGACAGCTTACAATGTGAAACTATGTGATGAGTGCATACAAAGTACACACATGTACACAGTTTAGTTTCTGTTTTATTTCTTATTCTTCCTTAAGACAATGGATGCAAAACAAAAATTAAATTAAAAATTTCTCATACATATTTTCAGATAACTTCACATAAGAAATCAACCACAAAAGACTTACGGCTGTCTCCCTGTGTTCATCGACTTCTTCTTCTTCTACTTCTTCTTCTTTGTCTTCATCTTCTTCTTCTTCTTTTTCTTCATCTTCATCTTCATCTTCCTCTTCTTCTTCTTCTTCTTCATCTTCTTTCTTTTCCTCGTCTGTACCATTGGCTGGAATGAACCCACTTGCCCTGATGAGACTGGTCTCACTGTACTGTGTGTAGAGACAGCCTGCACTCTCTGCAGCCAGCTCAGCCAAGAGCCGACAGGTGCTCCCAAAGGACTGCGTGGCTTCACTTCCCTGACTCTGAGGGGAACTCAGAGGTGGAGAAGTGGCCTCACAAAGGACAGATTTCTGAAGAAATGATAGAGAATGATAAAGAACAATGTTAAGAAAAACTATTGTAGTAAACTTGTGGGTACAACCATGTGTAAAACTCTCTTGGTAGAAGTGTTGGTTCTCAGAGGAACCCTTTGTCTTTATGATTCAAACAGTATACTCTGCTTGTCTTCCGGAGAACAGTGTTATTTTTGTGTTACCCATACACCAATGTGTTAAGCACTATTTACTCAGTACTTACTCTGGTGACCTTTGCCATTCTAGAGCAGATGTCTTCCCACTAGACCACGGAGTAGCTAGAGGCAGTTTGAATCCTATATTTTAGCAGCAGGTACCGCTACAATTTCAAATTGATGTTAAAATTGCACCAAAGAGCAATAGAGTAATGAAGGAATTTCTTTTTTGATTTTGTTAAATAAAATATCCAACAGTGCATGTGTCAATAATAGGATGAACTATACTGAAAATAATAAAAAGAAATAAGCAATATTTGTTGTAGACGTTAAGGAAAACCGAAATGCGGAAAAACCCATGCAAGCAGGTATGGACTGAAAACCCTATCCACGTGCAAGGCTGTGGTCAGAGGCAGGATTCAAACCAAAGTCCACAGAGGTGAAAGGCAGCGAAAAACTCACTAAGCTTATCTGATCTCCAATATTTTGTTGTTTCAATTTCAACATGATTCCTCCTGCACCTCAAACCCCCACCCCAACCCCAGTTTTGTCATCCAATCCTCTCTCATTTACTATTGTACATGTCCTTTTTGTTTAAATGTCAAACTTCTGTTTTTGGGGAGCACCATTAATGGCTACATATGTGTTTATTTATATACATCAGTTTCTTCACATTTATTTTCAGAGAATGGAACGTGCAATTCTCCCACATCAGCCAAATAGTTTAGGAGTTATGGCCTTTTTTAGTTGAATCATGTGACTATTCAACCAAAGTAAGAACATGAAGAAGGAAAGAATGCCCAGAATTACAATACATTGTGTAACAGCCTGCTTTGCACAGCTGATATATTTATTTTTCCCCCTAACATTTCAATTGCCCATACTGTACTTCAGTTTCAAGAGCCACTCATTTTTAGATGGAGTCCTTAGGAACATGGGGAAACATAACAAGTCTCTAATCCCCTGTTAGAATGGTTTAAAAAGCCGCTGTGTTTGATACCATTTACAACATGTATGTCAAAATCCAAAAACGTTTGATGATGTCACGTTCCAAATGTATGGATCTGTAAATTTTTGTACAGAGAATTTTTAGTTCATACCCAATTTTTGATGATATTCAATCAAAATGGCATTGAATTTGACCCTTTGACTGGCACAAAAATTCCTCTATGGAATGTACAGACCCATTTGTTTTTGACGTTCGATGGCATCACGTTTCAAATTTCACTCTGAAAGAGTATAAAATAAAATGGTATTTTACACCATTTTAAAGTGAGGCTAGAGACTTGTATTTTTTTCCCACAGTCATAAGGACTCTATCTATTGGAAAGTGGTGTGCATCACAAAACTGAATGTAACCTTGGAGCTGCTCTTTAAGTATTAAGCAGTTGGTTACATGCAAAACAGAGGAATATATCAAAAATTTTATCTATTCCGAAGCCATTATGTACACGACACGTACATGTACAGGACATCTTGTCACATCAGCTCATCTTCACGTTGAGAGCCTGGTGATAAATGCCTGTGAAGGGGGGCTCCAATATCGCCACCGACTAGCCCCCTTATGACGGTGATTAACAGTCCTCGTATGTCAAGTGCGCAGTTTTCTCATTTTCTCCGGTGCAGAGTCTAATCATTAAGGGTGTCCTTTTCACATTTGTCATTTATTGTATTTGTCTTCTCCGCCCCCCCCCCCCCCAACAATCCCGTCTGGGGGACTTTATGGAACACAAAGTATAGAATACCCGCATATTTGGTGATCTCATTTACCAGAGCCATACTTCAGGCACAGACAGCGGGGAACATTCATAAATTGTAGGTTTGTTAATTTTCGGCCGACAGCTATTTTTCTTTATTGCTGGAATGGTGTCTGAATCACAGTATCCATTCTTCTGGACAGCTGGGTGTGTAAATGTAGCAGACAGTACTGTAACGTTCATTGTGGACACTGATTATACCCTATTTACTGCGAACCATCTGGGAAACTAATATTATCAACTTGATTGTTTTCTGGAGAAGAGTCACTGGCATCAAAGACAGGCTTTGGTATTGGTAATTCGATAGTTTGATTGGAAGAGCTTACACTGCATGCACACTGGGGCCTGCGAGCAGATTGAGATAGCTGGTATGCCCGCATAAACCTGTAATTCCATTGTATGGTACCAACCAACAAGGTCAAAGGTAGATTGCCAAGGATCTTGGCGCTGATGGGTCTGCATCTGGTGTGTATCAAAAGGCTGTGACGTCTGATTATCAAGCCACTCCTACGCTCCGAAACACCTACGCTCCGAAACACCAATAGTAGATGGTGCCATCAAACGACATTATGGTCTGTACAGAGGCTGCTTTGTCAATAGTAGCAAGAAGTACCGACTGTCGCATTGGCGAATGAAATACAGCGTAGATACCAGGACAATATTAACTGAATATGCGGTTGCGCAATTTGAAGGATTGGTTGGCACCAAGTGCACACTGGAGCAGCAGCCACTGGTTGTACATGTAGGTTACCAGTGCATCATGGATCAAATGTACATTGTAAACCTCTTGATCATTGGAGATTCTGGTCTAGCCAATGACAATTGTTAGCTGTTAAACCAATTTTGTGTGAGAGAGATTGGCTGTTGCAAGCTTGGTGTTTCTATCTGCTTGTGGGAGCTTTGCCAAGTTTCCTTGTTGGGAAGATCATCTCAAAAAACTCAGAAACAAACAAACAATCCATGCCTGATGTGGGTGCCATAACCCACAAAGATAGCAAGACAAACATCCACGAATAAGACCAAAGAAGTTGAACTCTGAGAGGACACCAGCAAACCGAATGGAATAAAACAAGTATGGACAGCATGGAAGTTACTTTGATGCAGACTGCTGCCGGTCAAACTTCTAGTTACAGTGACTTCCATAGTAGTGCTGAGCGGTATACCTACATCGCCCTTCTGGGAATAAATATTCTTTTAAACGTTACGCTCAACACTGTTGGTCTGGTAGTACTGCATCGTGTACACACAATCAAGGCAACGAGTAAAGTCTTTCTTCGCTCTCTGACAATCTCGGACATCGGCATGGCTCTGTTTTACGCCCTACCCAGCCTGATAAGAGCATTACTACCACAGATTACAACCGGGAGAGCTTCGTGTAGTTTCCAAGTCACTAGCGGACTGCTTCTCTTTCATGTGAATATTCTCTCTCTCCTTATACTGACGGTGGATCGCTATGTAAGCATCGTGCACTGTCTACGCTACCCTAGCATCATGACGGTGCCCAGAGCAAGGACTCTGGTGTGTGTCCTATGGGCCCTCGCTGTCGTCTACTCTCTCACCTACGTCATCGTGTCACCACCGGAGTATTCGGAAGAAGTACACATATGTCACCAGCTCAAAGATTCTACAAACTTCAGCATAACCGTCATAATAATTCTGGCGTCCGTGATGACAATACTGGCTCTCTACACACGCCTCGCCGTGATCGCTCATCGACACAAAAAACGCATCGCTCAACAGGAGTTCCCCTCGGCCAACCCAGCTCTCAGAATGAGGTTCAAGACAAAGTCGCTGCTGACCTTCTTTATCATCGTGGTGTCGCTGGCCGTCTGCTGGCTGCCGGAGGTCATCGCCCTGATGGTCGTGAAGACGACGCGTAGGAAAAACGACATCCTGAGGTGGACGTTTGTGCTACAGAATGCAAGCTGCTGGCTCAACATGGTCATATATTACCTCAGAAATAAAGATTTCCGAGAGACTGCTCATGGGATTTTCACTTCATGGCTTGGATCATGTAAATATTGTAAGAGTACTGAAGTTAGATTGGAGCACTGAGGACTTTGGAACCATTTAACACGCCACTTTGTATCCATAGTAGATACCCGACGAACAACCCCTACCATGTCATTTTCGTAACTTAAATCTGTACACATATCATGGTTCAAGCAATACACAAACATGTATATATAAATTTTTAAACCAAAACTCTTGCAATGTATACACATCATTTTGTTTCTAAATGAATATTTTGCAAATGTGTTCTTCAATTTTTGCTACATGTCCTGAAAGTTTGTACATTTCGGAAGTATAATATACGTCCTGGAATTACACGGATGCCAAAGAGGCCATGACCTCTATTGCCCAGCTGGCCTTGACCTTGGTGCTCCTTCAAAAGTTTCCTATAGACTTAAAGATTTTCAAATGAAAGTGCCCTTTGCGAAATGAAAATGGCCTTGCCCTCTCAAAGATGAAGTTCCCGGACTGAACTCCACTGTAAGCCATGCTCACTTCACACAAGCTGGCTCCACTCTACAGGAAACCTATTGGAAATGCATTGAGCTTGTATTTAATCATTCTTGGACTTGCCTTTCACATAATATGGTTTGCAAAGACTCCAAGTCTTGTCAAAATGTTAAGTTTCTGTCATGAGAAATGCTTTTGAATGATGGCATGAGTATTTTTTGCTGAACTTACACACTTGAACGTGTGCTTCTTTGGCAGCCGGAAGTAGTGAAAGCCTTGTGTACACAGCTGATTTTCATGCTTATGACGATGTATGATTTATCAACAGGATAGTAACCTTTTGTAGAACAAAGTAGCAGTGATTCTTGAATCTTAATAGGGTCCATAGGTTTGGGTGTTGACCATTTTTAATTGTTGCGTGTCGTGGCTAAGCGGTCTCCGTCGTAACTGAGTGGTCTGCATCTTGGCTCAGTGGTCTCCGTCGTGGCTTAGTGGTCCAGCGCATCGAACACTTGTTCTAGTGGCAAAGTCACTGGAGTGTGGGTTCACATCCCAGTCATGACATTTGTATCCTTAAGCAAGACACTCAAGTATAATTGCTTCTCTTCATACCCAGGGGTAAATGGGTACCTGTGACGGCAGAAATGGTTCTTGTGATTCTTTTTAATATGTCCTGACACGTGTGTCCTTAAGCAAGACAATTAACCATTATTGCATCATCTTTTGGATGGAACGTAAAGCCGTAGGTCTCGTGTGTTGTGCAATGCATGTAAAAGAACCCAGTTGTTATCGCTAAGAGAAGGGGTTTGCCCAGGTGTTTCTGGCAGCGGCTGCTGAATGCGCCGCAGCAAGCTGTATATCCTTGTAAGATGCTACATAAATTGGTCTCAGAACTCAAAATAATTCAACATAAAAAAAAGCTGCCTTCAAATGTTTCTGTTTGTTCAAGCGCCTTGAGTACCTTATTGGTAGATACACTATTTACAACTATATTATATATATCAAGGCATCAAGGCAATGACTAAGGGCAACGGAGGCAATTACCACCGTGATATCAACTCTGCAGGTTAATAATTACACTCTGACATTTCTGTTTCAAACCCACACATCAGTTGTTTATATATTTTTTGACATTTCTAATATTGATTTAGAACAAAAGTCAAGTGAATTCTACACTGCACATAGTCCATAAATATGAGGAGACTCTGTTGACAACAATTTGGCTGCAATAATAATACATTTATCAACCTTAGTGGAAACCGTTTATATCCATTTTCAATTATTTGACTATCAAACAATTTGCTATGCCATCAGCATTTATTTGTTACACACATGTATATGTGAGGCTGCAAACCTGCGGGTAACTGTAATATAGTTTACTTTTGCAGCCCCTCGCCTGCATTTTCTGTTGTGAAAAGGTTTTTAAAAACTTTATTGCATTACTCCTTTTCTAACAATAGTATTAATATCATTTGTTTTTACCCTTACACCGATGTGTATTAAGCTCTGTATACTCAGTACTTTCTCCGAGTTCTGTGAAAAAAAAAACACAGGCAAATCACTCGGGTGGGATTCGAACCCACGACCTTTGCATTGCTAGAGCAGATGTCTTGCCACTGGACCACCGAGCTAATCCGACGGCCACAGGGGGTTCGAATTCTATGTTTTAGCAGCGGGTACCGCAACAAATAAAAAACAAATTATATTCTTTATCCCCGTTGTGAAATTAAAATCTATTAATTAGTAATTATAATATTTACAGTTATACCAGTATCCGTCAATTTGGACACACTCATGGCTCATGATTATTATTACCCCTGGTCACTGGGCCAGTTATTTCATTCCTTAAACCATCTCAGCTCCCTGGGGAGTATACAGCCTGTGCTGCCAAGTATGTAGCGCACCAAGCTAAATCAATCACAAGAACTATCTCTGCCCTTACAAGTAGCCATGTACTCCTGGGTGAAGAGAACAAAGTTATCTTGCTCAAGGACACTCAAAAAGTGTCATGACCAGGATTTGAACCCACACCCCAATAACAAGGCCATCAGAACTTGAGCATGGTGCACCAGACCACTCTGCCATCAACGCCTTTCAAGTTTGAAGTATTTGTTTTCTATTGTGTAGTAATTAGCTGTTTCGCAGCAAAGCGCAGCGAAACAGCTCTTGTTTTCGTTAAAGTTTTTTTTATTATTTATTTATTTATTTAGTTATTTTTTTATTTTTTTTATTTGTCTGTTTCAGTAATAAAAGCCATTGAGATAACGCACGTTCGTTCTATGCGGGTTTTTGCCTAGTTCCTAAAGAGCAATTGCAATGAAACTTTCAGTGATGAAAGGCATTGGTGCAATAATGCCCCTCAAACAATGATGTCATGATGACGTCATCACCTGTCACATGATGTCATCTTAAAGGTTTATATTTTAAATATTTGAAAATCTGTAACAAATCAGCCACAAGAGACCGTAGGTTTCTGTTTGCGGGATTGTATAGGGATATATTAGGTCTTCATTTTATTCAGTGTGCGTGACCTCACATGACCTCTACTTCCGATCGAAACAGGAAGTGCCTCGTTATTCAAAAGTGGAAATAGTTATGAAGTTGCTTTCAACGATGTTATTGTCTGGCAAGGGTGGGTAATTAAAAAAAATTACCGATGACGTCACAATACACAAGAGCGCCCTCTAGCGGCAGGTTGAAAACTGATCAAAATGGACTTTTTGAAGATGTGTGTGGTGAAGTTTTGTGTAATCACTTCAAAATTTACATACATGTTGATCGTCAGGCAGCCATCATATGTGTGAAGTTTCAGATCGATGACGTCATCGGGGGTCACGTGACGCGGCATTAAAGGTGCCTTTTTTAATGTTGTATATATCTCCCTAAGTGTTAGTGCGATCATGTTGAAACTTGGTAGGTTGTTGGATATTGGCAAGTTCTTGTAAATTCTGAAATGACGTCATGATGACGTCATCACATGATTTTTTATGATTTTTGAAAAAGTTATGGCGAAACAGCTCGGCATTTGTGCACAAATGCAATATGTCTAGTTTATGCTTGCTTTGGTTTTTTATAAAGTTTAACCATCGTTGCATCACGTAATACTTTTGTCTTTCCATTTACTGTACACTTTGTGTTGTTTAGTCAAATAAAATAATTATTAATAACACAAGCAATCATCATACATTATGCCAAGTGCTCAAAAAGCATCGTAGCATCTGCTGTCAAGCATGTCAAGGTTTTTTATGAGCATACAGTAGGATACAAATTAAATTTGTAGGATTGAATATGGGGCCACAATGTGAACGAGTTTGATCTGTTTGGGCATACCCAGGTAAAGAAATGTATAATACATTCCAATCAAGTGAGAGCTGTTGGATTTTCATTGATTTGGGATGGCTGGGTTTAAGCAATTAACTGAAACTTGTTGGATTTCTGTTGATTTGGCATGGTTGGGTGGAATCAACTGAAACTTGTTGGATTTTTGTTGATTTGGGATGGTTGGGTGGAATCAACTGAAACTTGTTGGATTTCTGTTGATTTGGCATGGTTGGGTGGAATCAACTGAAACTTGTTGGATTTTCGTTGATTTGGGATGGTTAAGTTTAAGGAATCAACTGAAACTTGTTGGATTTTCATTGCTTTTCCATGAATTTCAAATGGTTGGTTTGAAGCTATTGTTAACTGATGCAATAGCAAAGCAAACACAAATCAAGCAAACTGCTGATGGTAGAATCTAGAATAGTAATGGCTTAAGGTGTAGTTTTGTATCTGTCTGATTTAAGCAAAACTTGCATTTGGAATGGTTTGGATTAGTCTAAACATACCTGTTGACTGGACTCTACAGGACTTGGCATCCTTGGCAGCGAGCCTCTTCTGGTGATGTCTTTCCCTAAGTGTGATGTCTTTCTCTTTTGAGGGGTGACCACTGGCAATAACTGTGGAACGTAGAAAGGAGTCTGGCTACACGGACCAGAGGCTGAAGCTAGACTCCAAAGGGGCAAAGTCTGCAAATTAAAAAACAAAACAGTTTGCTGATATCACACAAAATGAGGGGAACATATACTTTCAAAAGAATGCTGAGAATAGAGTGGTGCACACTATTTGCTGTAGACTGTGCCTGTCGCGCACATTGGAACTTCTGGGACCATGTTGATCCCAACCTTATCGAGTTTTACCTGTGTGTGATTCGTTTCTTCAAATACTTTAGTTTAAAGAAGATTATGGCTATACAAATTATATCATTTTGTTGGGAAAGTAAAATTTTGCCATGAAAACTTAACAAATCAATAACAACAAAACTTAGAATAAGACTTGACCTCGGATTCCGACATGAACGTCAGTTGGGCAAAATTCTTACTTGTAAACAATTAAGAATTTTGCCCAACGGACGTTCATGTTATCATTAAAACTATTTAATGGTGGCACAAATTCAGGCGTGCTTGGCAAATAAGGTTACCAAAAGTAAGCATCCTCATCCAAAGTCTGAATTTTGTTTCAATTTCAATTTCAATTTGTTTTGTTTTTATGATATGAAAATTTAAATTGTTCTTACAACAAATGTATCTTTATTTTCAAGAATTTTGCAGAATTGGAATCCTAAAAGAAAATTTTCTTTCATAGTAAAATAGAGTCTTCGTTCAAGTTTTTTTTCTTGTTTTCGATACCCGCAAGACTTGCACAGTTTATGGTGCGTTAAACACATTTTGGGAGCGGTTTGCTGCTTCACCAAATGGAAAAAAATATTGTATACATGTATGTAACCCATGTGGGGCTTTTGATAGACATATACTATGGTCGATCGAATCGGTCTATACTGTAAAATTTCAAACTGTTTGTGTCACACTATTGTAAGCAGACTGAATTGACTAATTTTGGTTAACTCACTACACTTGATACATTTTCCAGTGATATGTAAATGTGAATTGCTTAAAATTCCATTCCATTCCACCATTGCTAAAAATCTAATCATTAACATACAGAGAATGTCCTTACTCACTTCTCATGACTTCTAAATATATCAAATGTAAATGTTGACGCTATTCTTTTCCAGCTGTTTTCTTTTGAGGTAGCTACTTTCATGCAATTCTCATCCAGCCAAGGATAAGATTGGACAAATATGAAGAAAAAAAATAATAATAAAAAATGCTTGTGGGTCCCCCTTTATTCTAGACCCAGAACCTCCAAGATGTTACAATGGGGAACTTTTGGAACGTTAGGTGGCAGCAGACTTACCAGGTAAATCCATTGGTCTTGGTAATGTGGGCATGGTCAGAACTACACGTACACAATGGAAATTTACCTGGCAAGTCTGCTGCCACCTAGTGTTCCAAAGTCTCCCATTACGAAGGTTTATAGACTCTGTGCTTCACCAGAAAGACAAAACAACGATTTGGAAAACAATGTGGACTATTTATATCTCCTTTTGGTGACTGCTTTACTTCTTTCAAGAAAATTTGAAGGGTCAAGGAGGTTTTGAGAAAATCCTAACATCAGAAAAAAATCCTGAGCAATCACATGCCTGTCCAGCTGATGAAATAATAAGTTTCTTATAATTAATTATTAGCAACAGAGGTTTTTAGTACAAACATTCCTTGAGGAGAAAACAATATTTCTAGTTCCAGAGCAGATCAGGGCCACATTTCATAGAGCTACCTAAGTAGAAAATATTGCTTACAAATTTTCTGCTAAGCTAAAGCAAAAATAAGCAGGATACCAGTCACAAATGGTACATGTGAAATAGTATTTTGGCCAGTTCCCTTATACTGGTAAGCAAATTTGTGTTGTGCTTAGCTGTGTTTAAGCAGCTGTATGAAATTGGGCACAGGGCCCAAATTCATAGAATTGCATAAGCACAAAAAGTAGCTATGCACAACAAAATTGTAGCAACCAGAATAAGGTTACCAGCCAAAACACCATTCCACATGGATCATCTGTGACTGGTATCCTGCTCCTTTTTGCTAAGCAGAAAATTGGTATCCGCTATTTGCTGCTTTAGTAGGGCAAGTAGGTGATGAGATTGTGAATTTGATGAGACAAGCATGAAATCTTGTACACAGTCAAAGTATGGCGTGACAAAGATATTTGGCACAGAGTTGAACAAATATAGGTAGAGTAACAAACAATTTCAAATTGTTCAACTACCATTGCTGGTTATTCTACTAAATACCTCAAGCCAAATATCTTTCTCATGGTGTACTCTGACAGTGTGCCATATTCCATGCTTGTACCATCAAAGGCACAGTCCCCCAAAGTATCCCCTCCCCCCAAAAAAAACCCAAAACAACAAACAACACACACACAAAACAAATAAATAAATAAATAAATAAATAAATAAATAAATAAATAAATAAATAAATAAATAAATAAATAAATAATTAAAAATAAATTTAAAAAAATAATAAATACAAATTAAACAAAATATATTTTTTTTAAATAATAAATGAATAAATAAATAAATAAATAAGTAATAAATAAAAAATATAAAAATAATTAAAAATAAAAAAATAATAGAAAAGTGTATGTTTAAACGTATTACACAGGATTGGTATGAATAAAAACATCATTGTTTAATTTTAGCCTGCAAGCTAACTGATTATGAAGTTCATACTAGAACCCTCTTTTCTGTGAGATACATGTATCTCCCTCTGAAATGAAGTCATAGTCATGAAAAGTGTATCTGAAAACCTTAAATAACGCAACAGCTGATTTCGATTGTTACAACCAAAATTAAGGACAATGTGTTTACACGCTGAAATAGTGCATTGTTTTTTCACTATACTCCCAGCTCACACAACAGATTAAGCACAAATTTTCACAGGTTTGTTGTTTCATGTATATGGTTGATCACACAAAACATGAACACTGTCTACAAGTATTTTGTCAGCTCCACCAATCCTGCATCATACCTTTAAGCAGCTCAATGAAACTAAAACCTCTCAAGATACATTCTTGGATTCCTCACCCCATGTCTCTGCTCATCAATCAAGGCCGACTCCTGTGTCAAATCTGCACACTTATCGCCGCTGGTTTGACGCGTTCGCCTGGCAACCGCTCGCATCCTTGTACTCCGTCTCCATGGCGACGGCTTGTGTTTCACTGCGACCTTGCTCTGCTTCATTGTCGGTGTTTTCTGGAAAACACAGTTAACCTGTATTCAAAGGAGAAATAAAAACATAAATAAATTATTTGTTCATTTATTTAAACATTCCTCAGCACTAGAGAAGTAGATCAAAGAGCAGGATTTCTTTATATCAGAAGAATTTGTTTCTAATTTCAGGTAAAAGTCTGAAATTCCTCATGCCTGATGAAAGGTCTCCAAAAGTTTAATACATGATGGTAGTACATGTAGGTAGCAATTTAAGACTAACTAATTACATAAAAGTACTGTGTGAGCTTTCGTAGCAACGACTACTTGCATTAGTTGTTGCTACGAAAGCTCACACAGTACTTTTATGTAATTAGTTAGTCATAAAGCACTACCACTACCTTCCTTCTTTTATCTATCAGATTAACTTGGCTATCTCTATCATTGTCCAAGTTAAAAGGTTAATGAAACTAGTGTCCAATCCTGCAATAGACTTTGCAAGTCTCGCGCGTATTTGAACATTTTTTTTACCATTTTGGTCCCACTTACATTGCTTTAACGCGTGAAGGAAACAAACTCGCGCATTGTGCCGGTTCCCAATGTTTGGATACACACAAGACTTGCACAGTCTATACAAACAAAACTAATGTGATATAAATATTCAATGAATACAAATGGAAAAAGTTTTTAGTTACCTTTGGTAGAATTATATCTGCCATTCTTTCCCCTAAAACTAGTTTACGTTCCTCCTCTGTTCTCTGAATAAGTATGGGGACTTCCCTGAAAGATGCAGAACACAACGTGATGCTTTAGCATACGAACTTAAGGGTAGGGTCTTAGAATGGTTTTTGTTGACGTAATGCTGATTTATAGGCAAAAATTATAAAGAAAGATACAATAAAAGTCACATGGGAAAGTTTCAGCTCAATACAGTGTCTACCTGCTGAGAAAACAGCAAAAAACTGTCACGGTATTTTCACAAGAACGTTGAATCCATCCACGTATAGCGAGGTGAAAGCAGGTACCAACCGCATCTCTGGCCGCAGCAATTGGCAACGGACACCAACCCTCAGAAACCTGAGAAACGATTCATGCATCATACTGTTTTCAACAGTACCTCTTAATGGCAAGTGATTTTTTTTTTTGGGGGGGGGCGAAAACAATCCTTTTCAAATGGACTAAACCATCAGATAAGAGCCTTCAGATGCAATTAGAACAATTCCAACATGTCAACACTGGTCAAGCCATCTGAAAGCATTCTGATGAAGACATGACATATTTCAGCCAGGAGTGCCTGATAGCCCGAGACTAGGAGAATTACTTACGATTTATGGGGAAATTCTTAAAGGGGTGGTTATTGGTGGGGTTTTGTTTATTCAAAGAATAAACCCTGTGTAACTTAATATTTTCCATGTTACTTGGTTTGGTCTCAATAGGGAACTCCAAATTTTTTAGATTTTTAACAAAATTTTGGGCGGAGTACACAAAATTGATTACATTTGGTCTATTGGCATGTCTGATGGCATCATGAAGTGTTGTGTGTCGCAAATTTGTATTATTATCACTTTTGCAGCATTCTCCCTTGACACTGGTCCGCTGGCCAAATGCCAGTTAAAACACCTGAGGACCAGTCAAAATTCACTCCAAGTGTTGAAAAGCATTCCTATTTAATATAACTTGGACTGGTGAAAAAGCTGACAGACCAGTGAAAATGACAAGCTACCTGGTAATGCTGGTTGGTCACTGAAAAGTTCAAGGCAAACACTATATTAGAAACCATGACAAAGATGGTGCCTGCATGGTAAAGTACTTTTTTATGAGAATGTTTACTCAAAGCTGTCACACTCAATAGCAATACTACTAATGTGGATTTATAATGTGCACAGCTCAACCAAGAGGTGCTCAGTGCGCAATACAAAGAAACAAAATTTTGTCTACAACTTAAATTTACAAACTAAAAATTGTAATTACTCAGTAATGAGAAAATCAATTATTATAAAAAATGCCTGTGACATTAAATGAGTCAATGAGTCATGAGTGCTGCAGCACACTCAGCAGTCACTGCCAGAAACATCGGGGCAAACCCTTTCTCTTAGCGATAAGTGTAACTGGGTTCATTTACATGCACTACACAACACACGGACCCAACAACTTTACGTCCCATCTGAAGGACGAAGCAATAATGGTTAAAATTGTATTGCTCAAGGACACAAATGCCACGACTGGGACTCCAACCCACCCGCTGCCGATCGAAAACATCAGAGCTTGAGTCCCGTGCGCTTGACCGCTGCAACTTTGTAATTGCAGAAAGAGAGAAAATGGACAACCACACAAAACTTTGTGCAGTGTTTTTCAGTTTTCTCTCTATTAAGAAAAAAGAGGACATCAGCTCCTCAGCTGAAGAGTTCAGGTCTTGAATCTGGGTAAAAAATTCACAAATCTGCTGAGCTTGTACCTCAAAATTTTTACTGGTCTAAATTTTTTTTTACAAGACCAGAAACGAAATACCCAAAGTCTTTCTACACAATTGAACATATTTGCTGTGTTTATCACACTGTGAGTTATCACACTGTGAGTTATCATTATTCATTTGAAAAACACAATACTTGTGCGGTTGTGAGTGTACTGGCCTGACACTAAAATCACTGGCCTCGGGCCAGTGGTCCAGTGTAAAAATTTAAGCCATGAAGTCGTATGCCTGATTATGAATATGATTGAATCTGCAGCAGTAATAAAAAAAAAGCCCTATCCCCCAATGAATGTTTAGATCTGGAGTTCATAGAGAGGAGACATGTTGCAGGAACAAAGCGAGCAAGGAGGGCTGTATGGCACGTTGTGGACGAGCGGTCAAGCACACCGGACACAAGCTTTGGTGTTTCTGATCAGTAGAGTGTGGGTTCAAGTCCCGGTCTTGACCCTTGTGTCTTTGAGCAAGACACTTGACCATTACTACTTTGTCCTCTGGATAGGACATAAAGATGTAGGTCTCGTGTGTTGTGTAATGTACGTAAAAGATCACACGATTTAGTTATCTCAGGCCTGATGCTTCATTTTTGAAAGGGCAAGGGCACCAAGGCGTTTTCTCCTTGGTAAAGGGCACCTCTATCAGGAAATTGTCAATTTCTATTGGAACATTTCAAGTGGCACCAAGGCAATGACCGGGGACAATGGAGGCAATTGCCTCAGTTGCCTCCATGAAGTATCAGGCCCGTTATCTTAAAAGAGAAGGGGTTCGCCCCGGTGTTTCTGGCATGGTTGGCAGCAGAGGTTGCACATCACCTTGTAAACCCTTACAAGGTGCTAAATAATTTATCCAAAAACTTAGCATACCTGTCTCAAACATAGTAAGCACTTTGAGACGCCTGTAGACAAAGCACTATATAAGAACTCATTATTTTAATTAATATAAACATTAAAATAGCATACTTGATTGTCTCCTTCTTTGTGGTCCTTTTCTTGCGTCCACGCTTCCCAGGAGGTTTAGCCGGCTCTGAAGTTATCTGTCCATCAGCGCCCTCTATTGACCCAAGAGAGTCAGGTTTTTGAATGAGCGAGGCAGATAACGCTAGCACTACCCGGATTTCTTCATCCAGGGGCCTGATGGGAAATACAATTCAATAAATCTGTGAATGAATTATGCGAGTTTTACCATTAAGATATTGTAGCAATCATAATTCAAGATTTAAATCAGGGGGCATCCAAACATCAATTGCGCCACTTAGTTACGGCACAGGTGAACTTATTATTGTATCATCTAGTTGGTATCGAATTAGTTTTAAAGTCATTTTATGACCTTTGCGTACGGCCTAACAATTTGTTATGGTAGTATGTACATTGTGCAAAATGCACATTTCATCGTGTCAATGCAAACACGTATCTTTGAAACTTGCCGTTACACAGTACACATATAATTTGCAAACTGCACAAATGTTAAATCTCACAAAAAGTATTCCGGATGTACATGTACACAGGAACCCAGTGGTAAAACGTTTTTTGTACCTATCCAGTTTCATGTGAGATCTAGAAAGGGCAAGATACTTCTTTGTAGGCCCCCAACCCCCGGATGCGAAAAAATCGTTAAAAATAGTTTCACAACATGATTCATGCACTCATTTTTACTTACTCTGCCTCTGTTTCCGTCCGTTGTTTCCTCTTGCCCTTCCCTCTTGTGGCGTTTCTCCCTCTGGTGGGAGGCCTACCTCTTCTGGATCTGGTGGGCCTGTAAGACAAAAGCTGACCCCCCGTGGCAGCTTCTAACCAACCTGTGCTCTGGTTGCCACCAGCAGTTTCCACTGTTGTCCCCAGTATGCCGGCTGTCCTTGTGTTACTCATCGATGTGAAATTGCTCTCACCAAGTGTTGTAGAAGCAGCAGGCACTCCAAAAGCACCGACACGCCCACAATTTTTGGTGGCCACTGTTGCAGCACCACTGCCCGAAGAGCTCAGTGTTGTGCCCCCAACAGAGCCTGTTCCAAATGTGGTGCCCAGTGACACCCCTGTTCCAACAAAATCCGAGGCTGCTATTGCACCTGTACCCTGGGCTGAGTGCGGTTCAGATTTGTCCTCCTGTACTCTTACTAATGCGATCAGTTGCTGGGGTGACACGTGCTTCTCTCTGGCACATTTCTTGAGATGAGATTCCCTTTGCTGTGTACAGACAACAGAAGAAACAGGTGTTGACGTTAATCAAACTGAACCTAAACTGAACTCAAGTGAACTCAAAGTGAACCCAAACTGAATCCAAAGTAAACCCAAACTGAATTCTAACTGGACAAAAAAAACACCAAACTGAACTTATACTGAACTGGCATAGTGAGCCCAAACTGAAATCAAAATGAACCCAAAGTGAATCCAAACTGAATTCAAACTGAATTCAAAAAAGAACAAAAAGTGAAACCAAACTGAACTTAAACTGAACCCCAAATGAAACCAAACTGAACTCAAACATAACCCAAAACTGAATGCAAACTGAACCCAAATTGAGTCCAAACTTAACCCAGCAGAAATCAAACTAAACTCAAACCTAACCCAAACTGAACCCAAAGTGAATTCAAACTGAACCAACATTGAATTTAAACTGAACCTAATCTGAAAGGAAACTGAACCCAGATTAAAATCAAACTCAACCCAACAGAAACCACACTGAACTCAAACCAAACCCAAACTAAACCAAACTGAAGTCAGTGAGACAAAGGGTTCCAATGCATTCAGGAAGTTTTCAAGTAAATCTGCCTAAAGAGTAATGTACCTATGCTACAAAAGCCTGCAATAGGGTTGGTCTTACCAGTGAAAATCTAACATAAATGTAAAGTTACAATGTATTGTTGATTTTTGATGTCTACATGTACAATTAACCTTATGTACAATGTAGGTATTACTTCATGTACTTTGGTGAAACCAAGGCTGGTACAGAGACCGGATGCACATTTTCTTTAACTGCACTAAGTTTTTCGATGTCAAGGAAGTAAACTTCTAATAAATTATCTGGAAGACTGAAATCATACAAACTCAGCTTAGCATTTGCAGCAAAGTACATCCAAGCATTGCAAATACTCAAGGCAAATTATGATCGTAATGTACCTTCTTAGTTTTGAAATGTTTTCCACAGATGGGACAGTCTGGGATATTCCTTGAGGCTGGTCGCTGTCTGCTGTTGTCAATCCTGGTTGGAGGCTCAATTTTTTCTAAATTATCGATGCACCTACATGTCATTGGACAAATCAAAGAAGAACAAATTTGGTTATTAGCTTTTCACCAGTAAAGCCTTTACAAATGTAAGTCTCAAACTGCCTGCCTGTTACTCCTCAAACCACCTAGAAACTACCATAGAATAGACAGGCTGCTACCATTTTTTATCATTGTATTTGGCTCAATGGGAAGTAAGTCCAAGGTAAGAACATTCCAAGATTCCAGCAGATTATCAGCCATGGCTTACAGCCGAGGTTTTGTGATTCATGGTGGATGCGTACTCATATTTTCTCGTAACAGATTAACAGAGCCCTGTGTTTTTATGAGAACCTTTGTTGTCTTTCCTTTGTCAAGTCAAGGTTAATAATAATAATAATAATATTTAAAATTTATATTGCGCCCCTTACATACAAAATGATCAAGGGCGCAGAACACATGTTAAAAAGCACAGAGTGGAAGAAAAAGACAAAGAAAAAAGACTGGTCACCAGGCCAGTGCCCAAACAAAAGTATGGGGATACGTCTGTTTCATTGTGACCACGATATTTTCAAAGGAAAATGAAGCTTCAGAAGTTCAAACAATTTCAAAAAGCAATACTGCGCGGAGTTAAACAGCGTTTACAAAATGGGTCCTGCATCACACATTATTTTTCTACTCTTCCGCTACAAATGAAAAAAATTAATAAATAAATGGTTTATAGCAACATTTCCTGTTTCATAGCTTTTATAAAAGAATAGGCCTTGTTTACCCCTTTTAGAGACAATTTATTTCCAAAATTTGGTTTTGTTTTGGAACTGTGTACATGTACATGTAGGCCTACTATGGAAACAGTGGAAAAATATAATTCAGGAAAAGACCTTTACTTTAACCTTTTTGGTTGAGTGGAAGGAGGTCAAATCTTGCGGTCGTTTGAGGTCGCTATGGGCATTTTGGTACAAGCCGTTTGCGGCTGATTACCTGTTGGTCTGTAAATTCTCTATAGCTAGCTTTTTCATGGTATTGTGACGAGATTGGGGTGGACCGACACAAGTCTAATCTTCCTGTATTTGGTAAGGTTCTTGAACCTTCTGTCTGGAAGTAGGGTGGAGGAGAGCGCAATGTAAGTGGCAGGTCTCGGTGACCAATCCAGCGTGAGAGCGTGCTCTTGGCATGGATACAGGCAGGCGTTGTCCGATCATTGGTGGTTGGATGATGCCTGGGTGTGTCCAGGCCAAGTGCTGCAGCGTGGCTTGTCCGGGCGTGCCCGCCCGGCCTGGCAGAGTGATTTTGCCAAGCGAAGAAGACAGACGTGTTTCCGTGGTACAGCTCCAGAACGAACACCGGGTGAGTGTGGTTAGCTGTTGCTGTTCAGTCGGATGCACATTGCTGCCTCCGACCTGCTTCCGAAACCTGTAAACTGTGTAACTTGCTGAGTGTAGCGTTCCGTTCAGCGATCCAGTGTGGACAGTGTCAATGTAAACCGTCAGTGCGTAAATTGTTGCTTTGCGATTGTGGGCAGTGATTTGAGCTACCTTGTAGGATAGTTGTGACGAAGTGGCGGCTAATAGTTGAGTTCCCAGAGAACTTGGATGGCACAGGGGCGATCATAGAGATTGTCTTGGTGTGGCTGTTCATTATTAGTCGAGTAGTCCAACTGGAGGTAAACTCAGATAGAAGCACTGTAAACAATCGGCGTGCTAGTGCGTGCGTTTGGTCGCTAAAACTGCTTGGTAGTACTGGATCGTCTGCGCAAGGGTGCACTCGGGAAGCCAAGGTTTGTTAAAGGCTTGTTAAAGGCTTGTTAAAGGTTTGTTTAAGGGTAGAGCAAGGAAATATAATTTCCGCAAGAGATTGTTGCCCAGAGGCAACAAAGAGAATTGCACAGAGGCAATAAAGAGGATTGCCCAGGAGGCAATAAGTGAGAATTGACACAGAACTGTGCCAGAGTCATTTTATTTGCGTGTCCTCCCCCAGTGAGTTATCCTGCCCTGCCCAAGAGTGCCCAGACAACCAGTTATCAATCGGCGGTAAATCTCCTCCAAACGAGCTCACATCCCTGGGCCTGAGATTGCTCGAAGTATTTCCTAGGTCCGAGGAAGCATTTGGATTTGGGGTTTGGGAGACTTTCGCTACAGATGGTGAACCTCTCTCTAACTTCTGAATTTGAATGAGGCTCGCGGGAAATCCGCCACAGTATTATGACATAAATTAATTTAGCAATGATTTCCTTACAGCTTTTGCGTAAATTGACCGTACTTGGCACCCTTTTCCAACTAAGCACGCGTGTTCTGTTAGGAAATTAATGCGCCACACAACGCTCTCTGTTCAATAACTTTATGAATTGAGCCACTCCTTACAAAGTGCATGTACAGTGTACATGTGTACATGTCATTTACATCGTCTTTCCACTTAAGGCTATTTGTGACAAAATAAATTTATTCAGCAATTATATCCTTATGTACATAAATTGGCTGCACTTGGCCCTTTGCCACGTACATGTAACACAATTTTCCTGTTGGGGAATTATTGTGCTGATGAGCTTATACAAATTTGTGTTCAGGATGTAGTGATGCATGATGGGAGCAATTATACTGCTGATCGGCACAAGGCACACAATCACTTGTACATGCACCCGATATGGTAATGCATGCAGGCTACATGTAACGTACATGTAAACAATGTTTTTAAACCAACATTGCAAGAAGAATGTTTCGATCGAGCCCTGTGTTTAAACCAAGGCACAAAGAATGACAATAATTCTTTGAGATGGATTTACAAAACAGAGCTACATTTTTATTGATAGTCAAGCCTCTCGTATACAGGAAGAGGTGAATGAGGGCTACTGGGTCAGGGGGATGTGCAGAGGTCAAACCATCAAGAGGTGCTGGGACGAAGCAAACATAAGTTGGGCCACTCTTTACATGTTTGCCATCATCCCATTAGTGGCTTTGTGTTATGACATAAATTCATTTTTCTGTTTGGGAAATTTATTTGTCAAAAAGGGAGTAATGGCAACAGGATGAATAATTCTAAACCCATAGCCGCCTGACTGATCACAGAACATAAACACTGTTCCTGCCTAGGCCCATGTTGCGCTCATCGCTACATTACACCAATCTTTCATTATTTACTGCCTCGCAAATAAACAAACTGTACATACGTAGGCTATAACATCAGAAAGAACAAATAATTCTCTTTAATGTGATGCACAGTTTGACATGTTTCACTTCTCATATCACTAGCAACAAGAGTATAGACTGTGCAAGTCTTGCGCAAACCATACAAGAAAACAACTCAAACAAATCTGTACAATCATTTTCAGCAGTGAACGCTTTCCATTGTCAGCTTGTTATAGCATGGCAAAATTATGCCTCACATCAGTTGCCGTTCAGTACCATCATTTGCTACTCAATATCAGGCCCTATGCTTCACGGAGGCAACACAGGCAATTGCCTCCATTCCATCACCCCTGGTTTATTGCATTGGTGCCGCTTGAAATGTTCCAATAGCAGGTTACAATTTCCTCATAGAGGTGCTCTTTAATAAGAAGAAAAGACCTTGGTGCCCTTGCCCTTTCAAGAACAACGCAATATTAAACAAATATTTGATGCATATGAGTGCATTGTCGCAGAATATAATCACGTGGTGAGATCTAGACAATTCCATTTCGCGAGGCGAAGCCGAGTCAAATGGAAAAGCCAGATTTCACCAAGTGATTAAATTCTGCAACAATGCACGAGCAAAATGCATTCAGTATTTGTTTTATAGGCTATAATTCACACATAAATCCTCGTCGTTTGGAAATTTGCTCCAATAAAAAAAATTAAATAAAAAAATTCAAGGAAACTTGTCAACCCGACATTCTGAAAATGCTTTTAAAAAACCCCTTCTAAACAATGTGGACAACTCCATGTAGACACCAACCATGTCCGCCATGACACAACCTTGCCTTACTTGGACAAACAGGCTGGGAATGATTATTTTGGGAATGAGTCTGCGAAGCGCCCAATAATTATTCATATTGGACGGGCACCTGCCCAATATCAAATTTTTAGAAAATTGCAATTACGAGGCAAAATAATGGACAACATGGGACCAGGCCTGTGCCGGGCACTCGGGTACCCAGCCGTCAGCAGAACTGTTCCAGTCGTAATAAACGGCCCGCCCTAGGTCAGTCAGGAAAAAGTTAGTGTGTGTATACAGGTCATTTGACGTGAAATGGTTAACAACTTTTTTTAAACAGGCCACGTTTGGCATATTTTTTCGCTTTGTGCCATATCAAAAATCATGATAATCATAAAAAATGATAAGCAAAAGATGATAAACAAACATGATAAACAAAAGATGGAGGTTTGGCGTACCTGTTGATATGCTGACCTCTTCTTGTTGAGTTCATGTGTGTGAGTTCCCGTTGGCAGATGTGACAGAAGAACCTCTCAGTCTCAGTCATCAACTCCTCCTGCCTCTTCTCATCTTCCCGTTTCTGAAGACGGCGAGCGAGCTCCTCATCACCACTGGTATCGTCTTAAATGGTTATATACACAAAAAATAAAGCATGAATTTACTGGTAAAATTTTGGTAAATGTTTAGGAAGGCACGAAGAGGTGCACCAGTATTTCCAGGGGGGAATTCTGGCTAATTAAAACCATTGTTTTTGTCGACAAATTCTTCAACGCTCTTGTTACACATGTATGGCATTGTTGTATGTTTTTTATACAGTGGCTGCACATTAATAGACCCCCAAAAATTTTACAATGAGTATTGCTAAATAAAGCTTATAAAATGTACATTTTATTAAGGCATTTTCATTCTTAAACGTCTAGATTTAAAATCTACATTCCCCACTGAGCAGGATGTACATTAGACCGGGAGGAGATTTGACGAATGTGAAAATTCCTGAAAAACGCGCAAGGGCCTGGGTTCCCCCCTCGTTCTAGAGATGTTACAATTCAGGAGGTTTGCCTACTCTGTGTCTCACTACTGTACATGCAGGTCTGGACACAGTGACAATGTCAACTATTTATTTCTTCCTTTGATGATTGCTTTTACTTCTTTCAAGAACATTTGAAGGCTCAGAGAGAATTTTTTGTCTTCATAGAAAATCCTGAGAATTAACACGCCTGATTAGAACAGGGCTAGTGTCATGGCTGAGCGGTCTAAGGGCCATGTCACACGAGGCAATTTACAGGCAACCAGTTCCAGGCAATCTCCATGAAGAAAAGGCATTCACAATTCAATGTTCATATATTTTTCTTGGGGATCATAAGACATTGTTTGAAAAATGACTCATGTGATACCAAAAAGGTCATGTAGCATGCACTGCACTTGGTTGCCTCCAAGTTGCCTGGAAAAGTTGCCTCGTGTGACAAGGCCCTAATGACCCAAACTCAAGTTATAGTGTTGTTAGAGTATGGTTTCCAGACCTGGTCATGGCACTTGTGTCATTCAGCGAGACACTTTAAAAATAACTGCTTTGCCCTTCGGATGGGATGTAAAAGTTGTAGATCGTGTATTGTGAAATGCACATAAAAGAACTCGGTGCACTTATTGTTAAGAGAGGGCTTTGCACCCCAGTATACAACCCTGCATTATGCCATTGGACTGTTGTCAATAGACCACATTGAATCAGTGTTGTGTTCTCCGCCAAAAAATTCGCAAAAAATCTCAACAATTCCAAGTTCCCTTTTGAGACCAAACCAAATAGCGTGGAAAATGTCAAATTACCCTGGGTTGATTCTTTGACTGAGAAACAAATTCCCAAAGGAATCAGAAACAAATCTCTTTGTTGTGGTCCAATAGCGACTCCTGACTGAAAATAACCAAGTTTTTGACATGGCCTGATGGCCTGACGAGGTTGGATTTTTGTAAATATTGTGTTTGAAGGCACATTTGCACGTAATTCGTGCGTATCGGCCCGATACGCTAGCTTGTGCATTGGGAGAACCCTGGTTGGGATATGTTTATTTACAAGGCAGTAAATAATGTTTGTTATAATACAGCAATAAGTGCTGGATGGGCTTAGGCATTATGAACAGTGTTTATGTACTGTGGCCATTCAGGCAGACATGGGTTAACACGTTGACTGCCACCTACGAGTATATTCGTAGTAACAGGTGTAACGGATTCTGCCACTACGAGTATACTCGTAGAGAATGAAAGGCTTTTGTATTGTTAATTGAACACACTGGCATCACTGAGAACGCAACAAATACGCTTCTGGCAGTGGTGAGGACATACATCCTGAGAATTTGTATTACAACATGTAGACAAAAAAAAGTGTAACCATGCTTGGCAAATGGGAATGCCCTACGAATCTATGACCGGCAGTCAACATGTTAAACAAGTCAAATCAGTGATATAAAATAAAACACAAAGACATACCTGAGTTACCCATGCCATCACGTGCATGTACGGCTGCTGCAAATCGTTGCCGTAGACACTTCTGGGTGTGCTTCTGTACACTTTCTGCTGTGTCTTCCCTTGAGAAAATTTCTCCACAAATTGGACATTGCCTTTGTGTTGTCTCTCTGTCAGAGCACCAGGGTCTGGTTTTTGAATCGGGGCTCTTTTGTTCAGGGGGTGAAGCAAGATGGCTAGTGCTGTCAGTGGTGAGGACTTGTGCAGAATTCTTCAAGGATGGCTGTTTGGTGGACTGGACCTCTGGTAAAGTTGCTATGTCCTTGGGGTCGAGATTTTTTGACTCTTGGGGTCGAGACTCGGTACTCAACTTCAACTTTGACACATAAACTGAGCATCCTTTGATGGGGGAATCCTTTGTTGCCGAGACATTGGCAACAGTGACTCTAGCATTTTGTGTTTCTGGTTTAATAGTTTGCGTTTTTGTTGGTCTCTCACCACTTTGTTCTCTGCTCTCACAAACATCATTAACTTTAGTACTACTGCTCAACTCGGAAAGAGCTGTGGCTTTTGAGGATCGGTTATGTTTAGATCTGCTGAGTGAGCTACCTATCCTTTGTTTGCCTTTCGGTGCATTGATTGATCCTCGTGCAACGGGTTCCTTGAAGTCACTGCTCTGGTTCAAAGTGGTCTCTCCTAATATGGCTTTGATTACCTCCCTGGGAACCTTGGATTTGGCCTGGTGGCTGGCTGCTCGGCGCAGAGATAGCTTGTCTCTCCGTGACACCGCCGACGTCTTGGACTTCTTAGGCTTCGAAACATTTCCTGCCTCGGAGGTGTTGCCAGTGCTTGTCTCACCAGACTCCCTGCACTTACTTTGAGCAAGAGCGGTCTTCTCACGCAGCGAGGATACCCCATCTGTTAATAAAATCTCTGAGTGCTTTTGAATTGTTGGATTGTGCTGTGGGTTTCCTCTGGATGTGATTCTGTCACCCTGGGCACATTCCCCCCAAGGCACCTCCTTCATGACGTCAACTTCAAATCACAACTAAGATCACACCCTCCAGGTCAGACAGTCTGAGAAAGCGTATCTTTGCTTCAATGTAAATTTAGCAATGAGACAATTTCAGGTAAATGCCTTTGTGATTCCTATAGCTTTTAGTTTGATGATAGCGCTGTGATTATGGGTCCTGCAACTACAATGATCACATAATCAGAGTTTTCCCTTAATACAATATAAACATTCCTAGATTGTCAATTTTCAACGCTATACAACAATCATGCATGCTTAGCGTTCAAGCAAATATACACATCTTTTAAGCAATTTACAGCAGATGAAATCCCATCATTCAGAGACCCATCTTGAAGACTTCAGTCCGAGGTTTCATTATGGTTTGACGCTATCCTTGGATTTCTTCTTCTCCTCTATGATGTGAGCCCTCTGCTCGTTGACGCGGGTCTTGTGAGCCATCATCTCGTCCAAGTTCTCATTGTCTTCCTGTTGGTGTTTACGGTGAAGCTCCTCAGTTTCTGGCATGAAATTCTGTCTGTCGAGCAAAATAGAGAGGACAAAAATTATAAGCAGAGGCTGACCTCGCACCAAACGATGTGTAAGCAAGCGTGAACCTTTTACAAACACACAACCACACAACCTTTTTTTTTAAACAGGTATCCCGGATACCTGTTTTATAAAAAAGTTATAATACGCCCAGACATTCCATTGAGTAGCATAAACAGTGCATGAAATCACCGCATTATGCTTCATTTCCCCTGTAACAAACAGGAACAAAGGGCACCGAAACTCATGCTCAGAATGCTCGGCCTTATTCCGGGAAATATTGTGTAATTTCAAACTCCAGACCTTCCATGATGACGAAAGATCGTTAGGCTGCCACCAACGTTGTATTTGGCATGGGAGGACCTCCAAGGTACACGTGTTTGAGATTCACGATGCATTTTAGGGGAACGTTTGTTGTACTAACTTGATTTATTCAGGGTTTCATTGTGACAAAAATATTCTCTCAAACAAATTTTTTTTAAAATTTCGGACAAAATTATATCACGCAGAGGCTTGGTAAAAAATGTTAAAGAACAGGCTGCCCTTAGCAACACCCTAAGCAACAGCCATAGCCATAGCCGCAAATTGGGATATGGCTAAGGCTGAGAGTAAAAAGTGGTCTTGGGCTTTTGTGTGTGTAAGAGAAAGTGCTTGCAGTACTTTATTTTAAAGCATTACATACATGACATATAACATGTATGTAAAAGGTAAACACAGGTGATCTGACAAAGATCAAAAGACAGCACACACCGGCATGTTAGTCTGGAGGTCACCGGTCCAAATCCCACTCTTGTCAATGTTTCTTTGTTCAACCCCAAAAAGTTCACTCACAGTATGATAAGGATCAACAGTGCCCTTACCAGCAAACCACCATCTCTTCTGGCGAGTCTGGCTCAGAAATAATGCATGCGCTTTAATCACAGTACGTACTGTATTATTCCACACAGGGCGATACAATCTCCAGTCTCATCATTACACTCGATGCACACAGAATTACCATGGAGACAGGCGTTCATAATGGAACAAAAACTGCGCTGGTGTGTACTGCATGCATACTTGATGACTACTTCGGTTCTTAAAACTACAAGTATGGGCTTTGTAAATGTAGCAAGGCTATTCGCTGGACAGATTGATGAGAAGATCTCATGCATGAGTTTTTCTCTGCAGGAATATTAGATTTTCAACAACCCTCGGGGCTCTGTGGAAATTCTATTGAAAATAATACGAGTAACTTCCTGGATGGTACTTGTACAAAACACACACACACATCAGGGTTGTGTGATGGGGGGGGGGGGGGGGGGGGAAGGACAAAATACACACAGCAAAGAGTTCACTTAACTACATTGTACATGCATAGAGTACATGTACTGTAGTTTCCTGCATATAAGATCGGCCTATAAGGCGCAGTGCCCCCAAATCACTGAAACAAGTTTCAAGTGGTAACCGCCGTACCAGATGTAACATGACGCACAAAGGCTCACCAGGTCCCATTCACTGTTTGTACATTACCACATAATTTCTTTAAAATCACGAACATAAGTGAAACATCGCTTCTTCTTTTTTAAAAAGAAGGAAAAAAAAAAGGGTTTTTTTTTACTTTTTCTAAAAACATAGCTTTATGGCTTTTCTTTTTTACACAACGAGTGCTCACACACACGTCCTTGCAACGTTTCCCAATGAATGGGCTGCTGGTCCTTGCTAGTATCTCAGTTTTTGCAGGTTACAATACACGCATTCACAATAAGAACCTTTGAAAGTCAGATAAGCTTTGTCTTGTACGCAGGAAATTACGGTACAAACACACATTCCAGTTTTTACATCCCTGTGGAGCTTTCTATTGTTCTTTCCATTATCCCTGTACTTAACATCTTCTCATAGACTTTGTACACAAAATTCTTTGTGGAGCACCAGTCTTTAGAATTTCCCTATGGATACCTTCTGTTTTCCCTGTCGCTTGAGGGTAGCCATTAAAACACTGACATATACACTGTATGATATGAGTTCTTTGTAAGTAACAATACACTCACAAGACCATTTCCGTAGTCATCCGCGACTCTTTAGATCTTCAGCCAAACTGACGACACCTTAAGCCCTTCTGTTGTCAATAAGTACATGTATCACAGTAAACCCTCCTACTGTTTGACCATTCAATACCATCCACTGTGGTTTTGAATGATAACTAAACTATGCAGGCTGCCATCTGATATCATGTGGTCAAATACCTATCAATTTCTACATGTATCAGTCAAAAGATGTTCTAAATTGATTCTTTACACATTGAAGATCAAATCCGTGCTCTCAGAATGTGCCTCATGGTATTTGAAAGTTGTAAAATATGGGCAAATCTGGTAACTAGTCTTTGAAAAAAAATTTGCCAAAATTGCACATACACGGTGATACATGGCCATGGGTTGTCTCGTAACCCTTCGGCCAGCTACATGGTGGCCACGATGGCCAGTGCCGTCAATGCCCTTGTAACTGGCCGTGGTACCCTCGAAAAAAATACTTTCTTTACGGCCATAATTGCCGTGCCCTTTATCCCCGTTGGTCACCATACCCTTTTCCAATAAAAGTTCAATATTTACACAAAGTTTTGTTTTCGGCCGACGATGTATTTAATTAAAAAAACATATTATTACAAAATGCAGAAACTCATTTTTCTCAGAATGATGTCATCAGATGTTTTGAACTGTTGACAAATTTTGCACTTGAAGAGTATCAAATACAATGACAATTTACACCATTTTTGCGCGAAGTTATAGACCTGTAATTTTTTCCCCACTCACATGAGGACCCTATTTATTAGAAAATGAGCAGACCTACATGTACATTGGCCCTGGTAGGACGTCAGTGTCTGTTACACTACACTGACGCCCTGGGTATAAAGTTCCTCTAACACGCAAACACAATTTTTTTTCATATTTTTACCTGATTTAAAAACCTGAAATTCTGTTCATACACTCTTGGTGTCCTTAACTACACTTTTGATGAGTCCACAATTAACAAGTATCTCCTTGGGTGACATTATTCCAGAAGATAAATTGGAGTTCTGTACTGCTGTTGTGATCATCGTGTACCAATAGACCGTGTAAGCTCATGTGAACACACCCACTGGTCCTTGTGGGGTCCAAAACACAACAGAACAATGGACCCCACAAGGAATTCTTTGTGGAACCTGGACCCCACAGGAGAATTCTTTAGAAAAGGGAATAATAGAACAACAATAGCAGGACCCCACAAGCCACCATCGGTAAGGGTGTGTGCGCATGCGCAACATGCATATAGCAACCCGACTGTTCATCCCGTACGCGTGTTAGATTTGTGGGAGTGTGTGTGCATTGATATGCATCAGCGGTTTTTCGGGCAGTTTATAAATTATTTCTGTTACAGCAAGATGGATGATTCAAGGGCGCCTTTGGTTATAGCGGTCCCCACCTATGGAACAAACTCCCTCCAGAAGTCCGACAGTCTGACTCAATCATGAAATAAAATAAAATGTTTATTGTTGATTCTTTATTTGTTCAGCGCCTTGATCTAGTGTCTAGGCTATGTGCGCTTTATAAGAACTCATTATTATTACTATTAATTAATGCTGTCCTAACAGAATGTGGGATGCCATAAACACTCAAACCAAAGCAGAAACAGATTTACAAATCTGTCTTAAAGGGTGATTGCCACGGATGGTTAGCACCAATAATGGACAGAGTAAGTGGTTGTCAATATAAGTCTGGCATCGTAAAGAGATGCATCTTTATTTGGGTGCGCTTGTTGACCGGAGACGGCCTACAAATAATTATAAGTAATTAATAAAAAATTTGATAAATAAAATAATGATCCAGTCAGGAGGTCCATTTCTTTCAGCCAAATACAACAATCTTGAACAGTATAAAATTTAAAATTGAGGATTAAGTAATTAGTTAGGCCTATCTCTTTTCATTTTATTATATATATGAAAAATCTCCTCAAGAAGACAGATTATGTCTTTTTTTACTTAATTTGAAGTTCATTTCACAATGTCATGCTCTAAAATGCACAACTGTATCACTTATATTCCACAAACTTTACCAAACTCATGTTGACATATTTAATTTTAAAAATAGCGGACCGAGTACTGAAATAGAAAACTCTTCAAGATGTATACGATACGTATGTAACGAGGACAGACATTTTTGTTATCATTTGGTAGAAGTTATAATAAAATAAATTGATTGGCGCAATGTTTTCCATAGATACCAGTTCTACAGATCGTTACATTTGTCTCACTCTCACATTCCTCTCTTACAATCCTTTGGCCGATTAGTGTCGTATTGCCAAAATTTGTACCAGTAATTTGAATTTTTTTTAAATATAGGGATCAAATTCATTGTAGGCTTATGTGAATCAACTTTTTTTGGTACAACCATTGTAATTTCCCCCACCCAATAACCGGTCACATACTATAAATGATGGAAAGAGTGAGTAAATTTTTGCAATCTAGCACCAGATAAAATTTAAACAAATCTTGAAGACACATTATAAAAAAAGATGCCCACATTATATTTCACATTCCGTACTTTTTCACTCTCGCAGTTACAGAGGCCTGTATAGTTGACACAAGTAATGGCATCTTTGTGTTGACCTCCTTGATGAGACCATTCCAAGCAAACTTTTTCAGTCACTCTAAGATGAGAACTTGACCTAAGATGCCTGCATGTTGTTCGGAAGGATTTGTTCTTTCTTGTCACTGCTTGAGCCTGAAAATATCAAACCAATTAATAATTGTTTCGCTAATGCTTCAAATTTGTCAGTCTTGTAAGTAAAGTGTGTTTAAAAAACAAACACCCCCAAAAAAACCTGAAGAAACAAACAAACAAACAAACACCCCCAAAAAGTTAATAAATAAATATGATTTGGGTTTGAACAAAGAAAAATTGACTGGAGCGGGACTTGAACCTACAACCTCTGGATTAACGTACCAGCGCTCTACCAACTGAGCTATCCAGCCCTATGTTGGCGGTCTCAGTTGTTGAGCGCCGGTACGTTAATCCGGAGGTCGTTGGTTCAAGTCCCGCTCCAGTAAATATTCTTTGTTCAAACCCAAATCTCTTAAAATTTACCCAGTCAGTTTCCCTTGTGGTTTATTACTTGATATTAATTATATTAAAAAAAGGTCACATCCCCTTAAGGTGATCCCGTGGCTGCCGCTTCCCAGGTTGTTTCGTAAACTTGGGTGTGATCCCTGGCTACATGGCAGCTTACGGTTGAATGGCTTCTGACTGGCACCCCTTAACAAAGAGTGACAAATAGGGATACCGCCAACATAGGGCTGGATAGCTCAGTTGGTAGAGCGCCGGTACGTTAATCCGGAGGCCGTTGGTTCAAGTCCGCTCCAGTCAATTTTTCTTTGTTCAAACCCAAATTCCTTAAAATTTACCCAGTTTCCCTTGTGGTTTATTACTTGATATTTAAATAAATATGAATACATTTGTTTAAACGGGGAAAAAAAGAAAGAAAGAAAAATGGACAAAACAAATAAATAAACAAACAAACAAAGGGAACACAAGTTGCCCAGAGTTTTGGCCCCCACAGAAAATCTGATCCAGGAAAACGTCTGTGCTTTAAGAGTCAATGTATATTATTAAGTCATTTTAAACTTTGTCATTTGTCAACCGTTTGATATTTTGGAAAGAGTCTGTGGACAGGAATTTAGGTTGTTTTTTAGTTCACAAATCCCCAGAGAAAACATCAACCCTATATCAAAAATGTATACAATGAATTTATTTCACTTAATTCACTGAGAAATTTTCAAAATAAGTTTAACACATTTTTGTCTTTTCTCTTTTCGAATTTTGACAGATTATGCTTTACAAAACTAAAATGTATACAAAAACTTTTTTATGCCACTGAAAACTATACAATGTATACAAGTAACATACAAAATTGTTGTACATGTACACATGGAAATAGTTAACATTTATCTAACACTTATCATGGCAGTTCTTTTCGTGACATTTTCTGGAATCTATGAAAGAAGCAATTAAAAATTTAATTTCAAATTTCCTGGTCAGATCGAACCAGAAGTAGAACATAATTATATAATTTTACCCTTACAGCGATAAGCACTGTATACTTTCCCGAGTACCATTGAAAAAAATTCCACAGACAAGTCACATGGGTGGAATTCGAACCCAAGAATCTTGAATTGCAAGAGCACTACTAGACCACCGAGCTAGCCCGACGACTAGAGGCAGCTTGAATCCTTAGTGACAGGTACCGCAAAATAACAGATGTTAATTTTTGCATCGAGGATCAGAATAAAATAAATGGAAAATAATTGTAACAATATTTTTCAGACCTAGGTTTACCTCTTGTTGTATCTGCTGGACGTAGGCTTTTTCAAGAGCCTTTCCTGCTTTCTCGCTGACACCAGACATCTGAAGGCTTGTAGGTATTTTGAGTCATCATTTATTTTTTTGGCTGTTGTTTTGAAGTTTGTCTTCAGCCGCTTTGCAATTTCGTCAGCAAGGTTGGTTTGGCAAAATTTTCTTGTTTTGGATCCTTTTTGCTTTGGGACGGTCTTGGATTCAAAAAATTGCTTACATTGCGAATATTAGAAATTGATTCTTATATTCCAATGGCCTAATGACTTAAGTGCCGGGACTTGTCAAAACTTTTTCGTAGCCCCTCTCGGTTTTGTCAAAGGAGGTTGTTTGACAGCACAAAATGAGGAAGCATACATTGCACGGTAGTCAAAAGTAGGCTAAATTGAAGAATGTCTGCCTAACCACAAAACAAATGTGAATTTGCTGGTATTACAAACTTACCCGGAAGCACAAGCTACACAAACACGCATGGCGGACAACATAATACCTATAGACGGACAGCAGGGGTGCTAAACTGAAATCTTTGATTTTCTGAAACCATGGGCGGAAATAAAGGTGCGTAAAAATGTCTGTACATGTTTAGGCATCAAGCCTTGAGGCAGTGCTCCCATTTTTGTGTCCTCTTCCCAAATTTTCAGGAGTTATAGGCCAATTGACCCGCTGATTGATTTTCAAAATAAATGATAAGTCTTAGGAAACCCCTACAATAAAGAATTTCACGTAAATTTAATCGAAAGCAAATAAATTAGATAAATTCTCACTTTCCCAAACATGTAAGTTCGCCACTTGTGAACGTTTATCCTTCTCATTGTGACTCGATCATATTGTAACGAAATTGGTACCCCGTGGTTGGCAATCTTGGCACGCGATTAGGCGCATTTGGCGGGGGAGCATGTGCGGTAGCAGCTGCTGGGCTCTGCTTGATGCTGCCGTGTGTGCGAGTGTTTTTAGTAGACGGTTGGGGGGTTGAGCGATTGCTAGCGGACGTTGTTGAACAGATCAAGTCTCGGAGCGAGATTGGTGTTTGTGACAGCAGGGCCGTCGGAGGATAGTCAGGGCGTCCGTGGCAGTGGGGTTGCCGTAGTTTTGCGGTAGCGACGGTTGCGAGCTGCATAGTGCTGGTGTAATTGTGGGGTAGGTTATATTGCATTCTCTTTGCATAAGTATTGCGAGTAAAGTAGGCCCAACGTGATTAGATGTTCACCAATCAACTCCAATAAGGAGATCTTGTTGTGCGTTGCTAATGAATCTCTCATAAGGATACAAGAAACTGAGTACCCTTCTGGAATCTGGGGTCCCATTAGGCCCTTAAGGCATCAAGTAATTTACCTCCAGTGATCTGTATTTGCCTGAAGTGATATTTATTTACCTCCAGTGATCTGTACTTGCCTTAAGTGACCATCTTTTACCTCAAGGAACGGAAACTGACTTTACACTGCTCACAATTAATAATAAATGTATTTTATCATTATTAATAATAAAAGGATCAGCCTTGCACCAGGAACATGTTTTATTGTTTATTCTTTGGAGTCAGTGAGTTAAACTAGGGTTCTAAAGACCCCCCCCCAAAAAAAAAGTTTTATCACATGCGGCGATAGACAGTCTCCAAACAACCTCACCCCTAGTACCAGCTGGACTGCCGCGTGCCTGTGCTGGTGCAGACCGGACGGGATTTGCCACAATATCAAGCCAATAAAGGAAACACAGAGTCGCACAATACTTATTTGATTGACCAAGTTGCTGATTTTGGGGAGGAAATCAGAAGAAAATTTGTAACAAAATAATTATAGTTCCATAGGCCTACAGGACTTTCAATTTCTAAGCTTTCGTGTTGTTTTCAATGTGTGAAAAAAATTCACTTTTTCACCTTCTATAAGCATAACTCTTCATGAACATAATGGCTGATTACAAATGTTGGGCATTGAGGAGGTTCAACTGTTAAAACATAGTTTTTACAACTTAATTTTGACTGATCAACTATAACACCCAATTTTAAATTGTCCACACGTAATGATGAAAAGTGTGTGACGAACATCTTTTGAGATAACGAACACTAATTCCTCAAATTACTTTTATAGTTTTGCAAACATGGAGAAAGTTTTAATACAAACAAGAAAGGCATTGATGTCTGTGACTGTGAGCGAACGACGCTCAAGTTAGACCGCGCCCTCTATCATGGCTGCTATGCATCTATCCAAATTAAGTACGCACATGCGTGTAAGTCTTCACAAGCAAGTCTGTTCAGGAAGTTACAATTTCCATTTTTATTTTTCAAAATAATGACACCCAAGGATAAAATTAACAATTTTGAACCAAAACAAAGGCTGGGAGTTCCGGACACAAGGAATATAACGTAGTACGTAGTTAGTTGTGATAAACATACACTACAGTATGTTTATCGCAACTAAATGACTGTGAACGAAGTTTCAGCTTCCTCCAGCTCCATCAGGTATAAATATGAAAAATGTTTTTGTTATACATTTTTCCGAAATGGTACAGGACCTTTATACCCTGGACTCTGTCACGTTGCATGCAACGGAGGAGTCCAAACTGGGCTAAGACCAACATCAAAAAAATGACCCGGGCATTTCCCTCCCTCATTTACTTCATTAACTTTTTTTTTTTTTTTAACGTTTTCATGGTTTTTTTTACTTTGCAAAAGTTAAATAAATGTCATTGTAAAAAATGTTTTACCTGAACACGAAAGCCGTTGTAAATCCAGCTAGAATACTTCCAAAAACAATTGGAAATCTCCACTTTGTCAAACCAGAAAACCTCGACATTGTCCAGTCTCGAAATTCCCACGAAAATACACAGTAAATTAATGAACTGGCTTGGACGACTGTCTCTGCGTGATTTGAACGCCGTTAATTAAAATAGCCAGGTAACCTGTTGTTCTATTTGCTGTAAAGTCTATTGTACGAAGTGGTAGCTAGACACGAAAAAAGACTTGGTTCTAGTATTTGGTTTATAGAGGGCGCTCGACCTAATTAATGGTTGAACTACTGATATGATCTCTATAGACCTTTCTTTTGCAACGTCACAGCCCAAGTTTTTGCCAACCCAGGTTGGAAAATGGAACCCATAAATGCAAAACAAAAACAGATAACTACAGTTTGTAACAATGTTACACAAATATTCAAAATTAGTGTTGAATTTATTGGAAACAAAGCAACCGATCATGGGAGGTATTTTATTTAATTAGAAGTTTACCGAAAATGTTGAATTTGGTTAAGACATCTGTTATCACTATTGAATGTTTTACTAACCTTCGGCGGTCCATGCCAACCAGCGCTATTTGTTTATCAACAATGGAAAGGTCTATAATATAGAGATCAGTGGGTTGACCCTGCTCACACCACCTCCATGCTCACACATCTGAGAGTTTTATCAATTTCTACCTCCATGGTCGACGCGTCGTGTTGACCGCCTGTTTTGAAGCCCCGTAGCACACACTTTCTAAACAGGGCGGAGCCCAAGCCCATGCCGTGGTTTTGAAAACGGCCAGAGTCACCATTAATTAGGTCGAGCGCCCTCTGTCGTGATTTTTTGCGTGTCAAGCTACCACTTTCTACAATAAAGTTTAATACAGCAAATGATCGAGTTAAATAATGGTTGCCCATCTTCGACCGGCCTTTGGCTGCCTCATGGTATTGTAGCCACTTCCATGTTTTTAGTCGAAGAAATCTTTGCATACCGGTCAGTTCATCCCATGAAAGAAAACAACAACATACATTGTAGTTGAATTCAACAGTTTACTAAAACAGTGTCTGTCCGGGTTAAATAAAAATAAAAAATGTTTGTGTACAAACGTTCGTTTCTACTTCGATGGATTTTTGTCACTCATTTCATTTCATTCTTCAATTGCGTGACCTGAGCCATACATTCACCTTTCCAGATGGAATACAAAATACTTGCGTTTTTTCCTCCCTAAGTTTGACAATTGTATGAAGCAATAACTAGTACACCGTGATGTGTCAGGGCCGTTTCTACCATCTAATAGAGACATGGTTTTAAAAAAATTGTGATTGGCATAATTAATCCTAACTCACACCTGTGAAGCCCCAACTGGCGTTTGCAGTAGGTTTTCGCATTTTTTAATTATTACTCCTATGAATTTATGTTGTATATCCACCACGCAAAGTTTCAAATCCTACTCATGTTTTTTTAATACGGTTGTTACCACAAACCTTACTAGATTGTATCTCCACCGTGCAAAGTCTCAAATCCTACTCATGTACATGGTGTTACTGCAAACCTTGATAGATTGTATCTCCACCATGCAAAGTTTCAAATCCTACTCATGTTTTTTTAGTATGTTGTTACCACAAACCTTACTAGATTGTATCTCCACCATGCAAAGTCTCAAATCCTACTCATGTACATGGTGTTACTGCAAACCTTACTAGATTGTATCTCCACCGTGCAAACTTTCAAATCCTACTCATGTACATGGTGTTACTGCAAACCTTACTAGATTGTATCTCCACAATGCAAAGTTTCAAACCCTTATACCCGTGTAGCCTAGTGTCCCTAGGCATGTGTATCTTCACCACGAAAGTGCCAGTTTTGGTTTATTAATTTACTATAAAAAAATGTTTTGTTTTCAATACAATTCTGACTGGATATTGACTAATCCAATATACTGGAATACTTAAAAAGAACACCGGACTCAGTTTGGCCTTGTTGGGCTAAAAACAACGACGATGACAAGGGACAACATGGTAAACTGAAAGTAACAACAGGAAATCAAGTCACGCACAGTGCGTCACTTTACACGAACAAGAAAACAGTTCTTGGACTTTCTCAGGATGTTTTTTTTGTCCGTCAAAATTTAGATGTAGAGGAAGGTCAGTCGATAACATGGATTTTCACTTCGCAAAATAGCTGTGCTGTAAAAAAAAAAAAACCGCAAATTCGCCACAAGCGAAGCTAAACCACTCTAGGAAGGAGCTACAGGAAAATAACACGCATTATTTTGTAGCCTACACTCTAAAAAAAAAAAAAAAACACGGGTCAGAGTTTATCCGGATTCCGGGTCAAAGGGGGCCTGACCTATTTCTCGGGGTCACGCTGACCTGGAAAATGGTCAAAACTGTTATTTGGACCGGATACTGCGTGAATTTTACCCATTTCTGGGTACTTTGGACACAGATGCCGGATCATAATGACTACACAGAAATGGGCCAGGCACCACGTGACCAAGATCAATTTTGACTCACGGGAAGTTTTGAGAGTGTAGGTTGTCCTTCACCCCACAGGGAGAAAAGCCGATTGCGACCTGGGCTAGATTTCACAAAGAGCTAAGACTGATCTTAAGTGCAAATCGATCTTTGCCAAGTAAAGTGTGATGTCACAATACAAACTATACTATGGTGAGGCTGACAACTCATCTTCGGATGAATCTGAGCTATTTGGGAATCTAGACTTGAATTCAAGTCTGACATCGCGGTTATTTGTCAGCATCAGCCACGCAAACTCCTCCACAGATTGACGACACCATACTCGCGATCACAGACTTGAAACCAAGTCTAGGTGAAATCTAGCACTGGTTCCACAAAGTAGAACCACTGGATATAGTATTGTATTTTTGTTTCGAATATTAAACCTTTTTTGAGTTTGTTAAAACCCCATTGGCCCTTGATCAGCTGGCATGGTTTTATGGGTTGATGGCCCGTGGCGCCACTCGATCCGTGTGCGAACCTGCTAGGAGATATTTGTAAAGTGTTCAACCTTTGGACGAGGTTGAAAGTTTTGAACAGTGTGCAAAATGAAACTGTAAAAAATTCCTCACTGCGAAAAGTGACTGTCAGGGGTGGGGCAGACCTGTGTACGGCTCTAGTGTGGGGGTGTGGTACTTGTCACCCAGTTGGATACGCCAATGGTGAAAGTCATAGTAACTTAAACACGCTGTTAGTTAATTTATTGTGCGTCAGGCATCTAATTACAGCACCATTACAATAATTATACACAGCCTGTCGTAAGATTTGATGTGTTTATTTCACTTTTTCGTTTATTTAATTCTTATGGGTATTAAAACAATCAGAACATACTGTCAAGACCAACCCACATTTTGGGCAAAATACAATAAAAACCAACTAGACTGTCACGAAGAGTTTCTCAAAAGATATGAAAATGCCATGGGATATACAAAAACCGGATTTGACAGTTTATACTATATACAGGGCCCAATTTCATAAAGCTGTTAATAGCAGAAAATTCTGCTTAGCAATTTTTTGTACTTGGCAAAAAATGAGTGGTGTACCAGTGGCAAAAAGTCAACTTTATGGAATGTTGGCTGGTAACCTGTTTTTGCTAAGCAATATTTTTCTGTGCTAAGCAAGTTTTTGTGCTTAAAGGCTTTATGAAATTGGGTCCTGGTCACAGGCCCATCATGGCTCTGCTTACCGTAAGCAAAGAATCAGCGCTTACGGAAGCAGGGAATTCTTTGCTTACGTCAAGTGTATTTCACGGGTTAGCGGAGACTTTTTGCTTGTGCGCGTGCGTACTCCACGTTACTAGGCATTCTTCGTTTACACAGCTAGCGCAGAAATTCGGCGCTTGCGCGGTAAGCAGAGCCATGAAATTGGGCCCAGGCCTGATACTTCTTTTTTGTAAGATAAAGACAGTTTTTCCTTTGTAAACGGCTTTTCTATTTAAACTACGACGTGAAATCAAATTTGAGCTGACACACTTGAAGGGGCCACTTTGACTTAGCTTCCGTTGCCTCTGTGAACTATCAGCTGTATCGACACACAAGGAAGGCCTATCCATTTAGGAACAAAACAAGCTCACAAATAATTTATATAGAGTGCTGTATCATTCACTTCAGCCACTTCACTGGGGATTCGCCGAATTGCTGTGTGATCGTGCGAACGGACTTGTCTTTAGGAAATTGCGTCAGCCTATACCTGTTGTTGGTTTTGTTTTCTTGTTAAAAATAATGTGGAAACAATGGTTTATTGTTGGCGCTGATTTAGCGAGCAAACTAAACTGGAAATAATAAAGTTAAAGGGACTGTGCAATCATGATCAAAGCAGGGCCCAATTTCATGGCTCTGCTTACCACCGTAAGCAAAGAATTAGCGCTTACGGAAGCAGGGAATTCTTTGCTTCCAAGCGTATTTAACGGGTTAGCAGAGAATTTTTGCTTTTTGAGTGCGTACTCCACGTTACTAGGCATTCTTCGCTTACACAGCTAGCTCAGTAAGCAGAGCCATGAAATTGAGCCCTGCTTTGATCACGACGACACCAGCCTCGCTACCATGGGCAGCGCACCGTATCGATACCTCTAGTCACTGACCCCTGGTAGGGATGTACTGAGAAACAACGCTGATTGGCTCCCGAAAGTGATTACTTTGTGTCACGCTTGTTAACAACTTTCGAGAACCTGTTTGGCGCTTGTAGGATGCTTAGTACGTGCGTGTGAAAATGCAAGTATTTTGACGCGATTCCATTTCAAATGAATCATGTTTTTACACGGTCACCCTAAAACTATCAATGCTAAAACTGCATACAGTTAGACATATTTATCACAAGATCAAAGAAGAATGAGAGGCAACCTCGTTCCCAGGGGTGATCGATCTCGCCGCGCCATTTTTCCCCAGCATGCCTTGCTCGCTCATAACCCCTGGAATTGGTTCATTAAAATGTGCTAGAATCTATCACATTTTAATAAGGCCTGTGGCCGATCCACTCTACGCGCCCGTAGAGTTTGATAACGCGCGGAATGAGATTGAACTGATCTATACTTGATGCGCGTTGATGATTTGTCGTGTGACCGGCAGAATGACGTAATGAAGATGTGCCCTTCAAAGGGCGTACGCAATTTTATGTGAACAATTGTGTTTCAAGAGCATTTTTAAGTTTGGGCGTTTCTCATGCCGTTAAAAAAATCCTTGTCAGCATTGCGGGCAAAATAAATTCTGCTTTGGAATAATTCAACATCAAACATGACTGATATAAGCAGCTAAGATGTGATTTTTTTTTTTTTTTTAAGAAGCCGTTCATTTTTTTGCTAAGGCCCTTCCGCTGGGATAAAGTGTATTTGACGTGCCTCCTGGCAGAATGTCGGATTAGGGCCTTCCGTCTCGGTCCGTCTCGGTCCGTCTCGGTCCACATGGTGGTTACGGGACAGCCGCGAGTGTCACCTACTGAACCACTTGCTAAGCTACCCTCAACTGGAGCAACCGTGCACAGCTGGAGACCTAGCAATTTGCCTTGTTTTTGTTATAAGCGATGCGTTCGATTGTGCCTCTGTGTGGACACGATACGAAGTACAAAAGCAAAATCGTAACATGCTGCCATTTTAAGATAAGTGTTGCATTTTCGTACAAGCAACAAAAACACCAGCATGTATTACTGTATTACACCATTGCCAGTTGAGGACAACAAAGCAAATACTCCAAACAGTGTTAAACTTCCCTATCCAAATATTATGGTTTCAAACAATAAAAGGAAGTATCGACAAGGACGCTTATTATAGCCTAATGTGGGCAGTGTCGCGGATGTACGCGTAAATTGTGTTTAGACAGAAACAAAATACGGGTTCACGACAATCGGCACACATCACATCCACTGTAATCTCTGGTTTCACTCCAGGAAACTTAGCTCAATGGTGATAACAATGGTGTTTACTACAATAGCGGGTTTGATAGTTATGCTGCATAGTGACTATATGTTAAGTCACTACAAATTATACATCGTGCATGCTGTGATTGGGGTCCATCATGGTGTTTTGACGATTATGTTATCATCTTCCAACATTGTTTCGACGGAATGGCACAGCTGAAGAAAAAAAGAACAACACACAAACAAACAGACGAGCAAAGGCAAACGCGTTGTAAACAACAATGGCGGTACTCGTTTGCTGTGCGTTTTTAACAGTTTCAGACATATCAATACAAGTATACACAAAGTATACTATATGCGATTTATGTGCAACTATAATCCTATTCAGAATTGCATGGTTTGTGAATTGTTTCCAGTTTGTTTTATTAAAAATTATTTTAAAATTTGCCCAGTCAGTTTCCCTTGTGGTTTATTACTTGATAGTTTGTTTTATTTTAAATATTGGGACATTATAATGGGTACAAGTAGAGAAACGTGGATTGTCAGGAAAATACAAACAACTGTCATCAAAGGTGTTATTTCAACTAAACTTATGTCAACAATAAAAACAAATCACAAAATGTACAGTAATGTAAAAGACATCGTGATGAGCATGTGTAACTTGGAAAAACGGACCGCTTTAATAAAAAAAAAAATAATAATCACTTGCTTGGGGAAACTCACTTAAGAAAAACTCAATGAATCTAAAGATCGAATAGGGTCAAGACGCGAGGTAATGCAAGAAGTGGGACAGAGACTAAAACTGTAGATTTTCCTTTAAAAATAATATATATGTATATATAAATATATAACTTTATTAATAAAAATCAATGACCAAAAACAAGTAATTGAAATACAGTAATAAAATATAGTAACAAAACAATACAAAACACTTTGGGACCTTAAAACTGATCTTTTTTTAAACCTAAACTTAATGAGCCAAAGAAACCCCAGTCAACCCTAAACCAAGACCATGTTAACAAACTGAACCCAGAACTCAGTGATACAAAAAAAACTATTTAAAAGATTATAAAAACAGTTCAAAACACAAAAACACAGTTTAACACAGTGCCAAAGAAAGTTTTGAAAGAAATCAAAATAGCTTTAAATCTGTGTAAAAACAACAAGAAATACAACCGAGGGCGCTTTCGAAGGCTAAACTCTTGCACGTTCGCACATCGCGCGTGCGCACTATGCTGCTGGTGGGCAAAATGGGGGATCATGGCGCATTTTTCTATGCTGTTGGTGGCGTGACAGCTTTTTCTTATTTTGACGGCATGTATGTTGTTTTCTTGTATCAATGGCCACATAAGTAACAATACTAATGCCAACAATGTCCAAAACAGTTCGCTTTACTTTTTCTGCACCATATAAAATGGGTTTTCACACGGCCACATCACGCAGTCAAAAATACTGCAAATTTGATGCAAGTGCCCCTTTAAAGGAAACGAGTAATCAATACCTATGATAACACTGATATAAAAACCGCATTTGTATGACTGGAGAGGAAAAGCATCACTCATCGGTTAAACTATATTATCGATCCTCAAATCATGCTAATCTACTTCGGCAGGAGGAAACTCCCAGTTGATAAACTTTCTATACTCTTACAGGACTTTCTATACTCTTACAGGTCCAACTTCAACAGATTCATAGTTTGATGATGCTAAATTATTATGCGTCGCCGTCCAAAATAATTTGAGATGGGATATGCACATTAGACGTAGTTAATGAAGCCAATAGGAAACTGTTCATGTTGAGGAAACTAAAAAAAGAATGGGCTTGCCTTACTAACGAGGAACCAGTAACTGTGTATAAGGTTTATATCAGACCCATTGTAGAATATGCAGCTCCCCTATGGCATTCAGGTATTTCTCTCACTCTTTCTAACTAATTAGAATCCACCCCCCCCCCCCAAACAACAACAACAACAACAAACTTTGGGTTTCGAACATTTATATCATAGAAGAATCATGCTTTGTACTACTTTTACATTAATTTAAAATCATACAACTCAATAATACATTGTAGTGAATGGTTTGTCAAGTACAAAAGCTCCCATTCTATAAGAATCTTAAGATCCAAAAGAACTCTTCCAGAAGAAGTTCCATGTAAAACTGCTCTTCCTATAGTGACCGGTCCCCTATTTCAACAGACTTGTCAATAACTCTCTCAGCTCACTCAAACCATCCTTGTAATTTATTGTAATTTGTGTGTGTTTTGGAATTGTTAACGTGGGTTCTCATGCCCCTCCCCTAAGATGGGTGTGCTTTTTACTGTGCAATATTTTGTTTATGTGCCTTGTATGTTTCTTGATTTCTTTATATAGATTCAGTCTTCGTTTGGTTTATACTGTTTACTAAAAAAATTAAGAGTTATTCCTTATATTTTAATGTAAATTGTTTGAAATTGAGTGGTTCTTGTTTAATTTCATGGCAGAACACAGTCCGCCACTTTGTTATAGGAACATATTTTCGACTCCACAAAATGGCGGACCGTATGTTTCACTGGATATATTTTTCGAGGCAAATTAAATGTTTTTAAAATCACCATACTCACTAATTGTGTTTTAGTTTAGAACAATTCTTCAAAAAGGATAAGGAGCAATTCCAAACAGCAAGATTTTACGAGATTTAAATGTAGAATTTGCCCCTTTAAGCTAGTTTCAATAGACTGTGCAAGTCTCGCGCGTATTCGAACATTGGGATCCGTTAAAGCGCGTGAGTTTGTTTCTTTAACGCGTTAAAGCAATGTACGTGGGACCACAGTGGTCCCAAAAATGTTCGAATACGCGCGAGACTTGCACGGTCTATTCAACCCTAAATAACAAACTCATGCAGTATTCAGTAATGATAACTTGGACTGCGGTATTAGTTTCGATGGGTTATCAACTGAAAACTATAATTCAACACAACATATTCCATAATTTGAAATGTTCATTTTTTTTTAGAAATCACCGACAGGCTTCAACGATCTAATTTAAACTGTTTACTAATTCACAATCGTAATCTAAACAATATTAGTCACACAGCGTAATACCTCTCTATTGCAACGTCACAGCCCGCGTTTTTGCCAACCTAGGTTTGAAAACTATGGAAAGCCATAAATGCAAAGCAAAAACGGATATCCACGATTTGTAACAAATTTACACAATATTCAACGTTGTGTTGAATTTGTTGGAAACAAAGCAACTAATCATGGGAAGCTATTAATTTAATTGAAAGTTCGCAGAAAATATTTAATTTGTTTACAACACCTCTTTACACTATTGAATGTTTTGCTAACATTCGGCCGTCCATGCCAACCAGCTCGGCTTGTTTATCAACAATGGAAAGGTCTATACATTACTCAATAATTAGTTTACATAAAATATGAAGTTAAAAATAATAAGCCTAATATGTGCGAAATATAAACAAGCGCAAAATGACAATGTGAATTATGTCTGCTGTGTATATTTTATAGTGGGAGCTGTGTAAAAACTGATACAGTGATAGTGTTCTATATGGAGTATATAATTCTGTCAAGGCCCAAACCAATTAAACTTATACAAACAGTCCTCATAAAACAAAGTCATTAATTTTGAGATCGCTAATAACCCAATAACGCCAGATTACAATAAGCGAGCCAACTAGACTGTGCAACTCTCGTGCGTATTTTAATTTTTTAGGGACCCCTTTGTTCTTTGACGGGTGAAGCAAACAAATGCGCGCACTTTAACGGGTCCCAATGTTCGAATAAGCGCGAGACTTGCACAGTCTATTAACAACAAATAAGCAGCATTTCTCTTTCCAAACTCTACGTAGGGCTCCTGAATGGCCAAGGGGCCGGGGTGTAACCTTTTTGAATAGTCAATGCCAAAGCAGACATATTCAAAATGGCCGACTACTCTTGTTCATAAAGCTTGTATGCGCACAAATAAATTTCTGAGCATAGAAAGATCTTGTATCAGGTTACCAGCCAAAATGCAATTTTGATAAGGCCGTTTCTGCATCGGCAGATGTGGCTATGGCTGCTGCTGTTGCAAAGGGTATTTGTTTTGTGAAATCGAGCGCGTCGCACGCGGCTACCGTCTGTCGCACGCACTCGCCATCTTGGGAGTCAACTCGTAAGGGTGTAAACGCAACGTCGCCTAAAAATGCCCACCAACTGTAACCCATTGATCTCTATATAATAGAGATCAATGCTGTTACCATTGATCTCCATTAATATTATGGATACCAATGACTGCAACCTTATTCCCCCAGGAGTGATCGATCTCGCCACGCCATTTTCTTTTCCCAGAACGCGCTGCTCGTTAGTGACGAGAGGTATCGATACGGCGCGCGCTGTCCATGGTATAGAGACTGCAATGACTGCAACACACCATTGGGCCGGTTTCACAAAGCAGTATGATTCATCTTAGTATTGTGACATCACACTTTGCTTTAGCCATATTGAGAGTGATGTGCAGTTAAGATGATCCTTACTGCTTTGTGAAATCGAGCCCAGGGACATTGACTCCCCAAAATGGCGCAACCGAGATTAACGTGGTTATGACGTCAGGTGAATTAGGTCCAATGTTTTTATTTGTTTATTTGCTTTCCAGATGCGGCAATGGTTGCATTGTCATGTAGTCAGACTGGTTTGATGGCGCGGTAGAGTGCCGCAGCTGATTGGAGAGATCAACGACATTGTTCCCTTTATTCCATCTGCAAGAAACATCTTCCTCCTCTACGTTGTTATTGTTCCTCTTGCTTTTGGGGTCCAGGTACGTGTGGACAACACCTTGGTCAGCAGTTGGGTTCGATTGCTCCACGGTAGCGAAGTGCTGACTACAGCTCTCATTCGAGAGATCCGCGGCAAAGTTCTCTTTATCACCTCTAAGAGAAACCTCCCACTCTTGGTTGTTGTTTTTCTTGCATTTGGGATTCAGGTACGATTGGTAAACAAAATGGTCAGCAGGGGTTGTCATGTTATCATGATTGACCTCATCCGAGGGTTGAGTTCCATTTATACTGATGTGAGTAGCGTATCTGTTTGCGTCAATATTAGTAGGCCCCCTTAGTGCAGCCGGGATTTCTTCGTACAGAGACGAGGTTATACAGTCAGCATCTGGGGGTATAGGTGGTAACTTGGTGTTTTGAATATCAGTCGGTTGTTCGCTCCTTCGGTACACGACGATTATGGCGATCAGTACGAGTACGATTACACAGGCTATGACACCTCCTGAGATACCATAAACCATCCCCATTTCACCACTAACTGGGGTAAGCGTAGGGTCCAGGGTTGATGGTGTCCCGGGCATCGAAACTTCGAGAGTGATCGAGTTCGACATTTCTCCAGCAGAGTTGTTCACAACGCAAGTGTACAACCCACGGTCCGTTAGGCTGACTGCGGTTACCATCAGTGTGCCGTTGCTCCCCGATGGGAAGTAGAACCTGGACTTTGTAGAACCTTGCCGCCGTGGATAAACAAAGGAGTGGTTACTGGTTATCCAGAAGATCTCCGTAATGGGATCAGCCTCGATCCCACATGGTAATGGTACATCATAACCTTGTGTGGCTAAAGTGGTGTGTGTAGTGTTGGCGAGCAACCGTGGTTTGCAAGCAAAATGTGCTGGCTCTAAATCCACCACTTGGGTTCCTTGTAGACGCTCAGGTGCCGTGCATTCCAGATTTTGGGGGGATAACGTGTTGTTCTTCAGCCAACCTCCAAATGCACGCAAGTTGCAGTCGCATAGCAGTGGATTGCCGGCCAGAAACACTTGTACTGATGGGTTAATGTTACCGAAGACCCCGTCTACTATGGTCGTCAAATTGTTTTTGTCGAGCCTTAGCTCTTCCAAGCTTTGGAGACCTTGAAAAGCATCTTTGTCAATGGACGATATCCCAGTGGAATACAGGGAGAGTTGTTTTAGTTGCGTGTTGTGCCAAAAAGCCCGTGCTGGGATTGTAGCAAATACGTTATTGTCAAGAATCAAGTCTACGAGCTGGGGCAGCTTAGACAGACCGCTTGTTGGTATCTCAACCAAGGAGTTATCATGAAGGTAAAGAAACTGAAGGAGGGAGGGGCCGTGAAAATCTCCATCCTTTACATTCCTTATGAAGTTATCATCCAGTCTGATTGTGATTAATTTGGGGAGTGACTTGACAGCTTTTGGTATTTCGGCCAGATAGTTCCCCTGTAGCTCGATGGTTGTTAGATTCACCAATCCATCAAAAGCCGATTCCGCTACGGGAAACTGTCCCACGGAATTAGAAATATTATTCAGTTTGAGATCTTTCAAGGCCCTCAGTTGCTGCCCGAATGATGGTGCCAATATGACTGGATTCTTGGACAATTCTAAAACATTGAGGTTCACCAAGTCTTGGGCGACGTCAGCTGGAAACTCGTTCAGGTTATTATCCGCTAGGTCCAAGTAACTGAGCAGAGGAACTTGACTGAACGCACCACGGGGCAAATCCGACAAACGGTTGTTTCGCAGGGCTAATTTCTCTAACTTCGGGGCTCCAGCAAAAGTCCCGTTAGTAATCTGGCTGATGGTGTTGCTTGTCATATCCAGCTCGACTAAACTCGACAGACCACGAAAAGCACCATCTTCGATCACATTGATGCGATTGTTGTACAGGTACAACTTTTCAAGCTGTGAGAGATTCGAGAAATCTGAGGCTGCGAGCTTGGTGAGTCTGTTGTACGCCAGTCGGAGGATCTTCGTGTCAGCAGGTAAATCCAGAGGGACGTCTGATAGGTTGCTAATATCACACTGTATCACTTTTTGAGTATTGTACCTGGAACAATCGCAGAGCGCTGCTGGACACGCTGAGTAGACCTTTTGCAGCAGCAGAACCAGCAAGATGATCGCAAGAAACCAACCATCTCGACCAGATAGGAGCAAATGGTGTGCACTGGACGAAACCATGACGTCAGGGACTCAATCTGCAAATAGAATACACTTTTGAATATAAATCTAACTTACGAAATTCCCTCTTGTACGAAACGCAAGAGCAGTGCAAAGCAAAGGGTTGTAAGCAATATTTGTGTTCAAAGTCGATTCGCAAAAATATACTTCAAAAAAACAATAATTGTTAAATATAGACTTTAAAAAAAAGGCTCGCCAAACATGTAAAAAGATTGCCAAACATACTTTAAAAAAAAAAAAAAAAAAAAAAAAAAAGTTTCTCGTCCTTCTGCCATGTCCCAACGAAGCTTAACATACAGAGCTTTACAAAAAAACTATTGGAAAATGAGACCCATATAAAGCAATGAGTGAGTGGAACTTGTGGGAAAACCAGACTTTGCATACACAATTTATAAAAAGCAATCACGTAGGCCTATATAAATGCATTCCGATCATTGGAACAAACATAGATCAGTCAATAAATACATGTAAACTATTGTCAAATTGTCAAAGAAGTCTCACGCTTTAGCAACTTTATTGAAACGCGCTCATGACAAGGCATCTTTATTGTGTTTTGGAGGAAATTTTTTATAAGGGGAAAAAACAGCATGATTCAAAGGCTATTTGCAGCCGCGGGAGAAATCCCTGTGATGCAATGGAGGCAAGACAAAAGTTCACTGGAACTATCACACAGACCGTAACAAGTTGCTACTACGTCCACTCCGTTTGCACATTATAGTTAAGCCTGTTCGGCTACATTTTTCAGAACGTAGTGAAAACGAGTTCGGTGTGTGATGGGGCTTTAAACAAGCACATCGTTGTGTAAAAATTATTTTTACACGGTGTTGTGCGGAAACTATCAAAACTGTTGTCTTTGTGCGTATTGTTTTTTTGTTGACGAGGACGACAGATGGTGCACGTGCATACCATGCGTATGCGTAAATGCGCAGACAATGTATCAATTTAGGTATAGCTGGTACGAGCATGAAACCAAGGTAATGCAAAGCATAAAGCCAAACACTAACCGAAGTGTTTCTATTTATGGTTTATGGTTTATGGTTTATTTAAAAACATTAAAACATTTGCAGTCCAACGACCGAATTTGCATTTTGAATTTACAGTTTTGTTCTTCAAAATATGCACAAATCGTTAATTATGTGTAAGAGACTAGGTGCCACGCAAAAGTTGAACAGCCTAGTAGTGGCCCTAGGCCTTGAACATGAGTGGAACAGTTCTAAAATTAACGGCGAAAGAAAAATCACAAATCCTGTTGATTATTACCGATAAAGGTATTTATTAATAGCAATAACAGTGTGGGGAGCCGGTCTTCACTGCGTGGCAATGACCTTGGTTGATGACTGGCCACTGTTAATGGACCTCGCCTTCAGCTCGGTCCATTAACAGTGGCCAGCCACAGACCCGGTCATCACCACGCAGTGGAGACCGGCTCTCAACACTGTTATTTCCTAATTAAGGCCCTATCAAATATAATTCAAATCTGTGTTTGGGTTCACACTATGATCTCTTAAAACTTGCTTTCACGACGCGATGGGCGACGGCACGACGCGACGCACGACGCGACTCACGACGCGACGGGCGAGGGGTACAGGCATATTATTATATGGGTACAGTCGACGCGACGGCACGACGCGACGCACATTTGTCGTCTTTAGAACACGATAATTTCATTAAACCATTGATCTCCATTAAATTGTCAATATAATGGAGATCAATGCATAAAACACTGCTAACAGTAAGCAAAGCCAAACTTTGAAACAGATGTGTGACGCAACAATGCAAACCCATTGTTAACGCGCACACGCGCTCACATTCAAATCTTCTCGATTGTTTATGAAATGCACTTTAGCTTACGCATGTTTTTCTGATATAGTAAGCACAAAAAATCGCAAAATCCTCATCAAATACGGAAATACCTTTTGCATATATGCACGTAATAGTTTTCAGTTACGGTAAAAAGCACACCAATTTACTTTCGGTTAACACACCTTCGTGGAATTGGACCCTGGTGAAAACACAAAAAGAGGGTCAACCGAAAGTAGGAACAAGTCGTTGTATTTGTATTTGTATTTTGTTTTCATCTACGTGCAGTGTGGTGATGTCATTATAGGCATATTAACTGGGTATTTCCTGGGGTAAAAATAAGCTTTTGTGCTACACTCTAAAAAATAATTGCTCAACATTGGGTAACATTCTTTAAAACCCTTTTGGTATTAAAAAGGGAACATGGTGGTACACGTTGCATGGGTAAAATCTTTCCACGAGGAGCAGTTTACCCCCATTTTCAGTTACTTCTTACCATTTGTTGTGCAAAAGTTACACTGCTTGAGGTAAAAAAAACCTTGTTGTATTACCCACTTCATGAGTGATTTGAACCTCTGAGTGTGTTGTGCGATTTAATTTCCTACCCAACTTGGGTACTGTATTACCTTTTCCTTATGTATTTTATTTTACACAAGTGAGGGGTACAACCAAAATTGTTGTTTTACCCAAAATTGATCAAAAGTTACACAACATTTTTAGTCAGCAGTTTTACACAGCAACATTTTACACTTCTTTTTAAGAGTGTACGGAGCTCTGGAAGTCCATCAAGTTTACTGAGATTCTGGAATGATTCGCAGGATGTCAGTGAACCAGATAGCCCTTCAAGAACTCCGTAGCATGCTTAGCCTTGTCCAAGGCTCTTTACGCAAGCACCGCTTTGAATTCACCAGGTAGCATAACAATACTGGCATGGTACTGCAGTACTTGATATAACATGTACGTATACCGTGGGGTCGAAGCACAGTTTTCAACCTCGTACCAAAAAACGGGGCTAGCCTTGTCCAAGGCTCTTTACGCAAGCACCGCTTTGAATTCACCAGGTAGCATAACAATACTGGCATGGTACTGCAGTACTTGATATAACATGTACGTATACCGTGGGGTCGAAGCACAGTTTTCAACCTCGTACCAAAAAACGGGGCCGAAACAGACGGTATACTGTACTAGTTATACTAGTTATATCAAGTACTGCAGTACCATGCCAGTGTTGTTATGCTACCTGGTGAATTCAAAGCGGGGTGCTTGCGTAAAGAGCCTTGGACAAGGCTATAGCATGCTAATATTGCTAAACATTGCTGTCATCCTCCGCACAAAACATTTGGAAACCGGCTTTAAGAACTCGTTTTGCGGACGATTTTTCTCGAACTTGGCTGGGTATTTTCCCCGACGAAAACACAACTCAGGACATTGGTAACTGATGTCTTGTTTATGATGAGTTGTCAAATTTCAAACGGTTCAGTTTTTTCCAGAAAAGCTCTGAAGACTTTGTATAGACGGTGCTTTGGGACCCGTAGAATGCGTGAGTTTGTTTCCTTCATAAAGCAACGCGCACGAGACTTGCACAGTCTATATTAATTAGTAGGCCTATAACCGACAAATTGAGAAAATTTAAGCAACATAATAATATTAAAAACCAACAACAACGGCAACAAGTACACTAAATAACAACAATAACAGCAGCAGCAGCAGCAACAACAACAACAACAACAACAAGCATTCAAGCAGAGAAAACTCATGGAAAATGAGTTCAAACATCCAAAAGCACTGAAGGTCATGTTTTATCAAGTCAACACACGCTCATAATAGCGTCAGCCATTTTCACTGCTGAAAGATGACAACACTCACAAGAAAAGTTTACTGTGATTGTTCAGTATTTCAAAAAGTAAATTCAGGTCACCAGTTGTTACTAGTTTCAACATCAACAGATTTGTCTAATTGCCAAACAAGGCATTATGTTTATAAAATATCACACCTCCGTGTGTGTTTTTAGCTGAAGTTCCTCCCAGTGGTCTCGAAACTCAGCACGGGGGCTATAGGATGACCGGAGAACGGGCATGACCTTGTAAAGAAACCTGTAGTTAAGCTTACCTTCGGCAGTAACTTTCGTTCACTGGTCTGTTGACGTGCAGCGGACGCCGAGTGTCACCACTGGTACTGTTGATTGTTCACGCACAAAGCAAAAAATGTTCAACTGTATTAAACCAACAAGGTCAATATAATCTGCAGGCATAAATGCGTCCTCCTAAATACTAGAGTTGCGGAGAGTTTGCCTGTTTTGTGGTGCATTAGCAGCAGGAACTTGTCAGTAAGTGTCCACTCCTGGTAAAGTTTCACAACATGAACCTTTGCAACCACCAGCGATGTACTTTAGAGCACCACCAGGAATAGTCTTGGTCCAAGACGTCACTATCTCATACTCGTAACGTAACGTGATAACCATACAGAGGGCGCGCTTTTCTTCTTGAATTCATTTCGGTTGACGACTGTCTGTAGTAAGCTGGAAATCGAACCGAGGATAGTGACGCCCTCTGTTGTTTGAATTGATCCATTTCGGTGCGAACTACCAACGATGGATAGTGGACTCATTCTGTTGTTGGAATTGATCCATGCGATGGTCTTGGAACCAAGACTACACCATGAAGTGAGCATTCGGCCGCTGCTCGTAATTAGTCATCTATTGAAAACACGATCAAGTTGTACGCAACAGGGAAAGTCCCTTGGTTCTATGGCGCTCGCAGATTAAAATGTAGCCCGCAATCGGCACACCATGTGGTCCATATTATAATTTGCGACCTATTTAGGTTTTTTGCCATTGCATTTTTTCGGCGTCCCATTTTTTTCCCTGTCGCATTTTTGTTTTTCCGTAGGTTTTCTTTTGCGGCACAGGGTTTTTTTTGGCGTCTGGATTATTATTTTTTTATGCACCGAACTTCATTTATTTATCTTTTTTGCGTAGTATTTGTAGGCCCCCTAACGTACCGTACACCAGGGATGATCGTCACATTTGCCTTTGTACAAAAACGTTTCGTTAATCAATATAATGAACGTAACAATTATGAAGACATTGCTGTTTGCGTTGGCCGCGTTACTTCTAGTTGTAACTTCTTCCATTTCAGCATTTTGAAAGCCAAAAAGCCTAAAAAAGAGATGAACACTGTTTTCTGTAATAGCATTTGGCTAAATTCAAGCATAGGATGATTCACTGCAAGTAACGCTAACCATCCATGAAATACCATAAACTCTGAAACGTTCCCTTTGGGGTCGATCTCTGGCCTTTACCTCCACGGTTTACTGAAACCATGGTGTTGAACTCTGACACAAAGGGCCGGGACGACAACCCAGTCTGAGCGAGTCCATTCCCATGGTTACACTGACGACACTGTGGCCTCCACTCCGCCTATTGTTTTGATTGGTGCTTTCCACCGGTTTGGTATAAATTGCAGCAGCAATAATTATAGCGAAGGTCAAAGATTACTAAAATTGTGTACATGTTCATAGAAAACACTGTCATCGGAAAATCCGGCGCATGGGCCAACAAGTTCGCACATTGCAAGTTGGGAAATAGCCCCATTTGTAATCCATTTCAAAATACACCATAGTTTTATCAAAAGTTTAAACTATATCTACAGAAAAATAGCATTAGCTGTTGCAAACTGCTCACCAACCAAAAGGACCTATGCTATAAATGCAAAAAATAGTTAGTGGCCTGACGTTTCGACCCTAGCAGAGTCTTTCTCGAAGGCTAAATCTTTACATGTGTAGAGATCATTCAACAAAATATACCGATCATCAAAAAAGAAGAACCTGAGGTTACCGGTTCCGGTAACTTGTAAACAATTGTAGTCGTACAAATTCGGGTGTGATTAGCAACATTATGGGATATATAAAAAAAATCCCCGTCCCATGTTTTATTTTGAAGTTTCAATCTTAACTTTGACAAATCATTTTGTGCAAAATAAAAGTTGGAATTGTTTAGGTATAACCAATATCTATCTGTTTTCATTTTAAATAATCAATAGCATTTTAAAAGAAGGTTTGATTTCATTGAAGCATGAATGTATAGCCTTCATTTGAGCTGTTTTCTTATTTCAAATATGCACGAGACTTGACTATAGTCTGTTAGTGTGGCTGGGAAATAGGTACCCATGCACTACGGGCCCCTGTGTCCTGTTGGGCGGTGGGTCAACAAAACTCAGGGAGGTGCGTTCATTTTGGGAAAATACACTCGACAACCTCTCTGACAAAACAACTACGCTGACCAGTTACACCAGCATAAATTGCTTCAACAGTTTATTTACACGAAAAAAAGCTATCAGCGGCGTTTGTACCTCCAACAATATTCCGCTGGTGGCGCCCTTACAACCTTACGTGCAGAGCCGTAATGGCTCTGATTATGTGTATAAACCAAATAATTAATTTAAAAAGAAATACAAGTATCCCCCTCCCCTCCCTTTGCGGTAGCAAAATAGACAGAGGAGTTTAATTCGCACTTGGGTGTAAGTAAAAAAAGCAAGACTTGCCCTTCCTGCAAGACTTGTGAGAATAGCAATGAAATACTAAAACAATTCCACGGAATATCAAAATAGAACTGTGTGATGTGCATGCGTCACATGCGTAGGGAAACGGCAAGTGACCCGAGCTAAATCATGAGCCTGTATCACACATGCAGAATTTTTATTAATTAAAGTACAATGCTAAAAACCATGTATCCTTTTTTTTAAACCTAAATAGCACTCCGAGAATGCAAATTGTGAATTTGTTTCAATGGAACTTTATTCCGTTATAGTTCTTGAAAATTCACGTATAGTAGAACTGCACAAGTTTGGTGATGTGCCCCCCCCTTTTCACGTAAAAAAATCGTCATGTAAATTCCATTTAAGATTTTGTTTTCTTCTATTGTTTTGTATAAAGTTTAGGCCGTGTCCGAAACGGCGACTTCGGCTACAGCTAGAGCTAGATCAGCGCGTCTGCCAGTGTTGAAGAATAGGCAGACGCGCGCGATCTAGCCCTCTAGCTGTAGCCGAAGTCGCCGTTTTGGACACGGCCTAATTAGTCTCTGTGGCTCTCTTGTACAAAGGACTTTTGTTCCAATTTGGGAAAACCGTCGATCGTAATTTAATTATTTCCACAATATGCATTTTGCATATTGTTTGTCGCCGCGTCTACCGAAATAGAGTCCGCACCGATTGGGTGCTCGCAGGCTGCCGCTTCAAGGTCCAATGTAGCCTTTACTCAAGGCGCACGCGGCACCCACAGATATCACGCACGCAAAAAGACCAGCGCTGGTCTTTTTTCGTGCGTGACATCTGGGGGGGGGGGGGGTGCCGCCGCCGCGTGCGCCTTGACTAAAGGCTAGGTTAAATGGGTGGTTTTTTTCCTTTTCTTTACTAAACAGTAACAATGTAACTGGGTTCCACAGCAAACTAGATTCCCCAGCCAGTAGTATAGAATGATTTTTTAACTTCTGTCCTTTCTTTATGTTTCAGCAAAGGTGAGTTGGTTGATGTTTTGATTCTTTGGGGGAAATGTAGGGGGGGGGGAGGAGCTTTTAAAGCTGACCCATGGAGGTAGGAATATCTCCATGGCTGATCCATGCTACGTACAATTTCGAGGGAGGGAATTGCTTTGGATAATCATTGAGCACAGAGCAAGCTCTATGCATTGGGTATGCGGTGTGAGGGTGTATCATAGTATTCGTTGTATAATGGGTGTGAGGGTGGGTCATTGAGTATATGCAGTAATGGGTGCAAAGGTAGCCAAGCCATACAGAGTATGCTTACGAGAATTACCAGCAAAAATACCATGTCACATGTAAAATCTGTGACAGATATCCTGCTTATTATCGCTTAGCTGAAAATGTTTAAGCAATGCTTTCTGCTGAAGCAGATCCATGAAATTGTGCTTCAGGAGTTATGTGGCATTTCTGCAATTAAATAATAAACTATTTTGCCCAGGGTGGTGCTGAAGGTTTTGTTTTCAAAAGAGCATAGTTCTGTTACATAATTACAGTATGTTTTTCTTTGTCACATCATGGTTCGTATTATGCTATCATACTTTACATACTTTTCGTATTGCATTTACATGCAATTTGTTTTCAGGTTTCTAATGCAAGTGCCAACATGATTAACTCAGTTATTCCCAGTCTATATAAATAAACATGTTTACATAAACATACAGAGACAACTGAAAGTCAGCCAACCCAATTAGCAGAATGGATCCCACTCCAATCAGAGATACAGAAGTCAATGTTCAGGCGATTTATCAACTGTCTACCAGGGCCGACTTCAAAGAAGCTGTCGGACAATTCTATGACAAATGGGCTGAACACTATGATCAGGTAAGTCAGCTTTGGACCCCAAGGTAAAAAGACCTCAAATCTTAAACAATCATGACAATTCTTTACCGGGTTTGATGGATTCAGTACTGCAAATCCAAACAATTCCTGGCATGGGGTGGGGAAGCGGGGATAGGCTTGCCTACCTCACCAAACTATACAAAGGCAGGACTTGAATATGGACAAAATGCATAAGACATCTAGGTCTGTCAAGCTCACAAATATCTTCTACTAGATTAGAAACTCCTTCACTGAGAACTATCAACACAACAGTTTAAAATACATACATGTACAGTACAAACCTTTTTATTTGAACAAGCACTAACATTTGTCTAATGGTTGATGCTTTCTTCAATACTCAACTAAATTGAAAACATTTTTAAGACTTCAAAGTCAACATTAAAGGTACGCGCCAGCGAATCGAAAAACACAATGCCGTCAGACTTGTCCAGTCATGAGTTTACTGGCCTGGCGCTAAAATCACTGGCCTCGGGCCTGTGGTCTCGTGTAAATTTTGAGTCCTGAAAGATTTAGGCTAATCATTTTTGGAAGGAAATTGGGGGTGAAGGTTTCCTTGCCAGCATATATGCTAAAAAAAAACACATGCGATAAAAACCTGGTTAGAAGTGACCCATTAGTAGATTCCCAACCCCCCCCCCCCTGAACCATAGCTTTCTTTTTACTTGCTCTTTTAGGATTTGGAAAATTCAAAGTATGTTGCACCAGTTAAAGGTGCGGAGGAATTGAGTAGACGAGTGGAGGACAAAAGCGCCCTCATTGTGGACTGTGCAGCTGGTACTGGGCAAGTCGGAGTAGAGGTATATAATAATTTTATATACACACTTATGTGTGAATAATCATCTTGATGTTTATTTGCATTACGTATTACAAACTGAAATTGATATTAAAGTGAAATTCTTCAATATTTTAAAATTTATTTATATTATTTGATCTTTTAACAAATGTGTTATAATGACTATTTAAAAAAAATTGCTTTACCTAGTTGGCAAAACGGGGATTCAAGAATATCGACGCTGTAGATTTGTCTCAGAAGTCGTTGGATATTAGCACCTCAAAGGGAGTCTACAGAAAGCTCATCTGTGACAGCCTTGGCAAAAACAAAATCAAGGGAGTTGAAGATGGTATGTATTTGTTTTCCATCTGCAGCTGGGAAGTATTGTATAAGACAAAGTTCAAATGGCAACCATCAAAATTGAGAAACTTGATAATGTTTCTATATGAAAGCTCGCTAGTTATAAAAAATAGTCCCATCAAAGTCAAGGAAATTGTCGTAAAGGTATTATACAGGATTGGCAGAGTTGACAAAATAGTCGCAGTGTACATACTTTGTGTTATTAACCACATACATGAAATAATAAACCTGTAAAAATTTGGGAATAATCCATTGTGTGAGTCAGGAGAATATGGTAAAAACCATGCGCAATTTTCAGCTTTGTTGAAACAACCGAAAAAGCTATTGCATTTTTGTTTCTTTCTTTTTCGGACGAAAATGACTTCATTTCAGAGGGAACTATTTCACAGGAAAAAACAGTTCTAGTATGAACTAAAATTAAACAATAGTGCCTTACCAATCCTGGATTATACATTTAGCTTTGACAGTGTTGACAACCTCGTTCCATTGCCTCAATAGAAAAAAATTTGCATGCACTGCACAGTCCCTATCAAAATGTAAACCCCCCTTTTTTCCATTTATGATTGTGAAGCTCAGTCAAGTACCAATCCTCTCGAGAAATGTTTGTATCTGCCTCAATACGAAAAAGCTTGCATATGAACGTCAACAAAATTCCTACAAAATTTCAGTTAATTTTTGGGGAAAAGTTTACTGGAAAAGTTTACGGGAACAAGATTTGAACCTGCATCCTTCGGATTAACGTTCCATCTATACCTGTTATGTTGGTGGTCTCCTGTATATTCTGTCAATGTCTTTGTTTGGGGGGGGGGGTATACTAAGTGGACACAGAGCTTAAAGAGGGTCTCAAATGTCAAATTAAGTTTTGAGATGTACTTTTTTCAGTAGATTAGAGTCTTCATGAAAGTGGGGGGAAAATGCCAAGTCCCAAACTTCACGTTAAAATGGTGAAAAATGCCATTTCATTTGATACTCTTTCAGAGCGAAATTTGAAACATTTTGGATTTGGACAAAAATTGCACTGGAATAGTATAAAACAAAGTGGCATTTAAACACCATTTTAATGTGAGGTTTGAGACTTGTATTTTTCCCCCATTTTCATAAGGACTCAATCTATTGGAAAATGATTGGATCACAAAACTTCACTTGAGCTTGGAGCCCCTCTTTCAGTTTCCAAAATAAATGATCCAACTTTGAGAAATGTTCACAGTTTGGTTGGATATGGTGTGCATAATGGACACTAGTGGGTAGACAATAGACATTAATTTACCTTCTATAAACTAATATTTCTTTGAATGTAACATTCCTTAGGCATACACTTGTTGATGATACTTTTAATCATGTATTGTACCTTGCCTTCATTTAGGTTGTTACGATGCTTTAACTTGCATAGGAGCAGTGGGTATTGGTCATATTTCTGAAGATGCATTTGTGGAATGGAACCGAATTGTCAAGAAAGGTAGTGCTTATAACTTAAATCGTATAAAAACGTCATAACAGTACAAAAGACTCTACCAGTACCAAGGACTCTTCACTGCCCAAATAAGCACAACCAAATATGCTTACCAAAATAAGATGTCACATGTACAACATGTGACTGGTATTCTGCTTATTTTTGCTCAGCCAAAAACTTTGTAAGCACTATTTTCTGCTTCAGCAGCTCTGTATAATGGGCTCAGGTGAGGGTTGGCTGCTGTTAATGGATAATGCCATCAGCGATGTCACAATAAGCCATTTTGAGGTATGGTGGACCATGGAATTTCTACCTCCATGGGTGGACACAGCGCTATGACACTATTAGGTTTGAGTATAACACCTAAACCAAACTGTGCACTACCCTAGAGTTGACCTCCAACCAAGGCCAGCTACCACAACGCAGACTAGGCCCTCATTGTGTGATTGGCTATTTATCTACATCATCTACTCTACACTATCACTGACTGGTCAACAACAAAGCAGTACATCAAAGCCACAAAATGTACAAAATAGCATTACTGGGTATTACTGTAGGGTGAAACCATGGCATCTTGATTGTGGATTCGCCAATGCATTTTGCATTTGGAAACTTTGGGACTCCACACTAAGCCTAACTTCCCCAAATTAACAAAATATCACAAATAAAATTGTGATATAGATTGTGACATCACATGTTTACAAAAGGGCCGTAGAGCCTGGACTTTCTGCATGCACAAATTTGTTCACAGCTCAATGGAAGAAAACATAAAATCTTGCATTTTACTGGAGATTGCAGTAGGCGAGGGAAGTGAAAGATATGATACAAAATGTATTTTCAAGTATTTGGTCTGCCAGGAATGCCCTGGAATGTACAAGGTCACTCTTTTTGTAAACAGAGGTTACATGGTCTGTACTCTTTGAAGTATAGAGCTGGTGTGACTCAAGAAAGTAAGCACAACAGTCTACAGTATCTTTATAAAACAGAAGGAATTAGATTTAGTTATTTCAGAACCATTTTTTAGAATCTATCCAAGAATGCTAATTGTATGTTTCTGTCTTTCACAAGGTGGCATTATTGTATTCAGTGCCGGCAGAGTATCATTTGAGAATGAGTCCCAAGAGCAGAAAGATATAAAAAACCGAATACGAGCTGCAATAAAGGATCTGGTAGAGAAACGACAGTGGGAAATGCTGGACCATAAAGAGATGGACTACTTGTTTGGACACTCTGCTGATATGTTTACAGTTCGGCGGCTTTAAAAGCAGTCCTGGATCAGTATCCCCCAGCGCAAGTGCTGCACGCCGCGCCGCCATTGCTGGGAAGCTAGCAGTGCACAGGTTTTGGAAAAAACGGCATGGAAAAACCGTCGTCTTCACTTTTTATGTGAATTAGGTGTCTTTCTCAAAGATTTACAGAATTTTCCCGACAGAACAGCATAACATAAGGATGTACAGAGCACTGAACATGGATATTTGAACTAAACAGCCCACTGAATCCTAGAAACGGTACAGACAGTAGGCGAGTTTTAGTGTGATACTACACAGAAACTGCACTTTCCTGTAAAAAATATCAGCAAGATTTTTTTGACTGAGTTTTCGTATTCACTTTCTGCTTAGTTTCACATATTCAATAAGTATATTTTACATCATTTTGTAAAGAAGACCTGTCAGAGAAATTGTGTAAATCATTCACAAAGACACTTAATCCACACACTTTGAAAGAATTCGGTTTTTCCCTTGTCTTTTTGCACAAAACCTTGCGCTGCCAGCAGCCAAGCAACTGGTCTAGAGATCAAGTTGTGTTACATACCGAGTAGTTAATCAAACAAAATATATGTGCGATTTATGGGATATGGTATGTATGAGAACCACTGTGATCTAATCTAGTCCGCAAACTGTTGATAAAACAAATTTATGATAAGATCATCAATGATATTGCACAAGGTATATGTATTTAGGCAAACAACACCAGAAAAAGCCTGAGTATTAATTCCTCTTCATTTTAATAAGTTGTCAGTAGTCTAATTCATTTCAAATCCATTGTTACATAAAAAACATACCCAATACAAGAGTCACAGGTCCATTCCAATAATCCATGGGTGGGCTAATCGGTTGAAAGAATTAGTCTTGGTTAAATGACTTTGTTTTACATATGAATAAATATTAAGGATCTGTATGAATTCAAGAAATTCAAATTCATTGTAAACTCGATCAATTAGAGTGAATGAAGTAGTAGGAACAGCAGTTTAACCAACATTCCCCAATGCTGTACCTTATCTTGATTCAAAGACAGTAAGCTTACCGGTGGCAGCATACTTATAATATCTATCAATCTTGTACTATATTTTGAACCCACTAATAAAAATCATATACACACTCCATTATTATTTCTAAAATTATTTCATTGCATACTCCAACCAACAATCCTTTCCGAGTTATTTTTAACACTCGCGAAAAAAAAAATGTGTATCAACCAAACATACACAAACATTCTGTTATACATTCTTCAAATAATATTTCTTCTGACTATTATTTCAAGCATTATAATTAACAATAATCAAAATATGGATATGGTAATAAAGTAAGCACCACTGCTGAATTACCGTATAAAACTTGTATTGTCTCTGTATGTTGCATTTTAATTTTGGTGGCATTGTTTCATACGTGAATAAATTTAATGTATTGTACCCTTGGAAAGATAGAAAGAAAGAAAAAACACATATATGCCATACCCCTAACTTATTTATGGACAATCAAACAACAGGGATGAGATCTTATGAATTTCAAAATTCCTGAAAATGGCTTGCTGACCTTGGTTTCCACTTGTGCTAGACCCAGAACCTCCCAGATGTTACATGAGGTTTCAGACTCTGGGCATCACCAGAAATATAAAACAACAGGTTAGGACATCAGAAGAACCATTTATTTATTTATTTGGAGACTTTTCTTCTATCACGAATGTTTAAAGGCTTAAAGAGATTTTGGGGAAAATCCTGGACCCAGGGAAAATGCTGAGAAATCCCATGCCTGAAATAGTAACTCAAGATGCACTAGCCAGCAGAAATCAGAAATCTCTTGCAAAGAGGTCTACGACTGAGTTCCCTGACTTTGTTGAATTGTTAACAATTAAATTTTGTTTTAATATTTGGGGTTTTACCCATACACTGATGTTTGATAAGATGGGGATCAAAGGGTTTAGGATGATCAGGTGGAGAGGAGGATTGAGCCACTTCTCATCCATGAAATGTCCCATATGATCAGCGTCTCAAAAAGCCTCTCCTAATTCAAACTCCTACTGCCCGGCTTCACGCGCCGACCCCCGTTTAGAACTGTGGGCAGAGGTGTGAAGGCGGGTTTCTGGCGCCTTAAAACCAGATGGCTCCGGGCAGGTGGCGCTCGTTAACCATGGGAGGTAGTCCACCTAGGAGACAGCCACTCTGATTTCAAACTCGGGTTGGTGGGGCTCGCAGCCTTGGATGGCAGCCTACCTAGGAGAAGGAAAACTCTGATTTCAAACCCCCACCGGGTTAAAACATCAACTGTGGAACTCGGCCACAACAGGGCGGTCTCCTGCTGAACTCCTGCCTGTTTCCGGCCACCGAACCTAGTCGCTGACCATCAGTGACTTCTGGTTGTCAACCAGCCAGTTGTATTGCAGTTGTTCTCCACTGGATCTCCTTGTTGGCCTCCGAAGGGTGTCGATGCTCCTGTGCAAAGCATGTAGGCACCTAAAACTCTGCGCAAGCTTTCCTCATCCTAATGACAAGTTTCTTAAGAGATAACCGCGGGGCAGTGTGTAATCTCTCCGGGCATGCTGTCCACCGCGGAGCTGGAGAAGAGACTGCCTATCGACCTAGATGCGAGCTTGACGATGACGCCATTACATTAAACCACTCTCGGAGGGTAGTGTCCGACGGCCTCACGCACCGAAGTCATAGAGTCAGTCTACATAAGAAATTAATAGTTGCTACTTGGAATATCAGATCATTACTTGACACTACACACCCAGGAAGACGCTCTGCTTTCGTCAGTAAGGAGCTCCATCGCTATAACATCTCCATTGCTGCATTATCTGAAGTCTGCCTGGCCGGTGCTGGTGAAAGAAAGGAAGAGAATCACACCATTTTCTGGTCCGGTGCTGAACGCCAAGGTCAGGCAGTGGTAGGTTTTGCTTATGAGAATTCCCTCGTCAGAAAGCTCTCTGAGCTACCAAAAGCACACTCAGACCGATTAATATCTCTCCGCATCCAATTACAGCGTGACAAGAATCATCTTTTTATTATCGCAGCCTATGCCCCAACTCTGCCTAGTTCAGAAGAAGCCAAGGACGAGTTTTATGAAGCCCTTACTGGTCTCCTTCGCTCCGTCCCTGACAAAGACAAAATACTTCTCCTTGGAGACTTCAATGCCCGTGTTGGGTCTAACCACGAAGTATGGTCTCCAGCCATTGGACATTTTGGTCGTGGCAAATGCAATGCAAACGGCGAACGACTTCTGGCCCTCTGCACGGAATTTCAGCTGGCTATCACCAGCACCTTCTTCAACCTACCAAACCACCATTACAACTCTTGGCAGCACCCCAGATCCAATGCAGTAGCATCTACTGGATTATGTCATAACTAAAAGGGTACACCTCTCTGATGTCTGCATCACCCGTGCAATGCGTGGTTCTGATTTTTTCAACAGATCACATACTCATTCGTTCGAAAATCAAACTTCATCTTCGCACTCATCAACCTAGGACTGCCCCTAGGCCAAAGAACATTTCTACAGTCTTCTGAACAATTCCCAGGCAGTCAAGCTGAATCTTAGTGACACCATTCAACAGAGACCAGTCCACCATGAGCTAGATGATGCACCAAGCCGTGATGAAGTTGCGTCTGCAATTGCCCATTCTGCTAGTGGCAAAGCTGTATGTGCTGACGGCATCCCATTGGAAGTGATCAGAGCTGGCGGTGAGAGATTACTTGATGCCCTCCTTGAGTTCTTCAACCACTGTTGGGTGTCTAACCAGCTCCCACAACAGTTTCGGGATAGTTACTACTGCATCGCCTCAGGCCAATAGACTGTGCAAGTCTCGCGCGTATTCGAACATTTTTGGGACCACTGTGGTCCCACGTACATTGCTTTAACGCGTTAAAGAAACAAACTCACGCGCCTTAACGGATCCCAATGTTCGAATACGCGCGAGACTTGCACAGTCTATAGCTGAAGATATCCTACCAGAATCTCAATGCGGTTTCAGGCCAGCACGCAGCTGCATTGACATGATATTTACCTTGCGTCAACTCCAAGAGAAAGCCATTGAGCAACAACAATTCCTCCTTATGCTGTTTGTTGACTTCGCTAAAGCATTCGACACTGTTGCACGAGAAGGCCTTTGGCGTCTCCTGGACAGATACGGGATTCCCTCCAAGTTCATCTCGCTTCCACGCCAGTTTCGTGATGGCATGTTTGCCCAGGTTCGCTCAGGTGGGGGTATCGGAAGCATTTCCGGTAGCACATGGTGTAAAACAGGGTTGTCCACTAGCTCACACACTTTTCACAGTTTTCCTGTCAGCAGTTCTTGAACTCACCAACCAACATCTTGCAGAAGGTGTCTACATCCACACCAGGGTGGGCAAAGTCTTCAACCTGGCGCGTCTCAAAGCCAAAACCAAAGTCCGCACCCTCCTTGTCCGGGAGCTGCTGTACGCTGATGACACAGCTTTTGTTGCACATAATCACAGCGACCTGCAGAAGATCTTTGATATCTTCAATTGTGTTGCCAGTGACCTGGGCTCTCCATCAATGCTAAAAAGACTCATGTAGTTTTCACTCCTTCTTCATCACTTTTGATCAACGACACCCCACTGGATTTGGTTGACACTTTTGTCTACCTTGGGAGTTCCATAGCGGCTGACGGCAGCATCGACTCAGAGATCAATGCCCGAATTAGCGCGGCTTTAGCGGCTTTTTCGCGTCTGCGCCACCGTCTCTGGTCACAAAGAAGCATCCGTCGCGCCACGAAATACAAGGTCTACCGTGCTGTGGTTCTTGCCAATCTCCTCTATGCAGTAGAGACCTGTACTTTGTATCAGCGTCACATCAAAAAGCTGAACCAAGTACAACTATACGACACCTCCGTCACATCCTGGACATCTGCTGGCAGGACAAGATCTCAAACGCCAAGGTTCTCTAGTTGGCTGGCATGCCAAGTGTCACCAAGTTGATTGAGGAACGACAGCGCAGATGGATTGGCCATGTTACCAGGATGGAGGAACCACGACTGCTGTATTCTACTCGGAGCTACAATTGGGTACGAGACCTCGTGGAAGACCTAACCTCCGCTATAAGGACACCCTGAAACGAACTCTCAAAGCATGCAGCATCAACATCGCTACCTGGGAAGACAAGGCATCAAACCGCTCTCAATGGAAACAAATCATTCATAGTGGCACAGCAGTGGCAGAAGAAACTCGTACTGCTGCATCCAGAGAGTCCCGCCAACGCCGCCATGCTGATTCTCCACAAGTTGAAGCGGCAGACCCTACCTTAGTGTGTAGCCGATGTGGACGTGTTTGTCGTGCCCGCATCGACCTCCTCTCACACGAGAAAGCCTGTCAAAGGAGATGAGGACGCCCTGGTCGACATCGACCGGCTGCCACGACGACGACGACGACGATGTTTGATAAGAACTGTATACTCAGTGCTTTCCCTACTGTGGTGGAGAAGAATAATCTACAAGCTACTCGGGTGGGATTTGAACCCACAACCCGCTCATTCTAGAGCAGGTATCTAAACCACTAGACCAATGAGCCTGACAAGTGATGACCAGTCAGTTCAAATTCTGTAATTAGCAACAAATAATTAAACTGATGCAATAACTGCGGTGGAGATAAGGACAATTAGTTTGATTGTACCCTTAATGCTATGTCACTTGAGGCAACTTACTTTACCCAGCTACTAGCTCCAGGCAATCTTCAATAAGAAAATTCATTCACATTTTAGTTGTTCTCATTTTTTCCCTCTGGGATGGTAAGTTACAGCTAGAAGAGTGTCTCTTGTGTTGCCGAAGTTTTTTTGGGTTTTTTTCATACAGTGCCAGTGGCTGTCTGAAAAAAATGTCATGGCCTTTAGACATCCAGTGCTGGAAATTATTCTGAGGGCTGCTTGGGGTAGAATTTGAAACCCAGACTTTAGTTTTGACCAACACTAATGTATAATAAGTGTCCCTGTTGCAATAATTTACATAACGCCAGCAATTCAAGTGAGCTGATAATTTTGAAAGACCCGCCAAATGTTCAACCTACCAATCCCAGAAAATTAGTCATGACACCAGGGCCCAATAAACAAAATTGGCTTAAACACTGAATACTTCTGAAAAATTTCCTGCTTAGCAACAATGATAAGCAGGATACCAGTGACATAAGTTTTTGTCTCAACTGCCTGTATATGAACTTCGCACTGGACAAGTTTGATAAAGTACATGTTGGGTGCAAACCTTGTTTTGTAAAACTGATTCTTTTAAAACTTGTATATAACGTTTTGTGTTATAATCAATATGTTCTTAGGTACAATAGACCGTGTAATCTCTGTTTACATTGTTTGTATCACAATTTCCAGAAATATAACATAAAACTCTCTCTGAAAGTTTTAAACTGAAATTCACCCAATAGTTAATTGAAACTGGGGTCAAAATCATTTGCAGTTGTCTCTTTAACTTTAAGAGAGCTGCACAAGTTTGGTAATGAGCCAACTTTCTTCATATCAAAAGTTAAAATCGTACAGCGTAAATTCCATAAAATGTTCGATTTTATGTTTTCTTCCATTGGGCTGTGTATACTATATGCCTGCATGGAGCCCTGGCTCTGTCTGGGGTTCTTTTGTACAAAGGACTTTGTGCAAAGGATTACCATTGATCAGTCTATCTCAATACTTTTTAGTGTGCATTCATCCCCCGCATGCTGATGTTTGCTGCGTCTTCTGAAATCAAGCCCACAGGGGTTGTTTCCCCGCTTGCAGTGGACGTGATTAGGTCAAGCATGGATGAAGAAAAGGTTAAGTTATAATAATAGTAGTGGTGGGTCTAGTAAAAGGGGGCCCATTCACCAAGTGTTCTGTGCCAATGTAGGGACCTTGGAGATATTGTGTAAACTGTTTGTACACGTCCATCCCATAACTTATTTAACAGCCTATTTGCATGCTTTCCTCCAATCAGCATTGCCCAGCACACCACATCAGTGAGAGTGTCTGGTTTTCACATGTTTTATGCTGGATTCACGCAAGAAATAAATTGGGTCTAAACATAATTCTCACTGTCCTCCATTATTTCAACGTTTGTACAGGTATGTGGATTTGTCTTTATCAATGAATAATCTCCATCTTGCATACATTAATTGGGGATAACTCTATAGCTTACTTTTAGACTAATCAAATCAATTAATTTGTTTTCTTCTTTTATGAACTTTGTGCTTTTAATAGCAGACCTTTATTAAAGTTGTTAAAGGTGTTGTTTTATGCATGAATTAATTCCTTTGTCTCATGTTGCATTGGTTATCATCTTTAAAAGTGTGTGAAAGCTTATATTTTATAGAATTTATTAATACTATAATTTTGTTGAATGACTTTTTCGATAAGGTGTATTTAGAGACAGAAAAGTCATTAGTGGTTTTAAGTTCAGAGGTGCTACCATCATTGCGTTACAGTACTTCGCAAAAGTTATATAGGCCTACAGAATAAACGTTAATAAAAATAAAATGATAAAACATTTATATTGAGGTTCAATTGTCTGATAAGTTTCAAGGTTTAATTCAGCTTCAATCTTGATCGTTATGCTTTAGAGAAGAGTTCCACAGAAGAAGAAGAAGCAGATGGATAAGAACTAGACTTAAGTTTTTGTGCAAACAAAAACATGGTGTTCGGAATGGTCTGGTGGCAAACCCTCTTTGCAGTGCGAACACTAACTTGTAGAATTTGTAGTTTTAGTGGGGATTTTCCGCAGAGACAATTAAGCTCAAGTTGAGATAAAAAATAACACAAAAATTGGTACAACACTTCAAGTGCTTTCAATTGGTGCAAGGAATACATGCAAAGTTTAAGCTTTATAACGCATTACTGCTCAAAAATTATGACCTCAAATTTTGAAATGCAAAGTTTCACCTTGATCGCGCATTTTTTTCCCAGTAAATACAAATCTTTGAAAGTGTACATTTAAGCTGACTTCACATGACACTTGATGACATCATCATGATGTCACCTCAAATTGTAGACGTTACACATCCCAGCTTGAATTAATGCGAGATTTCAGCCCGAACACATACCTTTTTTCTGTGAATATAGATACTGCACTACTGCAACTTTGAGGTGACGTCACGTGACACTAATTAACGTCATCAGAACAGGACCTCAAATTTTTTATGTGGTACGCATCCCGGCTTGAATACATGCAAGCTGGCTTGAATATCAGCTTGAATAACATTTTATAACATTTTGTATAAACATCCCCGTACAAAAATGTTGAAAAACATTTTTCTCAAAATGATGTCCTCATAATGTTTAGGATATTTACAAATTTTGCACTGGAAGGGCATAAAATACAATGTCAATTTACACCACTTTAACGGAAGGTTAAAGACCTGTTATATTTTTTCCCTATAAATCACATGAGGACTCTATCTATTGGAAAATGAGTACATCACAAAATGTAAATGGTCAATTCCCTTCCTCTTTAAGTTCACTAAAAGTGTTATATCCCAGTGATAAAATAGAATACGTTGTACACAGACAACTGGAAAGCAACTTCATCTGCAGAATGAATCCCATTCCAATCAGAGATACAGAAGTCAATGTTCAGGCGATTATTCAACTGTCTGCTGGCAGGGCCGACTTCAAAGAAGCTGTCGGACAATTCTATGACAAATGGGCTGAACACTATGACCAGGTAAGTCAGCTTTGGACCCCAAAGTATCGAGACCCTAAAATCTTAAACAATCATGAAAATCCTTAACTGTGTTTGATGGATTCAGTACTGCAAATCCAAACAATTCCTGGCATGGGGTGGGGAAGCGGGGATAGGCATGCCTACCTCACCAAACTATACAAAGGCAGGACTTGAATTTTGGCAACAAAACCATAGGACCTCAATCCTCTGGGTTTGTATAGCTCAAAACATCAATTAGACAAAGAACTATTTTCCTGATAGACCAGAATCAAATGAGAAAAAAATACATACAAATACATACATGGAAACTGTTTTTATTTGAAACAGAACTAAGAGAAGATGTATCTCATTTTGTCTCATGGGTAAGTAAATGTATACTTCGATACTCAACAGAAATGAAAAATATTTTCAGACTCAAGGTCAACATTTGAACCTCTTTTTATTTTTAACGATGTGATCCAGTGAATTAAAAAAAAACACAAGCGCTGGACTTGTCCAGTCTTGAGTTTACTGGCCCGGCACTAAAATCACTGGCCTTGGGGCATGGGCCTGCAGTGCAGTGTCAATTTGGAGCCCTGAAAGGTAAAGGCTAACTAGGAGTTTTGGAGATACAGGTTTCCTTGCCAGCTAATCCCATCACATACGATAAAAGCCCATTGTAGATTGGATTCCCAGCCCCTTCCCTGAACCACAGGTTTCTTTTTACTTGCTCTTTTAGGATGTGGAAAATTCAAACTATGTTGCACCAGTGGGTGGTGCAGAGGAGTTGAGTAAACGAGTGGTGGACAAGAGTGCCCTCATTGTTGACTGTGCAGCAGGTACTGGGCGAGTGGGAGTGGAGGTATACAATATTTCTTCACTTATTTGTGAATAATCTTCTTGAAGTTCATTTGCATAAGCATTACAAACCCTCTAAAATACAATAATGGTTTTGCCTTAAACATTGATGGGTGATTTATAGAGAGGGCCCACAGTTTAATTCAAAGCCAAACCCAGTACAATATTATAGATGTTGAATTTGATGAATATTGCACGAGTCTCTGTAAAAAAAAAAAATTATCTAGAAAGTTAGTTGATTATACTTTTGTTTTATGGAAAGACTTGAAGCAACATTGGTGAATTAAGGCAGATAAACTAATCCAATTCCAAGCCACAAGTCATAAAATGTAACTAAAATTCACAAGTTTCCTCTTTTGTTACATTACTAGTGTGGGTGGCCAGTTCCTCATTGGTTTAAAAATAAAATCATTGCAGTTGACAAATTTACTGACCGATCAATCAATTTGAAAAATCGGCTGGGATAACATCTTCAGATTGATTGCTATTACACTAAAAATGTCAGCTTCTTCAATATCTAAAATTGTATTTACATTATTTGATCTTTCCCCAAAACCATGTATGCACTCTATTCCATAAAAATTATGTTTATTTATTAGGTTTTTTTATTTGACCTAGTTGGCAAAATGTGGATTCAAAAATATCGACGCTGTAGATTTGTCTCAGAAGTCGTTGGATATTAGCGCCTCAAAGGGAGTCTACAGAAAGCTCATCTGTGACAGCCTTGGCAAAAACAAAATCAAGGGAGTTGAAGATGGTATGTGACTGTTTTCCATCTGCAGCTGGGAAGTATTGTTTAAGAAAAAAAGGTTCATTCAGAATATCATCAAAATAAAATGAACAAATTGATATGTTTCAATCTGAAAGCTCGCTAATTATAAAAAGTTCATAAAAGGTATACCAATCCTCCAGAGCAATACTTTCATCTGATAAAACAGTCCTGTCAAAGTCAAGTAAATTTTCTTTTTTGACAGTGTTGCCGACCTCACAACCCAAAAGTTCCATTGCCTCAATAGAAATAAACTTGCATTCACAAAACCTCTATCAAAATGTTAGTCCCTTTTTCTTTTTGGGGGCTTCTGATTATGAAGCGCATACAAGCACCAATCCTCTCGAGAACTTGTTTAAAGACAAATTTACTAGAATGGGATTTGAACCAGCAACGTCCGGATTAACGCGCCGTTGTCATAGGGGATTTCATCCCTCGGTGAGTGTCCCTCATTCAGAAAATTAACATGGGCTGTTGGCAAAATTTCAACACATTTCGTTGAATGGGGAACAGAATCTCCTGCCGCACCAAAACTCTACCAGCTGAGCTATATAGCCCTAACATTGGTCTTCGCCCATATTTTGTCAATGTCTTAGTTCGGGGGTGCCAGTCTGAAGTCATATACGTGGCATAAAGCTTAATTTACCTAAACAAATCAAGCTTAATTTACCTAAACAAATCATCTAACTTGTTTACAGGTTGGTTGGATGGTGTGCTTGTTGGACACCAGCAGATAGACATTTAATTACTGTTCTAAAATACAATGTTTCTTTGAATTTAACTTCCCTTATGAATGAGTACACTTGTTAATGATACTTTTAATCATGTATTGTACCTTGCCTTCATTTAGGTTGTTACGATGCTTTGATCTGCATAGGAGCACTGGGTGTTGGTCATATTTCTGAAGATGGATTTGCAGAATGGAACCGAATAGTCAAGAAAGGTAGTGCTAAAAAGTTTAGATATGAAGAAAAGGGGAGCACCAAAAACTTGTACAGCTGTTATTTTTATAAAAACTCGAATTTATGTGAAAGTTACAATTCAAATTGTAAAATTTCCCATAGACCAGTGTAGTTTCTCGCTTGATGCCAACAATTATTTAACAAGTATTGGTTGTTTATAAACACAAGGATTTAGATTTATATATTTTAGAACCATTTCTTAAAATATCTCAAAGAATGCCGATTGTATGTTTGTCTTTCCAAAGGTGGCATTATGGTTTTCTGTATCGGCAAAGTAACAACTGCAAAGGAACCCCTAGAGCAGAGAGAAAACAAGAACGGAATACGAGATGCAATAAAGGATCTGGTAGAGAGAGGACAGTGGGAAATGCTGGAACAAAAGGACATGGAGTACCGGATTGGATACAAGTCGGATATGTTTATAGTTCGCCGGCTTTAAATTCAGATAAAAACCTATTTGTTTGAAGTAAATGGATACTGGAATATTCCAGTTGTTATAATTTTTTTTCAGCGGTCGCTTTCGCAAAGCACTAAGATTCATCTGAAGATGAGTTGTCAGTATTACAGTAGTAGTTTGTATTGTGACATCACACTTTGCTTAGCAGTAAAGATTGATTTGCAATTAAGATAAATCTGAACTCTTTGTGAAGTTGAGCCCAGGGGTAATGAAGGAACTTACAAAGGGTCATTTGTGTTTTGTTTGCTTTTCTTTCAGTAAAATGTAAAATCTTTTTTTAATTTATTTATTTATTTATTTATTTATTTTTTTTGGGGGGGGTCAAAAATTGACTAGAACACCAAGATACAGTCAGAAAAATATGATTATTCTCAAAATGTAATACTTTAAATTATTACTGGAATATTGCAGGAGCTTCAAAAAAGGAAATTATTTGGGATGATTCGCTTGTTTGCTAACGAGCAAGTCAAACCTTTCTGTGGCAATTGTACAGCTTTCATGGGGTGTGTTATACCCCAAATTTGGGGAAAAGAACAACAATTTCAATCATTCTTGATCAGTTCTCTTCAGAGTTTAAATTTAAATATAGACCAACAATTTGTGACAATCAAGGACCGTATCGCCCTGACAGTAACACCACCAAAGACACAAATGGTTGACAACAACATTTGTAGTAGAAGATCATAAAGTTAAACACACCTATGTTCTGACACCACTAGTTTTTTTTCCTATTCCTATTCCAAACCCTAACCCTAACACCAACACCACCATGTAAATCATGAGGGGGTTGTCGGAACATAGGGTTGTGGGAATATAGAGCAGTCAACAATCATCGATGTTATGCACAAGGTCTATGTATTTAAGCAAACAACACCAGAAAAAAGCCTGAGTATTAATTCCTCTTCATTTTAATAAGTTGTCAGTAGTCTAATTCATTTCAAATCCATTGTTACATAAAAAAACATACCCAATACAAGAGCCCAGGTCCATTCCAATAATCCATGGGTGGGCTAACAGTAAGAAGTATTAATCGGTTGAAAGAATTAGTCTTGGTTAAATGACTTTGTTTTACAAATGAATCAATATTAAGGGTCTGCATGAATTCAAGAAATTCAAATTCATTGTAAACTCGATCAATTAGAGTTAATAAAGTAGTATGACGGCAGTTTAACCAACATTCCCTATGCTGTACCTTATCTTGATTCAAAGACAGTAAGCTTACCAGTGGCAGCATAGTTATAATATCTATCACTCTTGTATTATTTTGAACCCACTAATAAAAATCATATACACAAATAGCTACACACTCCATTATTATTTCTAAAATTAATTCATTACATACTCCAACCAACAATCCTTTCCGATTTATTTTAAACACTCCAAAAAAATAAAATGTGTATCAACAAAACATACAAAAACATTCCAGTATAATACATTCTTCAAAATAACATATCTTCTGACTATTATTTCAAGCATTTCGAATAAGAATATCTTAATAAAACCAGCACCACTGCTGAATAAGAATTGTGTTGTTCATTGATATTAATTTGGTGGCAATGTTTCATACATAAATTAATTCAATGCGATTCCACATCATAGAAAGAACAAACAAACAAATCAAAACACGCACCGTACGAAAAATGTATTTATGGATGATCAAACAACAGGGATGAGATTTGACCCCAGAACCTCCCAGATGTTACAGATGTGTGTAGTGTAACGCACGTAAAAGAACCCAGTGCACTTAACGAAAAGAGACGGGGTTCGCCCCGGTGTTCCTGGTTTGATTGTCGGCATATTGCGCCACAGCACCTTGTAAACCATTCCATGGTGCTATGTTAAGGAAAATGCAGGAAAATACTTAACGTTGAAGCGCCTTGAGCGTCACTGAGTGACGGATATGAGCGCTATATAAGAAGCCATTATTATTGCTATTATTATTTTTACAATTCAGGAGGTTTACAGTCTCTGGGCATCACCAGAAATATAAAACTACAGGTTACGACACAAGAAGCACAATTTATTTCTCTCTTTGGTGACTTTTCTTTCATCAAGAATAAAATGGCTTAAAGAGATTTTGGGCACAATCCTGGACCCAGGAAAAATGCTGAGAAATCCCATGCCTGAAACAGTTACTCAGGATTGAAGCACTCGCCGGCAGAAACCAGAAATCTCTTGCAATGAAGGTCTAAGACCGAGTTCCGTGACTTAATATGTTGAATTGTTAACAACTTAATTTTGTTTTATTGTTTTGTGTTTTACCCGTTCACCGATGTGATTAAGCACTGTATACTATGTACAAGCCACTAAAACCGCTAAGTTTCTACAAAGTAAAATCATTACAAGCTGACCCAAGACAATAAAATAATCAGACAGATCTTCAATGAACCTGTCACTATTCCATCCCATCCAATCCAAGTCCAATCTCGGAGTTTGAAGTATGGAGCCTGAATCACTCCATAGTGCGAGTACCACATACAAATGCCATACAAACCAAGTGTTATCTAGCATATATTGTTGGACATAAAGTAAACATTATGACAACAATCTAACCCCTTGGCCTTTTTGGATAGATAGAAATGCCAATTTCACACACACACATACACACACCGGTACAGCACTCCTATACGTTAGAGGACACCTATTGTACTTTCTGTTGTTCCTGTATTGAAGCAATCCCCATTGGTTTTGTACACAAATGACTAGTGAGGACACCTGAAAACAAAGAACCGACTAGTGAGGACCTATTGTCCCTATTGTAAAATGTCCTCGGAGGGTTGGCAATACAAACACACACAGCTCTGTGTTGCAGTCACTGTGTGGACAGGATTTTCCTTTGTTCTATACACTAAAGGAAAATCCTATTCCTCAACATTGTAAACAGCACTGTGTGGGCGTGTGTAAGTCCACATAGTGTTTTAAGTCCCTACATTATGTGGACCTCTTTTGATCTCAGGTCCACACTTCGTATGTAGCGTTAAAACACGCACACAAGTGTGTAAACACCTGCAATCGAGAACCTCCTACTGTCCCTCTTTGTACTTTTTTATACTGAATTTGTGCAAAAGAGAGGTTTCATTCTCTTTAAATGAAACCAAAGTAACTGTCCTGAATCAAGTCACCTCAAGACACCATTAAAAAAAATAAAGCCTATAAACTTCTATTTCTATTCCAACTAAACAACCTTGTTAGTTTACATTTACCCTTACACCGATTTGTGACGAGCATTTTATACTCGATGCTTTCCTGAGTTCTATTGGTAAAATCCACAGGGATTCGAACCCACAACCCTAGCACTCTAAAGCAGTTGTCTCAACCACTAGAACACGGAGTGTGCTGATATACCATGCCCGATGGCTGGCAACGGATGTCCCTCAAAAAAAAAAAAAAAAAAAAAAAAAAAAATTCCCACACCTCAACACACTATTTTCTTCTTGTACAGAAGTACCCCCTCCTAAAATCCTCTCTTTAGAAAGAATTCCTGAGATTCCCAAAACACAATGAAGACACAATATTGAGGAGGGGGGGTACACCATGCCACATACTGAGCACCAGTTTGTGCCTGGTGACAAGAGACCAGTTAGAACCCTGTAATTAGCAGCTGGTACCGTAACAATTGAAGAGGATAACAATTCTGGAGAGAAAAAAAACTCTCGATATACACATTGAAAGGTTCTTGGGTAAACTCATGCTGCCACCATCTTTGTCACGCTACCTGTCTACAACAGTAATCAGGAATGGTGATTGTCATCACACAATCAGGTGGGCCAGACTGTTTCCTCACCCAGCCTCGGTTTGGTTACACTCATTTCAATTGGGGGGGGGGGGACACACACTATGTGAACCTTTGATGGTGGCTATAATATTTATTTCAGACAAGGTCACGGTCAGAAACATTCCTGTAGTACGTAGGGTCTTCCTCTACTGCCGCTTCTCAGATAATTCTTCTTTGACAATCATTGATAATCTTTCCATACCCTTTGAACAAAACATACAAAGGTGAAATTAATAATTACAAGACATTGATGGTAAGGTTAATTTTACAATCTTGCAAAACAGAAAGAAAAAACATACAATACTTAAACAAATATATGTATATCTATATGTATCTACAGATTCATTAGACCTATACTAATTACTGAAACATACAAAATAAGTAGTAACATCTATGCAAATTTTAATGACAGTTTTATTATCGATTATATCTCGTGTTGATTCAGCCCCATTGTGCTTCACAACCAATAAAAAATACAAAAACCCTGGCAAAAATATAATTTGTTAAAATTCAACAATGGCAGAGTCACATTCACACTGAAGCATGGTAAGTGCTTAGTGAGTGTGAAATGACAATGGGCTGGTGGAGGGGTTAAAATTCCCCAGGAATTTCCTTTCCTGGGAGTGGGCTCTGTAATGTGAAAAGGGCTAAATGCACAACCTTATTATGACAATGACTTCAATCTAAATACAGACATAGCAATCAAAATAACAGTAAAACTAGACATTCAGTTTTTGTTTACTACAAAAACAAGGTGTTCGTGATCGATGCCATCAAATTATGATTGAACAAGATTTCATTTTATCAACCCGATTTGTGGTTCAGGAGTAAGATTTTGTTCCAATATACATCTTCAAGTTCCGTTTTGAACCAAAAGTTAGGTCAAATGAGGTCATACTGTGTAGCGCTAGGTAAGTCCTAGGAGCCCTTTGTAATGCCGTGTAGTTAATAAAAACCCAATGTGTGATTCGGGAATTATGATTGTTTCAAGTATTGAATTTGATCATCCAGTTTGAACCGGAAGTCAAGGTCAAATGGCATAACATTTTGTGTATCGTTTCTTCACTTGTTACCTACCTCCCAAACGATGCATAGATTGTAAAAACCAATGTGTGGTTCAGAAGTTATGATTTTTTGAAACATGAAACATCAACTTCCGGTTTGAACCGGAAGTTAAGGTCAAACGGGTCATATTTTGTTTAGCGCGTGTTTAATTTATCAAGACCGTTCAGACGACGTTTGCATTGTGAAAATCCAACGTGTGGTTAAGGAGTTATGAATTTTTCAATTGTTACACGGACTATCTATGAATTATTTTGTCACAGAGCTCTGTAAATAATGACCATTCATGTGATATAGCGCCCTCATGTGACATGTACATGTACTGGCAAGGCTGCGTGGACTTTGAACCTTATAAACAATGGAGCGGACCTGCCAGCTACAGTGAATCGGCAAAATACGCAGTTTAAATGCGGTGGGTACAGTGTCGGCGTATGTTTGTTCGCCTACACTATCTTGCGTTGTCACACGATGAACGTCAACAGACACATGCGCTTTGACACCAATTTTTGACCAGATGCAAATATTAAAATGCTATAATCTCTGTGCAAAAGTTTTGGCAGAATAACTCATCTATAACCTGCGGCAAAATTTATGTTAAAATATTATGTCGTTTATGAGATATGAATTTTTCAAATTTTCAACTTCCGGTTTGAACCGGAAGTCAAGGTCAAATGGGGTCACGTTATGTGCAGCGATTGTTGAACTTTTTACGACCTATCCGATGATGTGTAGATTGAACAAATCCAAGGTGCGGTTCATGAGTTATGATTTTTTACAAATATTAAACTTTGATTTAATGTAATTCAATACCCGATGACGTCATCATGACATCATTAAGCTTGTGTCGTCTTGACACTAAGGTTCAACTGTCTGTTGAGTTTCAACCTTCAGTTCAATTTGAATCTTGAGTTATGCTGTAGAAAATCCAAAAACATGACTTTTTGAAGGAAAATCAACGAAGGCAAACTTCGACCCAGGGTAACGACCCGGAAGTTAAGGTCATACGATTTTGACGCTAACTTTTGAAATGATGCCCCAGTCTTCATCTATCCGATGCCCAATAATGAGCATCATAGCTTTCAAATTCACGAAGATACAGCAACTAGCAAATGGTCAGTTTTCAACTTTAAAAGCCTTGTAATTCGACACCAGATGACGTCATCATGACGTCATGACAACTGTGCCGTCCTCATATCAAGGTTCAATTGTCTGATGAGTTTCAAGGTTCAATTCAGTTCCAACATTGAGTCATGTTGTAGATAAGAGTTAAGTAGAAGAAGATGGAGAAGAAAAAAAAAAAAAAAAAAACAGAACAAAAACAAGAGGTGTTCGTGCACATATTGCACGAACACCTAATGATAATATTTTCATGACAAATACCACAAGGACTATGATATTAACCCATAGGGTTCTTAATATAATGAATCCTGCCACAGATGAGAAATATAACACATGGAAGTGAAAAAAATCACATGAAAAGTCTGAAGAACAATCTATACACCCAATGCACTCATGTCACACACAGATACCGTCTGTACACGGTCTGCAATTTTGGGGGTCAATTTGTATCTTAAGATATGGTGATCGTGTTAACGCCATGAGCAGACGCCAACTACACAGTATGCACTGCACAGTCACACACAGGGATTCTGATGTCAGGTGAACTGCATCAATAAACTGTTCTCACTGACGTCACAATTCTACCGCCACATTTCTACCGCCATGTGGGAGGTCTGCCATGTTGGATTACCCCGCACATGTAGGACGTGACCAGGGTGCCACCCAGCATGGCTTTCCGTTTGTAGCACATGTTTGTGCAGTTCTCGTTATGTTAAGGTGATTTCATTTTCACTACCTTATGGAGACCGAGAACAAAACAGAAAGGGGAACACTAAAGGTCTCCATTGGGGAATTCTAAAGATTGGGATGCTCCACAAGGAACAGAGTCTCTGGGGGTTTCTTAAATACAGGGACAAAGGAGAGAACAACAGATGTTTTCACAGGGATGCAAAAAATAGAATGTGTGTGTACATGATGTGAGTGTGTAAGTCTCCAGCATGGCCTGCAATAAAATAGTGACGTCAACTGAGAAGGGTCTACAGACGAAGTTCTTGCAAAATGAGTTATGAGCAAAAAAAAAACTTATCTGTGAGAAATGTTAACAAATATTGTCAACAACAACATGCAAGTACACCATTCAAAGGAGAAAAAACAAACACAATGTAATTGAAACACAATCATAAAAGCATATTCAAATTGTCAAATAGAGAGAGACTGCAATAGAGTATTTAAATAAGGCATCAATTCATACAACATAAAATAGCTACATTAAGACATATAAATAAAATAACATAAAATAAAATGACATGAAATAATTCAATATGACATAATTACTCCGAATAACAATAAAATGCAGTTCTTATTTAGCCCATCCCAGAGCATCTCAATGCGCTCACTACTTTTTTTCTAAAAGGTATGTGGAGCTATGTTCAAAATATAGATCCATTTATTTACATAGCTCCATGAAACGGTTTACAAGGTGCTGTGGTGCAATCTGCAGCCAACCATACCACTGAACACCAGGGCGAACCCCTTCTCTTAACAATATGTGTACTGGGTTCTTTTACGTGCGTTACACAACACACGGGACCATTGGCTTTACGTCCCATCTGAAGGACAAAGCAATTATGGTTGAGAGTCTTGCTTAAGGACACAAGTGTCAAGACCGGGACTCGAACCAAAACCCTGCAGATCAGAAAAAGCTCGAGTCCAAAGCGCCTGACCGCTCGGCCATGACACACCACGATTTATAAAACAGACAACATTTACAGAAAGCAATTCAGCTTAGGGAGATCGCCAACACAGGGCTAGATAACTCAGTTGGTAGAGCGCCGGGACGTTAAACGGGAAGTCGTTGGTTCAAATCCCGCTCTGGTCATTTTTTCTTTGTTCGACCCCAAATCTATATTTCCGGTTAAATATTAATAAAACTAATCAGAAATGTACAGTGTCTCACCATATCCATTTCCTCCGGCGTACACAGTGAGTAAGCTGCTCGGAGATGAGGAGACTTCTTATCACTCTCTGGGTAGAAGACGCCTCCTGGTACGAAGAGGACACCCTTGTCTCTAGCCTTCTTCATGATGAGTGATGTAGTGTCTTCAATACCTAGGAGTTTCAACCAGAGGAACATGCCGCCGCGAGGCTCATGCCATTCAGCATACCCTGAGGGATGAAGGTAGACAAGGAGGATCATGAGGACTACAAGAAGCAGCATATCCTCTTTGAAATGTGTTCACTTGAATCCGGGTGTCACAACATGAGAAAGTTTACTGGGGTTATTTGTCCCCTTATAAATACTTTCCTATATAAACCACAAGGGAAACTGATGGGGTAAATTTTAAATAATTTGGGTTTGAACAAAGAAAAATTGACTGGAGCGGGACTTGAACCAACGCCCTCCGGATTAACATACTGGCGCTCTACCAACTGAGCTTAATCGCGGATTATCTTTTTTACAAGTATGCAGCTACATTTGGAATTATAAGACCCATTTTACATGCACATGCAGTAGTATCATGTAACAATTAACAAGGTGCTCTGCTGCAAACTTAATGCAGCCTACCATGTCAGAAACACCGGGGCAAACCACTTTTCTTAACAACGATAAGTGTACTGGGTTCTTTTATGTGCATTACACAACACATGGGACCAACGGTTTTACATCTTATCCGAATGACAAAGCAATAGTGGTCAAGTGTCTTGCTCAAGGACACAAGTGTCAGGACCAGGACTCGAAACCACACTATGCTGGTCAGAAACACCAGAGCTTGAATCCAGTGCACTTGACCCCTCGGCCACAAACGATATTTAATACAATTCATCAGTTTCTTATAGGAACTGTAATATAATGAGTAAATACTACATTTGCAAAGTGGCCGAACTGAGATTGACGGACACCGGCGCAATACAATTATTTTTTGTCTTGACCAGACCCTCCTTTTGTATAGGCGTGTCATGGCCTAGCGGTTAAGAGCACCGGATTCAAGCTCTGGTGTTTGATCAGCAGAGTGTGGGTTCGAGTCCCGGTCGTGACACTTGTGTCCTTAAGCAAGACACTTAACCACGATTGCTTCGTAAAGTTGGGGAGGTAGTGCTTTCTGCTCTACCAGCCAGGCTTCTGATGGATGATACCCAAGCCTACATGCGTATGGACTGTAAAGGGGGGTAACCCTGTTTCAAACCCAAGGAGTAGGTGGCAACGGCACCTGGAAAAAATAGTTGACTGTAGCCCACACCTTGAAGTGGCCTTCAGGCCTTGTGTGTAAAGCCTTGTGTGTCTGGCGACTTGCATAAAAAAATAAATAAATTAAAAAAAATAACAATAACTTGATGCTCACCTCTCAGCCATCGGTCAGCAGATTCCATTAACATGTTACGTCTCTCTTCATAAAACGTGGCTACTTTATCCGTGTGATTTAAAAACCCTTCCATGCCCCACTGTTCTAGTAGCCTAAAAATCAACATCTGCGTAGAGGAATCAATCAAAATAAATGCCATTTACTGAATGCAACCTCAAACCAACAATTTGTTTATTTAAAATCTAAGTAAATAATAGCCCAGTAGTTTTATTTGTGTTTCTTTATTAGATTGTGAATGTAAAAACTAAACACAATATAAATAGTTCCCACTTGACGTCACTTAGTGTACAGTTTATGGTTAAACCATTCATTTCTGGAACGCACGACTAAACGTAATGTGTAAATATTGGGTGCGGCACGAGGGTATGTTATAAAATTCCTGCATGATTGGTTGGGGAACCAAGTGGCTGTGTACAAAAGTTAAAATGCTTGATACGGCTCAAAACTAAAACCCTAGTTGCCGTAAAGATGCTATCCTTCGGGAACCATCTATAAATTGCACATGTATTGCACATGAATGATTATTTTCATTTCCTTGAGACATTTGTCACTGGTTAAAACAATATATTACAGAGGGCCGAAAAAGCGAGATGGGGAACGTGAGCTGAAACGTGAATTGTGTACTGTCTGCTGTTTCAACTCTTTTGATGCAGACAATGACCATTGCTATCAATGAATAACAAAAACATTTGCATGCTAATATGGCGCCTATGCGTATTTCAAGTTCAAGAAAAACGCTAGACTGCCAAACTTGTTTTGTTGAGCGGTTACTGGCAAAATGCTAGAATTACTGGACTCTGTTGGTACTGGAAGCTGTGAGTGTGTTGTGAAACCCTACCTGTGACATGCCACCGGTGTGTATTACAGAAGCCTGCATGTGCATGTTGACTCTCTGTAACAGGTATTTAGGCCCCGTCACAAACCCAACGCGCATCCTGTATCATACAAAGCATGAAATTTATATTTCAATTCACCTGCAAGAATTAAAAAAAACAAAAAAACAATGGGGAAACAACAAAGACAATGGTCATAGAAACAGTAAAGATTTAGTTAAACGCACAAGTAAGAAATTTAACACTGTGAAAAGAACAAAGAGGTGTCATTGAAACAATAGATTCAACTAAATGCATAGTTAGTACGAAATAAAACAATGTAAAAAGAGCAAAGAGATTGATCAAAGAAACAATAGAAATTCAATTAAATGCAATAGTAAGAAATGTAACAATGTGAACAGAACAAATAGGTAGGTCATAGAAACAATAGAGACCTAATTAAATGCACTGTTTTGAAATAACAAAAAGGTGATCATAGAAACAATATATTCAATTAAATCCATTAAGGATTTAAAACAGAGGGTAAGTAACAAAAAGATTGGTAATACATGTTACAGAAACAATAGAAATTCAATTCAGTTCATAAAGAACTGGCAACCAATGGAAAAGAACACGGCAGTTGGCAAATAATAAAAGCAATCAAATTCAATTCAGTTTACAACAGAGATATGAAAACAAATAGGTCGATGATGAAACAAACATTAATCTGATCAATCAATCTTACAAAGATTGGAAACAATTGGGAAACAATGAAGAGTTTGAAAATATCAACAACACATTGACCTCGGACCTGCAGCACTGAAATTCAAATACAACGCTTCATGCTGCAGGCACTTCACACAGTAAATAATGTTGATATCATTTTAAACAGCACACAAATAATATCAGCAAAAGAAAAAAACACAACGATATATTTACGAAAGATGTGAGTTACAAGCAAAGACTTATTAACAGTAGAGTAAAGCTGACTGACCACATTGGTACTACATTCATGGCTGAGCCCATCGGACGTAAGTTCTGATGGCCTAGTCATCAGAGTTAAGATTTTAGTCCTGGTCATGACAATTGTGTCCAAAGAATATAGACCGCTGAAGACACAAAATGGGGAACTGTAGCTCTATCTATTATTGGAACATGAAATACACGTACTCATGGATGCCATTTCAGCAAGCAAATGTTTTTTTATATCATTAATAGCAATGGTCATTGTCTGCACTGATGTATTGTTGCTTCAAAAGAGTTGCTTGCTGAAATGGCGTCCAGTGCACAGTTCGCATTCCAGCCAGAGTTCCCCATCTTGCACATTTGGTGCTCTATGATCTTTGCTTTGTGTCCTTAAGCAAGACACTTTACCATTAATTGCTTCTCTTAACCCAGGTGTATAAATTAGAACCTGTGAGGGTCGAGACAGTATGGTATGTTGGATTAACCCCTCAGTGATAATTCAAGCAGCTTGAGGCCGTATGCAACCCAGGGAGTTGAGAAAGTTTGTGGCTTGGTTGAAGTACGCCTGATGAACAGGGATAATGTTATAATTAAGTGCCTTGATCTAGCTACTAGGGTGCACTATATAAGAACCAAGTATTACTATTACAACAAACAACATACTAAGCAAGTAAAGGTAGAGCCATCAGGGTACTTTGTATATCCAATGTAGAGCACATATCTAAGTAACTAGATCATGGCATTGAACAAGTTTTATAATGCCATAATGACCAAGGATAATGTTTTAAAAACATTAGTATCCTTGGTCACCAGGCATTTACTTAGACCATTCCTCAAACTGCTTTACATGAGTGCTATGGGTCAACCCAACCAAACACAATACTATCTCAGCCCTTGCAGGTTCCCATTTATGCACCTTGATGAAGAGAAGCAATTTATGGTCAAGTGCCTTGCTCAAGGACACAAGTGTCAAGAGTCATGAAGGGGAATCAAATCCTTACTCCTATGACTAGGTCATCAGAACCTGTGCCCGATGCGCTCAGCCTCAACATGCCAATGAAGTGGCAATGTTGCTGACCAATCGGGGTTCGAACCTACAACCTGATGACTTTGCTACCAGAACCCAGTCAAATGCCCTATGACCGCTCCGCCATGACACATCAAAGACTTTCAAAGTTATACAGAGATCAAAGAAGTCGTTAGTAAAATGCAGCAAACTTGTAAAGCAAACTGTTTAATCATAATCGTTAAATCATAATCCCAGCAAATCATTGCTTGAGGAATAAATTTGATGAGAACTATTTCCCTACAGGAGGAGCTCACAAACACTGATCCAGATCATCAGTGGGTAGGTGCAGAAATTGACGCAATAAATGTAAGAGGGAAACAATACAAATATTCTTACCCTGCTGAGAGAATTTTAGAGAACGAGTCAAACCGAAGAACACGACCGTCAATGTCTAATGAGAGAAAGCTCGGAACCTTTGGCTACAAGAGGAAAACAAATAAAAAAATTAATAATACACAAATTGAAAAATGGTTTTGGTTTTGGTTATAAAGATGCAATTGTCAAATGTTACCATCCTGTTATGCCTGTGGTAACATATCCAACATGAAATACCATTATTAAAAAAAAAATTTCTTCAGAATTTAAGTCACAAAAACTTTGTTCAAAAATAAAAATTTAAATCTAGTGGTTTATGTGGGGGATGTCTACAAGTTAATCCAATAACTATTTGCCATGTGCTGAAGTTAAAGTAAACGCAGTGGTTCTTATAATGAACCTTATGCATTGATGTCATCCTGCTGCCGTCTTAGAGGTAAAACAATGAAGAAACGATGGAAAATGCATAACTATATATGCATGGCGCACAGGATGGGCCAATGGGCAACCATCCTTTGACCTCATGAGGGCGCCACACTGCAGTGACGTCATTTGCATAAAGTCTGTAAAGGGTACGTGTCATAACCTCTCACCTTATTGAATTGGATAAAAAAATATGGATCGTCCTCCAGGATGATCATGTTATATTTCTGCGCTATTGCATAGATCTCTTTCTTTCGTTCTAGCGTAAGCCCAGCACCGGAAGGATTGTCACCGTTTGGCACGACACACAAAACCCTAGGAATGTCAGAACTGGGTAGGGGAAAGAAATGGAAAATCTTGTGGTCATGAGATATAAATATAATATCTTGGAGAATTAAAGGCAAGTAAACCTGAAAAAAAAGCTACTTTCGTTAAGTTAGGGCAGTTCTGGATAGAAAATTATTACAGTCAATAAAAAAAAGAAATTGGGTTCTAGTTACTTATTACTTATTGTAATTTTTGTGGTTGTTCTTGAAATTGTTGTTTAGTCAACCATGTAGATTATCTATAAACCCTGTTCATCCGGCATACTTGAACCATTCCTCAAACTGTCTCAACTCTCTCTGAAGCATACAAGTTGGTTCCCTGTTCCTCATTCACAATATAAATTTACTTCAATTCAGTTTATTTCTATGTCTGAATAAGGAGCTGGGTCCATGGCAGGGCTCGGCCAATGGTTCTGAGAAAACCAAAATTCCATGAATTTGTTAAAAGAAGTACAGTCACACGGGGTGGGGGGGGGAACAGGGTGTGCAAGCTTACTTTTCACTCTGGCCATCTGCTGGATCCCACTGTGACATGACTTTCCGTATTTGATCTACTTTCATTCCATCTCCATCAACCTCGATAGTCAGAAACTTGGTTCCTAAGGGACGGAGCTGGGGAAAAACAAGTCAGACGTTAAGGACTAGTACCGCAGTCTGCACTAAAACCTGCTTACACTAAAGAGCTGCTTGCTGCTTTGCATCTTGCAATCAGGGAGATGTTGTACAACAATCAGGAAGATATTTAGAATTCGATTCAACATTACAGGAAAAAGTGTCCATAATAAGGGAGTTTGTCAAATTTGTTCACCATGCAAAGATTGGTTTATTTTCAGGGAACTTTCGGCAGGATCAGAGAGAGTTGGCAGCTCTGCTTTTAGAAAATGTTCTGGTTTTTAAAAACTTTTTGAAGAAACCATTAGCCTTTAACCTTTTCCAATGTGGTCAAGATACCAAAAGGTGCATCTTAGGGTCTGCCAAGGTATCCACCCAGTTTGAGCCCCTGCGTCACTGTAGCTTTTGAGTTATGACAAATCATGCGGATTTCCGAATCATAACAGTTTCTCTACTGTTTTGGGGGGCAGAGAAAATATTTAATGAATCTTGACTTACAATTGCCACAGTGCCTGGATAGAGAGGACATGATGTCAAGACATTGTCGTTTTTCGCCAGTAACATTTCACAGGACTGCAAAAGAAAGTCAAAAATATCAGCTGTGTCGATTAGTTGATAAAAATAGTCATTGTATTCCTTGTAAAATTACATCTATGCAAATCAAGATGAATAGGTTACCAAAATTTAAATATTGAAAGCAGAAAGTTTTGCTATGAGTAAATTTCTTTCGAGCAAAAAGAACTATACATTGCATGGAATTTTGGCTAGGTACCTGTTTCTGTTAACCCTTTCCTTACCATAGGCACTCATTTCCCGACCAAGCTTGCACACAAAAAAAGCACTCAAGCCTGAGCACAAAGGCCATTTGCAATAAAGCCATAGTTTTGTCATGTATGTTCACCCTCCATACCCAAGCTTACCATCATTGGAAAGACAAAGATTGGTTCTGATGTGTTTGAGATTACAGATCGCACTGAGGAAAGAAAGACCAAGAACTTTGACATTTATTGACCAATCTCAAGGAGTTTTAGAGTATATGAAAGGGAATTCAATAAGGACAAACTTTTTTCTTTTTGCTGTAAAACAATATCTTCAAGGAGATAATGGAGTTTGTAATAATGGCCTTTGAACGAAAGCTTTCTATTGTGTAAGAATGTGTGCTTCACGCTTGAGTTGTCAACAATGCGGTCACCAGTGGTTGTTTATGTCCAAACAAATCAGTAACGAAAGGGTTAAACAAGATTCACCGAACAGTAATCAAATTTGTGAGCTTGAGGCGGATGTCTGTGAAATTGGTCCGAGTTGGATTTGGGTAGATTTGGGATGGTAAGAGTTAAAGTTGCATGACCTGATTTTCGCTGAAAGACATTTTTTTATTTAGATTTTTTTTCTCTAAACTAATTTTGACAGATGACGCTGTTAAAAAAAAAAAAAACATACAAACATTGTCGTATATGCCACGAACAATGCACAACAAACAAGTGACATGCAAATTTGTACATGGCTAATGGACATGAGATAGTGTCAAGATCCCGACATTAATTCACTCTTAGTTTTCATTCAACTACCACTTATTAGCGACAGACTTTTCGTGCAATGACTTAAATGAAAGCTTATAATTAGAGATTGGAGAAATGGAGCTCTACCTATTGTTGGAATGTGAAATACTGATGGAAGCCATTTTAGCGAGAAAAATGTTTTGTTATCATTGATAACCATGTTCATCATCTGCACTGATCTATTGAAAAAAAAGTTGCTGACTGAAATGGCTTCAAGTGCACATTTCACAGTTAAACCCAGTTCCCCATCTTGTATAGGCCTTTACAGACTACAGAAAATCTGTGTTGGACATCGGTCATATCCATGTAATGTGGACTGATTTGTTCACATTACAACATTTCAACACAGTGTTGATCCATGGAGAGCGCTCGATCCATGTCGAAAATTAACCCAACTCAGGAGTTGGGTCGAGAACTCTCGATCCGCGTCGTAAATTCCAACACGTGTCGAACGCTGTAGTGTGAACACCTCTGGGCTCATTTTCGATCCGTGTCGAGTGTGTTTGGTGCCATCTGCACACTGTAGTATGGGAGTTTTCCACTTGGATCCATGTAGGACCCAGTCTGGCAGTGTGAAACAATTGCACAATACACCGATGGAAAGTTACACATGTAACCCACGAGCTGATTATGCGAAGAGCTACGGTGAAAGCAGAGCGGATCTGAACCATGTTGAAATTTTACAGAGTCAACATGGAGTTGACCTGTGTAGATTTCAACGAGGAATCGGACGTCGATAGTGTGAAAGGCCAAGGGTTACAATCTTTACTTATAACTTAAATTCTTGAATCTATAGAAATAGCTATTTAAAAAAATTAAATACATATTTTGGGGGTCAAATCGGCCACAAATTGGACAGGTCTTTAATGGAGGTTGCCCTTACCGTGCTGAGTGCGTGTTGACTTCCTGTAGACACAATCAGATCCATCACGGTGTCTGGATCGCTGCTGTCTAGCGTCGGAGGATTGTGAAGTTGTATTTGCATATCAATCAGCCAATCCCTTAACTCAGGAAGCCTGAGTGAAGGGAATCGTATGCAACAAGTATTAAGAAAATATCCAAGAAGTATTATAAGACTACATGAATTTCAAAGCAACTTTTGTGCACAGAATAAAGTATATTACATGGAAAAAAACACATGAGAAATATAATGGAATTGTTACAGAAATATCAACAAATGGAATTGTTACAGAAATATCAACAATATTACACAAACAATGACAGAAACATGCATGTATAATCAAAAATAAAATATCACACAAGTATTACAGAACTATTGAGTACAAATTGCAGTACAACGAATTGCAGAAGAGTATCACAGCAAAATAGAACCAAAAATGCTGGATTGTTTACAATAACACATAGATAGCAACAACAAGGTATCAAAGAAAATACTTCTGCAACTGAAATTGGTGATTAGTTAATTTAAATTATAACAGGAAATATATAATGCAATCACAGCTGTAAGAATCAGGGTAACAACAGATCTGTTACACAAATACCACAGTAATTGAGTTTTGATTGGTAGAACACGCATCACATGTCATCCTTTGTTTGATCGTGTATTTACAGCCGTGACATTGGACCGTCGCAACCGTCGTATATCGAAATAAATATCGGACAGGTATATTGAATTTTGATGCTTTATTCTCAGTGTGTTCCCAAAACAATCATTCCCAGCCCGTTCGTCCAAATAAGGCAAGGTTGTGTCATGGTGGACAAGGTTGGTGTCTACATAGAGCCGTCCATGTTGTTTTGAAGTTGTTTTTTTTTTTAGTTTTTAGAAAGTGGGTTGGATGAGTGTCTATTATGGGTTTGTTGATAAAACATTTTCCAATGACAAGGATTTATGTGTGAGTTATATAAAACAAACATTAAATGCATTTTGTTTATGCTCGCTCGGTGAAATCTGGTTTTTCCACTTCACGAGGCTTCAACTCCTGAAATGGAATAGTCCAGATTTCACCGTGTGCGTATATTCTGCCACAATGCACTCACATGCATTCAATATTTGTATACTATTAAACTAAAACATAAGTTGAGTGGATAACAATTATTGAACTCCACATCAGGCGCGACACTTTGCTCTTTTAAAGGTCATCATTTGGTTTCTGATAATGTAATGCTAACTTATAGGCAACATTATCACGAACGATACAATAAAAGTCACCTGTAAAAGTTTCAGCTGAATACAGTATCTACTTAATTGAGAAGACAGCAAAAAACTGTCACGATATTTTCATAAAGAACGTTGAATCCATCTACACAGCGAGGTGACAGCGGGTACCAGCTGCATCTCTGGCCGTATTGAGGGCAGCATTCAAATGGACACCAGTGAAATTTCAGAAAGTCACCTGGAGGTGATCTTTGGAGATTCATATTTTTCAACATACTTTATTGATTTCTTACCATAGATGGCACTTCAGATGAAATAACTTGACAAGATGCTTACTATAGTTACCATCATTTTAAAAAGTAAGCTTTCGGACAAAAATTATGCAATTTCTTTTCAGGGTCATCAGCAAAGCATGACCCTACCTAAGGCAGCTTTTCCTTAATATTAAGGTCACCTCAATGACGGAAATGTCAATTTCTGCAAGAATAGTTCAAGGGGCACCAAGGCAATGAAGAGGAGTATTGAGGCAATTGCCTCCAATGCATCCATGAAGCATCAGGCCTGACAAAAACAACAGTTCAAAAATTGACATGAAATGTATCTGTGTATAACATGTATAAAGGATACATGTATAAGGATACATATATTTTGTGTGTGGCCCTGTTCAAGCTAACAAGAAGCTAGTAGTAGTGACCTACAGCTAGAATTCATCAATTGTGAGCAGGGGGCATTGTTTAAAGGCACATTATGAGACCTGGTTTTAAAAAAACTGGCCAGAATTGGGCGACACATTTCTAATTTGATTAATTGCAAATTTCTCCTATTTTTCTCTGCGACTTACCCTGGTGTTGCTGTGTACTGTAACGCCTTCTTCATATCTGCTGCATTGACATGCATGCTGGTATTATCTCTGCAGCAAAAAAAAAAGAGAATAAAAAGAAGAGATAAAGCTAAGATATGAATATATTGTGTTCAATCAGTTACATTAAATGCCAATGGGCCCAGAGCACTCTCAAATTACACTGCTACAATCTGTACATTGTGAGGATCCATGCCCAATAGAAGAGCTTTATCATATAGGTTGGTTAAGACATCACATCACATTGATGTGGCGTGTCGTGACAGCAAGACACTTAACCATTATTGCTTCGTCCTTCGGATGGGACATAAAGCCGTTGGTTCGGTGCGTGTTGTGTTTTAAATGCACGTAAAAGATTCCAGTGCACTTATCGTAAAGAGAAGGGGTTTGCCCCGGTGTTCCTGGTTTGATCGGCTGCATATTGCGCCACAGCACCTTGTAAACCATTACATGGTGCTATGTAAAGGAAAAAGGTCTCATACTTCAAAAACCTTGCTCCATATACCTTGCAGGAAAAATTATAATAATAATGTTTGAGCGCCACGTGCGTCACCGAGTGACGGATTTGAGCGCTATATAAGAAGCCATTATTATTGTTATCATCATGATGTTTTGGTTTCTTCAATTTCAATGCCATTTCACTCTTTCTGCGTGTCGTGGCCAAGAGGTTAAGAGCACCGGACTCAAGCTCTGGTGTTTCTGATCAGCAGAGTGTGGGTTCGAGTCCAGGTCGTGACACTTGTGTCCTTGAGCAAGATACTTTACCACAATTGCTTTGTCCTTCGGATGGGACATTAAGCCGTAGGTCCCGTGTACTAGGATTGGTAGTGCACGTAAAAGAACCCAGAATGCTTATCGTGAAAGAGTAGGGGTTAAAGGGGCACACCGGCTTCGTTGGGCTATTTGGGCTACAAAATAGGCTAACATATGCCTTCAAAGGTCTTCCAGGAATGGAGAAGAATGGTTCCTAAAAGAAACCATCAAATTTTGCCCTTTTTGAGCATTTTTCAAAAAACGAAGGTCACGTGATTTATCCGAACCAAAAAAGTGGTTCGGATAAATCACGTGATTTTCGGAGTTAGTTTTACTTCCAGCCGTATACAAGTCAATTACTGAACCAAATTTAAATCTGTTTTTTTTATAATTATTCATGAGTATTTGAAAAAAAAGACTATGTATTCAGATTATTTATACAATTTGTAAATAATGATGAAAAATCGAACGTAAGATTCGCATTCAGAGAGTCCGTGCAACCGAGCGTGTTTTACGGCGCACCAGCGTGGGAGCTAGCGGAACGTAAACCTTGGGGCATATCCCGTACAGCCGGTGCCGTGTCTCGTGGGGCCAGAGAGACAAGCCCAGGGGCATGAACTCCCCAGCTTGCTGGTCTAGCCGTGAGCGTGGGAGCTTGTCGGAGGGGTAGGGAGCCAAACCAACAATTACGGTTTTTGTAGGAGGGTTTTAGTCTGTACCCCTAGCTATTATCCCCTAACTATTGCAACGTGTTGCCTGTGCTACACACGCGGGACGACGATGGGGAATGTTTATCCCATACAGCTAGCAGCTGGTCTACTTATATGATAGCTGCACAATGTCTACCCCCCCCCCCCAAATTGCTGCTTTTGCTGGCTATCCCTTTGGATTTATCGTGGTTTTTCTTTTACTTTTTACTTTTCGTTGGACCACCTTTTGGGTGTTTTTCCTTGCGATGTTTTTGTACCGATCCTTGGATGTCGAAGAAACGTTCTCCATTATTGCAAGTACACAGAATATAGTACGTCGTCGTACACAGAATACAGGTTGGGGTTAGTTTTCGCGGTCGTAACCAATAACTGTTTCAATGGCAAGTTCAACCGAAACAGTTATTGGTTACGACCGCGAGCGGACTTCGACTAGGACTGACCATAGAGCAAGGAACCTTGCTCTATGGACTGACGTCCGCTCATGTCAATGATCTCTATTATACTGACAGTATAATAGAGATCAGTGGCATGGTTCATGTCTGTTTTTTTATTTACACGTGAATTTGTGCTTGATGGATATGAAGTCTGTATCCTCATGCCTCGCCATTGTTATAATTGATACATAAACAGAGCACCAGTCTACTTACAACATCGCGCATCATTGCCACGTAAATTTGACAGTTGCAACGGCTGGAAAAGCGTATAAGCTGACCTTTGACCGCGTTTTGTTTTTTTCACATTTTTCGTTAATTACGTGATATTTTGATGATTTTTTTTTTACAACAACCATTTAAAATTTGTTGTCTGTCATCCCACATCACAATATTAGGTAAACAGTAAGCCGGTGTGTCCCTTTAACCCCGGTGTTTCTGGTTCACATAGCAAGCACTATTGTTTGCAGGTTTCCTCAGGCTTGCGAGCTACAGTGATTTAGTTCACTTGTGAGGCATCTTTGGCTTCATTACCAGAAATATATAATAATAATAATAATAATCCTTAAACATTTGTCGCAGTCATAGCCTAACAGCTCTCTTGCAGCTAAACGGCCTGTGGGCTCTTCAGCCGATTCATATGAAAGCGTCTCATTGTAAAATCTATAAATGTTCCATCTATAGGCCTACATAATGAATACTAGCAATAGTGCAATAGCAGTATAATCGTGAGAGCATGCACCGCGACAAACATTTAGTTTGTTTAATTGGTTTTTACTGAAAAGCAGTTCCCTGAATAATATGGACATACTTCAGCTTGAAAGTTGCGTCTTCAAATGGAAATTGGTCAACATTGGGAAGACCGGTTGCCATAGAGATGGTGCCAGGAGGACTCTGCTGGAGAATCTCAGCTTTAAAAAAAGAAGAAGAAAATTCAACAATTTTAAAAAGACAGAAAAGCAGTGTTTGAATCATGGTCCAATACTCAAATACTCCCAATAATGAGTGAGGGTTTGGTTTATGATCTGCTGCCACCTAGTGTCCCCCAAAGTCTTACACTGTCTCATGAAAAACTATAATAATATGGACAGCCTTGGGCTTTAAGTGTTTAAGCAGACCATCATGCTCATTTAATCAACTCAGAACTGTCTAGATTACTTGCTGGAAGTTCTAGTAGCACAGATTTTACATGATACCTATAATCAGAACTTTATCTCTAAGATAAATTAATAAAGTACATGTAGATGAGTACAGTGAATAACACAATGAACAAACTTGGTTTTATTATTACAGGGAGTTTCACATGATGAGGATTTGACAACGGTGTGTTCTTAGGACCATGGGCCCCCTGTTTATTTCCCCAATGTGAAAGGGGCTTTAGAAACCAACAGTTTGGGTGTTGAGTTTACCATAGTGTTGGATTTTGTTAGACTTTGAGCGAGGAAGGATCCTAGTAAATCACTCGTGGCCGAGCGGATAAGAGCACCGGACTCAAGTTCTTGTATTTCTGATCAGCAGAGTGTGAGTTCGAGTCCTGGTCCTTGTGTCCTTAAAGCAAGACACTTAACCATGATTGCTTCGTCCTTCGGATGGGTCGTAAAGCCGTTGGCCTCGTGTGTTGTGTAACGCACGTAAAAGAACCCAGTGCAATTATCGAAAAGAGAAGGGGTCCGCCCCGGTGTTCCTGGTTTGATTGGCTGCATATTGCACCACAGCACCTTGGAAAACCATTACATGGTGCTATGTAAAGGAGTAGATCTGATACTTCAGAAACGTAGCCCGAAATACCTTGCAGGAAAATACTGAATGTTAAGTGCTTAGAGGCTGGCCTGCAGTAGGCGCTATACAAAACCTTATATTATTATTATTATTAGATTAAGGAGAGGTTTTTACAACAGCTTTTGTGAATACAGAGTAAGCCAGCTTTGTGTCAAGGGCAAACCCTGGGATAGGGATAACTAATGCATTTAAGGCTACTAGTTGTACTCTTGCATTGTCCTAAAATACAAAACCTCAAGTGTAAAGTAAGTGCAGAGTTCTTATAAATCCATGACCTTAATACACAAGCAGTTGTTTCTCGAGTCACTAACACACAGCCAGATAGTCTCGGTTCAAGACGCTCCTGTTGTTTATTATCTGGAAAGCTCTACTCCTTATGCGAATTTCCCTCGCCAATAGTTGTCCATAGTGGGCACTTTCAACCACTAACTGCTATCACCCCGAGATCCACTATCACAGGAGCTATCTCCTGTGATAGCAGACTCCAGTAATAGCTGTCTAGGGTGAGAGCACACCCTCTTGTGGCAATGGATCATGGGAAGATATTAATAACAGGAGGGTCTAGAACCAAGACTAACAACCAGACTGTGACCTACTTACTCAGACCCCTTAGGGGTGATGGTCGTCTTGCTCTACTGACAGCGTTCAAGAAGCGAGCGTAGTTCATGTTGAACGTTTATTGCTTTCTTCCCCTTTCAGAAGGTGACTTGATGTTCAGGCGGGTGGAGTATAGTGCTGCGGAAATGCTACCTCATCATAAAGAAAGAAAGACAAATCAATTTAACGCAATTCACAAAAGTCTGCAAAAAATGAATTGAATGAGCTACATAACCTTTTAAAGAGTTTTCTACATGTACCAAAAGTATTAAAATTGAGCCCAATTTCATACAGCTAATAAAGCACAAAAGTAGCAAAGAAAAAATGTTGTGCTTACCAGAATAAGTTTACCAGCCAAAATACCATTCCACATGTATCCTCTGTGGCTGGCATCCTGCTTATTTTGGCTAAGCAGAATATTGTTAAGCATTATTTGCTGCTTAAGCAGCTCTGTGCATTTGGGCCCTGATGAACCAGATCATTTGAATACATGTAGGCCCATCCACTAACACCCCCCCCCCCCATATGATGCCATCGGGCATTAAAAACACATGGGTCTGTACATTCCAAGCAGTCAAACAGTCATGTTCAATGCCATTTTCATTACAATGTACATGTAAGCATCATCAAAATGTAGGAATGAACTAAAAATTCTTTGTGCCTGATGTATATTTGAAACGTGACCGTCATTGAATGCTTTTGTAATTTGATTTTGTGTCTTCAAATTTACACTGTTTAAACCTCAGGATAGAGACTTGTATTTTTCCCCATCTTTGGCATACGGACTCTTATCTATTGGAAAAAGAGTACATCACAAAACGAAATTTGACCTTGGTGCCCCTTTAAAAAATAAATAGGCTTACAAGAAGGGAGGTTGTAATGGGCTATTCTTACTACAACCCCGGCATAGATATTTTTAGCCAGACTTTCTAAAGTTTTGAATCATTTACCAGACATGCTTTGCTGTGGCCCACGCCCACGCAGGGCAAGTCTGGCCCAGAGTGAGCCTAGGTCTTTTTCGTCCATTTTATGGTTGTGTTTGTTGTATGTAATTTGTGCTCTTTTTTATGGAATTTTATTGTTAATTACTATAAATTTTTATCCATCCATTTTTGGCGCTTGCGCTGTGGATGTAGTATGAAATAAATAAATAAATAAGTAAATTCCCTCTGGTTTTTATTGGTAAAGACCTGAAAGAGGTTCTACAACCCTTCCAGATTCTACATGTTAAAAGTATATTACATACCACCCAAGAAATGTATTATTTGTTTTCCCCATAAAAATTGTTATTTCAAACAAACTAATTAACCCTCTCATTACCAAATTCTGTTGACATAAACAATGCAGGTGCTGGCATGCACACCAGTGCCTACATCATTTGACCACTCAAGCGTGAAGCAAACATTCTCACACAACATAAATCTTGTGACCAAAGATCAATTTTACAAACTCTATAGTCACCTTGAAGATATCATTTTAGAGCATGATCACTAATAAATAACACGTCTTGAGTTTCCTTTCATATTAAATCCACAAATTATTGAGCTCTTGGTCTTTGTTACTCAGTGTGTTCTGTAAACCCAATACTTTTTTGTACACAACCAATGGCTCTCCATAGGTGTTGGTCATTTCAGATCATTCCACTTCAATTTGAAAAGATTGCATTCAGCAACCCAATTTTATTTTACCATCATTGTAAGGATCAAATCTTTTTCTTTCCAACAATGGTAAGCTTGGGTATGAAGGCTAAATATGAACAAAGCTACAGCTTTTTAACAAATGGCCTTGTGCTCAGGCTTGAGACATTTGGGGGTGTTATTTGGGGCCCAAGCAGAGTATGGCATAATGCACAGTTGACTAAAGCCGCTATTGGGGCTGAAAAGGTTAAATTATACAAAATGAACTTCTTAAATAAAGGTTTACCCGGTTCAGACAGGCGCTCTAGAGTCACGCCGAACCGAACTATTGAATTAGGTACATGGAAAGTTTGAAGTTTGAAACAGTTAGGAGCGACTGGATGTGCTGGAAGTCGAAAGATTGACTGTTGCAGTCGTTCGGAACGACCCTGGAATCACTCCTACCTTATTTGTCTGGACCAGGTGTAAATGTATTCGTTAGAAATTCAGATTACACACACTACCCAACAACCCAACATAAATTGTGTTGAGATTCTGTTTACCTTGTCTGGCTTTCCCAGTATTCTTTTGATAAAAAAACAACAATATAGTACGTGCAAAAAATACTATCTTTTGAAAGAACAAAATTCTTGCAAAGTCTCTTTTGAAAAAACAAAAAATACTCCACGAAAATGCACAACTTTGGGTGATTCAAAATCGACAAGGCTGAACCAGTTGTTAATGCTTCAGTGAGTAAATATTTTTAAAATGTATGAATTAAGTTCAAAAGAACACGCGTGTGAAATGAACAAAAATACCTATGTAAGAGTTTAAATACCTGGGCCCAATTTCACAGAGCTGCTTAATGCTAACCAGAATGAGGTTACCAGCCAAACCAACCTATAACACGCATCATTTGGGACTGGTATTCTGCTTATTTTTGCTTTGCAAAAAAATATTAAGCAAAATTTCTGCTAAAAGCAGCTCTATGAAATTGGGCCATAGGGCCTACATATCAAGTGTGACGAACTTGCTACAGGTGCTTGTTCATGCGAGTATTCACAAACGGAGTCAGTACAGAAAGTTACAACAGAGACATTAATTACCATTTTTTTTCAAGATGTCACCCAAGGTTAAAATTAACAATTCTGAACCCAGCACTCAGCACTCAGCAGGCTGGGAGTTCCAGACCCAAGGAATTGTGAGCGAAGTTTCAGCTTCCTCCATCAGTAAAAATGAAAAATATTTGTTTTAAGTTTTTTTCACAATGGTACAGAACGTTGTATGCAGCGGAGGAGTACAACCTGGGCTAGGGCGCAAATCTGTACTCCTTCAAAAAACAATTGACATCAGCACTGTAGTACGCCTACAGATGTCAAATTTTTTTTTAAAGGAGTACATCGCCCAAGTTAATGGGTCTAGCCAGACATACAGTTACAGTAAATCATTTACCACTGATAATACGTGTATACACAAAGTAACACAATTTTAAACTTATTGACTCATTTTCGGCTGACTTTTCCTGTAGTGTAGCTAGGGAAATTGGTAAAGTTGTTGGAGGTCTGAAATTGCGTGTACCATAGCTAGGGCCCCTAAATGTCACACAATCACTTTAAGTGAACCTCTGTATGTGCTTGTTTGTTTGTTTGTTTGTTATAATCATTATCTGACTATACAAGAGAATATTAATGTTGGGCACAATCTATAAAGGTGGCCTTTTTAAAAATTTGCGCAAGCCAATTAAAAAATTTGCGCGCGCGCAATTTTTGAATTAAAGTTTGCCCACACAAACAAAAAATTGCGCGACTGAGAAATGAAGTTGACACAGAGGCGGTTAGTGTTGGCGCGGTGGTTATTGCCAGTCTGGAAAAAAACAACAAACTAAAACAATAAAAATATTTTTAAAACAAGGAATGCATTTGTCTTGCAAACAAGTTACAAATTTTCAAATTTGTTTTTCTATTTTAACAGAAAGTTTATCAACAAGTTATCCGACAAAGGAATCTGCCAGCGCGACTGTCTCGTGATCTGAACTTTACAGTTCGTGAGCAGACCTTTCGCGACATTCTTCCCAAGTTTTTGAACAATAGTATCACTTTAGACAGAAGTTCAAATCCAACAGAATACTACTTTGAACTTACCTTTTTAACGTATATTCCCTTCATAAAATAGCGTATATTTCACAACAATGGTGGGTTAAACGACAAAAATCGTGCAGTGTTCAAAGTTGGCGCCCGAGCTATCCTGCGCAAATTTGAAAATCATGCAAGGAAACAAAGTTTGTGCCGTCACAAAATGGCACACTGCCCGACTTAAAACAAAGGACAACTTCAAAGATTTCGCCCAACCTTAGTATAACAGTTGAAGGTAGTACTCCAGTTTTGACACTAAGCCCATGTCCGTCCACTGACACTACAGTGATAGCACTACAGTTCTACCTCTAGCCACAACATGCTATCAGTATCACGACCTCGGGCCAGCGAGTGACCTTGATTGGTGCGTAGTTGGTAGTACAGCCAAAACACACTAACGAATTACACACAGTACACACCCCCAGGTTCGACCACCCCAAAAAACCCAGTTCAGAATAAAAGCAAGGGCAAGGCCAAGGGTTCGCTGACATGACAGTAAGCCCGATAGGCATAATTATTTTTTGCAGGGAAAGTTGGTTTCTTACCATTCAATGTCTTTGCCAAGGTTGTCTGCAGTGCTACTTCTCCACTAGAACACGGTCAAACACCAAGAAAGTGATTCAGCAAAGAGTGTTGATATGGGATACATGGATGCACACTGCTGAAGAGAGAGAATCCACACAGTTAGTTCAAGCGCGCACACGCAGCAGGTCAAAAATTGAACGGTGTCACTATGTAGCGCCCTCTGTTGCCTATAATAAACAAATCAATCACTTTCAAATTTTGAAGTACATTTTGTTGTGCTTTTCAATTTTGCATGGATGTTTCATCCGAAGTTGGTAAAATATACAAAGACTTAGTTTGTGTTTTTTGCTTGTTTGTGTACCATTATACATGTATGATGTAGCTCTTACTTTTTAAAACTTTTGGCTTATTCATTTTATTAGGATTTTAGTTTCCAGTAAATTTGGCTTTCTATTGTACTATAGTGAATAAGCACCGAGCCGAGCAGATCAAACTTCAAGCAGCAAAGAATGTTTCGATAAATAAAGTGTACAAAATATAACAATAATTTTGAAATCTTTTACCAGTGCCAATCCTCCATGGAAATAACTTGGTCTGAAGCATTATCTCAGAGTCAAGGAAACACCATTTCGTCAACAAACATTGAGGCAAAAACTGGTCTGAGGTGTTGATTGGTAATTGAACTCTACTTTATGCAATTTTTGGGTACTTTTACGACAATGCTTTACCCAGCCTCGCTACCATGGGCAGCGCGCCGTATCGATAACTCTCGTCACTAACCCCTGGTAGGGATGTGCTGAAAAACAATGCTGATTGGCCCCCAATGGTCACTACTTTGCGTGCACGCTTGTTAAAAACTTTCGAGCGCATGTATGGCGCTTGTAGGACGCTTAGTACGCGCGTGTGAAAATGCAAGTATTTTGACGCGATTCCATTTCAAATGAATCATGTTTTTACACGGTCACCCTTACTGCATACAGTTAGACTATCACAAAATCAAAGAAGAATGACAGAGGACCAGTTGCTTTTTGACTTGATGCCTCTTTTACGGGTTACCGTACTTGAGCGCGCGCGTAGAACGGATCGGCCCAGGCCTAATTAAAATGTGCTAGATTCTAGCACATTTTAATGAACCAATTCCAGGGGTTATGATCGAGCAAGGCATGCTGGGAAAAAATGGCGCGGCGAGATCGATCACCCCTGGGAACGAGGATGTGCTTTACCCCTTAAATTCTCATTTCACATTAAGGTACCAGTCTTATTTTCCATCCTGCCTCATTTTAGTCACATTATGTGACATAACAAAAAAAGGTTGAAATGTTATTGAAAGGTGTAAGGTACTTTCAAAATTGTTTTTCGAACACCTTGTATTTATTTTTCTGCTTTGAAAGCAACGTTTTAGTCTACATTTTGTAATTGATGTCCATCCCCGCCCCATTTGAAATCTTGACTCTTGAGATTAAAAAATACCATTCAATAAACATTCAATGTTTTTAAAACTCATAAGATGTATTACTCATATGATGTATTTTTACCTCCGAGGCAGATTAATAGTAATAAAATTATAAATGACACAAAGAAAACACTGAAAAAGGGGTTGTCTATGAAAATGCAAACAAAACTACATTCTTAATTGGCCAGAAGTGCCCCTCCCCCTGGAATATATGGCGCACCCCCATGTACCTAAAAGTTGACCCTAGTTTTGGCCCTGTAACTTTATCGAATATCTCTGGCTCAACTTACAAAAACCATTCCCTTTGCAAGAAGTACATTTCTAATTTCTACCACTCGCACCAGAGGGTCACATCTTTTCATCAGTAACAGTTTAATTTATAAATACATAAATATAAGAAAATAATAATACACTGCAGTTTGCATGAGGAATAAACTCCATACACCAGTCACCACTTCTGATATATACAAGTCCAAATTTATTCAGGAACAAATGTTAACAAAGTAATTGCAAAAGGAGGGACATCTTAGGGATATCTACACATTCATAGTCAGCTCAGCAGTGATGTAAACACCACATGTACAAATAAACTTTGGAAATATATGAGGAAAATAAAAGCAGTCTATCAGTTAGCGATGAGATCATAAGCAAACAAAAATGACAAAACAAAACACAAAAATAAGCCCAAAATAATATTTGAGAATCAACCAGGAATACAAAACACAAATCAAATTTCCATAAAGTTTTATTTTCAGTGATTGTTTTTCCGGAGATTAGAACAAACCTCAAAAGGTCTTTCTTTGCAAGTTAGATTTGATCGAGGTCTGGTGCAGTACCTTGTTTGGTCACAAAGTCACATAAGAGTGGACAAGCACCATACACAATTCTCACTGCAGTGCATGGCACACGGATACCAGTCTTTGCTGATGTGCAATACAAAAGCTTGCCCTCGAACCAACACTGGAAGTAGTCTGAGGAATTCAAATTGGGCATTCACTTGTGAACAAACAAGGCATTGTACCAGACATCATTCAAATCTAACTCACAAATGGCTTCATTGTGAGTTAGATTTAAGTAATGTCTGGTATAATGACTTGTTTAGTCACAAGTTCAGACTATATCGAAAGTTGCTATGTTATATGGTTCGGGGCAAGCTTCTGCAGTTACATAATAGACGGCGAACACCCACACACAATTTTGAATGAATGTGTATGGCACAATGGTACCAGGGCTTGCTCATCTGGAGGTTGTCATACAAAAGCTTGCCCTAAACCATTTGACATCGCAACTGTCTTTACAGCCTGAGGAATTCAAATTTCAGTGGTAACTTGTAACTAAAGCAAGTCATTGTACCAGTCATTAGTCAAATCCAACTCGCAAACAGTTTAATGTCCTGAAGACCAGCAGACCAAACTGTTGAAAACACCGAGACCCAACAGGATCTCAACCCTGGTTCTTCTCAGAACCAAAAGAGCTTCAATTCACATGTTTTTTTAAAACCCATTATAAGTAGGGTCATACATTGCTTTTTGTCAACGTAATGCTTATTTGTAGGCAACATTTTAAAAAGAGATACAATAAAAGTCACATGGAAAGTTTTAGCTGAATACAGTGTTTACTTGCTGAGAAAACAGCAAAAAACTGTCACGGTATTTTCACAAGAACGTCAAATCCATCCATGGCAGCGGGTACCAACCACATCTCTAGCTGCAGCATTCACGAATGAAAACCAACCCACCGAAATCTGAGAAAGGATTCGTGCACGAATTGTTTCTGAAATTCAAATGTTTCAGAGTGAAAAATTATCCAAACCATATTTCTTCGAAGGGAATCCTTTCTCAAAATAGTCAATACTATCAACAGTTGCAGTGCTTCTCACCAAGTAAATTTTTATGGTCATTAATTTTTGGAGTATTTACCAATCTATGACCCAGCCTTTAAGCTGACTCAGTTCTTACATCATCCGTAGCTTCAAGTTTCACTGATGTGCAAATGTTTTAAGCCAGTATTTTGGAGAGATTATTGTAGAGAGCCTACGGAGCATACCTGTTAGACATTTTGCGTGGGTTAAATCGCACAAAGTGCATGGAGCTTGTTTGTGTTTTCCAACCAAAAACAACATACTGCATGAATTGCTCAAATGGTGTCCATTTTTAATCTTCCTACTGTCTGACCACTCAATATCATCCAGTCTTTTGAACTATGCTAGCCTGCAACATGTCATGAGATGAATGCATACTACACAGTCGCAGTCAACCCTCCTACTGTCTGACCTTTCAATATGTCACAGTGGGTCACAAATATCATGCACTATGGTTTTGAAGGATAGATAAACTATGCCAGCCTTCAATATATGGTATCATGTGCTGAATGCATGTGCATGTACACAGTACACAGTACAGTCAACCCTCCTACTGTACGGCTTTGTGTAGGCCATGGCCCCCAGTGCCCTGGTCTTGGCCTTGATGCCTGTTCACAAGGTTTCCCAATCGAAGTGTCCTTTGCAAAATAAAAAAGGCCTTGACCTCTCCAAGATGACATTCTAAGCCTGCAGAATATATTTTGTATTTGACCCTTAGACCCATGTGCGGTGCTTTCCGAGTCGTGCAGCAAAGCACCACCTGTACAGTGGCTTATCACACATCAGTGTAAAGGCTAGAACCAAGTACGAGATAAAAGTCTTTATCAACGACGCATCAGTAACATCAATTAAAATGTACACACATTCACTGGAATGAATGGCAAGAGATCCCCCCAAGATAGCATTCAAATGGAACTCTCACATACATTGCACAAAGCATTTATCTACTACACCCTACAATGAGCATGACTGTCTTGTCAACAAACAGGGCCCAATATCATACAGCTGCTTAAAGCAGAAAATATTTGCTTTGCAATTTTTTTGCTCAGCAGTATTGAGCAGGAAACCAGCTACAAATTCTACGTGTGACATGGTAGTTTGGCTGGTAACCTTATTCTAGTAAGCATAATTTTGTTGTGCTTAGCTAATTGTGGTGCTCAAGGAGCTCTATGAAATTGGGCTCTTATCCGAGGCCTGAATTAAATCAGGGGGTGGCGATCTACGCAGAATGTTTTTAATAGATGTTTTTGTTGTTGATCTTTAAACAGAATATTTGCTCCACACGTTCATTTGAGTAAATGGTTTCCCTTTGACTATAAATGAAAACATGTTTGCTTGGATTGTTGCTAACGATCATGAAAGAGTTAAACAAATTTTAACACTTCCAAATAAATAAAAAACCTAGACTGCAGGACTTGCTTAGTTGTGGGGTTACTGACCAAGTGCTTAAATTACTGGGCCCGTGAGTATTTCTCCAAGCAAACATACATGTACGTGCTACATCATTTGAGAGCTGAGTACATGGAGATTTTGAGAAACCCAACAACTCCCAAATTGATACTTCTTAAGCTGTTTTAGAATGGTAGGTACATGTAGGTGTTTTATGGTATTTTCTCTTTCGAGGGCAAACAAGAAATACAACAAGTGGCTCCCATTCTTGAGGAGTATTTGAATAAACATGATCAATACAAAAACCCTGAATAACAAACTCAACCTCCACCGGAAAAAAGTAATAAAACTCTATGAAAGTTTGTTAGACACAGCGCAGAAGGAAATATAAGAAGTGAACTATTGGCCTAGAGTGGAATAGCGCTGTTGAGCAAACGATACGCAGCATCATATAACCTAGTAGTAACAGGTTTGTTCTCGTTTACTCTGTTATTGACGTCAGGTCTATCTACACTTTGGCTTTTGGTGAGTTTTGAACTCGAGCCGCTCAGGCCCTGAGATAAAAGCTGCTTCGTTAGTTGTTCCTGGTGGTCGTCGTCGACAATGATGATGTCATCTTCTGAATCGCACGAACTGGGCGACTCTTTCCCCTTGAGACAAATACTGACCTCCGAGTCGATATTCTCAAACTGCCGGTCGCTACAGTTGCTCTCACGGTCGAGTTCATCTTCGATTCTCCGACGGACGCTGCGTGTCTCCGGGGTGGCGGTTAGGCTGCGGTCCTCCCGGTCGGGTTGCGATGACGTCGTGGCGATGTCTGCCTCGATGGCAGGGGGTGAGGACTCGCTGGATGGGATGGATTTCTTCTTTGGGATGCGGTAGCCGCTTAGGAGGGATCGCGAAGCAGGACTGGAGGCAAACATCTGCTCTCTGAGACGAGCTGCCTCCTCCTGCATCTGAAGTTGTCTTGGTGACAGCGTCGGCCGAGGATGCCTTGGTTTTTCCGCTGTTTCCACCGTTGGACTACTCAATAACTTCCCCTGTGTGTGCTTGAGCTCTTGCTTCTGAAAGTCTAACTTTGATGATTTGAGGTAAGATGCTGTTTTCGATTTCACTACTGAATTTTGTGTATGTCTACCATTTCTGGAGGTGCGTTTCGTTTGTATATGATCTGCCTGATCAAAGTCTGATGCAGTTCGTTTCAACTGACTGCCTCGCTGTCTCTGCCTTAATAAACTATTGTTATTCAGGCTCACAGAATGATTCACAGTGTGTTCAAGGGTGCTGCCAGATGGCATTTGAGCGGTCTTTGGTTCACTTCTTTCAACTGTCAACCTTTGATCGCTCCCTTCAACCACTACACTTCGCACTACGTCGTCAACTTCCGCAGCATTGAAATCCAAATCAGCGATCAGACTCATTGGTTTCTGGTCCGACTCCGAGGAAATCTTGGAAAACTCCGTCCTGGAGCTACTCCTTGATTCACTGTAACTCTCCGTCTCCGAAGAGGAGCTCTCACTGGATTCAAAATACTTCTTAGGTTTGACGACACTGCTCATCACGATGTCCTCCACTAGTTTCACCTCTTCCGTAACTTTATCCTCATCGACACTGACTTCTGAAAACAGGTCAAATGTGGATTCAGATTTCTCGGCGACCTGAGAGCTAAGGGCAGCGGCTTGCTCAGCGAATTCCAGGTCCTCTTTGGAAAACCTTGACGTATCACCGCTGAAGATCCGTCTCTGCTTCACAAAGATTTCCTCTCGCAGTGTGCCCATTTGGCGACTTAGTTTCTCACGCTTTTGGACCATGTAGCAGAGGTTTCGCACCTGCAAAATCAGAAGCTTAGAATTAAATTTTTGAATTCAGTAAAGACAACAACTTAAAACTGACACCAAAATAACTGTCTTCTGCATCAAAAGGATCTGTTAGAAGATTGCCACATACCCATACAAATTTTGTTCTTGGCTACAGTAAAAAACTTCTTAAATATTAAAGCTTTATTGGAATTGCCTCCATGAAGCATTGGTTGGCGATGGTAAGGGTCAAGTGCATCACACTCTTTCTAGGTCTTGCAGCAATGTATGATAAAACCCTCATATAGAATGGAGGTTGAATTCCTTGAGGGACCTTTCAGACCTCACCTAAACCTCCAAGAATGCACCTTACACCCTCATCTTAGCATGAAGGCTGTACAAACCCCCCTTCCAAACCCTATTCCCCCCGACCAAGCCTGCATCTTACCCTCTCCAAGTCTTGACGTAGATGAACAAACATCTTCATCCTAGCATGGAGGTTGTACAACCCCCAACCCCACCCCACCCTATTCCCTCAGACCAAGCCTGCATCTTACCCTCTCCAAGTCTTGACGTAGATGAACAAACATCCTCATCCTAGCATGGAGGTTGTACAACCCCAACCCCACCCCACCCTACCCTATTCCCTCAGACCAAGCCTGCATCTTACCCTCTCCAAGTCTTGACGTAGATGAACAAACATCCTCATCCTAGCATGGAGGTTGTATTCCTCATTGGAGCTTGGTGATTCCTCCTTCTGAAGAATAACCAGCGGCTTGTTGAAACCAGACTGATATCAAGTCAGAAAAAAAAGAGAAAATATTTAAATTCACTTCCTCAAACATTATTCTTATTTAATATCATATATTTCTGGTAATGAAACCAAGGATGCCTGATAAGTTAACTTAATCACTGTAGCTTGCAAGCCTGAGGAAACCTGTAAACAAGAATGCTTGCTATGTGAACCAGAAACACCAGGGTTAACCCCTACTCTTCCACGACAAGTTTTCTAGGTTTTTATATGTGCATTACCAACCCCAGTACATGAGATCAATTACATAAACAGAATTTAAAAAGGAGATTTGATTATATACAAAAACAAACCTCTTTGTTCAAATTGTTTTCTCAATTTCGATAAGTGCAAAACTTGCCAGTCTATTCAAGAAATAAAATTAACTCCTTTTTCACATCTATCACAACAAATATATTTTTACAATGGAATAAAACATAAAGGGTTTCCTCGGTCAATTTTGGCAAATCTTCCGTCGAACCAACCCTGTTAGTTTGGAGGACGATTTTGCATTACTAAAAAGGACGACATAAATACTAAACTGAATATAAAGCTATTTTTTAAAACTTCTCAATCTTAATTTCAAACACAGCAGCCACTGAAGAGGCAAGGTGGATTGAATATGATTGTATGAAAGTAAAACTAACTGCTTATTAGCAAAAATTTACCGAGACAACCCACGGTAAAATTAAAATGATGAATAAAAATACAACAACAAATTCTGAGAGAGAGAGAGAAAGAGAGAGAGAGAATTAAAAAAAACAATCATTTGGCTCAGCAGTTTGCATCTAGCGCACTGTACTCAAGTTTTGGTGGTTGAGTCGCAGGAGTGTGGGTTTGGGTCATGTGGATGACATTTAACTATAATTGCTTCTCATCACCCAGGAGTAAATGGGTACCTGTGAGGGTAGAGATTGTTGATGTAAATGATTAGCGACCTGTGTGCTGCATACTCCTAAGGAGTTGAGATGGCTTCAGGAATTATTATGGCCCGATGAACAGGGATAATAATATTGTAAGGATAATGAGGTGCTTCAATGGCATGAAAAAGCACCTAATAACTACAGGTTAGCATTATCATTATTATATATCAAGTAATGAACCACAAAGGAAACTGACTGGGTAAATATTAAATAATTGGGGTTTTAACAAAGAAAAATTGACTAGAGCGGAACTTGAACCAATGACTTCCGGATTAACGTACCGGCGCTCTACCAACTGAGCTATCCAGCCCTATGATGGCGGTCTCCCTATCAGTCAATATCTTTGTTCATTATTGAAACCCAAATCGTTAGTAAAACCAACATTTCTAACCTTTCTTTTGAGCTTCCAATACTCGAATACAAGATCCACCACATCAAGGTCGTCCTTCATATTTAAGTTTGTGCCCACTTCTTTAACTTTGGCGTACTTGTAGAAATCTTCTGTCACATTTTGAATTCTGCAGAGGACAGAGGCACATGTAAAATAAAATTACGAGCACATGTTTTTTTTGCTAACTTTAACCCTTACTCCCTCGGACCAATTGCCCCAGGCAACCTCGATCCTCCATTGCTCACCTTATTGCACGCTCATTGTCTTTCTCTTCGATAGATTTCTCTTTCTTCGGGGTCCCCGTTGCCGAGTTCTTTTGGGGCGTACCGTCTGTATCCGAATCAGTGTTTCGTTTCTTGCTGTGCTTCAAACAAAACGACTTCAAGAGAGAAAAAAATTACATTTTGATAAATTCGTCGCTGGTCCCACGAAGTGACCTATCTGTCAAAAACCAAATTGGTTTTTATACAAATTATTAATGTACTCATTACTGTTAATGTTTCAGGACCTAATACATAATACTTTTGTATTTACACTACAGTATGAATGACATATCACTAGAATTGCCATTTTGTATTTCCACAATGGACGTATCATGATACACCACTTTACCCATGTTATACACAGCGCTATAGCATAGGCGCGTTTTACTTTTGCATTCTCACAAAGAGAACTATCTATCAGACCTATAAAATATAGTTTTTTCCAGAAGCAACCTATCGCAATGTCTTAATATGCATTGGTTTGTACACAGCGCTCTGCAAAACTCGCTTTTACATTTTCATGAAGTGTATTTGTTTAGGAATAAATTACTCATTAAAATAGTTGCAAGAATGAAAACACATTGACAGTCTTGTACAAATGAAGAAGTGAGTTTTATTTTTTGTGTCTTAAAACATACAGTAAAAAATAGCAAGCAGACTCCGAAACATCCCTTTGAAAAATAGAGCAACTTCAACCACGATTTTCCCTCCAAACACAGTTTTGGTTTGCTGCATACCATATAGGTCAGGTTCGCAGCCCTCCTAAATAGAAGTACCACATACTGCCACAAGGTACCATACCTTCCGGGCTAGCATTTGGTGCATGGGTCTCTGCTGTTTATACAGCTGGTTCTATGTGGAAACCCCATGGCTTGTGTACTGTGGACTTTTAGTCCCCGCAGTCTCCTGTGGTAATTTGTAGAAAGAGCCAGTTGGGCAGGAGGGTGGATTGGTAGTAATAGGGACAGTTTGACAGGCAAGTGAAAAAAAGTTAAGGGAAACCCCTGTAACAGATATTGTCTGTTGCACCACATATTAATATATGGTGCATCACAACAAAAACTCCATGTTTAGAGAAAATCGCGACTGAAGTTGAACTGTTTTTCAAACTGCTGTTTTGGAGACTGATGACTATTTTTAAAACAAAAATTTCAATACCAAAATAAGCTGACTTCTTCATTAGTACAGAAGTGTCAGTGTTTTCAATCTTGCAACCAATTTGATGAATTATTAATTCATAAACATATACGTCACTTCAGGAAAACAAAAAACACTTTTGTGATTTTGTAACCGACGTATCAGTTTTGAGGTGCGACCGAAAATGTGATGAGAATAGAAACCTTATTAATTTGTACGGAAAAGTTCATTGTCAATCCCAGGAAAAAACACAACACTTGAAAAGAAAATGTAACATTTCTCAGGTTACTGCATGTGAGTCAGAAATTGCACAAAAATGACTGTCATTGAGGCATGTCTTCCTATCACTTACTCTGAATCGAACTTCAACCTCCTCATCAAGGTACGTCTTCATGTCTAAGTTGTTCTGAAAACCACAAGTGACGTGATACGCGATTTTGCAGGTTTTAACCTATGGAGAAGAGAATGAAAATTACTGGTGGTGAATTAACCACTCATAAACCAAGAAAAATTGACTGGAGCAGGACTTGAACCAACGTCAGTTACCCAGTCAGTCAAACCCAAAATACATCTTAAACTTCTCGATGTGCTAATTGTCAGTACCTTATGGAGACCAAGGACAATACAAAAAAGAGAAAACAAAAGGTCCCCCATGGAAATTCTAAAGACCGGGGTGCTCCGCAAGGAACCTTGTGTACAAAGCCTATGGGAAACTGTTTAGTGCAGGGACTATGGAAAGAACAAAAGAATGCTCAACAAGAATGCATTTTTGAGAAGGTGTGTTCACGCATGTGTATTACATCCATGTGACAGTTCCACGATTGCTTTGTAAAGTGCATGCATTGTAGACTGTTGCACATGGGATAGTCTACTACGCATGCATATCTACCCTGTGCATGGTGAACAGCAAAAATAGCATCTGTCACATGATAGTGAATGGACCAGTGAGAATTCGGCTCTCAATCATGAATATGTATGAGGTATAGTAATAAGGTATCTCAATACTGCACAGAAACTATATATTACACATACATGTAGGGGTGGGGTGGGGGTTGTGATGGAGGAATTAATGAATGACATCCAATTCCTTTAGTGCCTTTTGAGCACTGGAAGCTACTGTGGTGCAATTTGCTACCATGGCCAGAAACACCTCGGCAAGCCCCAGTTGTAGGTACAAACAAATCCATCCACAAAATGAAAATTGAACACAAATTGCTACCTACCGAACACTGTATACATGCTCCGGTTCTAACCCTGCATAGATTGCATATCAAGGCCCACCGACTTCCCTGAGAAAAAAAAAGAAAACGTTGAAAACATATTCATAAATACCTGGGACAGTTTATCCATTCTGATTGGTCGAGACAAGATCAGGTGACCATGTTGAAACATGCGATATAGACACGGTAAGGAGTGTTTAAAGGTAGGGTATAACCTTTGGTAATTACTCCAAAAATAATGAGAATAAAAACTTACTTGGTAAGAAGCACTGCAGCTGTTGATAATGTATAACATTTTGAGAAACGATTCCCTTCAAAGGAATGTGGTTTTAGAGAGAAAGATTCAAAAACATTTCAATCTCAGAAACGTTTCTTAGACTTTACAGTCCAATTATGGATTATTCTTCCAACATGGACATAACCGCTCCAGATTGTCAGCGATATCTCAAAAAGGCTACCACCTTTTGAAATGAAATTTTCACAGGGTAGTTTATTGTATATATCTACATTTATATCCGATTGAAACAATCAAAACCCAAAGGCATACTTTGCCTTTAAACATGGCCTGAGAAAATTGAGTCAAAAGCTGGCGCTAACAGATTTGATATGTATTTATGAATGGGAATAAAAAGAGTGGCGACCCAGTCTTCTGATCTTACCGGTATCTGTGATATCTTAGTGATGGGTTCCATTCTTTCCACACACCCTATGCTAACCTCAGGAATCCATAGAGCACAGCTGACATGGGCCCACTTAGTCCCACTCCTATGTGATGGAAAAAACAAAAAACACATTCTATTACATTCTCAGAGGTACATTGATATTTTAAAGGGAGGTTATACCTTTGGTTATTACTCTAAAAATTAATGACCATAAAAACTTACTTGGTAAGAAGCGCTGCAGCTGTTGATAATGTATAACATTTTGAGAGACTTAAGGAATGTGGTTTTAGAGAAAGGGATTCAAAAACATTTCAATCTAAGAAATGTTTCTGCATGAAACATTTCTCAGATTGTGTTATTCCTATTGTGAAATTTTCTTCCTGCGTGGACATTGCCGCTCCAGTTTTTCGGCAATTATCCCCAAAAGGCTACAATTTTCACAGTTTAGTTTTACCGTATATATCTAAATTTATATAGGACTAAAACAATCCAACGGTTCCAAAAACCAAAGGTATACTTTGCCTTTAAGGTTGAGAGATTTTTTATTGCTTTCCACATTGCGATTGGGAGAGAGAGAACATAATAAAGATGAGGGGGTCTACAAGCTACATACTCTAATGTATTAATGTAAGGACTCATGCCAGTCTATTGTTGTAGTGGGTGATGTCACACAGCCCGATTGGGTGTGGCCATATTTCTTCGAGCAGTAGCACATGATGCGCATGGTACAGGTCACAGCACAGAATTAAACCAAGATTGACCTTCATTATTAATTCCCTCGCTAGCATGCTTGTCTTTATAGTCATACCTAAATAGCAGTCAATTAGTGAATAAAAGAACAGTGTACGGTGGACAGAACTGCCAGTCTGAGGAAGCTGCTAGCTTAGCAGTGAATAATTACTAACATGCAAGTAAAACAATCACAAGGTTGTGGGTTTGAATCCAGCCAAGCTAACCACTTATTTCACAATGACTAGAATAAGCATAGTTGTCTAGTTACTGAATCACAATTTATTAATTTGTGCCCTTCATAATCATAGCCATTAAACCAAGGTTTGAATGAGATTGAGATTGAATGAGATTGAGATTGAATGAGATTAGCTGTTGCCAGCTTGGCGTTTATATCCCCTTGTGGGACCTTCGCTGAGTTCCCTTGTTGAGAAGATCATCTAAACAAACAAACCTCACCTTGTACTTTTCATGGCTCCGCCTTTCACTCCGCATAGCAAGCAAATGGGTTGAATACCTAGAGCACAGGTACGACACATCCAGCACCCCTCAGGTACCTTCACAATGCCGTAGCATGCCTGAATGTATAAAAACAAACAACACAAAACATGACACCAATAGTTTGATTATATTAGCCCTCCTACTCTTGGTACCATTTTCCAGTGAGTTGACCCAAACGTTTTAAATCATTCAGCAGCACAGGTTGTGACATAACTGTGTACATGTGTGTATTGTATACATTCACCATCTTGCAGGCTGGCATGGTTACCAGTCACTTAAAAATAAAATATCCATGACAATTTATCCATTCTAATTGGTCGAGAGCAAATCATGTCGCCATGTTTAAACAAGCGATACAAACACGTGTGATTTAAACATATCCTGAGAAAGTTGAGTCAAAAGAGGGTGCTATCAAATGATTGTGTGGAGCGTGCACACTTTGAAATGTGGATGTTTTACGGGCTGCTTGTACATTGAGTGACATGACCTTTTACACCTTGACAGTTTTTTGGGGGGGTTTTAGGTAAGTAACAAATAGATCCTTGTCATTTGAGAGGTGGAACACGTGTCACGTGTCATCTTTTGTTTTGCTATGTATTTAACGTCAAAACTTTCGTATATGGAAATAGATACAAGGTTTATTGATTTTTCGATGCTTAATTCCCAAAGTTGTTCACAAAACAATTGTTCGCTCGTTTGGCCAAATAAGGCAAGGTTGTGTCATGGCGGACATGGTTGGTGTCTACATAGAGTCATCCACTTTATTCAGAAGTGTTTTTGATAGAGTTTACAGTGTGGTGTGGACGAGTTTCCGTCTATTTTGTGTTTGCTGTTAGCAATTTTCAAATGACAAGGATCTATGTGTGAGTTACTGTATATAACTCAAATATGAAATGCATTTCCTTCGTGCATTGTTGCAGAATATATCCACTCGGTGAAATCTGGCTTTTCCTTTCACTCTGCAAATAGTCCAGATTTCACCTCATGATTACATTCTATGACGATGCACTCACATACATTCAATATTTGTATACTACAGGCCTGGAATTACATGAAAGCCACAAAGGTCATGGCATCTGTTGACCTGTTCTTGACCTTCCTGCTCCTTCAAAAGTTTCCCATAGACTGTAAGATTTTCCAATGGAAGTGCCCTGTGCAAAATGAAAATGGCCTTGCACTCTCAAAGATGAAATTCCAGGCCCGACAGTTTGACACATTTTGCAACCAGTCCGCAGTTCTGGTAATGTTACAAAGGCTTCTTGAAAACATCAATGTAGTTCTGAAACAAAATAAACCTAATCCACAATCACCAACATTGACCTCTAACATTTTCAATTCAGAAAAACTTACCTGATGTACACAGATGTCACACTTATCACAGAAGACCATCTCATTACCCTCCTCACAGTCCGGCTGTAAAGATACAAGACACCAGTTAACTCCTTGTCTATTTTATAAACATTTTTAAACAAACAAAACCCACATGATGTTTCTACAACAGACTCCGTGCATACGCCATCATCCCTGAGGTCAAACAATGGAAAAGTGCATGTGTGAACACGCCACGCACAACTCTTAAACCAACGCTAGGTCTTCCTCAGTGAGGGCGCTGTTTGAGCTTGTGGTACCATAAACCTTTAAAAAATTATACCAATGGCCATGAAATCATGAGAAATACGAAAGAGCAAACCTGAATATTGATTTATACATGAGAGGGAAATTACATTCATTTATGTATGGTTTACATAAAATATTATCACAATTTATCATGAAGAACCACGTATGTCAAAGGCGTGATTGAGAATTACATTTATATACACTTTGCTTGGCTTAAAACTGCAAATTTATAATACCAAAGCAAAGTCTGCAGTTTAAGACCTCTCATATGATTCTGTAAAAGTTTAACCTCTCTATTAACTAACTAATTTCTTTTTCAAATACTGGCTAATTGCCATAGTAATTTGTCAAAGATATTTGTCCATTCGTTAACCCACTTAAGTGAAATGACCTACTTAATATATCCATTTGAACAACATGTTTTTACATAGGAAAGGGACTGCATGTCACATGATCACAAGCACACTAGTATTAATGGCACTCAGTGAAACTCACAATACGATTTGACCAACATTTACAGTCTTCCTTTGCAATGTACTACATGTATGCATCTTTTGGGATGCGTGGCTCTTCGTGAAAGCACAATATGCAATAAATGAGATTTACCATCCTTCCTGCATTAAAATCAAAATTTTGTCTTTTTAACAGCCCCATGCTAAATTGGAAAAATATTCCATACTTTAAACTATCACAAATTATACAATAGCAATCTGCACTACTTCTAAAAATAGAAGCTCAATACACGGACCTCAGACAACATGTCAAATTTCATTGATGTACACACGCGTACGTGCAAAATTTATGTTTACTGAATGTATTTCTGCGGTGTGTCGCGCCAATGCGGTGATAGCATTAGTGGTGGAATGTTTGTCCAACAGCAGGGTATTTTGAGCAAAAGTGACGTCATCAGCGCAAAGTGCTAGATTCCAAATAAGCATTTGAAATATAATGAACAAGAATACATAGAAATAAACAGGGTATATTATGGACGAGGAACATAAAAACACAACCAATATTGGGGTAATTTATAAGGAAATAAAAATATGGTTCAAGGAAGTGTGGAAATGGGATGTATGAGAAAAAGCAAAGTCATAATAATTTGTAAAACCACATTCTATGAAATATTTAAGCCCAACACAAGATCATAAAGTGCAATAATACAAACATCAAAAGCAAGTCAAGCATTTAAGTATGTATTCGAGAGATACACAGGATATTAATTCATAAAACCAGAAAAAAACAACAAAGTTAAATGACGTACCAAAAAGGATGATCAAAATGTCAGCATTTTTTAGTAAACATGTACATCTGTCAACCGGATAATGTTTGTATCTTTCATTTAAACAGCAACAAATAACTCTGAATTTTCCACTTACCGCTCTGCATACATCACAGATGACATCATCGTCATACTCAATACCTAGTCCTTCCTCTGTCTGCATGGCATGCTCCATGTTCTTATGGCACTGTAGAGTCAAAAGATAAACAGACAACAAATAAATAAAGGTCACAACTATCAGCAGTGCACTGGACTGTCATTCCTGAGCAGTGTAAATGCACCTGACTCAAGTTCTGCTGTTGTCTAAAAGTGGGTTCGGGTTTCAGTCATGGCACTTTTGTTTAAGGAACCCTATCTTATCCAACACAATCCAATCAATCTTCATGAATGCACAATATTCTTCAGCTACAACTGTACAATTTCTACTCGGTACGACTGTCAGTGTGATCGAGTATGGATCAAGAGGTGCTTATAAACAAGGGACAATACCCATGTGTTGTTTTGTTCTTCTTCCATATTTGGCTGCTCCAGAATGTAAACAAAATTCAAGACAAGTTGTCTTTCTATAAATCTGTCTACGATTGCTTATTTACAACCAAACAGAGATTATACTACATGTACTGTACCTGCATCTCGCACTCTTCAATTATTTGTTCCATGGTGAACTCATCAATGGGTGGATCGCCTGCGAGATAAGTATGCATAATTAATATATAGCTACAATGAACAGATAACAAATAAGAACATACTTTTGAAATTTGGTTAAGAGGCACAATACCCAAGACAAGATTTATGATGAAAAAGTTCTACTATTCAGCTTATCCCCTACTCCCTAAGGAAAGTGATTTACTAGGGCCTGTTCGAACCATGGCTTGGGCTTGGGCTCCGTCAAGCAAACAGTGCCCAAGACGGAGCCCAGACCCAAGCCATCGTTTCAAAAAGAGCCTAGGATCCTTTCTTAAACTTAACAAAGATCAATCACCATGAAAACTTTAACATCCAAACTGTTGGACTCTGATTATTGTGGTACACCTGATACCATGTACAGCATAATCAGTTTGCCGGTGTAGACCTCAGTCAAATAGAACAAAACAAAACGTGCAGTTTGAATGTGGGCGATTCACAAGCTAGTGCGCCCTCTAGTTTGCCCAGGAGAGGCTGTTTTGGGGAAAAAGGTCAACAAGCTCATTGGTCATCACGCTGCGCCCGCCACATGACCCAGGTTGTTCAAGTTCGTGATTCGCAAAGCAAGAAGGTTGTATTTCACTGTGTTTATGGCATCATTTTGTGAGGCTGGTAAATGATTTCCTCACTCATGTCAGCCATTTCAAGGTCCAAAGACCTGCTAGTGTCTTTTGGGGTGGACCGCTTTAAGAAAAACATAGCCTCTTTGGTGTAAACTGTAGAGGGCGCAATATATTGTGAACAGCTCGCATTATTGGATGGTTTAACACTCATCCTTGGCAATCTCCTTACCCATCTCATCTCTCTCTTGATTGACAATCTCCAGCCACTGCTCATCAACCTCGTCCAGGTCATACAGACAAACGGACTCCAGCTTCTTGAGGTGGGCTTCAGCAAAGTCTTCCTGTTCAGCTGTACCTCCTGACATACAGATCAACTTCCTTGGCCTGCGAAACACGTTGTAGGGTAAAACTTTATACTCAATAGTTAGAGTGATAGCGTAGGATCTACTGACAGCATGTTATTTGTGTTGACCGGGTCAATTCACTCTGGTTTGGGAAATATTAATAATTTTGTGTCTGTACTGCGTGGCTCTATCAAAGATTAAATTCATAATTTTGTCTCCACTATGTCACAAAAAACCACAAACATTTCAAGTCGTACACTAGTAATCCAGAGCATAAAATTTGACCCAAAAGTCCTTGGACAACATAATGAACTGTAAGGAACATAATAAACTGTACCTGAACAGTATCTTTTGCCAACTCAAAACAAACTTCACAGCCCCAATTTACGCAATTCAACTGTTGTCATCGTTACAAAAAATATGGTACCACCTCTTTGAGAGTCAATGTTCCCAATATTTTTTTCTCTCTCAAATTTTTCTGTCTTGTCTTTAATGTGCAAGACAACTTTAAAATGGCACTTACATTAAGCGCGAGTTTGAAATTGAAAAAACGTTGTATCTTGCTTAAAATAGCCCGGATGTACACACACACAAAATATTTGCATGGAACATTTTTGTGCAAGAGCTGACGTTTTTGCAAAATCGAGATACGTTTTTGCACTGGCGCAACATAATGGAAACACGTGGTAGTTTACCCCCCCCCCCCCCAAAAAAAAAAAAAAATTCAACAGGCTTAGAATTACATGGAGGTCACCAAGGGCTATTGCTTATTCTGGTCTGGTCTAGGCCTTGGTGCCCCCTCAAAATGTCCTCTTAGCCCTTCTGTGTTTTATATCACAGTAGCGTTCTTTTCCCCCAATAGAGAAAAAGGCCTTGCCCTTTCAAAAATAAAACTACAAACTTGTTATATCACAACGAGAAAATAGATCCAAGGTTTGCTTACAATTTAAAGTTCACTGGTTGCCAGTCCTGGATCTGTTCACATGTCACTGACGGGATGCTACTTGGGTTTACTGGTACCTGGACTCCCTTTTCCCATTCTTGTTTCCATGTGTCCGTGATGACCATGTACTCGTCTTGTAGCAACTGGTATGAGTCGGGAAGCTTCATGGCACTGATCAGATCCTTGCGGAAGACCTACAGTTAAACATGAACATTTCACAACAGTTGAGAGCGCAGAATTTTATAACAAAAAACAAGAGAAATTCTACTCTTTCCCTCTACTTGGATTGGAGATCAAGGACCTTTGTCTGTGCTGGGGTCCACCCTGAATCCATCAAAGTCCAACTCTACAGACTGACAATGCAACAGCACGGCTTCAGTTAGCCTGATGAAAGTTGATCGTTAGTTTTTCGTCTGCACCTAATTTTTACCCCGCCCGCATGGATTAAAGCCTGGATTTACACGAAGGCCAGGGCTTCTATTGCCCTGGATTCAGCCTTCGTGCCCCTTAAAAAGCTTCGCATAGAATTAAAGATTTTCCAATGAAAATGGCCTTGCCCTGTCAAGGATGGAATTTCAGGCCTGAAACTGTAATAATTCATTTTTCAAAAATGTGTACATTTATTTTTGTGTGAATGTAACTTCATCTGACAATTAAAGTGGTTGGGATCGCTACCATTAATCCATAAAAAACATACATTTATGACAATGTGTTAACAATCTGGGCTACTAAAACTTCCTGGGGGCAAATAAAACACACAGTTAACTAGCCCAGGAGTAAAGTACCCAGTGAAGTACTCATAAAAAAAAAATAGAACCAGCTGTAGAGTGCTAAGTGCCACTAGTTAGCTACGTTCTTCCAAAGCCCAAACAATCATCCAGTGTTTTATGAAAATAATTATACCTAGTTTTTATATAGTGTTTTATCTACGGGCATCTCAAAGCGCTTATCATTATTTATTTCCAAACCGGTTTTTGAAATTTTTGAATAAGCATTTGCCAGACCGGTTTTTGAAATTTTGAAATAAGCATTTGCGTGTTAGATTTGAATATTGTCTGGTACAATGACGCGCTTGGTCACAAGTTACCACTTGAATTTGAATTCCTCAGACTATAGAGACGGTTGCTATATCACATGATTTGGGGCAAGCTTTTGCGTAGTTACATAAGAGACGGTGAACACCCACACACAATTCTGAATGAATTAGTACGGCACAATGGTAGCAGGGTTTGCTCATCTGGAGGTTGCTATACAAAAGCTTGCCCTGAACCATTTGACACTGCAACTATCTCTATAGTCTTTGGAATTCAAATGTAAGCGGTAACTTGTGACTAAGCAAGTCATTGTAGAAGACATTATTTAAATCTAACTCGCTTATTATGAGACCCATTTAAGTAACCTCTTGTAAGCGTTTACAAGGTGCTAGGGCATGTAGGGTGCGTTCAGGAGCTGTTGCCAGAAAACCGGGGAAAAACCCTTCTCTTAGCGATAAGTATAACTCAATAATTTTATGTGCATTACACAACACACAGGAACGGCGTTACGTCCCATCTGAAGGATGAAGCAACAATGGATAAGTGTCTTGCTCAAGGACACCAGTGTCAAGACCAGGACTCGAACCCATACTCTGCTCATCAGAAACACCAGAGCTTGAGTCTAGTGCACTTGATCGCTTGGCCACAACACGCCACATTTTCTAGGCATGCTGCTAAACACATCAAAAATGTATACACAGCTGAAATGAAAACCCTGTAAAATGCAGCAAAATGCAACAGAGGATTCTGAATTCTGTTGCAGTGTAAAGTGAACTGGTTTTCACCAGCCTTGGCACTGCTAAATGCACCACTAAATATGCATTGAAGTTTGGTATGGACTCAGACTGCGCATGAACATGTCAAGGTCGTGTAGATATAGAGTCCTGCTAAATGCAGTACAGTGCAACCGAGATTCAAGTTGACTGCTAAATGCAACAACTTTTAGTATTTACAAACTGGAGCATTTTGCTGCATTTGGCAGGATAAGGCCAGGGGGTACCAGGGTTAGCTCCATTGAATAGTAGTGTCAATACAGAGTGTAAATACTACACTAGGTCTTAGGTGCATGAAAATTACTATTTTTTTTGTGGCAATAGAATGCTGGGCCAGGGTTAGGCTGGGACAAAGAAGTGTTGGAAAAGATTTATGCATTTATGACAGTCTATGTAGCACTAACAAGTAAAAGCAGTACTATCAGTAAAAAAGCTTATTTTATTTAGTTTACTAAGGCCTACCTCCGCAGGCTGGTGCCCATGATTTGCACTAGTTCCCGCCATGGTTGGACTAAACATGATGGTCGCGTGTGACTGATGTGAACGAGCTCACACCTTGTGGAGTAGGTTGACAATTGCACTTAGGTGCAGCATCTGGAAATAAAATATGGTCATGAAATATTACTAAGTATTAGGGAAAGGTGATACTGGATACTGTACTGATAATCGATATTACTATTTCAGTATTCAATGTTTTAATTGTTTAATCGAGTGATTGTCAGTCGGGAGATTTTCCATAAAATAACACGGCCTTACACATTTTCATTTAGTAGACGTGCTTTATAAATAATATAATAATAAGACATCATTTAAAAATGCATGACAATGACATGATGATGATTTGTTTCTCTTTTTTGTGGTTTTATTTGACCTTTTTAAAAGTTAAACAGATGATAGTGCGACATATAATTTACAAAAACAGCAATAACAAACCATGTTTACTAATTATGTACAGATGACTTCTTAATACTATTATAGGACGTGATTTACAAATTAACCATCCACACACAATGTACAATGCAGGCCTGAACTTGTAAAGTTCATGCTGAACTGATGCCCATGTATTGTAAAATACACACACACCATGCTCGTTTGTGAAGCGAGTTCCTAGTTCTAATTAAATATTCAGCGGCTGATTTGTTCACTTTAGTGGCTTCTGATTACATTTGAAACAGCACATTTTCAAACAACTGTATTTTACTCTACTTTCTAGCTTACTGGATTCCAGCATATCATCCCATACTCACGGTATCATTTGGTCAAAAACCACGGCTTTTTCTGCAACGAACACTCCCTAGGTATTTGGCGCCATCATCATGATGGTAGATTTTCACACTGGTATCCGACTGGTCGTGCCGTGGGTTTATTACTGCTTTGTAAAGCCAAAGAGTGACAATGCCGTGGAGCACCAGTGACAAAGTGAATTTAGGTCAAACTGTTGTAATTATTCAAAATTCCAATTTGTTGCCCATAAAATGTCAGTGGAAGCTTACCACTGGTCTAAGGTATACTAGAAAACATACCTTATCTTGAATCATTTTGAAAAATAAGACGGAAACAAGAGGTTTTGCCCACGCTGCCTATCTCCAATATGTTTGAAATGTCTCTTTTATAGAAGTCTGGTGTTGGCCTCTACGGGTACGCATCCACGCGTATTTTCCGTGTGAAAGAATGTATACCGGAAACAGACTACGAAAGTGTCTTCAACCTAGACTTTGTGAAGTCGACCAAGCATTTTAATAACGGGGGGGGGGGGGGGGGGCACGCACCGAGGCACGCACCCACATTTTCTGGGGACCGGTGCCTTTCGCATTGCTCTTCGCATGCTCTTCGAATAGCCGGCCAACATAATACAAAAAAATAAAAAATTAGTTAGCAACTCTTATTTTCTTTCTTTGTCTATTAAGTTTGTTCTTTTTTCTGTATTTTGTTACATACAATTTATGACCTTAAAATAATCTGAGATATCGAGCTCTGGTCGTCCCTTGATCAAACACATGGTACTGGTAGGCTGAACTATTATGATATAATTGTTGAGATTGTTGACAAATAATTGTTGTAGTAAATGGCAATTGAATATGAATTAATACCATTCCATTAATGGCCGTATGATGCGGTTTACCGCCATCACTGTCCTCAGCACACCGCTAAAAAAAACCCGGTGCACTTGATCATACACTTGATCAACTGAGTTGCATTTAATTTTAAGACCGTTATGTTGCTTTTTGTTACTTCAAGAACTAAAATAAAACACTCTGAGAGTAAGTTTTTATACACCGTTGCATATAATACGACAGCTCAAGCAAATTTATCAATTGATTGTGTTAGGTCTGTAGTATGCATGCACTGTCCAGTGCTCTGTGATTCAATAGCCATATTATTGTTAATTTCCATCAATCATCACAAAAATATCCTTCAGTGTTTTTAATAAGTGCACTAGTTAATGATAACTTTTATTACTGATTGACATATTCTTCTGGTAATTAAACCAAGGGTGCCTCATCAGAGCTTGATCACTGTCTGTAGATCACAATCCTAAACTAAAAACGGTCACCCGAGGCAACTTGACTTTACAGATCGTTTCAGGCAATCTCCAGGGAAGAAAATGCACTAACTATGAATGGTAACCATAATAAATTGTTTGATAAATTACTATGAGCTACTAAAGTATTCTTTATGCATGCAGTGCAGTGGCCGCCTAAAAGTTGCCTGTAAAAAGTTGCCTGAGGTGTGAACAAAGGCCGACTAGCTTTGGAATGCACACAGCGGAGCTATGAGTGTGCCGGGGGATACCCGCTTCTTGCCGGGATTCGGTCTCGTCGCCGACATGCAGCCGTGGTCATAGTGCTCTGGAAAGGGAGAGGGGGTATTGGGTTCGAATCCCACCCTGAGCCTGCGAATTAGTTCCTCAGGACTCTGATAGCACTCAGTGCTAACCTGGTGCAAACCGCTTATCACAAATCAGTGGAATGGTAAAACCAAAATTGACACCCGTTCATGATGATAGTAAAGGACTGATACAAGTCTCATTCTGTGCCACTCTCTGCTGATGATGCGGAAGCGTTTTCGCGAGCTTGCGATTCAACGGTCTCGACAAAATCCTACACAAAAACAATCTAAACTGGCTTCAAAACCTTTCTTTGTCAGCGATGAGTGAGCAATCAACTGGAAACCCTGTCCCAGTTAGAAAACCTACAATCATACGTGCTGGAACAAAATCTGGTAAATTTAATCAGTTTATTATCTAGGAACTCCATCGGCCAAAAAAGTAAACTAATAATATTAATGCCAACGGTTAAACGTTTACACCCTTGTTGATAAACATTAACAAGTAACAGTGTTGTTATTATTTAACGTGTATTTCCGACATGTAAACTTTTTATAACGGAATAGCCAGTTGAAGTAATTACTAAAGGTAATGGAATGCGTTTTTACATGTATTTAAAATGTCAGATGTAGGGAGTTCAGCGGAAAACGTAAATACGGCGATCCTATTATCTGGAAGCGTACCCGTGGAAACTGGTTGCAAACTTCACATGTTTCTCATAGTCATATATAGTCATAGTTACCTTTGCTCAAATTTCACACTGAGTTGTTTTTTGAAGAGATAAAATAAAAGGGTGTTTTCTTCAATGTAAGCCCTTATAAAAAGATAAAAAGAAGCTCCATATTGCAAAATATACCGTTGAATTTGGTGCATATGACATCAGAGCTTGTTTTAAGTTGTAAAGATGAACTACTGATGGAGCCCGCCCTCTTGACTATATCGATGGGAGTTGCTGCTCTAAATAAATTGCCTCTACTGCAAGTACCCTTTGACCTTATGAGACAGACACGCTTTTTTCAATAAATTGAAATAAGTCACATTCTCTATACCAGATTTGATATAGGTGGAATATGCTGTACCATCGGTAGACCTTATCAAATTTGAAACGGAAAATAGGTAATTTTTCTTCTCATTTTTATGAAAAGATGAATTTATAATCAAGAATAGTCAAGAATGACATGTTTAGTGCCGTTTTAAAGCTAGCGAGAAATGGCGACATGCATGTCAGGAGTTACCAGTCCTAGTATAATCACAAGTCAAGCAGAATGTCACCCAAAATGAAGCCCGGACAAGTTTTGCATCAACACCATGAAGAAAAACATTTACAGACAAATGCGGGTCATCCTTCCATCTTCAAAATGGCATAACTCCATTGTATTTTAAGCTATGAAGCTGATTTAAGCACCAATGGACTTCTCTTAAAAACAAGCTTTCCTTTGATACCAAATTTGTAGAGGTTTGATGCAAAAATGCAAATGCCAACGAACTCCCTACTTTAGGGCTCCTAGAATTCTCTTAAACTTCATGTGATTTTTTTCACAAGTTTCAGACCTATTATAATAGTAAGTAGTAAAATACGTTACTGTTTCAGAATGTTTGTTTCATGTATGATCTAGGCCTACACTGACTAAATTATTGATTTAGAATTGGTTTGTTGCTTTAAAAGAAATGTAAAAAGATAGCAAACTTTGAATGAAGTAATACTTTTTTTTTTTTTATCCAACCAACTGTGAGAATTATGTTCTTCTTCTGTCTTGTGGGAAAAATGCTGAATCCGATTGCCCCCTTTTTGGCCCTTTTCACTCCTTTTGACAAAAAGTTTCTCACTTTACCCAAATAAGATTATGTTTTTGGTTGTAATGAGCAAAAAAGGGGCAATTGGATTTTGCATTTTGTGCTCAATCGTTTAAGCAAATACTTTTTTATTTTTAATCCCCGATAAAATGCATGAACATTTTGCTGGACCTATGGTTTGAGTTTGTTATTTGCTTTTAAGTTCAACTCCCTCCCCCCCTGTTTGGTTTGCATGTGCAGCATTTATTCAACATTAGTTTCATATATGCATGTGTAGGATCTACTAATATTGATGAGGAAAATTCTAACCAGAGTTCTAACTCACCATCTGAGGGAGATCCAATTTCGCAGCCTGCTGATAACAGGTACATAGTTCAAGTTTGTGTGCTCTCAAAAAGTAACAAATATTCCTTCTTTGTTCTTTGTAGAAACAGTCAGGCTGACTCAGTGGTTTCTTCCCTGCCTTTCACCTCTGTGGACCCGGTTCAGTTCCCAGACCAAAGCTCCCAGAAGGGGATAGAAATGCCAAACTGGCGACAGCCAATCTCTTACCTACAAATGAATTGCACAAGTTAATAAATTGTAGTTCTATTCAGTACTAGACGACATTGCTTATTTTAGTCATTGTGAAACCAGCGGTCACTACCTTGGCCAGATTCAAACCCTCAACCTTGTGATTGCAAGTCCTGCAGTCTCACCTCTTGACCAGTGTGTCAGTAATTAATTTTGAAAAGAGTAATAAATCATCTAGTATTGTGAACAATGGTCCAGTAGGGGGCCTAAAAGGTTTGAGCTAAAGGCCTTGGCCCACCTTCATAGAGGTTCTTAAGCACAGCAAGTAGCAAAACACAACACAATTATGCTTACTAGAAAAAGGTTACCAGTTGAAATACCATGTTTAATGTACCATTTGTGACTGGTATCCTGCTCATTTCTGCTAAGCAGAAAATTGTTAAGTAATGTGTTTTGCTTAAGCAGCTCTATGAAATTGGACCCTAGTCCCAAGTTCATAGAACTGCCTTTACTTGCACACTGATAACAGTTAAAGTTGCACTGCTCTTTAAATAATCAAACTATCACAGAGTGAAACCTGTACCATTCTGAAAAACCAGTCATCTTGCCCCCTATTAAAGTTGCCCTCTACAACGTCGTCCCCTGCAAAGTCACTACAAAGTCGCCCCCTTCAAAGTCGCCCCCTAAGAAAGTAGCCCCCTAGCAATGTCGTCCCCTCCACATACTTTAATTTATTCCTGAATAACTTCTTCTTTTTTAAGTGAAACCTGTACCATGCTAAGCGTGAACACTTAATGAAACTACTTTGTGTTGAGTGGCTCTAACATTAACAATGTGTTCTGTAACCTGTTGAAGTTAAAGAGGGGCTCCAAGGTCAAATTCAGTTTTGTGATGCACTCATTTTTCAACTTTCTTCATGAAATTTTTTTTACTACCTGTTAAACTGGTGTAAAATGTAATTTTATTTGATACTCTTTCAAAGCGAAATTTGAAACATGAGGTCATGGGGCATCAAAAATAATTGGTCTGTACATTCCAAAAAGGAAATTTTGCAGTTGCACCAGTCAAAAGGTCAAATTTAATGCCATTTTTATTGAATATCATCAAAATTCAGGAATAAACTGAACATTCTCTGAACAAAAATGTACATACATAGCACATACCACATTTTCTGTATGTTTTGTTTTGTTTTGTTTTTTAGACAATTCATTGTGTGAATTTAGACACGGTAGACACCTTTTTTAACAACTTGCAAGAGTTTGCTTAAACATTATTTGGGGAAGAATCCGAAAGTTACCAGAGAAATATTCGCAGATGTTTGTCTTTGTTTCCTTTGACAATTTTTTATATTAAAAAGTAGTATTTTGATGTAGTCAATGTTGCCAATGTACTTGTAAGAAGGGCCATTCAGAAAAAACAATGTTTTTAAAATGTATCAATTTTTTGTGTTTGGCAAAATCTTTCCTCTTTTTTGTCAACTTACAAAGTTGCATTCTTGATTATGTAGTCCTTAAAACCTCTAGCTGGAAGCCAGAGAGAAGCTGTTAAAATGTAATGAGCGTGGAGAGCAGTGAGCTAAAAAATATCTGCTTCATTTCATGCATCACTTTGCCCTTCAGTTTGTTGGGTATATTGAATAGTCTGTCAATATTTTTTAAATCAAAATTTGGTTGTGTGGGTGAGTCAAGACAATTCAAACAAAAAAAGTCTTCAAACAGTTGTTATTCAGAATGGCTCCTAAATGAACATCCTTTTAAAAAACTATTGTTTTGTGTGCATTTATGAAGATGGAGAGACATTTGAAGAATGCACAGGTCTTGGGTTCAACTATGAGTGCAATGACATTCACCTTTATAATCTCCTCACATGTAAACTTTTGACATGATGCCACTATCTTCGTCACATTCCCTGTGTCCATTATCAGTAATGAATACTGATTTTCACTTTATCAAAAAAAGGTCAGGCTATATTCCTTCCAGTCTCAGTCTGATTACATTGGTATGAATGGGCGATGAACAAGATGGCATCTACATTATGAAGGTCTGATGTAGATGAATTTAGGTTGTTTGTGTTTGTTCCTTAATTTGTTTTTTGAAAAGATATTTTATTGGGTAAGGTTGATGTTGCTGTACAGAAGGATTGTCCTTTATTTCTAATTTGTTGTTTCAATTTTTCACAGTGATGTTGTGATTCGACGACAGCCTCCAGCAAGACCACCCACTGGTAATGTATCTTCTTCATTGTACGCCTCGGGAATGGCTTTACTTGATAGATGATGTAATCTAGTAAAGTGCATGATGTTAATGTTGTCCACAATTCCTTAGAACAGCAGTTTTCTTGAAAGAAGTTGAGGTCACCTTCAGAGCAATTCAATTCAATTCAAGTCAACATTTATTTCATACTACTCTCTTCAAAATGTGACAGAATGTTTACAAAATTTACAGAATATATAAAACAGACAAGTGAAATAATAAGCACAGAAAATGTAGGGGAAAGAGTTAATCTATGTAGACCAAACTAAATGGACTATAAGGCTGTCAGATTAAGCCAAGGCAGTCTAGACAGACAAACTATGAATGTGGAGACGGGACAAACGGGTATGGCAAAACAAAAGCAACAAACAGACTGTGGATGCAATGAGAGAAATGTGTCTAAACTAGCAAGGTTATTAAGTAAATGACTGATGATAGGAGCTGAACTATAGAAGAGAGCTATGCCACAACAAAAGATTTTTCACGGTCTGACCTTCGTAGTCACTGTAAACAAATCTTTTAAGGTAGGGAGCTGCAATTGTTCAGGTCAATGCACAAAGGACATGGCCTCAGCATTTCCCATTATTTCAAGAAATAATGGAAACAAAACTGAAAACATCTCGCAAGTGCTGTGTTCATTATTTGAATTACTATTGAACAACGGCATTGGGTAACTAATGGGTGAGAGTCTTTGCTGACAAAAAAGTCTGAAACTAGGAACCAAATTTTAGAAAGGTATGTTGAAATGTTGTATAACTCCTGGGGTTTAGACTGCACAGCACTTTTAGGAACAGTGGCCGCAGCACTAGAGAAGTAGATCAAAGAGTAGGATTTCTAATGTGGAAAAAATAACAGTTTATTTTCTTCACCAGACTGACTTAGATATTCTAAAATCTCTCATCACAGAACTAAACAATTGGCATGAGAGTCTAATTGTTGGATAAACTTTTAAGACATTTTGCTATCTATCTGGATGGCGTTAGGTTTCAAGAAATTATAATGAAAATAGTTGAATAGAGATCTGACCGTTCCCTTGTACAGGCCCTGGAAGACCTCAAGTCCAAGTCAAAGCTCGACCAGCAAGTGTTCACTTAAAACCTGGAATCAAGCGAAGCACCAGACCAGCCAGCGTACATCTCCCTCTGTCCCAGGCACCTAGCATCAAGGATAAACCAGCCACTGGAAGCAGTCCTCAGAAAAAGTAGGATAGGAAATAGGTTTAAACCTGTAAACCCTCCTAATCTTGAGAACATTTTCTAGCGAGTTGACCCCCATTTGAAAACGGTTGTTTATGGTGGCATAAAATGTGCACAGAACTAGCGGTCTCCATGTGAGCACTGAGTAGATGCATTCACCACATGATATCAAATTGCAGGCTGGCATACATGTAGTGCCTCTATCATTCCAAACTACTGTGGATGAAATGGAATGGTCAGACAGTACGAGGGTTGACTGTGTACTTTATGCATTCATCACATGATATAATATACCATCGCCACATGATATCAATTTGCAGGCTGGCGTAGCTAATCTATCATTCAAAACCACAGTGGATGATATTGAATGGTCAGACAGTAGGAGAGTTGACTGTGTACTTAATCACATGATATCATATTGCATTCACCACATAGTGTATTTATCATTCCAAACCACAGCTGACGATATTGAATGGTTAGACAGAAGGGATAGTGAAATAATGAAATCTTGAATACTGCTTTGGTTCTAAATGCCCTTATCTCATAAAAACACTGCCTTCCCTTTCAGGGAATTGAATACTTAATATCAATTTTGCATTATTAATTATCATAGAGAAGATCCTAGTAATTCCGCTGCTGACTGGAGCTGTGAACAGTAATGTAATTTATCATACAAATACTTAATTCCACCACCAGACGACCAGAAATAACCATCGTCTCTGCCAGACCACTCAGTGAGGTTGGTGGGTTCTCTAAAGGCACCTCTGGTCCAGTCCCTTCACCTGTCTCGAAAACCCCAGCAGCTCCCAAACAGCCGCCTGCCATAGACAGCACTTCGCACGTCCCAGCAAAGTCCTTTGACCATCCTGTTGCGGTTCCAAGACGTGGTTCAAGTTTGGATGTAGAAGCTTCAAGATCTAACCCACTGTCGGTCGAAAACAGATCAGGTCAGTCAATCGGATCAGGTCAGTCAATCTAGTGCTGTGCTCCAAGTTTCGGTGAAATGCTATGAGTTTTATCAAAACAAATAAGCATACTACTGTGCATGGGCTTTTGCTTTGAAATAATAAAAAAAAGATGAGAAATTGCTTGGAAACAAAACGAATGCTGTATCTGTAGTAAAGGGAGTAGGGGGAATTTATCAGTGGCTGGTGTTTGCATGCCTTGCATCCTAAATGTTTGAGTTTTAGCATAGCAGTGTGATAGCGTTAAAACGTATAGCCTTTTCAATAGACATTGCCTGCATGAAATAATTTTTTGTTTATGCTGTCGCCTTTCTTTTGTGTACGTTTGATATGCTGTAAGCATGCTGTACGCCCTGTGTTTATGATTTTCTTTTCCTTTCACTGTTAACCTCTCAGAGCCACCTGGTGTTACTGGTGCAACCAACATGTCTGGTCCACCCCCACCACTCCCATCAAACAGGCCGAAAGGCCCCTATGTCCCCCCTCCCCTACCAAGCTCAAGGCCAAAAGCAGCTTACGTACATCCTGAGTCGGTGTCCTCTAGTTCAATTACAGAAGGGGGTTCTAATAATCTTGATCCCAGCCAGCCGAGCTCTGAGCCATTGCCGAAGCCAAGGCTTCAGAGAGGCAAATCAGTCACTGAGGAAGCACCCCAAGGGAGTAGCCAGGCAGCTCCAAGCCGACCACCACAACCTGTGAATCATACCTCAGTTGAGTCATCAAAGCCAGTTGTAACCAACAGTGTAAAGCCTGTGAAAGTGCTTCCCCCTGTACCAGTAGCTCCTAAACTTGAGGCAGTAAACAAATCCCATGAGGCACCAGCGCCCAGCCAGCCAGTAGGAAGGCAGTTCAAACCACAAGTGCCGAATCCATCTGTTCGTCCAAAACCCGCAGAGAAACCAGCTGTACCCCAACACACTGTGGTGGCTCCAAAGCCTGCAGAAAAACCTTCACTACCTCATCCGGTTGCACCTCCAAAACCGACACTGCGATCTGTGAACAATTTAGAGGCTTCTACTGACAACCAACCTGCTGCAGATTCACATAAACACTCTGAGAGTCAACCCCCAAGACCAACTATGCCTCTCAAACCCCCCACTGCTGGAAACAAGTATTCCAGATCAGACATACTGTCCTTGTTTGACAGCACTTTTCAAAAGAACTCCAAACCAGAGAATAAAACTACTGGTGCTGCTGCAAAAAATGCAAGCACCGAGAGTGCCATCAGGTTTAGCACTTTGGCTGCAAATGCAGCTGCAGCTGATGAAACTAGATCAAAGAATGAGGTGCAGGCATTTCAATATGCAGGTGCAGTTGCGCAGAACACAACAGCCGAGGACGTGAATAACATTGGCGGAGCTATGGAGGAGTTGGGGAAATCTGAAGATGGTCGCAAGGCGGTGAGCTCTTTCTCACGTATAGCCAAGGGCACAGCATCTGATGTTAGAACATCCGACTCATCATCTGGTGACCTTAAATGGCAGGTAGCCAGCTCAGCTGCAAAGAACGTCACTGCTGATGATGCTAAGAATATAGGCAAGGCTGGTGTGGCCATAGCAAGATCGGAGCAAGGGCGCAAAGCAGCTTCGTCGATCTTCAGTATTGCCAAATCAAGTATTAACCAAGTGAACGAAACACAGGCAAAAAATTCCGCTTCGCAAAACCCCTCTGCAAGGGCAAGGCCCAAAAACCCAGGGCAGCAAGGCGGGTCTGGATTCGGCATGAACAGCTTGATGGGTCTTATGCCACCTCCTAAGACACCTGTGCAGCCAGCGCCAAAGCAAGCCACAGCAGGCGGGCATAGACCAGCACCAGTGCCAAAGTTTAAGATCTCGACTGAGCCGGTAAAGTCAGACGGTGGGCCTCGCTCCAAACCAACAATCATCCGACCAGGAGCTGACAAGCCAGGATCCAAACCCAACAGTCGGGGCAGCTCACCTGATGTCAAACGCAAGGTGCCACCACCCAGGGTGAGTTTGTCATTGAACAAGTTTGCCTTAAAAGCAACAAGTGTTCAGAGCTATAATCACATAAACACAGAATATCTAGTACCATTATAGACTGTCATTAAAAAAAGATTGGGCAAATCTGGTGCATAGTCAAACGTTGGAATCCCTAAAGTGTGCAATGTAATTTTCCTTTATACATTAAAGCGACATCCTTGGGAACCCAAGGTTCCACAATATATGCATGTGATCTTTACACTCTGTAGATCCTGTTTTAGCGAAAGTGAAACCTTCTGGGTGTTGTCACCATGAAACTGAAAGCTTGGGGGTTAGGGACACATCTTTCTTCACTACGAGTGTCATAGGGAATTTTGACCTCCGCTTTGTGTACCCCTATACGATAAATTAACAAGGGCTAAAGGAAGTTGATTCCAGACAAATTCATACACAAATTTACCATGTGGGCAGGACGGAATCTATGGGGGTACAGAATCTCTCGCCACACTAGCAAAACAAGAACCATAAAACCAAGAGTCCTGAAATTTGGAAAAACCACGACGATTTACAGACCTAAAGTATATACATGTATGCAAAATAATATTAAAATCCCAGCAGCAAGCTAACATGATGTTTTGTTCTCCTCCTAGCCCTCCACCGGACCAGGGAAATCTAAAGGCACTGCTCCGCCCAGACCCAACGTCCCAAGTAACCAGCTGAAGTCATCCTCCTCCAGCCAGAAACCAAAGAGGCAGGCCCCTGTCAAGCCAGGGGGCTCAGTAAGCAAACAAACCTCCTCGTCTGACTCACTTCCACCACGACCAGGACCTGGGCATCCACTGTATAATAAATACATGGTAGGTAACTGGTTTATTTGACCGTACATGGTAGACAAACTGATTACCTGACTTTACCAGAAGTTAACCTCACAGATAAGTGACCCTCCTCACCATACAATACAATACTTAAATGGTTTTACTGAACAGTACAATAAATGAGCAGATTATTTGGCTTTCTGAATACATTTTCTTGATGTAAAAAAAAAGAGATGTATGTATATAGTGTCACAGTAAACCTTACTTAATTGTACTCCCACCATTCAAAGTTTCAGATCCTATTCACCAAAGCACAGTCAAGTTTTGCTGTACATGAAAATAGTAAACACACAAGTCACAAAACTGTGTGTACTGTTTGTGTCCAGTTCTCTGTTCTCAATAACTGACATTTTTAAAGCAATATTTTGTGCTACACCACCATCAAGAAATAGACCCCATAGGTAGGCACGCACACTTCTCGGCCAATGATAGAGCTTCCTTTGGAGTTAGTGAGGGCGCTATTTGTGCTTGTGGCATTGTATGCAATGGGGGCCTGTTGGGCCCTGTTGTCAAGCAAAGGAATGGTCTTTGTAAATTCAAAATACAGCAGAAAGTCCCAGGCACATTTAGCCAACCCAAAATTGAACCTTGGCAATCGAGCACTGAAAAGAGAAGTTATCTTTCTACTTAAACTTGTTTCCTTTCTGATTGTTGTTTCTTCCTTGTAGGTTTCAGAACCTCATGGGATTGCCTTGTACGATTACAAGCCAATTCAACCAGATGAGCTTGGATTTAAGGTAAAAAAGTAAATAGTATTTAAATCTGCAGAAGTATATCTGTTTTGTTTTTTAAATGAATATCTAAGAGATGTTAAATTTACATGGGGGATAAAGAATATCATGACGAGTCCTGTGAAAAAAAAAATCCACAAGCGTATTACTTCGGATGGGATTCGAACCCACGACTAGACCATGGAGATTGCCAGAGGCAGCTCAAATCCTTAATTTTAGCTGCAGGTGCCGCAACAATTTAATAGATGTAAAATTTGCATCGGGGATAAAGGGTATTATTTGGTTTTACCCATACATTTATAAATGAAAATCTCCAACATAAAAATAACATGAATATTGTGATGGCAATCAAGGCATACCATGGGGAGTCCTTTCACTTTCCAGGTCATTCACTGTGATTTGTTATCATTATGTCGTCATGGCCAAGCAGTCTACTGCACCTGCCTCAAGCTCTACTTTCGTCACCAGTGTGGAGTTAAATCCTGTTCAAGGAACTTGTGTCTTTGAGCAAGACACTCGACAGTAATTGCTTCGTCCTTCTGAATGGGGCGTAAAGCAGTAGGTCCCATGTGCTGTGTAGTGCACAGTAAAGAATACTTATCGATTAAACACACTCATTGTTTCTGTGTTTCTGGTACGGTCGGCTGGAGATTGCGTTGCATCATCTTGAAAACCCTTACAAGGTGCTGCATGAATGAGTCTCAAAATTTGAAAAAAGGGTCTGCACACTTGTCATAAAATATTGAGTGCTTCTAGATATTCACAGATAAAGCACTAGATAATCATCGTGTATTACTGTTGCTGTATGCATATGATTTGCAGATTTAGAATCCTATCAGAAAGGACATTGGCTTTAACCCTCTCCTTACCAGATTCTTTTGTCATAAACAACCGCTGGTGCCCACATTGTTTGAACACTCAAGCGTTGACTCACACAACAGAAAGCTTGTGTTTAAAGGTCAATTTTACAAACTCTATTATTACCATGAAGATTTCATTTTAGAGCATAATACATAAAACAAACAAAAATCATTTTCATATAATCAAAAAATAAATGAGATCAACCAATTAATGTTCAAGTTCTCGATCTTTGTTTCCTCAATGTGTTCTGTCAACCCAAACACTTTTTTGTACACAACCATATGCCGCTCTGCAAGTGTTAATAGTATTTTAGATCTTTCTACTCCAATCTGAAGGGATTTTATAATAGTAACCATATTTTACCACCATTGGAAAGATCTGATCTTTCTCTTTCCAATGATGGTTTTGGCTCAAGCGGGTATAGTGCACAGTTGACTAAAGTCACCATTGGGGCTCCCTCAAGTGGGGTATAGTGCACAGTTGACTAAAGTCACCATTGGGGCTCCCTCAAGCGGGGTATAATGCACAGTCGACTAAAGTCACCATTTGGGGCTGAAAGGGTTAATGTCAGATGTCAATATCATGCCACAGACAAGCCACCCAACCATGACAGTGCGTCAAAAGATCTCCCATCCAATTACAGACAATAGTCAACAACAATCCACATTGGTAATTGTGTCTTTTGTCCCTCCATCTAGCTAATAGTCATTAACCATGGAACTTCTGGGAAATATTGGTGGGGACAATTAACTGCCCAAGGCCAAGCCTACCATAAAGATTCCTACCTAGTCAACAAAACTCTGCAAAACATTGTGTATGAAGAAATTGTACAATGTACAACGTGTAAAATTAAAGTTGCAAGTCCAGATTTTCGCCAGTATACATTTTTGCAAAAAAATAGTGGCCTGACGTTTGGACCCTAGGAGAGTCTTTCTCGCGAAATGACAACGCTGCAAACATAAACAGGTATACATATGTACTGGTGTAACAAAAGCAGTCAAGTGGAAATAGATGATAGAGCTGAAAGCACACACTGAAAGCAGGAGGATGAACAGAGAGGAGGGTAACAAAAGGGGTGGGGTGGGGGAAGGGGCTGGGTTGACCATAAGAGGTGGGGAACACAAAAGACAAAATCAATGATGGGGAGAGGGAGAGAAAAGTAATTGATTAGTGAATGAGGCAGACAAGAGGGGGCATATCTGTGGTAAAAGAGAGAAGACAAAGACAACAATTTGTCATTTCCTTCTTGGATGTTCAGACCATGGGGTTGGATGGTCTGGATATGGCTATCCATAGCTTCTATACATTTTTGTTTTAAATCATGTTTTATCTGAACGAATTTTGACAGATGATGCCATTTTAAAACAAAGCATACAAAAAGGTTTGCATATGCCACAGAAAGTGCACAAAGTTCATGTAACATTTAACTTTGTTTGTGCTTGGCTATTGGACGTGACATAATGTCGGATCCCAACAATAACTAATTTTTAGTTTGTAGCAAACTGTTGCTCAATCATTGCCAGATTTTTTCGTACAATACCTTAAATAAAAGCTTACAGCTGTTTTGAATCTTTAAAAAATAGCTTTTTTAAATTAATAGTTGTAATAACCAAATAATATCATAAATGAACATCTCCAACTTAAGAATACTATTCCTAATGAATATTGTGATGGCAATCAAGGCATACCTTGGGGGAGTCCTTTCACTTTCCAGGTCATTCACTGTGATTTGTCATCATTATGTTGTCATGGCCAAGCAGTCTACTGCACCGGCCTCAAGCACTACTTTTGTCACTAGTGTGGGTTTGAGTCCTGTACAAGGAACTTTTGTCTTTGAGCAAGAAAATAATATTTTGGGGTCAAATCGGCCGAAAAGTGGACCTACATCTTTAGTGCAACTAAGATAAATAAGTTGAAATTGGTGACTTACTTTGTAAACATTTTTCAAAATCTTGTGGCGCAGGCAAACGATATGATCATCCTACTGAAGCGTATTGATGCTGATTGGGTGAAGGGACGCTGCGGCAGTTCTGAAGGTCTAATCCCAGCAGCCTTCCTGAAAATCATCAAAGACATTCCACACACCGAGAGTAAAGTACGTTTTCCCTGCATGTTTCATTTCAGCCAGTCTGTTTCGTATCATCGTGTAGGTCTTTGTTATTGAGGGGTGACAAATTGCAGCCATGATGTGGTATTACAGGAAGTTGCATAATCCAATCAATCTTTGAGGAAATAGACTAACCCTCCTACTATCGAAACAACCAACATATACCTCACTATGCCACAACAGTGACATTTTGAGGCACACCTGTTTATATAGAGAATAGAGCCATTGCCCAAAGTGTTTCAATGAGAGTGGTAAACTGGAGAAGCCATCAGCTGTGCTCAATTGCAGAGGAATTTGGGCCACTGTTGGAAGAGATAAGGTTCTCAACCTTGGTCAATTTCTGCAGTGGCAATCTGTGACACTGATCGACCGTACACACAAATTACAATGACAGGAAAGCGTGGCATGGGTTACTTCACCTTTTCGTGCACAGCAAACGGGCATACAAAGTGCTCCGCTAAAAATTATTTAAATACTTACTTCAAGACAAATGTTTTGTTTTGAAAATTTGACTAATGTTTTAAAACAAATTTCTGACACCACCCAACCCTCCTACAGTCCAAATCTAGTGAGCCAAATGCAGTAGCCGTATTCAGCTTTGAAGGCTCAGCGTCTGATGAGTTGCGTTTTAATGAAGGAGATAATATCATACTGCTAGACAGGGTTGGAGACCAGTGGTTAAAAGGACAGTGTAGAGGATGTACGGGCATCTTCCCTGCCAACCACGTCAAAGTCATTGTAAGTGTCTTAATCAGTTCTTAAAGGTTGCTATACAAGATGGAAGACGTAGTTTTTATACAGCAAATTGTGTACAAAATTGGGTGTGTTTCACAGACTTGTGTATTACTTATTGAGATGTTTTCATCTTTGAATGCAACTTGTGTTTCTCTTGATTTGAAAGGTAACATATTAATAAAAATGATAATTTTACAAAAGCATTTATATAGTGCCAAAATCCGCCTAAAAAGACGCTCAAGGCACTTAACAGATAAAAATATGTAAAACAAGAAGCCAATAAACATACCGAACTATATAAAAACAACTGTTAACAGAAACAGGAATTCCATGAACCCCTAAAAAACATATATGAAACTACAAAAAATGAGCCAATACATATGAGCATTCAGTTTGTATTTAAATTAGCATGGCAACACAAATAAACACAGTCGACTTGTGTGATTACAAGGTCGCTGGGACTCGCCAAATTACCTCTTTATAATAGGAACGTTGTTTGAGGACAGCAACACAAAGAAACAAAAAACAGAAATGCGATTCAGGACTTCAGAATGCACTCTTTGTAAGCAGAAGCTCTTTATAAATGGGTGTTGACTTTATTGAGATTACAAGCTTACAAGTTTGTATTGAAATTAACAAGACAACAAAAATAAACAGTTTGTTTTTGTTTTTTTAATTAACGAGACACGTAGCTTTTTCAATAAGAAGGAAAGCTTTTTCGGTGGAAGTTTGACTTGAAAAAATGTTAGGCTAGTTAGTATTTTGTAATTAGCAGTGGTGTATTGCAACAGCTTACAGGGGCGGGTTTGCAGTGCCTAATCAAGATTGTATAAACCACAAAGACTCATACAACTTTTTCCTGTAGCCAGTTAAACTGTTTCATGTTTCTCATCATGTATAAGGTGGATCTTCCAGCAAATTCAACAAACAGTGGTGTTGTCAGGTAAGTTCTTTTTGACATCATAAATATCAAAATTTATTTGAGTATTATTTTTAAACTCAAAGACGAAAAATACAGATAAGTTCCTTCAGTATTGGATCCATTGTTTGCCCCTTTCTTGGGCAGGGAGGGAAGGGGGTGAGAAGCTGCAAGGTTTTCTTTCAATGCGTTAATACATATTTTGACTTGGTTGTTCTAACTCTTAGTAGTGGACCGAGGTGCATAGCAAAGTACGACTACGACAGCGTCAATCCGAGCGATCTGACATTCAAAGAGGGCGCTGTGATTAGGCTACTGGATAACGCAGGTCCTCAATGGCTGAAGGGACAACACAACGGGAAGACGGGGATCTTCCCCGATTCGTATGTTGAAATCATTGAAGCTCTACCTTCTACCAAGAAATCAACCAGCGCCATGAATGGCAACTCAGGTACAAAATGACCGATCTAAAAGTAGATGTAAAGCTGTTTACTTTTGTTAAAGAGGGGTCAAGTTCAGTTTTGTGATGCACTCATTTTCCTCAGGAAAGTGAGGAAAAACAATAACAATTCTCTAACCTCACCTTAAAATGGTGTAAAATGTTTTATTTGACTCTTTCAGAGCGAAATTGACATCATCGGACAAAACAAAAAAAATGAGCCTGTACATTTCAAATAGGAATTTCTGCCCCAGTCAAAAGTTCAACCTTGAATATCATCAAAATTCAGGACTGAATTGAAAATTCTCTGTACAAAAATGCTTAGATCATATATTTGAAATGTGAAGTCATCAAACATTTTAGGATTTTGACAAAAATTTCACTTGAAGGGTATCAAACACAGCGGCATTTTATACCACGGTAGGTTAGAGACTTGTAATGGTCTTTCCATTTTTACAAGGACTCTACTGGAAAATGAGTGGATCTCAAAACTGAATTTGACCTGGAGCCTCTCTTTAATGTATGCAGTTTCCCTTCATTCATTTTTAATTCAGTTCACAGTCAACAAGGAAAAGAATAATGCATGGATACAAACCCAACACATTAGCAGCATTCAATGGACTTTTCATATTTACACAACATAAAGCTTTCTGTGTCGACAGTTATTGACCTCCACCCAGGCACTATGTTGTGTTTGATATTTATTAATTATTTTTTTGGGGGAGGGGAAAAGCAAATTTGCAGAGTTAATGCATTTTCTGTGTAACATGGTTTGGAAGTATAAACACGACCTCTATAGAGTTATTTGCTAGGATCTTTGGCCACTCTGAAATGTCCAGGGCCACATTGTAAGTTAACTCTCACACTGTCGGGATTCATATTATTGTGGTATGGCTGGCCTTAGTCAAAGTGTAATTAGATCAGTCCTTGGACGAACAAAATCCAAGAAAATGTGCCAGTAAATTTTGATGGGACGGTGAATTATGTATTGCAACTTACTTGTGATTAGCCCCAAACCACCTCAACCCATCAAAAGCCAACAGTGTTGGGAATAATAATAATAATAATAATAATAATAAACATTTCTATGGCGCTCTACAATGAACACAGCGCCTTACAAGAAAAATAGAACAAAACAAGTAGAAAACATAGCAAAGAAACTATTAGTTGCACTCTGTAGGAAACAAGAACGTTTTGAGAGACCGCTTGAAGACCGAAGTGGACACTGCTTCTCTGACGTCACAGGGCAGTTGGTTCCAAAGCTTAGGAGCTGCATTGAAGAATGAATTGTCTCCAGCCTTTTTGTAGGAGCGAGGAACAACCAAGCGTGTGACGTCAGACGCAGAGCGAAGCCTTCTACGGTCTTCAGAATGACCAGTATTGTAGAGGATGAAGTTTTCTGTGAGGTATTTTGGTGCTTGACCATGAAGACATTTGTGAACATACAGAAGGATTTTGTATTTGATTCTTTCTCGTACTGGCAGCCAGTGAAGAGATCTCAGCAGGTCAGGGGAATTTTGTTCTCTGCCACAGGCAAACACAAGACGAGCAGCTTTGTTTTGAAGGCGCTGAAGACGCTTGAGATCTACTTCTCTGGCACCGTACAATAGTGTGTTGGCGTAGTCAATGCGAGAAAGAACCAATGATCTGACAGCATGATGGCATGACGACTGAGTAAGAAACCTGCGAATACGCCATAAATTACGGATATGAAAGTTAACACTCTTACATACAGAATTTATGTGACTGGTCATGGAGAGGGATTGGTCAAGATTTACACCCAAATTTTTAACAGTGGCAGAGGGGTTGATGGATATGTCGTCTAAGTCGAGCTGGATGTTGGGAAGTATGTTAAGAACCCTCGGAGAGGCAAAAACCATAAATTCTGTTTTCTCTTGATTTAGTTGCAACCTATTGTTTCTCATCCAGGTGTTGATTTGAGAGATGCAGGTAGAAAGATTTCTAAGGGCAAGTGTGCAATCACCTAGAACCTTGGGGTCAAATTCAGTATAAAGTTGGGTGTCGTCGGCATAGACATGGAAATTAATATTGTGGTCTCTGATGATGTCGCCAATAGGATGAGTGTACATGATAAATCCCTGTGGTCCTATAACAGAGCCCTGTGGTATGGAACATTTAAGAACATGATTATCAGATACTGCATTTCTAATGGACACTTTGGTACAGCGATCATTTAGGTAAGACTGGAACCATGCAAGGGCAACACCTGTAATACCAAAACGGGTCTCAAGCCTGTCCAAAAGAATATGATGATCAATTGTGTCAAAGGCTGCAGACATATCAAGTAAAACCATGAGAACAACTTTGTTTTTGTCAAGAGAATGTGAAATGTCACTTTTGACCTTAAGCAAGGCCGTTTCTGTACTGTGGTGTGCTTTATAAGCGGATTGGAATTTCTCATCAAAGTTGTTGTTGTTGACGTGGTTGATGACTTGATATGATGCAGCCTTTTCAGTAAGTTTGGCAAGGAATTTGATATTAGAAATCGGGCGAAAGCTATTGAATACATTACAGTCCATGGTAGATTTCTTGAGCACAGGGGTAATGATGGACTGCTTTAATGTTTCAGGGACAACACCAGACTTGAGCGAGGCATTGACAGTTCTGGTAATAATAGGTAGCAAGATGGGTAAAGATTCTTTGATTAGCCATAATGGAATAGTGTCAAGTGAGCAGGTTTTGTTGGGAAATCGGCCGATGAGTTTTTCAACCTCTGAGTTTGTGATGGATCCAAAAGTAGACATCGTTTTGCTAGAATGAAGACTGTCAGTGTGCTGGGCAACCCCAGTGAGTATAGTGGTCTCGGGTTGAATATTAGACCTGATTTTCTCAACTTTGTCGACAAAGAAGGACATAAAGTTGTTGGCAAGTTCAGTATCAGAGTCACAGACTGGTAGTGTTTTGGAGGATGCATTAAGAAGGCCATTGATTGTGGTGTACATTTCTTTAGAGCTGGCATTGGAGAATTTGCTGGAAAAGTAGTCAATTTTGGCGTCAGCTATCAGCTCACATACCCTGTTCTTCTGGGCAGTAAATGTGCTGAGATCGGCATCAGCACGACTTTTGCGCCATTTGCGCTCAAGCTGACGACGAGTTCGTCTTTCTTCATGGATCATGTTGTTGTACCATGGAAGTCTGGACTTTACAACACGAACTCTGGTGGTGACTGGACATACTTCATCGAGTACAGAAAGTGTGAGGGATTCGTACATCTCCGACAGTACAACTGGGTCGTCTCCGTCTATTGTGATCCCTCTGAGACGTTCAGCAAGGAGATGTTTAAACAAATTCAAATTCAACTTTCCATACTCACGAGATGTTCTAGTTATCTTCAGCGGAGGGGGTTTTTCGCACCTGAGAATGCATTTCACAATGTTGTGATCGGAATACAGAACAGGGTGTATTTCAGTACCTTGAACAATGTCATCATCAGAACGAGTGATTACTAAATCAAGCGTATGGCCCAGTTTGTGAGTAGGTCCCGATATGTGTTGACAAAAACCAATGGTTTCTATAATTGTGAGAAACTGTCGGACGTCCCATTTCTCCGGGGTATCAACATGGATGTTGAAGTCTCCAAGGATCACCAGTTGACAGGGGGAAAGGGACAGTTCATCAAGGAACAACTCAAACTCAATCAAGAAGTCAGAGGTCTTAAGACCATTTGTAGGTGACGGGGGAGGTCGGTAAACTGCCACAAATAGGATTGTTTTACTCTTATTTTTGACACAAACATGTTCGAAGTTGAGAGATTCAAGGCAAGAAGGTGTTATAAACAGATCAAGGGATTTCTTGAAGAGGACCCCAATTCCACCACCTTGATTTCCGTTTCCACGGGGAATGTTAAGAAACCCATAGCCAGGGGGAGTACACTCCCCTGTCACAACTGTATCATGTGTGGTAAGCCAGGTTTCAGTTAAGAACATGATATCAACGTCCTTCTCCAAAATATAGTCAACAAATGTGTGAGTTTTGTTGCACAAAGAATTGGCGTTCCATGTTTGGACATTGAGGTTTGAGTGAGGTTTGGCCCTAACCAGTGGTGTCAGGTTAGCGGGGTTACATCTGTTGTGTTGACGATTTTGATTGGTTTGGTAATAGTGGTCAGGTTGGGTTGGAGTGAGTGGGGCTGATCCAACTAGATATACTAGGTTGTTACGAACACTAGATATTTTCCTACCAGTTCTCGTTCCTCCTCGTTTGCCTCGGCGGCGCCAGCGTTTTCGTCGCCGGAACAGGGGAGGCACTGTTGTATCCGGTCCATGACAGTGGTGAGTCAAACATGGTTGGCGTAGGAGGTTTAGGGAGTCCAAAGTCAGACAAGTCTCAGCAGAAACAGGACACTTCGGAGAGTTGGTGATACATAGTTCACGCAAAAGGATGGCCGTGTATTGGATACCATGCTCAGTTGAAGTCAAAGACGTATTCGTAGTTTTGAATAGAGGCTGATTGCGTCTCATTATTGTGAGGTACTGAGGTAGGTAAGTCACAATGCGATGACCCGGCGTTCTCAATAGGTGCGGAACAATAGGATGAGCATTGAATAAAGAACTGATGTCTTCTACCAGGTAGTGCAGGTTCGTAGTTTTGTACACGAATGATACCAGAAACAAGCATAAAATGCATCGGATTGGTAACATTGAGCTGGAAACAGAAGCCCTCATCGTGAGCTATACATGTTATCAGATATATATCTGAGTTTTGAAAGGTGGAAAAACTCAATAAGACAGATAAAGGGCAATATTGTCGGAGAGCAGTGAGCAAGTGAAAGCTGCCAGATACACGGCGCTGCACTATCTGTAGTGAATCTGTTGTACTGAGGGAAGCACTAGAGTCCAACAGTTTAGGTGTTGAGTTACTGTATGGTGTTGGACTGAGGACTGCACTAGTAAACTGGTTATGCTTTACATGGGGTCAGGCAAACCACCATAATCAGAGTCCAACAGTTTGGGTGTTGAGTTATTGTATGGTGTTGGACTGAGGACTGCACTAGTAAACTGGTTTTGCTTTACATGGGATCAGGCATACCACCATAATCAGAGTCCAACAGTTTGGGTGTTGAGTTATTGTATGGTGTTGGACTGAGGACTGCACTAGTAAACTGGTTTTGCTTTACATGGGATCAGGCATACCACCATAATCAGAGTCCAACAGTTTGGGTGTTGAGTTACTGTATGGTGTTGGACTGAGGACTGCACTAGTAAACTGGTTTTGCTTTACATGGGATCAGGCATACCACCATAATCAGAGTCCAACAGTTTGGGTGTTGAGTTATTGTATGGTGTTGGACTGAGGACTGCATTTATAGTGAACTGATTATGCTTTACATGGGATCAGGCATACCACCATAATCAGAGTCCAACAGTTTGGGTGTTTGAGTTACCATAATGGAGTTGGATTTTGTACGAGTGAGGAAGGATTCCAGTAAATCTGTCATGGTAGTTGGAGTAAAAGCACAACTAAAAAAGTAGCTACATTTAGGTGAATGACATGGTGATAATGTTAAAGCCTCTTTTATGGTATGTAACCTCTAGACTGATTTGACTAATTTTTCATTCTGGCAGGAAATGTAGCAACCGCACTGTACGACTTTGAAGCCGCTGAAAGCAACGAGATCAGTTTCAAGGTGAGTTCAAATTCTATTAAGAAGCACAGAGTGCTAAGAGTCTAATCCAATAATAGTCAGACCTGCCTCTTGTCACTGTGCAAGGTTGATGGTAGAGTGGTTAAGGTTGTCAGAGTCTTCTATAATGAGGACGCAATTGGAAATTCACAAAATATAAAATGAAATTATTACGTTTTAGGTTCCCTCCTACGTCTTGTCTGATTTAAACCCATACACCTACATGTATGTGTATGGTAATGACCCCTTTATTGTCACTCGTCTTTGTGTAATCATTTATTCACATTAACACAGTTGGCACAGTGTTTGGCACAGTGACTTCCACTTTAACGAGGAGTTTGCCCTTGGATTTTTCCTGGGCAGCACCGAGTATACAGTGCTTGCCACACATTGGTGTAAGGATAAAATAAAATTAAAAAACCAAATTAACCTCAATGCAAATGCTCCATCTTTTACATCAGTGTTTTCTAGAGTATGTCATCGTGTAACGCCATGAAATATTCAAACTTGGTTGAACGGTGTGTTTATTGAAAACCAATGAAGTGATCTTTTGTAGTGATTACAATCTCAAGTACATGCCACTATTTTACGTGAATAGGAAGGTGATCGGATCAACGTTCTTGGCCAGGTCAACGCTGAGTGGCTGCATGGAGAGGTCAGAGGCATGAAGGGGAATTTCCCGTCAGGATTTGTGGATCACATCCCGCCCAATCTACCTGCATTCACTGATAGTCCATCAGAGGTAACCTACATGTACCCCATGCTACCACTTAAATAGGGGCTCCAGGTCAAATTCAGTTTTGTGATCTGCTCATTTTCCAATAGATAGAGTCCTTATGATAGTGAGGGAAAATTACAAGTCTCAAACCTCACACTAAAACAGTGTTAAATGTAACTTTATTTGATACTCTTTCAAAATTTGAAACATAACGTCGTCGGCCAACAAAAACAAATGGGTCTGGACAGTCTAAAGGGGAATTTTTGCACCAGTCAAGAGGTCAAAATCAATGCCGTTTTGGTTTAATATCATCACAAATTCAGGAACAAACTTCAAAATCTCTATGCAAAAATGTACAGACCATATATATGGAACATGGCGTCGTTTTTGGATTTGGACAAAAATTGCACCTGGAAGGGTATCAAACACAGTGGCATTTTAAACTGTTTTAACGTGAGGTTAGAGACTTGCAATTGTTCTCCCCATTTCCATAAGGACTCTATCTATTGGACAACGAGTGGATCACAAAACTGCATTTGACCTTGGAGACCCTCTTTAAGTTCTTTCCACTGAAAAATGCTGTAATTATTATAAATCTTTACCTAAATCACATGTTCAAGTTGAAAGAAAAAGTTTCTCTAACTAATACCAGTTTTATTGCAGTCACACAAGTTCTGTTATATGAGAACAACACAACATTTCTTTGAAATTACCCCGAAGAGAAGTGCAACAAAAACCTTGTTGCAATCATGAGTTTCCATAAGAAAGTTATGTTTCATAAGAAAGTTACAAAAGTAATTGTACAAAAGAAACTTTTTAGTAAGGTTTGCGGTAACACCATTTACAAATCTCTTTGTATGAGTTGTGGATCTGAAAAGAGCCAATGGTGTAATAAGTTAACATTCACTCAGTATGCTCTGATCATCTTAAAAGGATGTTGATCAAAATGTCGAGTTGTTACACCACCGGTTCTCTTCAGAGCCACCACAACTTTTAGAGAGCGTTTTCATGTACATGGTGTTACAGCAAACCTTAATAGATTGTATCTTCAAATCCTACTCATGTACATGGCGTTACTGCAAACCTTACTAGATTGTATCTCCACCATGCAAAGTTTCAAATCCTACTCATGTACATGGTGTTACTGCAAACCTTACTAGATTGTATCCCCACCATGCAAAGTTTCAAATCCTACTCATGTACATGGTGTTACTGCAAACCTTACTAGATTGTATCTCCACCATGCAAAGTTTCAAATCCTACTCATGTACATGGTGTTACTGCAAACCTTACTAGATTGTATCTCCACCATGCACAGTTTCAAATCCTACTTATGTACATGGTGTTACCACAAACCTTACTAGATTATATCTCCACCATGCAAAGTTTCAAATCCTACTCATGTACATGGTGTTACTGCAAAACTTACTAGATTGTATCTCCACCATGCAAAGTTTCAAATCCTACTCATGTACATGGTGTTACTGCAAGCCTTACTAGATTGTATCTCCACCATGCAAAGTTTCAAATCCTACTTATGTACATGGTGTTACTGCAAACCTTACTAGATTGTATCTCCACCATGCAAAGTTTCAAATCCTACTCATGTACATGGTGTTACTGCAAACCTTACTAGATTGTATCTCCACCATGCAAAGTTTCAAATCCTACTCATGTACATGATGTTATTACAAACCTTACTAGATTGTATCTTCACCATGCAAAGTTTCAAATCCTACAAATACAAGCTTGTCTATTGTATGTGATCTGACAGATTGGCGAATGCATTGCCAAGTTTGACTTTGAGCCTGCCGCAGATGGTGAGCTAGCCCTTAAGGTTGGGGATCGTGTCACCCTTCTGGAGTATATCGGTGATGATTGGCTTAGAGGACGCTTGGGTCTAAGGGATGGCATCTTTCCCAAGTCATTCGTGGACATTGTTGGAAAGCAGAAGGGTAAGTTCTTATCAGTATCTCTTCATGACAAGAGGCCGTCTTAATTTTAGGTCATTCAAAAAAAGGTTAGACATGGAAGTTCTGTGATTGTGTTGTGGAATTTCCAATTAAACAAACAGCAAATACACTAAGACAAATGATGAATCCCCTTTCAAAATGTAGATTTAAATTGTGCATAATCCCCAAGTTCTGTGTTTCACAACAATGCATAATACATATGATGCAAGAATTACATCATGTATGTGGCGTGTCGTGGCCGAGCTGTGAAGAGCACCGGACTCAAGCTCTGGTGTTTCTGATCAGCAGAGTGTGGGTTCGAGTCCCGGTCGTGGCACTTGTGTCCTTGAGCAAGATACTTGACTATAATTGCTTTGTCCTTCGGATGGGACATTAAGCCATAGGTCCCATGTACTAGGATTGGTAGTGCATGTAAAAGAACCCAGAACACTTGTCGTGGAAGAGTAGAGGTTAACCCAGCGTTTCTGGTTCACATAGCAAGCACCCTTGTTTACAGGTTTTCTCAGGCTTGTGAGCTACAGTGATTAAGTTCACTTATGAGGCATCCTTAGTTTCATTACAACAAATTTATGACAATAATAAGTAAAGAAGAAAGGAACACATTGTGTGAGGCTGAAATCTGAAGAGGGTCATCAGCATTGCACATATCAAACAGAGGAGTCAATTTTACCATCAACACTTTTTTTATTTAAGTAGTTTTATGTATATATGTACTTTGCTGTACACATGGTGTTACCGCAAACCAAATATACATTACTACCTCACTATGCAATGCCTCAAAAATTCTTTTTAGTTTTTATGTAGCGCCAAATTTCTAAGGGGAAAAAAGATCCGAGTTAAAAATAAAATTCAATTCAGAAGGAAAGTAATTATACTTTGGTATAATGATCTTCAAATTAATGAGGACTTTGAGGCGCCTGTCAGGTGAGGTATAGCACAATAATAAGAACTGCATATTATTTTAATTTTCAAATTTGATCAACAAATGAAAATATAATTATCTGTTGTTAATTTGTTTATTGTACAGGTAGTGCATCTGGCACAGCGTCTAGCAATGCTACATGCAAAGCCATGTATGACTTCTATGCGGAAGAAGCCGATGAACTCACTATCGTTGTAAGATTATCTTAAATCAAGGTTATATCATATAAAGACTATTTCTAATCAAGATTGTCTCCGATTAAGAATATCCCAGATCAAGATTATATGAGATTAAGTTAAGATTATCCTAGATCTAGGCATTTTTTTGACATTTTAGTTGTCATGGTTTGAGACCAATGTGAAGCCACAATATTTGAAACCCTAACACAGTTAAACATACAGTAGTGTTGAATAGTTGTGCATCCATACATCATGATCAATCAATAATGCATTCTTCATTAAAACAAAAGATGCTTTGTAAACAAACACAAGTACAGTGAAGTTAATTATTAATTATCCAAATGCAAAATGCATACACCAATCTGTGTATGTGTAGAATGTTTGTTTATTTTAGTTACACCTTACACCAATTTGTGATAAGCGCTGTACACTCATGGCTTTCTGAGGAAAAACACAAAACCACAAGCTACTCTGGTGGGATTCTAACCACAGAACCCCCACATTCTGGAGCAATTTTTTCAGAGTGCTGTAAGCATGAATTCTATAGTAAGCAGTGCCATGAAATTGGGCATAGGGCTGTGGAACAACAAACATTGCTTAGAAGAAACAGGTTACAAGCCAAAATACCATGTAGTGTATGATGTTTGTGACTGGTTCCCTCTAACAATTTTCTGCTTCACAGCTTCGAACCAAAAATAGTCTGAATGATGGCTGATGATTGTGGCCTTGTGAGGAAGCTGCGCTTAGACTTTAGCCTTTAACAAATTCACTAAATGGATAAACTTATTAGATAACCACATTTTATTATTTTATTCGCAGAATGGTGATGTCATTGAGATCTTGGAGCATGTGAGTGCTGACTGGCTGAAGGGACGACTGAAAGGAAAGACGGGCAAGTTCCCCAAAGCATTCGTCGATATCAGATGATGTCATCATCTGAATCGTCATGATTATGTAAATTTATTATATGCAAAATAGCAATTTATTTATCATATATTTTTACCCCATTCCTGCTGAGTATTTTGTGATGAATAATTAACGTGCATGTTTCTTAAGATTAACTAGTTCAAAAATACTTTCCAAGTTGTTATTTGTTTATTTATTAAATTTTTATGCACCTGCGCGCAAACACTGTACTTACATTATGAGTTTATAAGGTTGGCACCTGCTATATTTTGACCCAATTTCATCGAGTTGCTTTAAATATTGCTGCTCAGCAAAAAATAGCAGGAAACCAATCACAAAAATGATCCTATGACAGGGCATCTTGGCCGGTAACCTTTTTCAATTGGTTTTGTGCTGAGCTAATTGTTGTGCTTATGAAATTGGGCCCAGATAATGCTGCAGCTATCCTTGTCTAAAACCCTGACTGTGTTGATGATGCTTGACATTGCATTGAAGCAGGAGCCAGGCTATTTGGCTTTTCAGCCTCGGTTTGGTGATACATTGGCCCTTTTGGAAACCACGTCTTGGGTTTGGGCTCAAGCTCAGTCCCCCTGATTCCAAGCCCTGTAAGGAAAACGCACGTTTTCCAAATAACTGACAGAGCCTAAGCCCAAGTACAAGCCCCAACCAAGCTGTGGTTTCGAAAAAGACCCTTGATTTAAACTGAAAGATGACACAAAATAGCTGCAGCCTTATGCAGGTGTATAGACCCCTTGTGCTGATATCACACGCGGCCAATGTCTGCCCATGGGCTGCCGTTTGGGAGTCAAGTTGCATGTAAAGATAAAGTGCACATCTTACCACACACGCGTCACCTAAAATATGCACTGCATAGTAACATGCAGGTAAATCTGACTGCAAAATGGCGCAACCAAGATTTATCATGGTCGATGACGTCGGGTGAATTGGGTCAATAGACTGTGCAAGTCTAACGGGTACTTGAACGTTGCTTTAGCGCATGAAGGAAACAAACTTGCGCACTTTAACGGGTCCCAATGTTTGAATATGTGCGAGACTTGAGAAATCTATTGGTAAAAACTGCATGGCATGGGCTTTGATATGGATACTCATTTAATTTAGAAAACAATTATTAGAATTAAGTATTACTTTAAATATAGATGACCAGCAAAATTATGTATCTCTGCAGAAAATTCTCTAAATGTACAAACAAGCGGGAAATTTCATGGAAAACTGAGCACAACGCGACACTATTTTCAAAAGCTGTTTTCTTACAAAGAAAAATGCATAGACATTAGTGTAGTATTTGATAAACAGCGAGTTTGCAAGTGTGAATCGTTGTGTCCTTTTGCAGCTCACAAAAAGCCACTTCCAATTTGTAGTCCCCACTTTGCTTAACTTATATTGAGCAGAGCTTTAGAATAAAAGTCAGATGTAAGCAGCATATTGTGGCTGAATGGTTTGTCTCAAACTGGGCTCCCATTTCATCGCGCCATTTATAGTCAAAGTGCAGGATTAGTAACTACAATAACAAAAATGAAGAAAACAAATTTCATTTTCAATGTGAAAGCTCTATAAGTTTCTGGTAATGAAACCAAGGATGAGTGAACTAAATCACTGTAGCTCGCAAGTCTGCGGAAACCTTTAAATAAGGGTGATTGCTATGTGAACAAGAAACACCGGGGTTACCCCTGTCTTTTCCATGATTCTTTTACACGCACTACCAATCCTAGTACAATGGACCTGCGGCTTAATGTCCCATCTGAAGGACAAAGCAGTTATGGTAAAAAATCTTGCTCAAGGACACAAGTTCCACAACTAGGACTGGAACCCACACTCTGCTGATCAGAAACACCAGAGCTTGATTCCGGTGCTCTTGACTGCTTGGCCACGACACACCATAAAGATAAATAGTTACGATGAATATTTACGTTGAAGACACGGAATTTGAATACCCCCAAGTCACTATAGCTTTGTTTATAGCCATGAACATGTACGGTATCCTTGACAGAACGTGAATTTTTCTCAAAAGTTTTCTCAAAAAGATATTTTGTTTTAATGAACATAAAACTGGATGAAATTTATATAAGTTGGTTGGCAGATGTGTTCATAGAAATCTAGACGGCAGGAATAAATTTATCCTTCCCAAAACAATCATGTACTCAAAAAAAGCAGAAGTAATATTTGCTGAAATTTATTACAATGTTTAAGCACAACATCATTTGCTAAGCCAAGTCAAATCTTGCTAGGCAGAAACAGGTTTTGTTTGTTCTTTATTTATGGCTGTTTTCAGTCAGCAAATAAACCTGCTTGGCGATAATGCTGTGGGATGTTTATGGACATATAGGGGCCGCTATCTGCCAATTTTGAGGCTCGTGGCACATCTCAACATCCTGGGGACTAAGTAGCACAACAACTATACCAACCACACAGGTACCCCTCACAGGTACCCCTCACAAGTTCACATTCACCCACGGGTGAAGAGAAGCAGTTATAGTTAAGGATCTTGCTCAAGGACACAAGTGTCATGACAGGTATTCAAAACCACACCTCGCTAGCTTGATGATGAATTATTTTTTCTTGACAGGGGGGGGGGGGGTGAGAAGAAGAAAAAAAATTGTGTAAAAAGTGTTGTGGCTTTTTCGTCCACAATGCAAGCATTTCATAATTTCATCAATTTCATTTGTACATCAAGGCTGTTCCATCATCCCTTTGGAGATAATTGTATGGTTTACTATTTCTTGTCTGAAACGATCATTAAGTATTGATTCGTCCCGGGGGGGTAAATTAAAAAGGATAGTGGCTTCTTTATACTCAAATCCATCACTCAGTGACGCTCATGGCGCTCCAACCTAATAACTCTTTGTCACGGGCCATTTATTTCATTCCTTATACATCCTGTGCTGCCACATTATGCAGCGCACCAAGCTAAATCAATTAGAAGAATCAACTCTGCCCTCACAGGTACCCATGTACCCCTCGTTGAAGAGAAGCTATTATAGTTAAGTGTCTTGCTCAAGGACACAAATGTCATGACCGGATTCGAACCCACACCCTGATGACTTAACCCCCAGAAATTGAGTCTGATGCACTAAACCGCTTGGCCACGACACTCCGCAAAATATGAAATTGTTATCAAAATGTCATGACATCTTTGTTCAAATTAATGCAATTTATTGAGGTTTTTGTCATTAATTTACAAGATCCAGGGACAAATGAGGGGGGAGTCAAAGACATAAACACAAAGAAACCTTTTTTTTCCTACAGTGATAACCATTACTCAAAGTCTATGCACTAAATGATTAACAAGTGACTGAATTTATGCCCGAGGGACAGAGTTTATGCCCGTGGAATTTATTCATCAAATTTCATTTTCGTGGAAGCGCATTGACTCACTGAGAAAATGCAGAGCTGTCAACTCTCCCTGATTCTGCAGAAAAGTTCCCTGCAAATAAACCAATCTGGCCATGTTTGGATGAACACATTTGACAATCTCCCTGATTGTGGAAACGTTGTCCCGTTTATGTTGAATGTCATTCTAAATGTCTCTTTGATTGCTGGACAAAATCTACCTGATTGCGAGATGCAAATATTTGCTGCTCTGGTTGAACTCGTCTCATTGCAAACCCATGATGTCCACATGTTTGGGGCACAAATTAACGGACGTCACTGAGTAATCAGTGGAACTTTGAACATCTGTAAGACACATGAAAGGGTCCTAAGAAGTTGAAACATTATCCTTACACTAAGTAGACCTAATCTTGAGTAAAAACTAGCATCACATTAACGATATTTTAAAGACAAAGCACTGGATTTGTTTTTTTGTTAAACACAAAAATGATTAGATTTTATCTAAAACCACACTGATTGTTAAGTTCACACCAGTACCAATGCTCAACAGAAATATTTCTGTCTGAAATAGTGTCAAAGCCAAGGAAGTGACATTTAAATATATGACAATTTGTTGTTGCTTATTTCAATTGCCATAATCGGAATAAGCCAAAACGTAAACTGTGATAGACGAATGTGATGTGATTTTCACAGTTTGTTTGGATTTTATTTTCTAAATGTAATGCTCCAAAAACAATGATACTTTCTCTTTCATGATTTTGAAATGAGATTTTTTTACAGACAACTGCAGTCGACAAATAGCATTTGAAATGCCTTAAAATCACCATGGAGTGTTTTATTTGTCGCAATTAAAATAAGCACATATGTGAAGTTGCACAGAGTTCCAGATACCCCCTTTTTTTATGAAGACTTCATAGGTTGGATGTCCTGACCAAAGTACACACAAATAAACATGTACATGTGCGTGCGTGTAGTGAAATTTAACACGTTTGTCTGAGATCTTGGTACTTAGCTTCTATTTTAGCATTAGTGCGGAGTGCTATTATTCTTTCAAAAAAAACAATGAGGTAATGTACCTTTAAAATATCTCATTTGTCTTTGCAGGAGCTTAGTAAGCAAGCCTTTCTCCTGGGCCCAACTTCAAAGAGCTAATTAAGCTCAAACACAATTTTGCTTACCAGATTTAGGTTACCAGTCAAGTTACCATGTCACACCTACCACTTGTGACTGGTACCCTGCTCATTTTCGCTTAGCAGAAGTTTGTTGAGCAGCTCCATGAAATTGGGCCCAGCTGGATATAACCACAGGCATAAAGTGATTTCAATGATGGAGGTATTGCTGGAGCAGATGATGCATACTGTAATTTGACTTTTAAATTGCCTTATGAATGTCATGTGCTGGGGCAAAACTGCACTGGGCCCAATTTCATAGAGCTGCCTCAGCGCAAAATGTAAGCACATGGAAATAAGGCTTACAAGAATAAGGTTACCAACCAAAATGCCATTTCACATGTATCATATTTGACTGGTACTTTGCTCATTTTTGCTTAGAACATTTGTAAGCAGTGTTTTTTGCTTAAGCAGATCTATGAAATTTGGCCCTAGTGATACGTCAAGTAATGACAAGGACCCACTGAACAGGTTCATGGGAGAAAATATGTAATATTGCATATTTTGTTGATGCCTGTGTCATTTTTATCAATTTTATTATGAAGAAACCGGAATATCTGGAATCATATTCAGTTGAAGGTCACTCATTATCTAAACAATGCGCCGTGTAATAATGGTGCAACAGTTTCCCTCCAGGAAATGGTTTGACCTGGAATATTAATTTTTTTCTCTCAAGTTAGTAATTTGGGAGTGTTTACCCAGTGCAGAGTTTCATTTCCACAACTTCCTCTTGTGTATGAGTTTGCTATGAAAAAAAATATTCCACAGTTTGTCGAAATTCATACGCTTTTTATATAAAACAAATACCAGTACAAGTGTTGTAGAGGTTTCCCAAAATTACCAGTATTTATAATATACATGTATCTTGTTTCTTAGAGATTAAGCTAACATAAAGCAGCAGTTTTGTTTGCATTACAAATATGTAACTTATCTTGATTCACAGAGACTACATTAAACTACTGGTTGCAGCAGTTCTGTTTGCATTACAATCGTGTACCTTATCTTGATTCAAAGAGAGTAAACTAAGTTACTGCAGTTTTTGTCAGCCTTAAAAACGCATTTTCCTTTTGATTCAAAAAGAGTAAGCTGACCGACCAGAAGTTAAGGTTTGTCCAGTTTCTAAAATGATGTTTCTTATTAATTAGATTTCCCTATGACCAGAATGGATAGATTTTTAACAAACCTTTTTGAAATATCATTTTACTTTTGTATTTAATTTTTTGTGGTGTTTTCTTTTGTAAACTAACGTTCAGTATTTCAGTGCAAGACATTTTATAGAAATTCAGAAAAACGATATTATAATAACGTTAAATTGAAAATTCAAAATTGCTTAGTTCTGTTAAGCACTCATTGACAATATTTGATAAATTCTTTTGTTTTTCCTTTGAGGTTGCTAATCTTTGTTTATTCTGCCTGCAGTCAAATCACACACAGGGTTAATTTTACTTTCTACTATTAAAAAAACCCAAAACAAATCTTACTTTAATCTGATAATCACTTTACAAGAAAAAGAGAGCGTTTATTCAGTGATGTGTAAAGTGTTTTGTTGCACTTGCATTTGTTTGTATTTTTAATTTGTGTTTTCATCATTTATTTTGAAACACTTGGTACGTTCACACGAGTAGCTAACTTCGCTGCTAACTTCGCTGCTAGCTAACAGCGACAAATTTGTGACCGTGTGAACGCAAAAATAGTCAACTTTGCTGCTAACTTCGCTGCTAACTTCGCTGTTAAATTTCCGCTGCTAACTTCAGTTTTACGACTTAGCAGTGAAACTTGATACTTTAACAGCGCTATTTTGCCGTGTGAACGCAACTGACCTTAACCACTTTAGACCACTTCCGTTGAATGTTTATATTACTCACTTCAGCCATCTTCAGCTAGCTGGAAAAGGTTGGAGTTACGTAATTTTTCTTGTGCGCGCGCCCGAAAACAACCGGAAGATGACGTAATGGTTTTGTAACCTTTGCAGACAGCTATCGGCAGTTAGCACTCCGTGTGAACGTAAGGCATTTTTTAGTTAAGTCCGTTTTTACGAGGATTCCCCGCTGCGAATATTTAGCAGCGAAGTTAGCTACTCGTGTGAACATGCCCAGTATCATGTTATTAAACATGCAAATTTAATTGGAAACGTAACTTTAGTCCAAGTTGTTTATTCTTGCTTAAAAACAAATAAAAGTCTGTACAATATCAAAGTAGCTCAGGCTAATACAATGTTATTTATTGAACTCCTTTGACCCTCAATATTTACATCCTCTCATTTTAGATTTTTTGTTTTATGGAAATATAATACAAATAGCTTGTTTATTTTCCCTCAGCACGTTCTAAATTTTCAAGCAAATCCTGTTCAAACAGCACTGAAGATTCGAAGTATTGGAAGCTGTCTTAACCCCCCCCCCCAGCCCAGCCCAGCCCAGCCCAGCCCAGCCAAGCCACCGACAACTTGAATAAATTACGACAAGCCCCATACTGACGAAAAATGCATGTGCTGTTAGACTTGCAACATTTTTTTCGCTTTACAATTATTCTTCTACATCCATGGATTTTCTCTCTAAATTCTAAGATTTCAGCGGCAAGGTTTTATTTTCAGGTAGTACTGTAATAGTAATGCCGTTATTGGCTCTATGCATGTCGCATTGTTTGAATCGAAGCGTAAAGTGACAGCCTCAATTTACGAGGTTGAACCCGTCCTTGTATGTAGAACTTCATCACCGTGTGCGCGTTTATTGACACACCGCGTGAAGCAAGTGAAAGTAAATCTGCACGAATGAAGGCAGACTCGAGTACAGAATCTCGGTCGAGGCTAAAGGTGGGTGAGAACCGAAGGCGCAAGACGGGGACTCGGGCTGCAGTGTGATAAATGCAATGGCCGCCATTAGAGAACAATAGATCAGTGCAGGCAATGACCATTCCTGAAATGGCGCCCATGAGTATTTCATGTTCCAACAATATAGATAGAGCTCCAATTCTCTTGCACCTTGGGCGCTCTATAACCTTATAGGTCGAGGAAATGCAAATACACCCCCAAATGAGTCAAGTAGTTCATAACAACACAAGTCTAATTAGTACGATCATTACAGAGGGAAAATACTCTGCTACTGCTCTGTAACACTTCAGCAAACTTTACTACTTGCCCGATGTGAAACAGAGGGTTGTCCCTCCAAATGGTCCCGTACTTTAACACAGATCTATTCCTCTGTACAGAAGTACACCCCCCCCCAATTCTCTAAAGAATGCCCCAGATTCAAAGAACCCAAATGAAGACACAATTGGGGGGGGGGGGTCACCCATACGTACTAGGTCTTATAATGTTGCGTCTGTTACAGACATACATCTATATACATATATATTTTGTTGTATGCAAAAAACTAATAGGCCTAATTTATGGGACATTTAGCTGTAGGTCCCGTGAACTAGGATTGGCAGTGCCGTAAAAGAACCCGGAAAACATATCGTGAGAAGAGTAGGGGTTAACCCTAACAGACACTGACGTCCTACCAGGGCTTATGGGTTAACCCCGGTGTTAATAGTTCACATAGCAAGCACCCTTGTTTACAGGTTTCCTCAGGTTTGTGAGCTACAGTGATTAAGTTCACTTATGAATCATCCTTGGTTTTCATTACCAGAAATATAATAATAATATGATACAAATAATATAGGCCCTACATGTATTTTCAACGGTTCGTATACAAAATAAAGGGTTGACATGAATGCATATACTCTTTCCAAAATAGCATTATTACGAATCCCCCTAGAAGGCCATGTAAAGTAAGTAAAAAAAAAAAAAAATTGTTCCCTTGAAAAGATAGTTTCCCCCGAAATCGTTGCCTCAAAATGTTATTACGAGGGAACAAAATGAATTGTATTTGTTTTGTTCTCGTTTTACATGTCCCGTTGGGGGCTCCGTACAATGGCGTATAACGGGAAACATACGACGAGTACACTCACACTATTGTATGAATACATCAAATAATATAACAGGTTTGTCCCTATCCGGTAGTTCAGACAGCAGGATGCTATTCAGCAATTCTAGACATCCTACTGCCAAAACATTAAAAAAAACACGCGAGAAATATAATTGTGTTTGTGCATGATTAGTAAGCCATTGGCATTTTGCAAATGTCACAGTGAGAGTGAACGCGAAATATTTTCTCAAATGATTTACACAAGAGAACTGCTCAGTTAGCTTCATTCCCTGGTGCAATTAGTTTCTCGAGTTCTGAAAAGCCTAAGTTCTCGCAGTAAAAAGCCCCCTGGAATACGCATTCTAAAAATTTGTTAATTTGTGCCACATGAAGGAAATCAACCCATTTGGTAAATATTATTTACGGGGATCCATTATTCACAATGACGTCATTGTGTAACCTCAATGGCTCCAATTTAAGTTTTTCTTGTAATTTTCCTGTAAATTATGAGTGTTTGTTTATATTCCAGTCCCTACCCACTTCCATGAATTGTTGCTAATGGCTTGCTTCAGGGAAGCAAAGAACAATTTGTTGCGCAAATTGTCAGACATGGTGTGTTTTTTTGTTCGATCAAGAGCGAGCTTTTCTTCACTGATTGTATTTCACGTTAATATTATTGGTCTCTTGTAAATTACAACCACGCAGTCACGAGCATCCTCTATCCTTTTCTTTTTGTATTGGAGACTGCGATATTTACGTATACACTCTGAAACCTAAGAGTCAGAATTGACCCAGATCCAAGCAATGACTCGAAATGACCCACAAATGGGCCAGATTGATGCTGAAGCGGGTCGAAGTCCCATTTTGTTTCTTCGTGTTTACTTCTTTCATGTGTAAAGAATGTATCCAACTTATTTGCATACTCTGTTGAATTTGCCCGGGTGATTTATAAATATCACGGTCCAATAAGGACCATCACTAAGTGTCAACATCCGCACAACCAATTCTGGACTTCTACCAATGTTCCCATACTTTAACTCACTAGTTTCCTCTCGTATAGAAGTACCCTCCCCCCTAAAATCTTCTAAGGAATTCCTGAGATTCCAAGCACACAATGAAGACACATTTAGGGGGCTCACCATGCCCCATATCAAGCACCAAATGTAGATTTCTCAAGCAGTAACTGGTAACAGGTCCTGCCGCTCTAGGATTGGACTGAAGACATCCAGAGCAGGCCCTGCTGTCCACACACTGCAGACCGACCCACATCAGAGGACTTCCGTTTTCTCTCGAGACTCAGGGAGGTGGCCATCAACATCAGCCTGTATAACCTTACACATATACTCAATGACCAGACATACCGAACTCGTTGCTTAACAAGTATAACGATGGCTAAGCAGAAAAGAGCAAGACATCAGTCAAAGCTTTTACTCGACAATTTGGCCTATATAAAACTATGGGTTTCATTTTAGTCAATACTCTCCTAAAATTGGTCTGTATTTACCACAACTCGTTAAAAAAATTCGGAAATAAAATTTTACATTTAATATTTAAACCACTCCAAAGAAAATGTGTTGATGTTCACACCAGCGGATGGGCATCACACACAGCGCTGACCAGAGTTTTATGGGAGGGGGAAGTGTCATCCGTGTTCGCACAACTTGTCTTTATAGAGTATGGTTATTGTGCTAAGAACACAGTGCTTGTATATGCTAAGCAGCTTTTATATCATTGGCTGGCAAGGGATATATTTCGAAACAAAGAAAAATCTCCTAGAAGAACTGGTTAGCATGTAAAAATAAAACATGTATCAAACATTGGTTGCGACTGATTTCTTTTTTAGATTTACATAAATAATTTTAGGCAAAATGCACGGCTTTAAAGGTTTGTAAACGTTATCAACGACCTCCGCTTCTGACAAGGTTGTCTTAAAAATGTCAATATATTTTCTTTTGTCGTTCTTCAAAGCAAAACTATACGTTGTCTTTACACATATAATTTTAGCCATTGTGATAACCACAAGTAATGAATTTTGTTGCCCCGTAAAGAAAGACAAAACAGTGTGTTCGCTACATTTGATTAAGACGTGAAGGATGATTGATTTTTCCTCACCGATGGAACGTCCTTGGCACAGTGTTACAAACTTCCCCGGGATCGTGTCATCACGACATCTAAATAATTATTTTACTTTAAAGCCTTGGCAAATGGCAAGGTCCTTTCTAAGTACGCGCCATTTTACGTTTGAACAAGTCACCATTTCAAAGTATGCTACATGATTGTTTTTACGAAAAGTTACTATTTTCATGGATGAAGTGTATGGGCAAGGTGAAAGGGGCGGGTGACTGTGGGGATCACGTGACAAATACATGTACGGCTTTGACATGGGCCGTGATTGAAATCGGCGTCTTTTGGTTGTTGCAATTTGCTTTATTTTGCCATCTGTGGTCTTATTCCCTGTTTATAAAGGTTATCGCATCATAAAATGCCCTTCAATGTAACCAGACTATTTTTTGTAAGCGCATACTGAAGCTTTACGGCCTTTTGTCTGGAACCCTTTCCTTTAACAAACTGCTTCCAAATCAACCGTTAATAACTAGACATACGATTAACTTCAATTGCAAATTTAATATATATAACCGCTGCTTCCAACAATAAATAAAGTTGGCTATTTTTGACATATACGGCCTTGTTCTCACATCTTTCGGCACACGCATTATTTAAATAAAATTTGCTCCGAGTTATAGGCCTTGGTCTGGATTAATTGTAAATTTAGATTTAATGAAATACACGAGCTTAACTATAAAGGATAATTATTCTTAGCTAATTGTTCTTGAAAACTGTGTGTAACCTATAAATCTCACTTCTACAATACCAACTTAATTTGTAGTTGTAAACATTTGCTATTGCTAATAAGATTATGATAATCAGTTTCGCGAACGATGGCAAACAAATGGTGCTACCGCAAACCTTACTAGATTGTATCCCCACCATGCAAAGTTTCAAATCCTACTCATGTACATGATGTTACTGCAAACCTTACTAGATTGTATCTCCAACCCGCAAAGGTTCAAATCCTACTCCTGTACATGGTGTTACTACAAACCTTGATTGTATCTCCACCATGCAAAGTTTCAAATCCTACTCATGTACATGGTGTTCCTGCAAACCTTACTAGATTGTATCTCCACCGTGCAAAGTTTCAAATCCTACTCATGTACATGGTGTTACCACAAACCTTACTAGATTGTATCTCCACCATGCAAAGTTTCAAATCCTACTCATTTACATGGTGTTACTGCAAACCTTACTAGATTGTATCTCCACCATGCAAAGTTTCAAATCCTACTCATTTACATGGTGTTACTGCAAACCTTACTAGATTGTATCTCCACCATGCAAAGTTTCAAATCCTACTCATGTACATGGTGTTACTGCAAACCTTACTAGATTGTATCTCCACCATTCAAAGTTTCAAATCCTACTCATGTACATGGTGTTACTGCAAACCTTACTAGATTGTATCTCCACCATGCAAAGTTTCAAATCATACTCATGTACATGGTGTTACCCCAAACCTTACTAGATTGTATCTCCACCATGCAAAGTTTCAAATCCTACTCATGTACATGGTGTTACTGCAAACCTTACTAGATTGTATCTCCACCATGCAAAGTCTCAAATCCTACTCATGTACATGGCGTTACTGCAAACCTTACTAGATTGTATCTCCACCATGCAAAGTTCCAAATCCTACTCATGTACATGGTGTTCCTGCAAACCTTACTAGATTGTATCTCCAACACGCAAAGTTTCAAATCCTACTCATGTACATGGTGTTACTACAAACCTTACTAGATTGTATCTCCACCATGCAAAGTTTCAAATCCTACTCATTTACATGGTGTTCCTGCAAACCTTACTAGATTGTATCTCCAACCCGCAAAGTTTCAAATCCTACTCATGTACATGGTGTTACTACAAACCTTACTAGATTGTATCCCCACCATGCAAAGTTTCAAATCCTACTCATGTACATGATGTTACTACAAACCTTATTAGAATGTATCTCCACCATGCAAAGTTTTAAATCCTACTCATTTACATGGTGTTACCACAAACCTTACAAGATTGAATATTCACCAGTTTCAAACCCTGACCGCAAACCAATATAGACTAGATTGTATCTCCACCATTCAATTCTATTTATCCGCGTCTAACTGAACTGAACAAAGGTTGCAATTTAGGGATTGTAATATATTTCTTCAGAAGCCCCCCTTTTAAAGAACTCTGAAGGCATTTTCGTTGGAACCCCTTTTTCATGGACTTAAAGCCTAGCGGTGCGGAAGCGCGCAGAGCCCTGAAAGCTTCTATTTTGTACGGGTGCCTCATTCAGAGACGGACATTTAAATCGAACTTGATTCCAAGCCGCACGATGGAAAAACAACAATTCACAAAGTCAGGCAGGCAGCTCTAACGGAAAGTCTCTCCCGAGCTAATAAAAGAACAGTTCTGATGAAAGTCCCTCTTTTGTCAAACCAAATCTAGAACTCTTGATAAATTAAGTGCTCTATATACTGACGGAAATAAAATCAACATCCACGTTCATCCTTTAAGCAACCCACTATCCTTTAAGATAAAATACAAAGTGAAATGTCCTATTGACTTGTGCATTTCTGACCAACCATAAATGTTGCTTGTCGAAAAATGCATCTCTCAAAACCATATCAGACCTTGTGCTTTAGCTTAATTTGCAAAGTAGCCCACTGGGCTAGTAAACTGCGCTTTATTTGCCCCCCAGTAAGTTTTTAGTATAACCCAGATTTTCAACATGTATTGTCATCGATGTATATTTCTGATGTAACGAAAAGTTACCGGAGAAAGGGCGTAAACAATTACAGCACAAAAAGGGTTTAAAGAAAAGCGAGCCTGAAATGTTTGATTGGTTTGCCATTCATAGTCATTACAGGAAGGTTAAATTCTGCATCGGAATAGGAAACATCTCAGGGTAGTTATAGCAACAGTATTAGTAATTTGTCATGAACCAATGACCTTTTGTTACTGGAAAAGGTACTTCGTGTGCCTGGAGGAATAGCGTTGAGCCTTAGGCCTTTATTCTGGGCACACGGCGACTTGTTGCCATTAATGTCATTGGTGTTTTTAAAAAAATGACAGCTCTTTATAAGATAGATTCTTTAACATGGTCTTGACCGACTTTTCATTCCATCGTTTCTTTGAAAGACGGTGTAAATGTAATGATTGGTGATTGTCAGACCAACCAAACTGATAAGTTTCATTCTGAAGCTCACTGATTATAACGTTCAGTAATTCATCAGAAAATGTTTTCCATCTGAAACGTCTTCTACGAATCGCCGTTGCTTATTTCGATTGTTGCAATCGAATTAAGCCAAATAATGAATGTCAAATAAGTGACAAAAAAACTACACAGTGTTTCGTTGTTTTCACTGAAACGTGGCGTCCGAATGTGATGACATTTTCACAGGTTGATTGGACAACGATGTACAGCCAAACTGTTTCATTTTGTATCCATTCAGTTATTTCCCTATGGCCAGCTTAGTAATAGTAAATTCAAAGGGCTTTACGAAGAGTATTTTTCTCTCGTGTTTGAAGTTGTGTTATAACATTGGACACCCTCTTTTTGTACATAGTATGTAAGGAATGCAAAGATCTGAGTGTAAAGAGTAATGCGCGAATAACCAAGTCTAACTCGCTTTGGACCCATGTAGACTTTAAGAGCATTGATCTATTATCTTAAATCTACCATTTTAACGCCCAAGACTTTATAACTCTTGATCATTTTATTCCTAGCGACTCTGTCACCATCTTTCCAGATCGTTAAAGTGGCGGCGGGTTAGGGAGCGACAAAATAAGGAAAGTAAATTTAGATAAACCTTCACATACTACGACACGCCCGAGAACAGTTAGATTTCTCTTTGACCATTGATCAAAAAGACCTTTAGTAGAATCTAACACTCTGTTCTAGTTTATGGTCATCATTTTATCAAGCTCGGTTGAAAAATCTATGTCAAGAGAGCTCTAAATTCGTCATAAGATTAGTCCAAGTTTACGTTTTAAATAATAACACTGAAGGCCCTTATTTCCACCAATCCACTTCGCATATTCAATTATCAATCGTTGCTTTGAGACCTGGGCCAAAGTTCATAGAGCTGCTTAAGCAGAAAATAATGCTTAACAATTTCCTGCTAAGCAGAAATGAGCAGGATACCAGTCACAAATTTTGTACACGTGACATGGTAGTTTGGCTGGTAACCTTATTCTGGTAAGCAACATTTTATTGTGCTTAGCAAATTGTTGCGCTTAACACTATGAAATTGGACCCAGAAATACAAGTCAAGTCTTTAAGAATGTTAAAGGCTCTATCAAAGGAACGCCTAAATACAACACTGTATAGTCAGCATACTGGGATAGCCGATCTGGCTTTCGACTGCAATACTCATTACAACCTTGCCCATAGTTTCTGTGCACAGCAAAAACAAATAAGTGGGTTAAGACCATCCGGATTCCTGCTTCAAAGTAATTGATAAAAATCAATTTACTAGGCCTAAGACTGAAACTTTCGCTCAGCTATATTATATGGGAGAGTCAAAATTAAGCTTTATATCCAATACTTTAAGAACAAATTCGTGGGAAACTGATTAATAAAAAAAATAATAAAAAATCAAAATCTATTAGAAAAACATATTAGGAAGCTTCTTGCTCTGCGTGTAATTAAGCTTTAAAGTCTTAGGTTTGACTTCGATCGATGGGTTGGAGGGAGGCAATCCACCATTGGTGATTCTACCATGCCAAAGGGCCTGATTTGTGTAGGTAGTGGTTTACATGAGCTAGCTATAGCTGGAACACTTGGAGACACTTTTGTATTGGTTCTGAGGCGTTGATTACTGTTGGGAGACCTCTAAAGAGTATAGAGTGTTTGAATTTCGTTTAAGTTTGACGTTTGACACTCACAATGAACACAGGCTACCATATCGAAGGCTAACCAACTCAGTTTGCTTGTTGAAGTACGGATTCAGGATTCTATAAGAACACACATTCGATTTTGTGCATCCCTGTGGAGACATCTTATGTTCTTTCCTTTGTCCCTGTAGTTAAGAACCTCCCTTAGACTTTGTACACAAAATTCCTTGTGGAGCAACCCAGTCTTTAGAATTCCCCTATGGAGACCCTTTGTGTTCCCTCTTCTATTTTGTTTTCGGTCTCCATAAGGTAGTGAAAATGAAAATCTACATAACCATGACAACCCAAACCATCCATTTTAGTGTTACATAACTCTTTTGATGAGTGTCCATAGAAGTGTACCATTCATTGTGGGATTCCAATGGCTCGGGAAGGACCAGTGAAATGCAAAGTTTCAGCAGTCTTTGCTGTGAGCCTGAAATTGTTGTTACAGTCCCTAATCCCTCTGTCATCACGATCCCTAATAGAACCACAACTGAATCAAATTAGGATCAGGCAATTGTCCTCCCAGCCTCGGTTTGAATACATTACACTTGGAAGGTGAAAGTACCGGCTATACTTCGTACAACCCATAGGTGTGTTGAAGAACTGCATGTTTTTGGACCTCTTTAGATTAATCACCATGACAACTAAACAGATCCATATTAGTACTATATATTAATCTCATTAATCTCATTTAATCATTGTGGGATTACAATGTTTTGGGAAAGACCATTGAAATACAAAGTTTCAGCAGCCTTAATTATGCCAGAAGTTGTTTGCCACGATCCCTATTGTGGTCAGGGTCCTAAACAACATGAACAGTGCCTATCACTGAACCAAATAGATTCAGGCGGCTGTCCTCCCAGCCTCGGTTTGAAAACATTTATTTGAATGGAGAAAAACATATTACAAATAGAAGGGGAAAAGTGCCTTCCGAACCTTCAGGAATCGCTTGAAATGTTGATGCTTGTCAGTTAATAGCAACACACGCTTTCTTGTATAACTTATTGTATATTATGCAGTTCTTTTTTAAATGTTATGTACAAATATTTCCGAGCATTTTCTTCCTGTTTACATTTAAGCTTGAGGGTTGACTTCGTTTTTGGGTAGGGGCGGGGGAGGCGTTCGGACCACGGAAAACACTTGATCCTACCAAAAGGCCTGGTATGTGTAGGTTGTGGTTTACATGAGCTAGCTGAGGCAGGAACACTGCGGGAGAGACTTTGTACTGGCTTTGAGGTATTGAATAATGCAATTGGCAAGCGCACCATTGTTTTGAAAAAACCTCTAAAGAGTATACAGTGTGTTTGAATTTCGTTAGTTTGACGTTTGATGATATTCCAAATGAACCAAGGCATACCATATCAAAGGTTAACCCACTCGGCTTGCTGGTTAAAGTACGGATTTAAAATTCTATAAGAACTGAATGAGCAGTCAACAAAACCATCCATTTTAGTATTACATAACTCTTCTGATGAGTGTCCATAGAATTGTACCAAACTTGAGGAATTCCAATGGCTTGGAAAGGACCAGTGAAATGCTAAATTTCAGCAGCCTTTGATATGCGCCCACAAGTTGTCGTTACGACCCCTTTGTCATTACAGTCCTGAACTGAAAAGCTGAACCAAATTAAGATTAAGCAAGTGTCCTCCCAGTCTCGGTTTGAATACATTTTACTAGTAAGGGGAAATTACCAGTTACATCACAGCCCATAGGTGTGTTTTTTGGACCTCTATAGATTGATGACCATGACAACCAAAAAGATCCATATTGGTATCGCATATTTCTCTTTGAGACCATTGAAATAGTTTAAGCAGACTTTATTATGCCAGAAAAGTTTTGAAACGGTTCCTGTGTGGACGCAGCCCCAAACAAAATTGCCTATTACTGAACTAAACAGATTTAGGCAGTTGTCCTCCCAGCCTCAAATTGGAAACATTTGTTTTGATTGAGAAAAAAACTATTAAAAATGTAAAACCATAAAATCACGTCCGAGCTTCCAGGAATTGTAATACACACTTTCCTTGTATAAATAATTGTATGAAACTTTTTTTAAAAAGGAGTTATTTACTAACCTTATAAAGATGTTCTTCCTTTTTTCGTTAACAATAAAGTCTTAAAGTTGCCTTCATATTTCGGTAGGGACAGAGGGAGGCGTTCGAACCCGGAAAAACTTGATCCTACCACAGGGCCTAATTTGTGTAGGAACAGGTTTACATGAGCTAGCCATAGCATGAACACTGGGAGAGACTAGTGTACTGGTTGTGAGGTAATAACTGCAATTGGCAAGCGGACCATTGTTTTGGGAGACCTCTAGAGTGTGTTTGAATTTGGTTTGTTTGACATTTGATACTCACATTGAGCCAGGCATACATCGAAGGCTCACCCATTCGGTTTGCTTGTTGAAGTACGGGTTCAGAATTCTATAAGAACTACATAACCATGACAACCAAAACCTTCCATTTTAGTGTTACATAACTCTTCTAATGAGTACCCATAACATTGTGCCATTCCTTGAGGGAGACCAATGCCTCGAGAGGGACCAGTGAAATGCTAAGTTTCTGCAGTCTTTGCTATGCGCCAACACATTGTCGTTACGGTCCCTAATCCCTATGTCGTGCCTATCCCCCCACAGCACCTGAAAAGCGATTACAACATATGAATCAATGATCAGGCAAGTGTCCTGCCCAGCCACGGTTTGAATACATTAGGCCCTACACTGGTAAAGGGAAAATACCAGTTACATCATAACTCAAAGGCGTGATGAAGTACTGCATTTTTCAGACCTCTATAGATTAATGACTAAGACAACCAATGCAAATTGGTATTACATATTTCTCATTATTCATTGTGGGTATCCAATGTTTTGGGAAAGACTATTTAAATGCCAAGTTTTAAGCAGCCTTTATTATGACAGAAAGGTTTTACCAACGCAGTCCCAAAAACATGAAATTGACCAATCACTGAACCAAATAGATTTAGGCAGTTGTCCCCCAGCCGCAGTTTGGAAACATTTATTTCAATTAATAAAAAAAATTACTTGAAATAGAAAGAACCAAATGCTTCATAGATTCAAAAAACTGCTTGAATTGTTGATGCTTTTAAACAAAATTTAATAGCAAAACAGTCCCGCTTTTTTGTATATATAATTGTATACTATGCGGTGTTTTTTTCCTATTAAATTTACCATCAATTTAACGATTTTTTCTTTTGTCATAACAATAAAGTCCTGGTATGATAATTTCATTACCAAGCCAACCTATTTCAACACGGCAATTCTTTTCCATTATCATTGAAATTCGACCCACGAAATGATAAATCAAAAGTATTGTTAAACAAAATAGCCATCCTCTAGCATCTCCTCATATTTATATTTTGAACCCGACAGGGGTCAAGCAGATCCAGGTCTCTACATACACTAAGCAGACTATTTTTGACTTAATGATTATTGATATGAAGGTTCCACAGTCTATATTACTATCTAAAACTAAAATCGGTTCCAATCACCGCAAATAATTGTATGAGGGTTGTCGAACATAATACTATAAATATTATCGTAAACGTCTTAAGGTCTGGATCATCCTTACGGAAGCGTATTGCCGCCACATGAATACAAAAATCTGTCTTATTGTGTACGTACACGAAAACTTATCGTGTACGTACGTACGCGATAAGTTTAGACTTATCGCGTACGTACACAATAATTTATCATTTACGTACACCATAAGTTTGGATAACTTATGGTGTACGTACACGATAAGAGAGATTTTTTTAATTCATGTGGCTTCAATACGCTTCCGTATATCCATTTGGACCACAACAATTAATCAAAGTAATATTAAGGTCTCGAGTTTTCAAACTAAGAGATTCAAACATTTCCATAAGTGTCAAAATTATAGGAACAAAAACAGCGTTCCAGCTCCCCCCCCCCCCCACGCTCTGAATCTGTTTTGCATAGAATCTGCTCGATGAATGTCTTGTACACAATAAATTGAGTACTGCTTGGACCTCAATTTCAAACATCCCTCCGTTTTGAGTGGTCAGCTACCATGGAAACCCATGCAGGCCCGCGAGAGAGGGGGGTGCTGTGGGTGCTGCAGCACCCCAACGTTTTGGATGGGGGTGCTGGAATATACTAAAGCACCCATAGGGACTCGAGCCCGGTCTCGGGTCCATTTTTTGTGGACTTGGACTCGGACCGAAGAGGACTGACTCGGTTGGAGGACTCGGACTCGGACAGCAGGACTCGACTACAGCACTGAAAGCACCCCCTACTTTTAGTAAATATATGTTTCATGAACGGAAATCTTGGAAAAAGATACGTGTAACATGTTTTATTTATTTTTTTATTACACAAAAAATATATTCGCCACTATAGTGTGCTGGGACGGCCAGCATTATCATACTTTGATATGCCCTTTGCGTGGGTGTGTGTGTGAGTTTGTTTTCACATTCAAACCGGGGACCTATAACAAAAGAGGACAATAGGGTCCCCGGTTGGGTAAAGGTCCCCAGTTAGAAATTGTGTACAAAACCAATGGGAGCTGTTGCCAAAAAGAGGGACAATAGGAGGTCCCCGATTGGAGGTGTTTACACACTTGTGTGTTTGTATTGCTAACCCTCCGAGGACATTTTACAATAGGGACAATAGGTCCTCACTAGTCGGTTCTTTGTTTTCAGGTGTCCTCACTAGTCATTTGTGTACAAAACCAATGGGGATTGCTTCAATACAGGAACAACAGAAAGTACAATAGGTGTCCTCTAACGTATAGGAGTGCTGTACCTGTGTGGGTGTGTGAGTTTGTTTTCACATTCAAACCGGGAACCTATAACAAAAGAGGACAATAGGGTCCCCGGTTGGGTAAAGGTCCCCAGTTAGAAATTGTGTACAAAACCAATGGGAGCTGTTGCCAAAAAGTTAGAGTCCAAACAAAAGAGGGACAATAGGAGGTCCCCGATTGGAGGTGTTTACACACTTGTGTGCCCTTACACATGCCAACTTGTGGGGTACTTTTAACAATGGAACAATGGACCCCACAAGGCAATTTCAATAGGAACAATAGGGCCCCACAAGGGAATTCTTTAGAAAAGGGAACAATAGAACAACAATGGCAGTACCCCACAAACCGGATCCGTAAGGTTGTGTGTGTGTGTGTGTGTGCCTGGTCGGCCAGCTGGCCGGCCCTGGCTGTGTGTACATAATTAATCTCCGTAAAGACATGCGTACGATGCAGGCTTGAACGGGAGTGGCAGGGATTTTCGGTGTAATAGTCGTTTTTTCAAAAGAGGCGGTTTTCTCATGCCTTTGTTAAAAAGAACCCCAAAACATAAATAAACAAATACAAAACAGAAAACACAAAAACAAAAGCAAACAAACAAGCAAACAAAAAACTTAAACATATATTAAATCAGAAATATTTAAAGAACTTACACAAATATACAAATTCAAATCACAAAACAAAAGTGATATGCAAAAAACAAAACAAAAAGCGAAACTTGCGGTAGGAAACTCTCACCAGGGCCCAATTTCATAGAGCTGCTTAAGCACAAAAAGTAGCTAAGCACAAAAAGAAACATGCTTACCAGAATTAGGTTACCAGCAAACTAGCATACCACAAGTACAATTTATGACTGGTATCCTGCTCATTTCTGCTTAGCAGAAATTTTTTAAGCAATATTTTCTGCTTAAGCAGCTCTATGAAATTGGGCCCATCTTGTGCGTGTAGAAAAAAACGTGACATCAAAATAAAACTAAATAGTCATCGGAACGTTTTGTTCAAGTCAATGGCAATCATATAGATCATTATTAATTTCCCCCTGACTGGTAAAGTGTTAATAAGGATGAAATTATTTAGCTTTAATGTTTTCGTTCATCATCATGGAAATGTCAAAAACGTATGATTAAGTAATTGATCAGTGAGCATTTGATGCCAGGGATAGTCTTCAAAAACTAGTGTGTTCATCCTTATAAAAAATAACCACCATAAAAAACGAGAGGCAATTATTGTTCCCTTGGGTCTTGTCACTTTTTAACCTAACATATTCTGTTATTCAATGACAATATTAACGAAAGGACGATAGATATCTTTCAATTTGAACCGTGATTCTGTCTTTTCGCCGAACTTCGTGAAAACAAGTCATTTTGGGGTAGGCATTTTGCAAATTACACCAATAATAATCCTGCCCCCCAAAAAAAGAAAAAAAAAGAGAGAGATTTTTTTTGGATGTGCCAAATCGTGTCTCTGATTGTACGAAAGAGCATTTAGGAGCTTAAGCGTTAAGCGGGCCCGGACATTACGCCATAATGGCTTTCGCTCGCCTCACGCCAATTGTCTTTGAAAAAACCAGCACCCCTTTGCAAAAATTTGTTCTCGCGGACCTGAACCCATGGAGGGAATTGACAAACCATTTAAACGCATAGACTAACCAGAACTGTTCACTCCTCACTTACAATTCAATACAAAAAAAGGAGCGCCCTGATGACAAAACACAATTAAACAGGAGAGGAAATACGTTGAAGCCTTTGTATTTAACTAAATTAGTGACGTTTTGCAGAGACACATGCCATAGATCTCTCTTCAGAAGACCATCAGAGCATACTGATCGAAACGTCGAGTTGTTAAACTTCTCAGAACCACCACAGCTAATAAGACCATATTAACATGGTGTCTAAAAAAAAAAAAAAAAAAAAAAACCTCAGTTGATTGTAACTCGATTGAAATCCTACTTAAAATGAAACATTTGGTAATAACGGAAAATTGTTCAAGAAAAAATGACATCACAAACTCTTTTGTTAACTTAACGAACACTTAAAGCGAGCAAGCGAGCAAGCGAGCAAGCGAGCAGGCGAGCAGGCGAGCAGGCGAGCAGGCGAGCAGGCGAGCAGGCGAGCAGGCGAGCAGGCGAGCAGGCGAGCAGGCGAGCAGGCGAGCAGGCGAGCAGGCGAGCAGGCGAGCAGGCGAGCAGGCGAGCAGGCGAGCAGGCGAGCAGGCGAGCAGGCGAGCAGGCGAGCAGGCGAGCAGGCGAGCAGGCGAGCAGGCGAGCAGGCGAGCAGGCGAGCAGGCGAGCAGGCGAGCAGGCGAGCAGGCGAGCAGGCGAGCAGGCGAGCAGGCGAGCAGGCGAGCAGGCGAGCAGGCGAGCAGGCGAGCAGGCGAGCAGGCGAGCAGGCGAGCAGGCGAGCAGGCGAGCAGGCGAGCAGGCGAGCAGGCGAGCAGGCGAGCAGGCGAGCAGGCGAGCAGGCGAGCAGGCGAGCAGGCGAGCAGGCGAGCAGGCGAGCAGGCGAGCAGGCGAGCAGGCGAGCAGGCGAGCAGGCGAGCAGGCGAGCAGGCGAGCAGGCGAGCAGGCGAGCAGCGAGCAGGCGAGCAGGCGAGCAGGCGAGCAGGCGAGCAGGCGAGCAGGCGAGCAGGCGAGCAGGCGAGCAGGCGAGCAGGCGAGCAGGCGAGCAGGCGAGCAGGCGAGCAGGCGAGCAGGCGAGCAGGCGAGCAGGCGAGCAGGCGAGCAGGCGAGCAGGCGAGCAGGCGAGCAGGCGAGCAGGCGAGCAGGCGAGCAGGCGAGCAGGCGAGCAGGCGAGCAGGCGAGCAGGCGAGCAGGCGAGCAGGCGAGCAGGCGAGCAGGCGAGCAGGCGAGCAGGCGAGCAGGCGAGCAGGCGAGCAGGCGAGCAGGCGAGCAGGCGAGCAGGCGAGCAGGCGAGCAGGCGAGCAGGCGAGCAGGCGAGCAGGCGAGCAGGCGAGCAGGCGAGCAGGCGAGCAGGCGAGCAGGCGAGCAGGCGAGCAGGCGAGCAGACGAGGGGACGAACAGACATCTTTATGAGAGCAACATTGTGGGATTTCCCCATGTTCTTTAATCTTTCCTGTTAAAACATTGTGGGCTTCACCCCACAATGTAAAAAAAACCCACAACTACACATCCTACCTAAAACTCACCCCACAATGTATCTCTCGTCCGCCCAGCCCAACAAACAAACAGACAAACACCCGAACAAACAAACAAACACCCCAACACCCCAACAAAAAACAAGCAAAAAAACACCCCAACACCCCCAACAAACAAACAAACAAACACCCCAACACCCCCCCCCCCCCCCAACAAACGATTACTAAAACTCAGCTAAATAGCTCATACAACCAATATTATAAACAGTTAATGTTCGTTGGGGAAAGGCGAAGCTCTCCACCGACCGGCAACGAATCTCAAGTTAGTTCCTTGATCGTAAAGTGTCCTTGATCGTAAAGTGCATTTCAACCAGAATTTAATTGGATTAAAAAAACTGCACTGTTGCCATGAAATAAAAAACCCGTTATAAAAACCGACGCAATCGTATAGGAGTATTACATCGAGTCAATCAGATTACATTTCTTGCTCATTATTGTGCAGCATTGGTGAAGGTAATTTATTAGTTGCATTTTTAATTCTAGCGTGGGTGAACCTAAGTGAACATTTTGATAAAGGGGTTAAACGTATGGAATTCTGTATGAACAAAACATTCACACTCTTTTTTTATTCCAATCGAGCATTAATTTACAATCTTTTGATAAAACGGTTATTGTTTCGGAGAAACAGCTAGCCAGTATTGATTATACTCTCGAACGGTTAACTCAGGTTACGTGGACCTGTTGAATAAAAAAAACATGTTGCCATCCTGGATGCGCTGGTAAACCAATATGCTGAAACTTACAAACACATCTCAAGTCACGAACATTATTGTTCGATTCCCGTGAGTTTGTAATGTTAATAAGCCGTGGAATAAAACATTTGGAAGTCGAGATGTGGCATGGTGTACCCCCCCCCCATAGTGTTTTCATTATTGTGTTCAGGGAGTCTCAGGAATTCTTTAGAGGTTTTTGGGGTGGGGGTACTTCTGTACAAGAGGAAACGAGTTTGTTAGAGTATGGGAACACCCTATGCCACATTATTGGGCATGGTATAGAATATTCCGTCTCCAAGCTGTCTCACTGTCTCACGTAGACGAAAAGCTGTGTGTACAAAGTTTTGAGTTGTTATGTTGAAAAAACAACAACAACAACAAATCAAAACATGCATCGTGTTTGCTTTTGTCACACAAGACAATTAGAAACAATTAGAAGATACAAGCATTCAGCGCAGATATTTCCCGGGGCGATTGCCCAGCAATAAGGCCTGATATTACATGGAGGGGGGGGGGCATTATTTTGCCTCTGTGCCTCTTCAAAAGTTAAAGAGGGGCTCCAACGCTGCATAAAGTAGGCCCTAGAATGATTTTGTCAAATATTGTTTTTCGATTGTCATCAAAATATTAGCATCATGACTGAGGCCATAAAACAAGGAAGGTAGTGGTAGCACTTAAAGATTACATAAACAAAACTGCACAAGCTTTCGTAACAACAACTACTTCATCAGATACAATGAAGGAGACAAGCCAAGTACATGCTAAATATACAAGAATGTAACAGGTGAATTAATCCGATAACAAAAGGTGGAGTAAGTGACTATAAGGAGCACCTATTACCTCCCTTGTAAGTCCTTGATCAACACAGTTCAGGTTCTTAATGATCTTCTGTTCTTGTTCTTGGTGATCTTTTTCTGAGGCCGTGCCATTAAAGAGGCAATTTACAGCCGTGGCTTAGAGGGGGGGGGGGGCAGAGGGCAAAGAGTCCCTGCTCATACCCCCCCCCAAATGAGATCGAAAAAAGCAGAAAGGAATAATAGTTCGATACATTAATTAGCCCCCTACAAGTTATGTCCTATTGCTTGCCCCTCCCCCATGAATGTCTGGTTACGGCCAGATTTACCGGCAACCAGGTCAAGGTAAACTCAAAGACTCAATACAGTCATACCTTTAAATTGTCATTTAGTTTTCTTGCGAGGATACCCCCGGTAGTAAGCCACTGATATGAATGAATTGAACCAGTCCAAGCTGCCTGTAAATTTTGCATTGTCTGACAAGGCCCCCAAAGCTCATGCGCACCGTCATTTTTGCTTTTAAAATGCCAGGTCAACGCAAGACACAAAACCATGTCTAATGCACCAATTACTGCGGGTCTAGCAACAAACGAGATTGCCTAATAGGTATAGTTTAACCATTAAACGTAAGTGACACGCATCTAATAATGGCCTGACCGGACAATCAACCCTCAAGTGGAAAAAAATTGCCTTTAAAGTAGTACTGTATCATTGGATTGTCCGGATAACATTTTGACTTTAAACACACTCAGCAACTTCTGGGTCAGAATTGACCTGGGCCCAATTTCATAGAGCTGCTTAAGCAGAAACTATTGCTTAACAACTGCCTGCTAAGCAGAAATGAGCAGGATACCAGTCACAAATTGTACATTTTCGGAAAGTAATTAAACACGAGATTTTGCGTCAGTTTGGCCCATTTAAGGGCCATTGACACATATTCCGGGTCCAACTAAGGGTCAAGCTCCTAGGACCTAGTATCCGGGTCAATATTGACCCAGAGTACAGAACAGAGTTGTGAAAACACCTGTTTCGAAATAGAGAGCACGGTGAATACTATTGGATTGTCCGGATAACATTTTGACTTTAAACACGCAAAAAAAAAACCCACCTTCTGGGTCAAGTTGACCCGGAGAGTAGTTAAAACGGGATTATATACGTTTAGTGAATGCATTCTTATCTGGGCGCGTTTTACTTATGACATCTGGTAACGTGGTGATGTCATGCGCGGAGTGCCTGGCTCACAGAGGAGGCTCCGCTGACAGACTTTGATTTTGGCGCCCGTCCATCTCTGTCGCGTTCCCCCTGTGTGTGCGTGTTTGTGAGTGATAATGAGTACCGAGGTTCAGCCGACCATCATCATTACCAACTACAAGCCCCCGGCTTCAGTTTGGGTACATTGATTGGAATGAGATTAGCCCAGATGAAAATTGTAATAATTACAGCAATCTGCCCAATGTGTGTTTGTAAACGTGTATGACAAAACAATCACATAATTGGTCGCTCTAGGGACGAGACCCACAAAACCTCAAATCGATCCCAAAGTACCAAACAGGTGTCAATGACTTCGTTCACCTGTTGCTTCGTCGGCAAAACACAGAGTCAATTATAAGCCGCACAAAGAAAACTAGCTATTTATAAAACAGGAGGTAGTCCGATTAGTGATTGTTACACATTATCACAGTTTATGTTTTCATTACATAGCAGCAGGTATTCACAAAGCAAAACTTTCCATTGCATTTGCAGAAGCACTCGGCGTCCTATAGAGTTGCTGTATTCGAAACGAGTGTGGGTAATAGAGAGTGATGCACACACAGAAAAGTAACCGAGTACGAGACGAGTACTGAAACTTATTCAGAAGAATGCACAGACTATTTACCCGATTTTGCTTGACATTGTCAGGAAACTTACTTTGGAAAAGTATGGCTGAACAGAAATGAGTTACCAGCTAATACGCTTAGTAGGCTATTACATTCCTCATAGCTGGTTCCCTGTCAGCTTTGCTAAACAAAGAAATGTGTTTTAAGCAATGCTCTACGTGGGCCCTGGGGCCAATTTCACAAAGTGCTAAGATTCATCTTAAGATGAGTTGGCAATATCACCATGGTGATTTGTCTTGCGACATCACACTAAGTGACTGAGAATGATTCGCACTTAAGATCAATCTTAGCTCTTTGTCAAAACGAGCTTAAGATGGGTTGAAAGTATTGCCACAGTGACCCTCATTGTGAGATCACACTGTGCTTAGCAATAAAGAATCGCCCTTAAAAGTAGGGTCATATAGATTGGTTTTTGTCAACTTAACGCTGATTAATAGGCAAAAATACAAAGAAAGATACAATTAAAGTCACATGTGAAAGTTTCAGCTGAGTGCAGTGTTTACCTGCTGAGAAAACAGCAAAAACTGTCACGGTATTTTCAGAAGAGCGTGCATCCATCCACGCTTAGCAACGTGACAGCAGGTACCAACCGCATCTCTGACAACAGCATTCGCCAACGGACACCAACCCTCAGAAATCTGAGGAACGATTCATGCATGAATCTTTTCTCAGATTCAAATCGTTTGGGGTGAAAAAATTATCCAAATCATTATTACTTCGAAGGGAATCGTGTCTCAAAATAGTTTACGCAAAGTTAGTTTTTATGGTCGCAAAGTTTTGGGGGTATTTACCCAATCTATAACCCTACCTTTAAGATTAGTTCTAGCTGTTTGTGAAATCGAGCCCTGGCTGTTTAATCGACCAATTCTAGAGAAGCACGTCAAAGGTAAGAAAATAGTTATAAGTAAGTGCTGAAGCTGTTCACGAACACCGACGTGATGGCACCCTTAAACCGAAATGAAGCATAAACCCTCAGAATCGTCTCGTAACTCAGGAAACGATCCCCGCAGTACATCACATTTCCCAAGAAGTGGAATACAATTGACATGAATTTACTCTATTGAAGTAGACAATAACGTGTTCTTGACTTAATCAGTAATGACTATTCTTTATTACAAGTTCACATTACAGTTTCTGACTTGCTGTTTCCTGTCATGCATCAATTGGTATTATGTGCTCTTCCCGATAATATCTTGCAGCTGTAGGCCCGCTGATTTTGTTATCATGGGCTCGTCTATGGGCTCGTCTATATACAAACCTAATGTCTACTGTCAGCAAATGTCATACATTGAGCCACAGGGCATGATTATGAGTAAAATAAGTACATTATAAAATTCATCTCTTTGTTTTAAAAAAAAGTGTATGAAGCCTCTGAACATTATTTGTACGTAAACGATGAATTGTTTTACGGTGCAGCCATACTGTGTTTTACTCTAATCAAAGGTCACATAACCAAGCCGAGGCTAGGAGGCAGCTACATTATTTAAGCACCTTTTAAGCAGACAGAGAAACTTTCCAAAGGTGTCTGTCCTATGCTACATGTATGTTTCAATTACTTACAATGTGCTACAAGCTTAGCACAATATATTAACCGTATCTTATGATGATAAGCTTAGCTCAATACGATAAGCTTATAGCACAATATGTTCAGCAGGCTGTAAATAGTGTGGTTATGTATTGCTCGACAGGTACCCTGGTAACTTATGCTAATAAAAGATAAATTCAGTTAAGTATCAGCAGTAAGTATATAGGAACTGTTTTTTCTTCTTCTTTTAATGACGTCGAGACGTCTGCGCAGTACTTCTGTGACCTAAATGCAGCCCCAAACCTGAGCCTAAATGTAGCCCAGACTACGTTTAAGTATAAGGATCGGCAATACCGTATAGGTCCCCGGAATAGTGTATATATAAATGGTTGTGCTACTTTTCGATCATATGATAGAGGGGCTACATTTAGATCCCGAGCTATATTTACATGGTTTGAGACTACATTTTGTACCGGGCTAATTTGGTAACAGGCTTTATGTACATGGTTTTACAGTACCGGGCTATATCTGCATAATTTTAGGCAACATTTTAGTCCCAGGCATATCCATATAGTACATGGTTTGAGGCATTTAGTCCCATCAGGGTACATGTACATAGAATTAGGTTACCTTTAGTCCTGGGCTATGTACATAGTTTTAATTATGTAGTCCTGGGCTATAGGTTCATAGTTCTACATTGCATTATTTTAGTCCTAGGCTATATATACATGGTTTTAGACTACATGTAGGCCTACGTGGTTTTAGGCTATACATTTAGTCCTTGGTTATGTACATGTTTTCCGGCTATCATTAGTCCCGGGCTATATTTACATCGTTTTATACCTCATTTAGTCCCAGAAAAAAAAATCAGCTCGACTTCTTGCAGTAAACCTGACATTTTTTGATTCACAACACATTACTTTAAAGTATGCTGTTGTTCAATATTTACAAAATGAACCATACATCTTCGACGACAAGCACATTTAAAGAAATAATTTCAAGAAATAACACGGTGGAGTATTGTTATGTTATTTTAGAGAACTTACACTTCAGAATCAACCAGATCACTTTTTTGAAAACGGGGTGCTTAGTGGCGTAGACAATCGGGTTAAGGCAACTGTTACAGAAGAGGAACATACCAGCGTATGGTATAAAAGGGTCACTCTTCTCGTAAAACAGACTAAACCCAAATGGAGATATGCATAATAAAAACACACATACAATGTAGAACATGTTTTTAGTCACTTCAACTTGTCTCCTGTTTATTTTTGCCCGAACGTTATTGTTTTCTCGTGGTGGGTTGTTTTCCCTCCGTGAGCTGTGAGACAGTGAGCTGTTGTGTCGTTCACTGGGAGGGTTGCCGGGTAAGTTTTCTTTAGCCGTGGAAGTGGCTCCAACGGGACGAACGGTCGAGCTGACCGTCAATAATAACGCAACGGTCCGGGAGTGCCGGCGCACGTGGAAGAAGATCTTCAGGTAGCTGTAGGTGATAATGATGAAGGGCAGCGGGTAAAAAGTTGCAGCCAATATCTTACTGAGACTTTCCGAGTTGTGATGTGCAGTATCCCATGTGCAGGAGTTGTATTTGAAGTCATACCCCAGTTTGCCGAGATCGAAGACGATGGGCACAAAGGCAATCAGCAAGGGCACTGTCCAGATAAAGATGAAGATACTGCACAACTTGGTTGGTGTGTATAGGGTATGACATCTTCCTGGGGTGCCTGTTATCACCACATAACGGATGGTTGCGATGCAAGCTAGGGTATAGATACTACTGCCGATACAGACGATCAGGGTGAACCCGCACGAGCTACATATCCAATCCGGTAGGGGCCAGCCATTCTCGCTCAGGATAGCCACCACCATCCACGGGATGTTCAGACACGTCATCAGGTCAGCCACGGCGAGGTTCACCACGAAGATGTTAGTAACGCAGCGGAGTTTCTTGGAGAGTGCCACAGCGCAGATGACGACGATGTTCCCCAGGCAGCCCGTGATGCAGATGCAGATCATGATACCGGACAAGATCACTCGTTGCACCGGAGTGAGGATCGAAGTTGGAGACGGCACTGCTGACGGCATCTCGGAAAATGCTGATCCTTCCATCTCTTCATTGAAACTGGAATTCAAATCCATTGCTCAAAATCTCGGGAAAGAATCCACATCAGTCACCTGTTGGCTTCCTTACACCCAAAGTGAACACATATCGACACTCGTCATGTTCAAATTCTCAAAGATTTCATTCTCCATCACCACACAGTCATTAATTAGCACTGTACGGTACGTTTATTTTTGTCTGACACAGTGTCTAACCCTGTACAGATTTTCAGTCAGCCGCACTAACAATATTAAATGAAGAGTGGCAATTAAAACAATAGAGTGGCAATTAAAATACTCGTCAAACACTAGTTTGATGATTGGTGTAGGTGCAGCAGCCCGTCCGTGAAACAAGAGAGAACAAAACCCGTGTAGTGCAGACAATGGGAGCTCGTGATTTGTAATAAAGAAAACCTTGAAAACAAATTGTGCAGTCCGGCGATCCGGAGAAAGCGTAAAACAGAATGAGGATGTGTTCTGTTGATAAAACACCCTCTTTGACATATGACGTGGTCCCTACAACTGCCTGCAAATACGCATTGCTAAACCAGCGCAAGACCCATGCCGTGATCAATACACGTGTAGGATTTAACGATGACAGTGACACGAAATGCGTATTACATCGAGTCAATCAGATTACATTTCTTGCTCATTATTGTGCAGCATTGGTGAAGGTAATTTATAAGTTGCATTTTTAATTCTAGCGTGGGTGAACCTAAGTGAACATTTTGATAAAGGGGTTAAACGTATGGAATTCTGTATGAACAAAACATTCACACTCTTTTTTTATTCTAGAGCTCGGACAGACCAATCGAGCATTAATTTACAATCTTTTGATAAAACGGTTATTGTTTCGGAGAAACAGCTAGCCAGTATTGATTATACTCTCGAACGGTTAACTCAGGTTACATGGACCTGTTGAATAAAAAAAACATGTTGACTTCCTGGATGCGCTGGTAAACCAATATGCTGAAACTTACAAACACATCTCAAGTCACGAACATTATTGTTCGATTCCCGTGAGTTTGTAATGTTAATAAGCCGTGAAATAAAACATTTGGAAGTCGAGATGTGGCATGGTGTACCCCCCCCCCCCATAGTGTTTTCATTATTGTGTTCAGGGAGTCTCAGGAATTCTTTAGAGGATTTTGGGGTGGGGGTACTTCTGTACAAGAGGAAACGAGTTTGTTAGAGTATGGGAACACCCTATGCCACATTATTGGGCATGGTATAGAATATTCCGTCTCCAAGCTGTCTCACTGTCTCACGTAGACGAAAAGCTGTGTGTACAAAGTTTTGAGTTGTTATGTTGAAAAAACAACAACAACAAATCAAAACATGCATCGTATTTGCTTTTGTCACACAAGACAATTAGAAACAATTAGAAGATACAAGCATTCAGCGCAGATATTTCCCGGGGCGATTGCCCAGCAATAAGGCCTGATATTACATGGAGGGGGGGGGGGCATTATTTTGCCTCTGTGCCTCTTCAAAAGTTAAAGAGGGGCTCCAACGCTGCATAAAGTAGGCCCTAGAATGATTTTGTCAAATATTGTTTTTCGATTGTCATCAAAATATTAGCATCGTGACTGAGGCCATAAAACAAGGAAGGTAGTGGTAGCACTTAAAGATTAACTAATTACATAAACAAAACTGCACAAGCTTTCGTAACAACAACTACTTCATCAGATGCAATGAAGGAGACAAGCCAAGTACATGCTAAATATACAATAATGTAACAGGTGAATTAATCCGATAACAAAAGGTGGAGTAAGTGACTATAAGGAGCACCTATTACGTCCCTTGTAAGTCCTTGATCAACACAGTTCAGGTTCTTAATGATCTTCTGTTCTTGTACTTGATGATCTTTTTCTGAGGCCGTGCCATTAAAGAGGCAATTTACAGCCGTGGCTTAGAGGGGGGCAGAGGGCAAAGAGCCCCTGCTCATACCCCCCCCCCCAAATGAGATCGAAAAAAGCAGAAAGGAATAAATGTTCGATACATTAATTAGCCCCCCACAAGTTATGTCCTATTGCTTGCCCCTCCCCCATGAATGTCTGGTTACGGCCAGATTTACCGGCAACCAGGTCAAGGTAAACTCAAAGACTCAATACAGTCATACCTTTAAATTGTCATTTAGTTTTCTTGCGAGGATACCCCCGGTAGTAAGCCACTGATATGAATGAATTGAACCAGTCCAAGCTGCCTGTAAATTTTGCATTGTCTGACAAGGCCCCCAAAGCTCATGCGCACCGTCATTTTTGCTTTTAAAATGCCAGGTCAACGCAAGACACAAAACCATGTCTAATGCACCAATTACTGCGGGTCTAGCAACAAACGAGATTGCCTAATAGGTATAGTTTACCCATTAAACGTAAGTGACACGCATCTAATAATGGCCTGACCGGACAATCAACCCTCAAGTGGAAAAAAATTGCCTTTAAAGTAGTACTGTATCATTGGATTGTCCGGATAACATTTTGACTTTAAACACACTCAGCAACTTCTGGGTCAGAATTGACCTGGGCCCAATTTCATAGAGCTGCTTAAGCAGAAACTATTGCTTAACAACTGCCTGCTAAGCAGAAATGAGCAGGATACCAGTCACAAATTGTACATTTTCGGAAAGTAATTAAACACGAGATTTTGCGTCAGTTTGGCCCATTTAAGGGCCATTGACACATATTCCGGGTCCAACTAAGGGTCAAGCTCCTAGGACCTAGTATCCGGGTCAATATTGACCCAGAGTACAGAACAGAGTTGTGAAAACACCTGTTTCGAAATAGAGAGCACGGTGAATACTATTGGATTGTCCGGATAACATTTTGACTTTAAACACGCAAAAAAAAAACCACCTTCTGGGTCAAGTTGACCCGGAGAGTAGTTAAAACGGGATTATATACGTTTAGTGATTGCATTCTTATCTGGGCGCGTTTTACTTATGACATCTGGTAACGTGGTGATGTCATGCGCGGAGTGCCTGGCTCACAGAGGAGGCTCCGCTGACAGACTTTGATTTTGGCGCCCGTCCATCTCTGTCGCGTTCCCCCTGTGTGTGCGTGTTTGTGAGTGATAATGAGTACCGAGGTTCAGCCGACCATCATCATTACCAACTACAAGCCCCCGGCTTCAGTTTGGGTACATTGATTGGAATGAGATTAGCCCAGATGAAAATTGTAATAATTACAGCAATCTGCCCAATGTGTGTTTGTAAACGTGTATGACAAAACAATCACATAATTGGTCGCTCTAGGGACGAGACCCACAAAACCTCAAATCGATCCCAAAGTACCAAACAGGTGTCAATGACTTCGTTCACCTGTTGCTTCGTCGGCAAAACACAGAGTCAATTATAAGCCGCACAAAGAAAACTAGCTATTTATAAAACAGGAGGTAGTCCGATTAGTGATTGTTACACATTATCACAGTTTATGTTTTCATTACATAGCAGCAGGTATTCACAAAGCAAAACTTTCCATTGCATTTGCAGAAGCACTCGGCGTCCTATAGAGTTGCTGTATTCGAAACGAGTGTGGGTAATAGAGAGTGATGCACACACAGAAAAGTAACCGAGTACGAGACGAGTACTGAAACTTATTCAGAAGAATGCACAGACTATTTACCCGATTTTGCTTGACATTGTCAGGAAACTTACTTTGGAAAAGTATGGCTGAACAGAAATGAGTTACCAGCTAATACGCTTAGTAGGCTATTACATTCCTCATAGCTGGTTCCCTGTCAGCTTTGCTAAACAAAGAAATGTGTTTTAAGCAATGCTCTACGTGGGCCCTGGGGCCAATTTCACAAAGTGCTAAGATTCATCTTAAGATGAGTTGGCAATATCACCATGGTGATTTGTCTTGCGACATCACACTAAGTGACTGAGAATGATTCGCACTTAAGATCAACTTAGCTCTTTGTCAAAACGAGCTTAAGATGGGTTGAAAGTATTGCCACAGTGACCCTCATTGTGAGATCACACTGTGCTTAGCAATAAAGAATCGCCCTTAAAAGTAGGGTCATATAGATTGGTTTTTGTCAACTTAACGCTGATTAATAGGCAAAAATACAAAGAAAGATACAATTAAAGTCACATGTGAAAGTTTCAGCTGAGTGCAGTGTTTACCTGCTGAGAAAACAGCAAAAACTGTCACGGTATTTTCAGAAGAGCGTGCATCCATCCACGCTTAGCAACGTGACAGCAGGTACCAACCGCATCTCTGACAACAGCATTCGCCAACGGACACCAACCCTCAGAAATCTGAGCAACAATTCATGCATGAATCTTTTCTCAGATTCAAATCGTTTGGGGTGAAAAAATTATCCAAATCATTATTACTTCGAAGGGAATCGTGTCTCAAAATAGTTTACGCAAAGTTAGTTTTTATGGTCGCAAAGTTTTGGGGGTATTTACCCAATCTATAACCCTACCTTTAAGATTAGTTCTAGCTGTTTGTGAAATCGAGCCCTGGCTGTTTAATCGACCAATTCTAGAGAAGCACGTCAAAGGTAAGAAAATAGTTATAAGTAAGTGCTGAAGCTGTTCACGAACACCCACGTGATGGCACCCTTAAACCGAAATGAAGCATAAACCCTCAGAATCGTCTCGTAACTCAGGAAACGATCCCCGCAGTACATCACATTTTCCCAAGAAGTGGAATACAATTGACATGAATTTACTCTATTGAAGTAGACAATAACGTGTTCTTGACTTAATCAGTAATGACTATTCTTTATTACAAGTTCACATTACAGTTTCTGACTTGCTGTTTCCTGTCATGCATCAATTGGTATTATGTGCTCTTCCCGATAATATCTTGCAGCTGTAGGCCCGCTGATTTTGTTATGGGCTCGTCTATGGGCTCGTCTATATACAAACCTAATGTCTACTGTCAGCAAATGTCATACATTGAGCCACAGGGCATGATTATGAGTAAAATAAGTACATTATAAAATTCATCTCTTTGTTTTAAAAAAAAGTGTATGAAGCCTCTGAACATTATTTGTACGTAAACGATGAATTGTTTTACGGTGCAGCCATACTGTGTTTTACTCTAATCAAAGGTCACATAACCAAGCCGAGGCTAGGAGGCAGCTAAATTATTTAAGCACCTTTTAAGCAGACAGAGAAACTTTCCAAAGGTGTCTGTCCTATGCTACATGTATGTTTCAATTACTTACAATGTGCTACAAGCTTAGCACAATATATTAACCGTATCTTATGATGATAAGCTTAGCTCAATACGATAAGCTTATAGCACAATATGTTCAGCAGGCTGTAAATAGTGTGGTTATGTATTGCTCGACAGGTACCCTGGTAACTTATGCTAATAAAAGATAAATTCAGTTAAGTATCAGCAGTAAGTATATAGGAACTGTTTTTTCTTCTTCTTTTAATGAGGTCGAGACGTCTGCGCAGTACTTCTGTGACCTAAATGCAGCCCCAAACCTGAGCCTAAATGTAGCCCAGACTACGTTTAAGTATAAGGATCGGCAATACCGTATAGGTCCCCGGAATAGTGTATATATAAATGGTTGTGCTACTTTTCGATCATATGATAGAGGGGCTACATTTAGATCCCGAGCTATATTTACATGGTTTGAGACTACATTTTGTACCGGGCTAATTTGGTAACAGGCTTTATGTACATGGTTTTACAGTACCGGGCTATATCTGCATAATTTTAGGCAACATTTTAGTCCCAGGCATATCCATATAGTACATGGTTTGAGGCATTTAGTCCCATCAGGGTACATGTACATAGAATTAGGTTACCTTTAGTCCTGGGCTATGTACATAGTTTTAATTATGTAGTCCTGGGCTATAGGTTCATAGTTCTACATTGCATTATTTTAGTCCTAGGCTATATATACATGGTTTTAGACTACATGTAGGCCTATGTGGTTTTAGGCTATACATTTAGTCCTTGGTTATGTACATGTTTTCCGGCTATCATTAGTCCCGGGCTATATTTACATCGTTTTATACCTCATTTAGTCCCAGAAAAAAAATTCAGCTCGACTTCTTGCAGTAAACCTGACATTTTTTGATTCACAACACATTACTTTAAAGTATGCTGTTGTTCAATATTTACAAAATGAACCATACATCTTCGACGACAAGCACATTTAAAGAAATAATTTCAAGAAATAACACGGTGGAGTATTGTTATGTTATTTTAGAGAACTTACACTTCAGAATCAACCAGATCACTTTTTTGAAAACGGGGTGCTTAGTGGCGTAGACAATCGGGTTAAGGCAACTGTTACAGAAGAGGAACATACCAGCGTATGGTATAAAAGGGTCACTCTTCTCGTAAAACAGACTAAACCCAAATGGAGATATGCATAATAAAAACACACATACAATGTAGAACATGTTTTTAGTCACTTCAACTTGTCTCCTGTTTATTTTTGCCCGAACGTTATTGTTTTCTCGTGGTGGGTTGTTTTCCCTCCGTGAGCTGTGAGACAGTGAGCTGTTGTGTCGTTCACTGGGAGGGTTGCCGGGTAAGTTTTCTTTAGCCGTGGAAGTGGCTCCAACGGGACGAACGGTCGAGCTGACCGTCAATAATAACGCAACGGTCCGGGAGTGCCGGCGCACGTGGAAGAAGATCTTCAGGTAGCTGTAGGTGATAATGATGAAGGGCAGCGGGTAAAAAGTTGCAGCCAATATCTTACTGAGACTTTCCGAGTTGTGATGTGCAGTATCCCATGTGCAGGAGTTGTATTTGAAGTCATACCCCAGTTTGCCGAGATCGAAGACGATGGGCACAAAGGCAATCAGCAAGGGCACTGTCCAGATAAAGATGAAGATACTGCACAACTTGGTTGGTGTGTATAGGGTATGACATCTTCCTGGGGTGCCTGTTATCACCACATAACGGATGGTTGCGATGCAAGCTAGGGTATAGATACTACTGCCGATACAGACGATCAGGGTGAACCCGCACGAGCTACATATCCAATCCGGTAGGGGCCAGCCATTCTCGCTCAGGATAGCCACCACCATCCACGGGATGTTCAGACACGTCATCAGGTCAGCCACGGCGAGGTTCACCACGAAGATGTTAGTAACGCAGCGGAGTTTCTTGGAGAGTGCCACAGCGCAGATGACGACGATGTTCCCCAGGCAGCCCGTGATGCAGATGCAGATCATGATACCGGACAAGATCACTCGTTGCACCGGAGTGAGGATCGAAGTTGGAGACGGCACTGCTGACGGCATCTCGGAAAATGCTGATCCTTCCATCTCTTCATTGAAACTGGAATTCAAATCCATTGCTCAAAATCTCGGGAAAGAATCCACATCAGTCACCTGTTGGCTTCCTTACACCCAAAGTGAACACATATCGACACTCGTCATGTTCAAATTCTCAAAGATTTCATTCTCCATCACCACACAGTCATTAATTAGCACTGTACGGTACGTTTATTTTTGTCTGACACAGTGTCTAACCCTGTACAGATTTTCAGTCAGCCGCACTAACAATATTAAATGAAGAGTGGCAATTAAAACAATAGAGTGGCAATTAAAATACTCGTCAAACACTAGTTTGATGATTGGTGTAGGTGCAGCAGCCTGTCCGTGAAACAAGAGAGAACAAAACCCGTGTAGTGCAGACAATGGGAGCTCGTGATTTGTAATAAAGAAAACCTTGAAAACAAATTGTGCAGTCCGGCGATCCGGAGAAAGCGTAAAACAGAATGAGGATGTGTTCTGTTGATAAAACACCCTCTTTGACATATGACGTGGTCCCTACAACTGCCTGCAAATACGCATTGCTAAACCAGCGCAAGACCCATGCCGTGATCAATACACGTGTAGGATTTAACGATGACAGTGACACGAAATGCGCGCGCATAACATCACACTGAGCATACACCATGACAGTTACGACAGAATGCCTAATATTACTTGATTCAATTTGTTCTTATTAGTTAAGAGTTGATTAGACAAGATACACCGTCGGTGCAAGATGATTTGATCAGATCAAACAGGGATCAGTCTGATGTTATGCAATCATCTGATTTTTCTGAACTGATCAGATATGATTGGATTGAATTTAATGCAATTTGATCTGAACTATAGTACATTTTGATTGGGTTGAAATTTGACTTGATCTGCATTGATTTGGCTTGATTCGTTCCAGTATCAATCTTTATAAATACATATTGGGTGCTGTTTTTGCAAGGTTTTGGATTTGCTTTTGTTTTAATGTTTACCGCTGTGTGATTTTATAGCGTTTGAGTGCAATCTCTTTTTTTATAATTATATAATTATTTTATCGTTGGCAGGGGTCTGGTTGTACACATCTTAAGATGACAGTTTTTATACTTTTGTAAAACCTTGACAGCCCCTGTCCAAATTGTAATCATTGTGTATATGTCTAAAGATTTAAAATAAAATAAATAAGTAAATACTTGACTTGGTGATGTGATTTATTTTAATTCAAGTTGAGTTTTTACCCAATGAAGGCAATTATAATAACTGCAGATAAAATAATAACAACGTACACCTTTATTGTTGGGCCACTTGGTCTTGTTCCCTGTGTTCAATTGAAATAGCGGGGTCCAACCAATTTACCTCTGTTTTTGGTTAACATTGATCTGAAAGGACGGGAAAAACAATGGCGACGGCATGACAGAGATCTACAGAGACAGAGGGCGGTACGTGGAGCTTATTTTAACATGAACCGTGTCGTGATATCGGTGCTTCACGATTCAACCTTGGACTGCTGCATCCAGATTACTGTCCTCAATTAACTCGGTAAATGAACAGTATAAAGAGCCGGTTATGTCAATAGCTCTATGTCATCCCAATGTGTTGTCCAATTCTTCCAAGGGTCAGGTTGTACACACAAATTAATCATGTAAACATTAACAGACTGCCCAACATTGTAACTGATAAACTTTCCACAACTACATCAAAATCCTCCAGAATTATGGGTAGTACACCAGAACTTAGTGTGGTATGCCTAGCCCCTTATAAGAAAAGTGTGGATGATTTGGCTAGGTGTGCAGATTATGCCGGTATAGATCATGTTACCCATGTCAATCCCAATATGGGGGCTAAGGGTACCCCCCCCCTGTACCCATACTTTAATACATGCATTATTTTCCTCTTCAGAAGCATCCCCATCCTTAAAAAAAAACCCTGAGATTTCAACCACACAATATAAAGACACAATTGGGGGGGGGGGTACCACCATGCCCTATATCGAGCATCAAATGATGGTACCTGTGACATAAAAAAGAGTCGCAGAGCATGAACTTGCTGGCAGGCACCATTTGTACGCATGCAGCTCAATGGGAGACAGAAGGACTGACTGATTTTGTGAAGACTGCTCCGATTTTTATCAATTTTGGTACGAAGAAATGGGGCACGTCTCAAACTTGTACAGCTGTTATTTTCATAATTTTTTTATTATTGTGGTAATTACAACACAAAGAGTTAAATTTCCCATACGACCAGTGAAATATCTTGCCTGCCAGAAAATGGCGTGGATGTTTTAAATTGTTGAGGTACAAGTTACACTCCATTTATTGTATACAAGACATTCAAAGTGCAGACTTTATGCTAGACAGATTCAGAGCTAGACTGCTATTTCTGTTCTTAGAAAACCAATGCAAGAGGTGTGGCTATTTCGTTTAAAAATACTTGAATTTTAAATTTCGGGTCGAATTTCGATGCTTATGGATATTTCCTAGCCCTTTGTTTGGAAACTCAAAACCTTAAGAGTGACTTTACGTAAATACTTGACATATATGTCGACGGTCAAAACTCATTTTTAATTTGTTTACCTACTTTGTAGAATGAAAGGACTTGGGAGTACAAGTAAACAGAATATCCTTTTAAAATATATAGCCCGTTGCCATGGTAACAGGCCATTTGTGTTTTTGGCTTTATTAGCCAATTCTGGTGCCGCCCGAAAAACTGTTTTAGCTTAAATTTAAAAGCTAAAAGCCAAATTTAAAAGCCAAAATGCAAAACCTTAGCACAAAACCATTTGTATAATTACAAATTATGATTCGCCTTACTGGAGAATGTTTTGTAACTGCTATTAGTGTCACTCTTGTGCTATTTTTAGAACATCCATTAACACATGCTTTTAGAAATTGCAAAATTAACATTTATACCCTATTCTTGCCCCTCAAAAATATCAAATTTCCAGGGGTCTCAGCAAATTTTTCTTTCGGTTGTGATTAGAGCCAACATTGGTTTTTGAATACCTGGTGAGAAACTCTTGGGAAATTGTATCCTGTTGTGTATCCAAAACAGGACAAGTGCATTTGAAGTTCTCCCTCGATTTGAGTCAATAATACACAAATACATCTTTGCTTTTATGAATTTGACACTCTCTCCAGGCCAGTTCAGTAACATATTACAAAGTTAATCAATCAAAGCATCCCATCATGCCACATTGAGCTCAGTGTTTTCCACTCTGTACATTGTATGATTCCCAAGTTTAACAAGACATTTTCAGGGGGGGGGGGCAAGTGGGGGAAAGTTAGAATCTGCATATTACCTACAAATATTAATTCATTTACTGACCACTACCCTTCAACAAGCAAGAACTGTATAAGCACCTATAAGAAACTAAAGCATTCATGTGCACTCACAAGTCACAACCCTGTTCGCTTTACTCCAACTGCAAACACAACACGGAGTGCTGAGCTATACCATGCCCGATATGGGGCAAAGGACCCCCCCCCCCCACCCCCTCCCCCCTAATGTTCCCATACTTTAAAACACTATTTTCCTCTTGTACAAAAGTACCCCCCCCCCCCTAAAATCCTCTGAAAAATTCCTGAGATTCCAAGCACACAATGAAGACACAATCGAGCACCAAATGTGCTGAGCAGTAGGATTTCTTTTTAGTCAGAGCCGAGTTCCAATCTTTGTCTTCTATGACATAAGCCAGGTTACCGGACCCACGGACTGATCATTCACTAACGATATTCACATTGATTTTATCAGATCGATTACTGGGACCCGGTTTTTGAAATTTAATAATTCGTCTCTTACAGATGAAGTGTACGTTGAGTAGATTAAAGAAAGTAATCAGTGATGATGTTGAAACTTTAGCTGCTATGCCATATCGGCGCCCAAACGTTCACCCCATCAGAGATGTTCATTTTACTGTTATCAATCTCCTTATTTTTATTTATTTATTTATTTTTTTAAATCATGGGGAAAATAAAATCATATGCCTCTTGGAAGAAAAATAACAGCCATGTTGAAGAAGCTGGTCTTGAAAATGAAATGAAAGTTTTGTCAGATGAGATTGCCGATGGTGACAATTACGGTCAGTTGGATACCTTCAATTTTGTTTAATAACAAAACAAAAAAAATCTTGTGCAGCTTCGTAAAACTAAAATGGATGGTGTTATGATCAGGTATAGAACATAGATGAATGGAATACGGTGGAAAAAAACATTCGAACACGCAACAAAACAATTAGTCGTGTTTACAGAGGACGATGGTAGTGAGCTAAACACGTCGGCCGATAAATTACTTTTAGGAGGCCGCACCTCGGATGATGAAACTAGGTTAACTGACAATGTATTTTTTATAATTCCAACTTTCCATTCTTTTCAAGATTTCTACGTGAGTACTGAGGGTCCCCTAACCGACAGTGCATACCAAAAATGGGAAGTCGCAAGTCTCCTATGGTAATAGCTTTGAGTTTTGTAAGTTTTTCTTACCAAGAGTTATCAAAACATTTATGACATTCTCTTAACTACGGTTATGATACTCACAAACTTTATGTTACTCAGCAAACTGTATTACCCAAAGGGGACAAACCTCGCCAATTTCTAAAGATTCGGAGGTCCATCTCATCACTTTGAAACACTTCTTACAAATTAGCGTGTGGTTGTCAGAGAGGCTTAAAAGTCTCCCAACTTGAGTTCATGGTAACCAAAACGGTTTTCTGCAAGAGGGCGTTTATAGATGAGAACATTCGTTTCATGTATATATGATTTGCTTAATTACACGGAGAGCAACAAGATTCCTGATGTGTTTTTGTTAATCGATTTTGAAAAAGCTTTTGACTCCGAAGTAACAATTGTTGTTTAAAGTGCAGGTTTTTTTTTCTTCTTCTTCAAAATCAAGCAGCAGAGTCAGTCAAGCAGGGTGGGGAACAAAAGTCATTTGGGGCTCAAAATGTGGCATGGTGTAACCCCCGTTCCTATAGTGTCTTCATTGTATTCTGGGAATCTCAGGAATTCTTTAGAGGATTGTAGGTGGGTTCTTCTATACAAGAGTAAAAGGGTGTGTTAAAGTAAGAGAACATGGGGGCGGGGTACACCCTTTGTCACATATCGGGCATGGTATAAATAAAGCCGTCCTTGGACAAACAGGTTTGCCACATGCAATTTTAAAAGTACCATATCTCAGAGACAAACTATGCATTTCCAATCATTGTTTTCGTCACTTATGCTTGAAGATCAATATTTTAATAACACTAAATTGAAATTTTCAAATACGCTTAATAAGTAGGTGAAATTGTGGGGGCTCCTTCTTGTTGGACCACCGTGTAGAGGGACTGAAGTATGGGAGATAAAATTGACACAACTGTGTGCGGTGGTATAGCATGGAGGAAGGAAGCGGTTTTAAGACATGCCATTGCAAAGCTCAGTCTCCATTGATCACAATATGCAAGCCGAGATAACATGCAATTCTATTGATAAACCCAGTTTCCTCCAGGGAAGAAACTGTTTGTGTGTGGGCAGCATAAGTGCTTGGGAGCGCTACATCAACACAAACAACAAACCTTCGGGTCTGTTAAGTGGGCTGTGTAGATACTTCTCCTAGCCACTTTAACTCACGCGGGTTCTGCTTTTTAAGAAAAACGCGACCCTTTTGCGTAATTGTTTTCGGTCCTCCAGATTTGATCAAGATAACGGGATTCACCTGCAACTCATTTGGTGAGATTCCTTTTCCCACTTTGAGATGGCCATGTAAGATATCAAGGAATATATATATCAATAATTTTGCAGTAATATCAATATCAAAAACCAATCGTCGATTGTAACACTCTTGTAAAAAAAATTCCTGGTCGAAATTGAGGGGAACCTGACCCATTTCTGGGAAAGGCTGGCTCGGAAACTGGCTAACAATGATATTTTAACTTGGATTCAGCGCCAGTTTGACCAATTCTGGGTCAATTACACACACATTCCGGGTATAATACTGACCCAAATATGGTCAGGGCCCCACGTGACTCGGAATCCGGGTCGAGTCTGACCCCAAAATTACAGAGTGAAGGACATGATCGATATGCCAAGTATCTTGTTGCAAAGGAGTATTGATCACAATCAAATTACTAGAAGACCAGAAGAAAAACAAACATGTAATCACTATTTGCAGTCGCGTATAATACACTGCATTCCTCCTTTGCAGTACTGTATACAGCCTGCAGCATCAGAGTCAAGCTATCTGATGAAGACAATCAAAGCATACAGATCGAAAGGCCGAATTTCAAAATCACCTGTTTTTTTCGAAACCGCCACAACAAATAAAGAGATATTTGTAACTGCACTAGATAGTACTACTTGAAGAGTTTTTTTCTGAGGTGCCCTTTTTCAAGAATGTGATTTTATTTAAGTCTTGGTTGTTATTCATACTGTATCGTCAGTTCTGACGAGCTCGGAAAATACAGCACTCTGTAGCTTTTCATTAACGCAGACTTCATCGTCAGTAAACAAGCGCACGAAACAATTAACCAAGCAATCATGTCTTTGTATAGACGGGAGGAAAATCAATATTTGTAATCCCAAAGGAGGGGCAATTAGATGAAGATGTAGTGGCCAACTATTGGTTGCAATGGCCCTCTGGATTCAAAATGGCGTCTTTGGAGGATGGTTAACCTTGGTGTTTTGAAAGCGTACGGTCATTCCGTTCCGAGAAACATAATTGGTATTTCACCGAACAGTTGTATATGATTCTGCGTAAACATGGACAATATCAACAGAATTGTCACTTTTGTTATTTAAAAACATGTGTATCTGTGATTTAAAGACGCACTGATGTGCTTCACATTACACATCTAGTGTGGCTTTATACCTTCATATCACTGCGTATTATGCCATTTTCACATGTACTATTTTGGAGTTACTTATTGGCGTATAATTATGGTAGGTAAACAAATACGTTGAATCTACCTTTTACACCCGAACCCAATTTTATAAAGATGCAAATTTCCTTTCTTGTGGCTTCTTGGCGGGCAAGCTGATTCTGGTAAGGAAGGTACAGTTTTGTTTCTACCAATACGGCTTTGGGCCCTTCTTGTTGTGACTTAACTCATTGAATTACCTGATAAGCTACGAGTATGCCAGTCACTGTAATTGTTCAGCGAACTCGATATTGCAGAATGAAAATACACGATCCCTTCTCGCATACAAATTTTATACCATGCCCGACATGGGGGTAGCCCCCCAATGTCCCCACACATTCACACGCTATTCTTCTCTTGTGCAGAAGTAACCTCCCCCCCCCCCACACACACACACACAAGTGTGTAAACACCTACAATCGGGAACATCCTATTGTTCCCTCTTTTGTTTGTACTTTTAGGCAACAGCTCCCATTGGTTTTGTACACACACTTTCCAACTGGGGACATTCACCCAACCGGGAACCCCATTGTCCTCTTTCGTTATAGGTCCCCGGTTTGAACGTGTATAGTCAGACGCACACACACACACAACCTTACGGATCCGGTTTGTGGGGCACTGCTATTGTTGTTCTATTATTCCCTTTTCTAAAGAATTCCCTTGTGGGGCCCAATTGTTCCTATTGAAATTACCTTGCGGGGTCCATTGTTCCATTGTTAAAAATACCTAGTAAGTTGGCATGTGTAAGGGCACCCACTCGTGAATCCCGTAAATCGACGACTTCTCTTTGTTTGGACTTTTTTAAAGCAACGTCCGCATTGATTTTGTATATCGGAAGCGAAGCGAGGACGTCCTCACTTTGTCAAACCCTTTTGTTAAAGTCCTCAGTTTCAACGGTAGACACGCTCACACACACACACACACCCACCACCACCATCAACACCCCCAACCCCTACCCCACCACCACCCCCAACCCCACCACCACCCCCCAAAAAACAAAATAGTTCCCAAGATTCCAAGCACGCAATGAAGACGCCATGCCCCCATATGGAGCGCCAAATGACAAATTTTCTCCGTCTTGGAGAATTAACGTAAGCACATTTCTCGGGGACGATTTGATGTGTGCGCTTAACTTGGAATTTCGATTGGTACAGCGATGAGGGTCGAATCAATCGAAATCAAAACCAGCCTTACACAATCCTTTTAAAATCCATCCAAAGGAATATTGTAACTGGTCTTCTCCGAGTTCCGTTAAATAATATAAGTATGAGTGTTTCCAATTATTGTGCTCACCAGCTTTTACCAAAAAATATTATAGCAGCTTTCGTAATTTACGCTACGGTGGAAACTGACCGTTATTCAAGGCCCATGCTTCTTAAAATTACACAATGGGTCTATAAGTGTCAAATCAGGCAATCTATGGACCCCAATCATTATTCAAGGCCCATACTTCTTAAAATTCTATAAAGAGTCTTAAGAGTCCAATAAAGCATTCTATGGCACAAGGCGAGAAGGCAGCTTTTACTTGACAAGCTCATTGCAAACCGGAAGGTGACAGGCATTACTTCAAGTAATTGTCATGGGGGGGGGGCTTCAGGGGAGGGGGGGGGGGGCTTCAGGACACACACACGCTGTTACGATAAAAAAAACGAATTTCCCAAAAATAAACATGCATAAAGACAGACGGTAGGCCTATGGAAATTTGTCAGCATTGAAGCAATCCATGTCATAGTTATTGTACAAAATACATTGTGATTGGCACCAACGCAAATAAATTGCCTTGGGGGCGTTATTACTTTTTTCATTAAGGCCGCCAGCAATCACTGCGAGTCGCTTCGAACATGACAGCCAACAAATAGGCCCCTATTTCCCCTACCTTCCCGTTGTTTTCCCTCTGTATGAGCAATTTGGGTATTTCGGTGAATCACAAGGAGGGTCTAGAAGCGGCGTAGCCAAGGGAGGCACGTGCTCCTCAGAAATTTACAGTGACCCCAGGTGCCCCCCGCGGGAAAAAAATGCGAAAGTGCTCACAAAAAGAAGAAGAGAAAAGAGAAAGGAGGAAAATGCGTGTTTGCGTAATCGGGATATACCGCGACCACGAAATGCCAAGAAGATACGAAGACGGTGGCCCCCTGCAGCGTACTCCTTCCAAAATAAAAGTATGACCCCCACCACTGACAAGCCCATCCCCCTGCGCACCCCCTCTACTTAAAAGCAACACCCCCCCCCCCCACACACACACCGAAAAAGTCCTGGCTACGCCGCTGGGGTCTAGGAACCTAGACTAACCTGCATGCTGTAATTTGCCATTTTGAGTTTATTTCAGAAATGGTTAAATTCACATCTTACAACCACTTCCTATGGCAACAGCTAAAATAAAATACAAAAACAACAACATTTGCTTTACGGAGGGGAAAGCCCTTTAACTACATAAAAATAAGTTACCAAACTTATAAGGCAGTGAACATTGTTTCTAGATATGACAAACATAATATACATTCTAGATTAAACGAAAGTCTAAAACAGACCGCCGAGGAAAGTTTAAACGCTGGTGGGAGTAGTCCATAGAGTTATATATAGGAACTAGAGGGCGCACTGGTAATGCTACGTGCACAAACGCGACGGGACCGCAAGGAGAAACGCGCGCCATTTTGTACGAGGGCGATATTGAGAACGAAATACGCGATGTGCTTGCTAAATACAATTATGCGGTCTAAAATAATCGAGCGGCCGATTTAAAGTTGTTTTGTGGGGTTTATCTTATTTGTTTTAATAGAGGATGAACCACGGAGGAAGGAATCTCCATGGATGAACACACATGCCATGATTTATTGTCCAAAGTGAAGGAATATAATTCTAAAGTATTATATTTATTCGGGAATTATTTAGTACTATAAACGGTCTTCACTGGCATTCATAAATTTCACAGTAAACCCTTTCATTGTTAACTATTGCTCTGTTGCAACACGCACACATAATTTAGACGTTGTTTTTGACTACTTACGAAATGGCCGCCGCTGCCCTTGACGGGCCGCGTAACTAGGCTAGTGCGCCCTCTAGTTCCTATATATAACTCTATGGAGTAGTCTCGGTTCAAGATAATTTCTCTGTGTGTGATATTACAAGACTAATTATCATTCGATAAATACAAATGACCGAGAAATATTTCATTTTTATAAAGCTAGGTGGACGACGTTGAACAAACCAGACCTATCTAAATGCCCGATGCCGCTGACTGGTGTTTCGTAATCTGGAGCCGAAGCTGAAACGTGTGTAATTACATCTCTGGGAAAACAACAAAAATTATGATTTTTTTTTTCAACAGCTTACACTTATCCATGAGCAGACATTGTCCCATGTCACGATGAGGTTTTGTAATAATACTATGATTTCCCTCCTCATAGTTATCACTGAAAAACTCACAACAAAACAATAGTACAACAAGCATCCGAGCTGGCAACTTGTCACTGGCATTAAGCTGACACTTGAGGGCGCGTTAAAAAAACGATTATTTCTGTGATCAAAGTATACAAATATTGACTGCTTCGAGTGCTATGTTAAAACTATGGCTCCCGATGTGATCCTCTGTGTGTTCTATTATTTACCTGAGGCGAAGTCGAAGGAAAATAGATGGCTCCGGGGTTCACCGAGGGAGCCGGAGCTTTAACCAAAGCACGAGTAAAAGCAGTCAACATTTGTTTTATAACACCCAAGCACTGTGCCTAGACGTCTAGGTACAAATAAACTGTTGTTGATATGGGTATAGTACACTGGTTGCTATGGGATAGTACATTGTTGCATGTATAGCGTTTCACCTTCGCGCGGCTTTCTGGTAAAAATAAGCCATTATCACGTGACGCGCTCAGAAAGCAGAGACATGTGGGTGTTATATTTCAAGTAATAAACCACAAAGGAAACTGACTGGGTAAATTTTTAACAATTTGGATTTGAACAAAGAAAAATTGACTGGAGCGGGACTTGAAGCAACGACCTCCGGATTCACGTACCGGCGCTCTACCAACTGAGCTACATTTGTTATATCCACACAGAGGGTTAGCGGACCATATTCGTAGACTCTAAAAAAAAAACTCGGGTCAGAGTTCAACCCTGATTCTGGGGCCCATGAGACCTGACCCATTTGGGGTCAGTGTGACACGGAGTTTCTGTTAATACTGACCGATAAATGGATCAAAGTGACTACTGACGAATTTCCATTGCATTCAACAGGCTGACGCGGAAACTGGTTAAATATCACCCAACGGAAAGCTGGTACTTAATATACAAATATTAATATCTGAGATTGTGGCAAGGTTGTCAGTTTATATACCTTCATGCTTTCAGTGTTAGTAGTCTCATTGTTCTTACATAGTGCCAAGTGTGTGTGGGTCTTGGAATGCTATTCCTTTATCTTGATTGCGTTTGATTTACAATGCCAGCGTGTTTCACTGTATCTAGCCCAACACTAACCCTTGACTTTGGTATTGATTTTGGGGCTCCCCTGTCCTACACTATAGTGACAGAGCGACCCATTTCAAAATGCTAATGATAATGTGTTTTGTACTAACTTTACTTTTGCGCTTACCGTATAACACATTTTTATGCGTGTATATGCACTGTAGCGATTGTGCACGGCGTGAACGTTAAAAGGTACGTGTAAGTGTTAAGTATTATTTGGTTGACATTTTTGTACTCCTGGCAATCGGTCGAGGGGGCACATCGTTTCCTTCAACCATCAATGTTTATGCCCTAAACCTTTGTCATACGATCAATGGATGGCTGCCGTGTGCATTATTTATTCACTGAAAATAGACACGGCTGTGTATCATCATGGAGGTAGATCCGCATACCCTAAAACATAATTAAGAAACCAGACTAATTTGGGTTAGTATGGCCATGGATGTTGGTAAGACGGGGCACTAATTCTTTAAGTGTAATTTTCCTCTTCGTTTTGAAATAATGGTAGTGTGCCATTTCTTTATTTCTAAATGGTAAATAAAATCAAAATATTTGAATTATCCGAATAACTTTGCCGCCATGTTTTTGCTCTTTACAATATAAAAGTGAAGTTTTCATAAAGCAGCGACAGGGTTTCATCAGTAATGGCCCTAAAGTTGTGAACAGAGATTGAAAAAAAAGAGTTTCAGTGAATTGTCAAAAAATCTACAAGATTCTGTAATCTGAATTTGAATTTGAAATTCGCTAATAATTTTGTTTTATTTATACTTGTAAAACAAAATTCCATTTTAAAATCATGTCGGTATCAAGAGACGCAGCATCCATGGTACCACAAACAATTTGAACCATTATACAGGGGTTGAATTTATGTAAGATCAAGGATGACGTGTGTTGTCTACTTTTCAATTTAAATTTAATATGTGAAATTTGTAAGAACGCTTCTCAAGCAATATATTGGTTATGCTCACCTCTTGAACTGTGAGGCCAGTGAGGATTTTTACACACAAGAAGACCTGACAATAAGGCCGAGGTAAAAAAACATGTTTAGCGTCCCCGCCCGCCTCCTTTTTGGCCGCCGCCTCCTTTTTTTTTTCCTTCTTTTTTTTACCATAAAAAAGGGGAAAACAAAGGGGAAAAAAGGACTAAAATGATACAAATCATTTGTTTTGTGCTTTTATAGTGTATCGATGCAATAAAATAGCACAGAATCTGTGAATAAATATACCTTGGCCAGCCATATTTAGCATGGCGGCCATCTTGGAAAAAAAAGCAAAAGATTGGAAAATAGTTAATAGTAGCGCCCTGTCTCCTCCTCTTTTTGAAAAAGTCCGAACATGTTCAATGTCTTGTCCAACATGTTTCTTTTATGTATTGTGTGTTTGAACAGTAGAAAAACAACGGATATTTGAAATTTAAAAAAGAATGGCGGCCATCTTGAAAAACATTTTTTTTTTTTAAGCCCCTCCTCCTTCCTTTTTTTTAGAAACCCGGACGCTAAACATGTTTTTTATTTTTACTCGGCCTAAAGTCGAAATTAGGTTTAGCATGCAAGATGTCCATCTTTTCGAAGAAAATTTGTGTCAACCATGGCATGTGTGATAGTGACAAAGCAGTTATATTTCGTAACCAATTTCTCAATGTGATGATCTGAACACTGCCGCGGCAGTGTACTCGGATCGTTTTGACAGCATTTTACTATGTGTCTGTATTGGCTTTAAGGCCGTCTAAAAAATGTGTCAGTTTGCGCGCTAGCCCTGTCCAAGGCTCTTTACGCAAGCACCTCGCTTTGAATTCACCAGGTAGCATTACACTGGCACGGTACTGCAGTACTTGATATACAGTATACCGTGGGGTCGAAGCATGGTTTTTCAACCTCGTACTAAAAAACGAGGCCGAAACAGAGCCTTGTTTTTTGGTACGAGGTTGAAAAACCATGCTTCGACCCCACGGTATACTGTATATCAAGTACTGCAGTACCGTGCCAGTATTGTTATGCTACCTGGTGAATTAAAAGCGGGGTGCTTGCGTAAAGAGCCTTGGACAAGGCTATTTGCGCGCTGATTTGGTTGTACCTGTTGTATTTTATTGACCCTTTTGTGGATGCTTTGTCTGGGGTGTGGGGGGGGGGGGGGGTGTACATGTACATTCATCTTAACTCTTCGTGCAGAACGCGTTAACAAAAAGGTACTGCCAGGGCTCAGACCCACTCTCATCCTACTATATCTGTCTACAGCACTTGTTCACCTTATACTATAGTCTGCCCTGAAACTGGCTCGGTGGTGTTTGATTCAGTCACAGCAGAAGGGACCAGGTAATAAACCAAGGCTTTTTTTATACGTTAGTTTAGTTGAATAAATCCTGAAAGTATGCAGGCATTGTCTTGTACATGAATACAGTTATTTTAATAGCTTGGGCAGTAACAGGCGACCCTTTCTTTACTGCTAGGCAGATGCAAGCATCTCCTTCCTTTTTGATAGGCCTTAATATTTTAATACAAAATGCATATCCACTAAAAGACCATTGGCTTTGAAAGAAGCTACTCTCTCTCTCCAATTGTAAAGAAACAGACATTGGACCCAAATGCACTTCAAAACTATCGGCCAGCATCGAACATAAAAGCTCTGGCCAAACTTGTGGAAATGGCAGCGACAAGCCGCTTACTGGAACATTATACATATCAACTCGATGTGTCTAAAAAAAACAATCCGCCTACAAATCTGCTCATTCAACCGAGATTAAAAATGACATTGCTACTGCTATAGACCACCAACATGCCGTACTTCTTGCCGTACTTCTTCTTCTTCTCGTACTACTTCTTCTTTCCAGTAACATTCAGGAAGCCAGCACACTTCAGATATTCAAAAATAGACTCAAAACCCATTTATTAGTTTAATCATGCCATAATGTTATTTTCTGGTATAGTTTTTTGTATCTGTACCAATGCATCTTTAATTTTTTTTCATTTTGGTTTTGAACAAAGAAAAATTGACTGGAGCAGGACTTGAACCAACGACCTCCGGATTAACGTACCAGTGCTCTACCAACTATATCCAGCCCTATATTGGCGGTCTCCCTATTAGTCAATGTCTTTGTTCGGGGGTGCCAGTCAGAAGCCATTCAACCGTTAGCTGCCATGTAGCCAGGGATCACACCCAAGTTTAAAATACAACCTGGGAAGCGGCAGCCAAGGAATCGCCTTAAGGGGATGCGACTTTTTAATACAAAATATCAAGTAATAAACCACAAAGGAAACTGACTGTGTAAATTTTATATATTTTGGGTTTGAACGAGGAAAAATTGACAGGGATCGGGACTTGAAGCAACGACCTCCGGATTAACGTACCGGAGCTCTACCAACTGAGCTATCCAGCCCTATGTTTGCGGTCTTCCTATTAGTCAATATCTTTGTTCGGGGGTGCCAGTCAGAAGCCATTTAATTTTTTTTGTGTCAGCTTTTGTAAAGCGCTCCGATCTTTGTTGGGCGCTATAAAAATGCCTTTATGTATGTATTGGCTTTCAGTAAGGCCAAAGGTTTTCTAGCTAGTGAGACCAATGGCTTTCTCATGAGACCAATTGCTTTCTAGTGAAACCATTGGTTTGCTCTGCAATACCAAAGGTTTTCTAGTGAGACCAATGGCTTTCTCACACCAATGGCTTTCTGGTGAGACCAATGGCTTTCTTCCAGTGTGACCATTGGCTTGCTCTGCGGTTTTCTAAAGGTTTTCTAGGGAGACCAATGGCTTTCTGCAATGAGACAATTGGCTTTCTAGAGGGACAACCTTTCATATAACATAACAATACTTTAAAACAATTCTAAAAGTACTGTGAAGTTAATCATTCGAAAAACAAAATGTCGACTCGTATGTTTCAAATTCTTCCCGTTTTGGCGTTACACTATTTTGTTACATGTTTTTAAGGCAGACAAAAAGCATTTCCCTTCCAAACATAGTAATGTATCGATGGTTTATTTGTTATAAAAATGCTAGGAAAGACTTTTCATAATTAATTTATCACCTTGCTGTTTTGTTTTTGTTACAGGATTTAAGCAAGCAGTCATCGATATGGCTGATGATATGAAACGAATCTTTTTGTGGTGCATATCACGTACAGTATCCACAGCACTGGTCAAATGTCTCAGCTTTGTCGAAGGTCTTCAGGTGGTTAACGAACCTTACGGGTGTGCCTTCAGTTCAGGACCAGAGAGAAAAAATCAAAATCCAGACTCGATGGATCCGTATGAGAAGCGCTTGAATGAGATACGATCAGCCCCTGTCGACGAAGAGGTCCATGGTTATGAAGCGTCAGTCTGCACTTATGGCTATGTCAGAGATGAGCTCTTACAAGCATCTTATGAAGATTCCAAGATCTTACTCTGCAAAGATTTGGGTTTCTATCTCGATGCTAAGTATCACATGCTTCCCAAAGGATTCAGATACAGCTTCTTGATTCGCCATCCTGCCAAGACTTTTGTATCATGCAAAAAATGTTTATAAAAGCATTTGGCAAAGCCTTTGACAAAGAAGTGGATTTGCTTAAGTTACCAATTTCGGTGTTTCCTGCCGGATACGAGTTCAAGGAGCTTTACGAATTGATAGAGTATGTGGAGAAGGAACTCCATCAAGAGCCTGTCATACTCGACACCGATGACCTCTTGGCTGACCCACCAGGCATCTTGTCTGCCTACTGTCTCAAGATGGGTATTCCATACAAACCAGAGCTTCTGTCTTGGGAAGCAGGAAGTGAGGTCACCGAAAAGTGGATAACATCTAAGACACTCAAAATGTCAAACAAGAGAGCTGGGTATTTTGATAACGCCTTTAATAGCAGTGGGTTCTGTCGTCCAGAACCTCCCCCTGCGCTGGACAGCCTACCTTCTGATGTCCAGACCTGTGTAAGAGCTTCAATGGAATACTACGAGAAACTTCGCTCAAAACGAACCAGACCTCTATCCGAGGTAGCATCAGAAGCAGACATAGCCTAGAAACGAAACATTCTTTATTTGTTGTCTTAGATGCTGATTATGAATTTATCACTATACGTCTTATACAAGTATTGAAACTACTTTCTATCTGGGTTTTTTTTTTTTTTTGGGGGGGGGTTATTAAAAAGGGTACCAGACATTTGGTATAGCAGGTTTGATAAAAACCGAGTAGTCGGTCAGTCTTGTCCATTAATTAAATTGTATTTAATTCTTTTTGCAAGAATTTCGTTCCCTTTCTAATTGTTTGTTGATGTTAGATCATCCTTTTTCTGGAATGTTTTCTCTGATGAGGAGTGATGTTTCTCACTGCGTCGCTATCTCTATGAAAGTAATGTTTAATAAGAACTTATTATTATTACTATCAATATAATGAAAAGTTGAATTTAAAAATTAAAAAACTTTCTATATTTTCATATAGAAAGACCATTTGAACGGTTAATTCCTGAAAGATTCTCACTTGAGAGGGGAATTTTAAAGGCCAATGAGGGAGTGAAGAACCGCGTGAAATGAAAACCGAATTCACCGCGCCGGCACAAACCAAAATACGAACTACAGACTACAGTGATTACCGCTTCATTTCTTTTGGTGTATTTTAACTAATATTAATCAATCAAAATAAGCCATTGTACAATCGGTGGCAGAGAGGGTTCAGTGCTCAAGGCATTCGACAAAGGACCGACATTGCTGAATTCACTGAGTCAACTAACTGGAGATGAGGCATCAAAACTTTCTCGAGATCGAGTGCTTCTATAGATATCAAGCATCCCACCAAAACAAAACCGAAATCGGCTCCCTTTAGTTGCTATTTTTTTTAACCAGAGATTCAACATTTCTGACTTTTTAAAACATTTGCAATCAACTGACGGATGAAACAATGCCTTACAGCAAAATACTAGTGTCGCGTCCCAACACCCTGCAATTTGTCAAAACAATTTTACTTAAACAACATCCGCCACTTTAATTAATGACCGAACAACTAAACATTGGTTCGGCCCGATCACCTATCGTTTGTTATTGTACAAATATGTGTTATTTCGTCTGTCAATAAACAGCTTATTCGAATATCAATTAACAACAAATAAAGAGTTGTTTGCCTTATTATATGGGTCACAATTATTTGTATATAGTTAATACCACGACTAACAGTATGAAAACAAGCCGTACGCACTTGGGCATAAACTACACGCACGTGGGAGTAAGCTGTACGCACTTGGGCGCAAGCCGTAAGCACATGGGAGCAGAATTAAGGGTAACCAGCATGGTCGTGACATGTGCAGAAATGAATATAACATGACCTCGTGATCTGGTGACTACGTGCACCGCTCAATGACACCGGGATTATCTGAGGGTCAATACAGTGCAACAACGGTAAATGTCATTAAAACAAAACTACTGGTCACTCGACGAAAACGCAGATGCCGAGCTGGACTTAGAAGTCAATCAATCGTAACGTTGACCGCCACATAAAAACTAATTGTGAGTAAGCAAAAGCGCTGGGGAATTTCAACGAATGCAGAATAACCGATACATGCTGGGTAAGTATTAAACTATAATCAGTTTAGCAAGACATTTCTGACTATGCAAAACTATAAGCGGTATATTATTCAATACTTCAAGTTTTCGTTACAGAAGAACCATGGGTTTTCAAGTGTGCAAGAAATTTATTCGCGGGTTTAATAAAAAAAAAGTACATAATACTTGTACCTACGAAAGCCCATTAGTGCCATCGCAAGTACATATTCAGCCAATCTTGTTTTTTGGAAGTACATATTTAGCCAATCTTGTTTTTTGGAAGTACATATTCAGCGATTCTTGTTTTTTGGAAGTACATATTCAGCGAATCTTGTTTTTTGGAAGTACATATTAAGCGAATCTTGTTTTTTGGAAGTACATATTCAGCGATTCTTGTTTTTTGGAAGTACATATTTAGCAAATCTTGTTTTTTGGAAGTACATATTTAGCCAATCTTGTTTTTTGGAAGTACATATTCAGCGATTCTTGTTTTTTGGAAGTACATATTTAGCCAATCTTGTTTTTTGGAAGTACATATTCAGCCAATCTTGTTTTTTGGAAGTACATATTCAGCCAATCTTGTTTTTTGGAAGTACATATTTAGCCAATCTTGTTTTTTGGAAGTACATATTCAGCGAATCTTGTTTTTTGGAAGTACATATTCAGCCAATCTTGTTTTTTGGAAGTACATATTCAGCCAATCTTGTTTTTTGGAAGTACATATTTAGCCAATCTTGTTTTTTGGAAGTACATATTCAGCGAATCTTGTTTTTTGGAAGTACATATTCAGCGAATCTTGTTTTTTGGAAGTACATATTCAGCAAATCTTGTTTTCTGGAAGTACATATTCAGCCAATCTTGTTTTTTGGAAGTACATATTCAGCGAATCTTGTTTTCTGGAAGTACATATTCAGCCAATCTTGTTTTTTGGAAGTACATATTCAGCCAATCTTGTTTTTTGGAAGTACATATTTAGCCAATCTTGTTTTTTGGAAGTACATATTTAGCCAATCTTGTTTTTTGGAAGTACATATTCAGCGAATCTTGTTTTTTGGAAGTACATATTCAGCGAATCTTGTTTTTTGGAAGTACATATTCAGCCAATCTTGTTTTTTGGATATTTCCCCCCATCCTGACATCGCGCGGCGTCGGGTGCACGACGTGTGGGGCGCATTTGAAGATAAAGTCAGCTGTGTATTGTCTCTTTATGAATATCCCTTCTTTTCGGAAGGGATGAATTGTGGAGCCTACTGTTAACTTGGAAAAGTGCTCGGGTGGGGGTAGGCGTAAAAAAATGGAACCAGTGATGAGGCAAATTTCAATTACGGAATTGTGTATATATATATTTATAAATTTATGATCAACATTACTTTGAAAGACACCTTCAAAGAAACTGCACAGGCATAAAATTGAATTGCTTTCAAAATGGAAATTGACAAATAAAGCAAGACAAAATATCAATGCATACAATTTAAAACAAAAATGGTTTTAACATGAATGTCTACTCTAAACCAAGGATTGTCATTTCCATTAACAATCCCCACACCCTGTGTTGTTAGGTCCAAGCAAAGACCAAAACTCTGAATGAGTACATATCCAGATTGGCTTTTTTCTGTCTGTCTGGTATAACACAACAATGAATTTAAAATAAAATTAACAGAGTAAATCGATGCCATGCCACACTATTTTAAAGTATTAATATTTCAATCTTGATAGTTCTGTCCCTTGTCTTCATAACAGTACAGATTATGGGCTATTTTAACAAACCGAAGTCTTCAAATGTCATTCGCCTGCATGATTAATGTTATATTTGTTGCAGTAGAGTTCTTCTAAGGAAGTGATATAGATGAAGTCCTTGCTCAGCATTACTTGGCTTATCAATGCCTGCTTCATTCATCAGAAGAGTGCACAGTTTAAACACATCCTTGTCACATGGAAATCGACTTTTAAACTGACACTCGGTTTCACATACTTCTACTTCATCATGCTGTACAGGAACAGTATAATCTTGCGTTCCATACAGTTGGGGCACAGTGTACATCACCATAGGTCGACCGAAGGGACCATGCCGATTTCTTGAGGAAGCTATTCTGTGAGAGTTCCACTCCTTCACGGTAGTGTCAATATCATCCTGTATTAGAAATGGAGATGAATTGTTCAGGTAGTTAAATTATTTGTTGTTCACAAAGTCAGAAAGTGAAACGTCTTCCAATGATGTCACATACAAATTTTTACAAATTACTGAGGCTTTGTCAAACTAGGAATGCCTAATCATTATAGTACCTGGATTAGATTCACGAAGCACAACTGTATTAAAGATGTATCCAGGAAATCGCCACTGAAATGACCATCATCTTTAAGTTCTTCAAATAAGTTCATCCAATACTGAGTGCAGTGTTTCCGAAATACACTCCACCAACATTCGATGCGCTGATTGCTTTGACTGGTACCTTGAAGAAAACTCCTGTCTCCTGCAAACGCATCTTGGCAATTAGTTCTCATGAAGTGTTGCATTTGTCGAACTGTACCATTTTCAGTTCCAAAGTCTGACCGAATTACTCTCGGACATCCCATTTTTGCCCTTACCGTTTTCATATAATAACCAGCAATGACACTGGGATCACTATTTGTTACGTAAGCTTCTACCCAAAGCACGTTTCTGGAAAAACCATCAATGCAGCCGTTTATACAAATTCCATACGGTTTCAGTTTATCATACGAGTCCAAGTGCCATAAGAAGTTTGGACCGCTTACGTGATATCTGCGTCTCTGAAGCCGTCTCCTTGCCCTCTGTTGAACGCCTTCTGGATCTAGTATTCCCAACAGAAGGCGCACTGTTTCTCTATCAATACTGATACCATTCTGAATGCATCTCAAGTGCATCCACCTATAACCATGCAGTTGCCCCGACGTTTGCAACTCTCCTTCAATAAAGGTAGCGACGTCTACAATATCGGAATGATTTTTTCGCCGAAAGAGACCAAGAGCTCGCAGTTTCCGGTTAAGATGCCGTTTGCTTATGATTATGTTATTGTTTGCAAGAAGCGATGCAATTATTTCATCGTAATTAAGCCCTAAATTAAATGAATGACAAATTAATTCGTTACTCTCTGCTATCGGCATGGCTGCATTGGAAACAGGTCAACTCGTACCCAGGTCAACTCGTACCCAAGTCAACTCGTACCCAAAATATTGTACCCAAGTCAACTCGTACCCAAGTGAACTCGTACCCAGGTTAACTCGTACCCAAGTCAACTCGTACCCAAGTCAACTCGTACCGTCTAACGTACGTTGCATGCAGAGGAGAAAGAAGTTCCGTGCCGTGAATTTTCCCTGTCTGCATGACGTTCTAAAGTTAGAACAAATATTAAACAGGAGAAGTTCATTGCCGTGAATTTTCCCCGTCTGCCCGTCCGCATGACGTTCTAAAGTTAGATTAAATATTAATACGGAATGATGTTCTACTCACTATCGTGCAATTTACGAAATCGTTTTAATTATATGTAATTTTTCCTGCCTGGATTATAAACATCAATAGTATTCATTTCTTTAAATGTTTTGGAACATTGTTTTATTTTCAGCATGTGGCTGCGAATTCATTTTATTATAACAAACCATTTCCAATAAACAATACACGTATATGATTAATAAAACGCAAACAAATTAATTCAAATAAATACTTTCATTTTTACTATTATTCAAACAAAGTTCTTAATTCCTTTTAAAAACATTTTCTTTATTATTTTTTCCTACCACCTACAACAAAATGTCCTCTGAAAGAAAAACAACCAAATTTATAAAAAAAACATGTTCTTTTACTTTTTATTCCGAAAAAATACACAAATTAAATATTGCATACAAAAATTAAATATTGCATCAAAAATTATTTCGTTTTAATTCAAACAAACATTTTCTTCTTCACCTTTTTCCTGAAAAAAAAATATATATAAAAATTGCATTTTTTTAATTACTTTTTCCACAAAAAAAACCGGACATTTTTTGCGTCATTCTCTTAGTCTTGTTTGTTACCTGCAACATATAATAACAAGAGAACACAATTATTACAATATAGAATAGATAATTTATACAAATGAACGATATACATTTTATAATTTTGGTACTTGGGTATACGAGTTGACTTGGGTAAAACTTTACTTGGGTACGAGCTGACTTGGGTACGAGTTCACCTAGGTACGAGTTCACCTGGGTACGAGTTAACTTGGGTTCGAGTTGACTTGGGTACGAGTTGACTTGGGTACGAGTTCACCTTGGTACGAGTTCACCTGGGTACGAGTTGACTTGGGTACGAGTTGACTTGGGTACGAGATGACCCGAATTCGCTGCATTTACAGACCAAAACATATGGCTAACAGCGCCCTCATGAACATCGCCAAACATATACTTCCAAAAAACAAGATTGGCTGAATATGTACTTCCAAAAAACAAGATTGGCTGAATATGTACTTCCAAAAAACAAGATTGGCTGAATATGTACTTCCAAAAAACAAGATTGGCTGAATATGTACTTCCAAAAAACAAGATTGGCTGAATATGTACTTCCAAAAAACAAGATTGGCTGAATATGTACTTCCAAAAAACAAGATTCGCTGAATATGTACTTCCAAAAAACAAGATTGGCTGAATATGTACTTCCAAAAAACAAGATTCGCTGAATATGTACTTTCAAAAAACAAGATTTGCTGAATATGTACTTCCAAAAAACAAGATTCGCTCAATATGTACTTTCAAAAAACAAGATTTGCTGAATATGTACCTCCAAAAAACAAGACTTGCTAAATATGTACTTTCAAAAAACAAGATTTGCTGAATATGTACTTCCAAAAAACAAGATTGGCTGAATATGTACTTCCAAAAAACAAGATTGGCTGAATATGTACTTCCAAAAAACAAGATTGGCTGAATATGTACTTCCAAAAAACAAGATTGGCTGAATATGTACTTCCAAAAAACAAGATTGGCTGAATATGTACTTCCAAAAAACAAGATTGGCTGAATATGTACTTCCAAAAAACAAGATTCGCTGAATATGTACTTCCAAAAAACAAGATTGGCTGAATATGTACTTCCAAAAAACAAGATTCGCTGAATATGTACTTTCAAAAAACAAGATTTGCTGAATATGTACTTCCAAAAAACAAGATTCGCTCAATATGTACTTTCAAAAAACAAGATTTGCTGAATATGTACCTCCAAAAAACAAGACTTGCTAAATATGTACTTTCAAAAAACAAGATTTGCTGAATATGTACTTCCAAAAAACAAGATTGGCTGAATATGTACTTCCAAAAAACAAGATTGGCTGAATATGTACTTCCAAAAAACAAGATTCGCTGAATATGTACTTTCAAAAAACAAGATTTGCTGAATATGTACTTCCAAAAAACAAGATTGGCTGAATATGTACTTCCAAAAAACAAGATTGGCTGAATATGTACTTCCAAAAAACAAGATTGGCTGAATATGTACTTCCAAAAAACAAGATTGGCTGAATATGTACTTCCAAAAAACAAGATTGGCTGAATATGTACTTCCAAAAAACAAGATTCGCTGAATATGTACTTCCAAAAAACAAGATTGGCTGAATATGTACTTCCAAAAAACAAGATTCGCTGAATATGTACTTTCAAAAAACAAGATTTGCTGAATATGTACTTCCAAAAAACAAGATTCGCTCAATATGTACTTTCAAAAAACAAGATTTGCTGAATATGTACCTCCAAAAAACAAGACTTGCTAAATATGTACTTTCAAAAAACAAGATTTGCTGAATATGTACTTCCAAAAAACAAGATTGGCTGAATATGTACTTCCAAAAAACAAGATTGGCTGAATATGTACTTCCAAAAAACAAGATTGGCTGAATATGTACTTCCAAAAAACAAGATTGGCTGAATATGTACTTCCAAAAAACAAGATTGGCTGAATATGTACTTCCAAAAAACAAGATTGGCTGAATATGTACTTCCAAAAAACAAGATTCGCTGAATATGTACTTCCAAAAAACAAGATTGGCTGAATATGTACTTCCAAAAAACAAGATTCGCTGAATATGTACTTTCAAAAAACAAGATTTGCTGAATATGTACTTCCAAAAAACAAGATTCGCTCAATATGTACTTTCAAAAAACAAGATTTGCTGAATATGTACCTCCAAAAAACAAGACTTGCTAAATATGTACTTTCAAAAAACAAGATTTGCTGAATATGTACTTCCAAAAAACAAGATTGGCTGAATATGTACTTCCAAAAAACAAGATTGGCTGAATATGTACTTCCAAAAAACAAGATTCGCTGAATATGTACTTCCAAAAAACAAGATTTGCTGAATATGTACTTCCAAAAAACAAGATTGGCTGAATATGTACTTCCAAAAAACAAGATTGGCTGAATATGTACTTCCAAAAAACAAGATTCGCTGAATATGTACTTCCAAAAAACAAGATTTGCTGAATATGTACTTCCAAAAAACAAGATTGGCTGAATATGTACTTCCAAAAAACAAGATTGGCTGAATATGTACTTCCAAAAAACAAGATTGGCTGAATATGTACTTCCAAAAAACAAGATTGGCTGAATATGTACTTCCAAAAAACAAGATTGGCTGAATATGTACTTCCAAAAAACAAGATTGGCTGAATATGTACTTCCAAAAAACAAGATTGGCTGAATATGTACTTCCAAAAAACAAGATTGGCTGAATATGTACTTGCGATGGCACTAATGGGCTTTCGTATGTACCCGTTCATAGTTCAGATTTGTACACGTGTGGAAACACTGTCATTTGTTCTCTCAAATGGTCAGGATAAGAGATGCTTACAATTGCGGTAGAGTTAGAAGGCCTAAAAAATAAACTCAACAAATTGTTGATAAGCAGAGAGCGCGTAAAACAATGTATAAATAGACGATAAAATGTGTACCGGTACATAAATATTTTGTCAGTAATTGTAAACATCAATTAAATGGGTTTGTAGAAATGACTGACCGAGATCAATTTGTGCACAGTTGTTTTACAATGCATGAGTAGAATGCAATGGGATAGCGATGATGGCAAACGCCGGGTAGAGTAGCCGACTAATTGGTTTAAAAAGGCAACCTTACCGTTATACTAACTTGAACATTGACAATAAAACTTAGACATTCTAAAAAGTACTTTAAAGTTAATCATTCGAAATTCAAAATGTCGACTGGTAAGGAACTCAATTCGAGTTTCGCTTCTTACCAATTTGGCGTTAAACTAAGCTGTTACATGTTTTTAAGGCAGACAGAAGGGATTTCCTTCCAAGCACGCTGCATTAATGTATTGATGGTTTGTTTGTTAACATGCGATGGAAACATTTCTTCAGTTTTATGATTAGTTTATCACCTTGCTGTTTTCGTTTTTGTAACTACAGGACTTCATCAGCAACCAATCGATGGCTGATGATATGAAACGAATCTTTATGTGGTGCACACCGCGTACAGTATCCACAGCACTGGTCAAGTGTCTCAGCTTTGTTGAAGGTCTTCAGGTGGTTATCGAACCTTACGGATGTGCCTTCAAATCGGGACCAGAAAGAAAGAATCCAAACCCAGACTTGACGGACCCGTATGAGAAGCGCTTACATGAGTTACGGTCAGCCCCTGTCGACGACGATATCCGTGGTTATGAAGATTCAGTTTGCACTTACAGCTTTGTTAGGGATGAACTCCTATCAGCATCTTACAAAGACACCAAGATCCTTCTTTGTAAGGATATGGCTTACTATCTTGATGCCAAGTATCACATGCTTCCTAAAGCATTCAGATACAGCTTCTTGATTCGCCATCCCGCAAAGGTATTCTTATCAAGCAAAAAATCCCTGACAAAAGTATATGGCGAAGCCTTTGACAAAGAAGTGGATTTGCTTAAGTTACCAGTCTCGTTGGTTCCTGCCGGTTATGGTTTCAAGGAGCTTTATGAATTGATAGAATATGTGGAGAAGAACCTTCATCAAGAGCCTGTCATACTCGACACTGATGAACTATTGGCTGATCCACCCGGCATCTTGTCTGCCTACTGTCTCAAGATGGGTATTCCATACAAACCAGAGCTTCTGTCTTGGAAAGCAGGAGGTGAAGTCAGCGAAAAGTGGGTAACACCCAAGACACTAACAATGGCCAACAAGAGAGCTGGATTTTTTGGAAAAGCATTCAATAGCAGTTGTTTTTTCAGTCCACAACCTCCCCCTGCCCTTGACAACCTGCCCGCGGATGTCCAGACGTGTGTAAAAGCTTCAATGGGATACTACGAGAAACTTCGCACAAGACGAATCAGACCTCAGTCTGAAGTAGCTCCCAAAGCAGAAACAGCCTAGATCAAGGAACTTTGTCATCTTAGACTTTGATTAAGAAAACGTTTACATGTCTTACAAAATGGTGGAATTAAAACTATTCTCTGTGTCACAATTATAGTTGATTTGAGCATTGGCTTCCTATGAGACCAACTGCTTTTGATGAGAAACGTCTAATAAAAACAAATCATGCCTCGTGTGTTCAAATCCTGAAGAAGAAACCATGATAATAATAATTAATACAGATGGGTATGCAGCCGGGCCCGGTTGCAGCCGGGCGTTCCGTTAGGAAAACTTAACAAAGTATTCGCGCAGTGCATCGCCATTGGGGTAAAGGTATTATACAGGATAAGTTAGGATAAGACTTAATGAAGTTCATTCTAGAACCATTTTCCCCTGTGAAATATCCTCTGAAATGGAGTAATATTCGAGAAAACTGTTGACCCTATCTATGAGTGAAACACAACAACTGATGTTTCAACCAAAATTAAGAACATAATGTGTTTACATGCTGAACATTGTGCGCGGTTTGTCACTATTTACTCCTGATGAATCACGCCACCTTTATGGTACTATATGTAGTGTCATGTAGTAATAAACCATGCAATCCAAAACAGGACAGAGACCAGACTAGTTAAATTTCTAGTCTTGGTTCCAACATGGTCTTTTCGCGCACACACATCCAACGTTCACACCATGTGCACGGCAAACTGTACACGCTTGTAATAAATAAACATATAGATGGCGCTGTGACTAGTGTTATTTTCGCGACCGACATCCGGATCCCCACCAAGGTCTTGGACATTTGCTATTTGGAGGCGTGACCAGACTATGAAAATGACTTGTAATGTATGCAAAATTCATATCACGTGACTGATTAAAGATGACTATCTTATGCAAACTATGCGCGTGGCGAAACGAAGTCAATGAATTACTTCAGCTCTGTTCCTTGCTCTATGAGCTGTGGCTATCGCATCATCACGGCTGCTTCCACAAAACTTAGCGAGGCAGACATATTTTACGCTAAATAACATGCTTGCAGTCGTTTAGGCTTGAATGCTCTCGAGAAACAACAGTCTGAAGCTCTTGATGCCTATCTCCGCGGGCCGACGTATTAATTTGCCTTTTTGTGAAATTGTCTGTTTTGGTGAAGAAACTGGGGTTGTCAAAGTCGCCACATACCTCCTATATGGTTTTCCTTACTGGTTTGTCGATGAGACTTTACCTTCATAATTGTTGGCGTTAGTAAATACTGCACACATGACACATCTTGATTTTTAGTAAACTTGATGCATTCCACTTTAGTAGTGTGTGAAATTTCGTCAGCTAAATTAATGGACATCTATATTACTTATTTCTGATTTGGGGCAATGGATCGAATCTCTACTCCCTATGAATGAAGATTTTTGTTATGTAATACAATTTACCTGTGGAAGTTTTAGCCTCATTAGTCGTCAATTATCTTGGGAAAAGGGGAAAATTACAGAGCCATTTTTTTGCCAGGAAAGTTGCGTAAATCCGTTGTACTTGCAGATTGCATTGATTGGCAAAGCAGCAACTTGCCGGGTCAAGACACATGATTTGGGAATCGGCGGTTAATTCGTGAAAGTTAACAGCGCTGGTTTAAAAATAGAGGTCGGCTTGACAGTCACGAAAGGTCACTCGCGAACAAAAACACTGACATCTCGGTTTGCCCACTAAGCAAACTGCAAAGCAGTACATTATAATAAATTATTATAATATAATTATTATAGTGTAGGCCTACTGCTTGCGGTTTTAACTGCCAGCGCCCTATGTTTGAACTACACAAGGTTGAGTAGCGCTGCGTAACGTTTTCTGTCGGTGTAGCCCCAATGGTTGGAAATAGCCTAATCATAGCTTAATCGACCAAGGTTATTAAAGATTTTCCTCATTACTGTGGAAAACAGCGGGGGTTACGCAGGAAGAGGCGTAAACAATTCCAGCGACAGCTTAATATTTCGTCGAAGAGCAATTTAGAGACACATACTGTTACAGGTAATTAATTTTGTACTGCATAAAAAGCACGACCGCTCACTCCTATAGTAGAACCGGCCATGTTAACGTCGGCATGATCACCGGCTGCTGCCGAGTCAAAGCTCAGATGACCACGGTCACCAGAAATGTCACGCTCACGGTCTCCCCACAGTTATATCAAAGAGCATGCAAGTGTTACAGTGGATGTCCAGTGCATGCAGAGCACAGCTGCATTGAACTTGTACTGCAAGCTCCCTGAGCGCCACATTGATTATTTATTCATGACCCAAGTAAAACGCGACCTCTGATTGGTTTCCCCGGAAAGTCGGCATCAGATTTGCAGAAAAACAAAGAAAAAGTTAAGACCCGTCGTTGCAAAATAATGTCCTAGACCTTGATGGGATCCGGGAAACAGAATTGAAAGCGCCCTCTATGTTTATTAATTACAAACAGTGTACAATGTGCGGTGTACATAAGTATGGACGTTGGTTGTGTGTACGCGCGAACACCGTGGTCTTGGAACCAAGACTACATATTCCCCGTCACTGTACCAGGAAGTTCATCTACACAAGGTCTGGTCAAAGATCACAGCAAGCAACACAGCTAAACCAAGTCGGGTTCACAATACAAAGTCGTAGTTCAGTGCGTGAAAGAAAGGGAGAGCACAACGTTCACTGCAACTGCATGCACCGTTTTCATACCAACTCTGTGAGGCCTCAATAAAACAGTGTGAACGCAAAGTAAGTGTAGTAAATCATTATCAACATCATGTCGCAGAAACAGCCCCTACTATTTGCTTCTTCCAATTTAATTGACATACTATTTTTTGTGTTTTTAAATCATGACAGTCAGTTTACCAACGATGTCTGATGATATGAACCGAATCTTTCTGTGGTGCATTCCCCGCACAGTGTCAACCGCATTGGTCAAATGCCTCAGTTTTGCTGAAGGCATCCGGGTGGTTATTGAGCCTTACGAGACTGCTTTCCATTCAGGACCAGAGAGAAAGAGTCAAACCCTAGATCTAACTAACCCTGTAGACAAGCGGTTGGTGGAGATACTTGATCTTACAGGTTGTGACGAGGACATCGGCGGTTTTGAAGAGTCAGTCTGCACTTATGGCTATGTCAGAGATGAGCTCTTACAAGCATCTTATAAAGATACAAAGATCCTATTTTGTAAGGATATGGCTTACTATTTAGATGCTAAGTATCACATGCTTCCGAAAGGCTTCAAATACAGCTTCTTGATTCGCCATCCTGCCAAAGTTTTCTCATCATGGAAAAAATCACTAAAAGAGGCATTCGGTGAATCATGTTCCAAACAGACTGATGATATAACTACATTACCAGCCACGCTGGTTCCTGTGGGGTTTGGTTTTAAAGAACTGTACGAGTTGCTTAAGTACGTGGAGGTTGATCTCCATCAAGAAGCTGTCATCCTCGACATCGATGACCTCTTGGCTGACCCACCAGGCATCTTGTCAGCATATTGTCTTAAGATGGGCATTCCATACAAACCCGAGCTTCTGTCTTGGGAAGCATTTCGCGAAGTCCCCGAAAATTGGGCGGTGTCAAAGACAATGCTTGTTGCCAACAAGAGAGTTGGATTTTTTGGAAAAGCATTTCAAAGTACTGGCTTCTACAGTCCTGAACCTCCACCTGCCTTCGAGAGCCTACCTGCGGATGTCCAGGTCTGTGTGAAAGCGTCAATGGGGTACTACGACAAGCTCCGCGAAAAACGAATCAGACCTCTGTCTGACAATTAGTTACTGGAAGAATATTTTCAAGACAAGAAATATATCTTTGATAAACTCCTCCCCAAACTTTCTATATAACGCCGACGCCATTTTGTGATTTAATTAGTTTTCATTTTGAAGCCTCGGAACGACACTATAGTGATTTGAAATACACAGAAGGGAACCTTTGAATTAGTTTTATAAGCGCATAAGTTACCGGTACATGAATGCATTGAAATACTATTGCTAGTTTTTTCGAAATAGTATATATTGTTAGTTTTTCGAAGAATACACCCATAAAAGCAAGATATAACTAAACCATCCATGTGAGGTCAAGTGGGACAATGATTAGATAGTTCCCATTGATGTCACACAGTGTAAAGTTGGGTCGTACGCCTATGACAAGTGTGTATAGAAAGTAGTGTACACTATCGGGAGCATACACACATTGTAGTCAGTGGTGGTAAACCAAACGATTCGTCCTTGAAGTGAACTGTGGAACTTGTCTAGACAAGCAATTTAGCCTATGGACCTGCTTTACTCAAATCCTCACAAATACTACATAACAGATTTCAATAAAAACTAGAAATAGAGTTTGTGAACAAACCACGGTGTTCGGTTGAACCATGGACCTCCATGGTTGAACGTACATTGATGACGTAACTCAAAAGAAGGTAAATTCTGTGTACAAGTTTTTGCTTTCCTCGTGCTTTGCTGTAGATGCAAATAGCGTAGCTTTTGTTAATCCTCGTTTACAACTTTTTCACATTTGAAACTTCAACTTCCGATTTTTACTGGAAGTAAGGTGAAATTTGGTCAAATGTTGTCAAAGACGATTGGCTTTCGTCGAATGGCTTCAAAATGATGTGATGTCATTAAAATACCAATTTACGTATTTTGATCATTGTTATTCCCAAGTTTACTATGTGAAGCCTTTCTGTTGTATGTGATTTGTTCACCTCAGTCATTTCATGTGGAACCCAGCTACAGAAATAAACTCATTATAATTCATAGCTCTATGGTTAGCTCAAGTGTTTTTACGGCGGCGTGCTGATAAAACAAAATAGTGGGGAACCTCCATATTCTAAATGTACTCATTTAATATTTCCTAGCTTAGTTTTAAATAAGTGTAATATTAGTGGATCCCTCGATGTGTCTGCAGTTCCATGTAAGTAAACAAAAGCTTTAAAAGGAAGAACATTGTGAACAACCTCTTTGTTGGTGGCCGTTCACACGATTTAAGCCAAATGATTTTAGTGAGAGTTTGATCCTAGCGGGATTGAGTGTCAAAAGCAACGTTACACAAACGGACCTATTAAATAATAATAATCAGTGACGTTGCAGGTTTGCACGGAACGTACTAACATCCATTCTCCATTTCATAAACCTTTGTAAAAGCGCAAGCTAGTATTAGTAACAAAAGGACGCCGTCGCACACAACATTGGTACCATTCGAACATTGATAGCGTTGAAAACGGAATGGTGCATACAGCCCGACGGATGCTCCGCCTGCGCAGAGCATCAGAGCCACGTGTACACACCCTCTACATCGCATTATGCACGTAATGTACATGCACATGGACTTTTCTTTACGCGCTATGAATGGAGGTCAACACAAACGCGCGCTTTTATGACCAGAGGACAAGGTCAAACTGGTGCCATATCTGTGCAAAAAATGGAGCAGGGTAAACGAGCTTCAAACTAACATTTAAATATTTGAGAAAATACAAGAAGTTCTTGAAATATAAATTTTTGAAATTTTCAACTTCCGGTTTCAACCGGAAGTAAAGGTCAAATGAGGTCACGTTTTGCACGACATTTGTAAGTCATTACAAAAGCTGTTATGTTATGCAAGTATCTTGTACGTAGCATTTTCGGTTCTCAAGGTATGATTTTTTTTTATTATTTAACGTTTATTTAACGTAATTACGTCATCGATGACGTCACCATTCCCAAAAGGTTGCGGCTTTGTCTACCCACCAAACTTGATCTTCATGACAAGCTTTAAGTTTATACAGGCTTTACTTTTGTTCAAAATTGCGCGAGAAGTTTCATTGAGAAGAAGAAGACGAGGGAAAAAAACCCCCCCAAAAACCAGAACAATAACAATAGGTCTTCGGCTGTTTGCCGAACACCTAATTAATAACAATAACTTCCCGGTTATTGGTATCATTCCCTCTGTATTGATTACTATTCCAAGATAACAAACCTATGAAGCTTAGTCACAATGTACATCCCTCTTCCCATTACTTAAGAAGTTGTCTGTATTGGTTATTCTCAATATTTCATTCGTTACATATTTCGAGGAAGTTTAAGTTACTTTTGATTGGGTTTATATTTGTGTTCATTTCAAGCATGGAGGTATTCTACCTCCATGTTTCAAGTTAGGTGTTGCTCGAATGTTACGAACTCTTGTCTTTAGATGTAAGAAAATGCCTGTTACTCATTCACTTATTAATTGTTGGTTTTAGAACTTCGTTTACCTCTATTATTGAAATCTTATTGATAATTTATATTTGCTTGATTAAGTTGGAACATTGTAGAAAGCTTTTTATTTTCAGTGCTGCGTGGTCAAACTTTTCCATGTGTTAGTTCGTGCCATTGTTTCATAAACTTGGCTTCAACTTGGTGGAATGTTTAATTTCTCTGTGACCTGAGGGCAGTGTAGAATTATGCTGAGTGATGTATGTGGTTAGGAAGTGAGTATGATATGTATATAGATAGTCAGTATTGCTGCCCAGCTTAGTTTATCGATATACAGTATGTTTTAGTTATAGACCATGTTACATTTGTTTACAGAGTGGGGATTTTGTACATTATAATGCATTTCCTGACGGGCAAGACGCTACACAGGCTATGGGAAAATTTACAATGTTTGTGTAATAATTTTCACATAAATTCAAAATTTACAAAAGCAACAGCTGTACAGCTTTTGAGATAGCTTTTGAGATGTCCCCCCTTTGTTCATATCAAAAGTTGAGAAAAAACAGACAGTGCGATCTCAGTAAAACATAAGATTTGTTGTGTTCTTCCATTGAGCTGTGTACAAATGTGCCTGCAGGAAATCCAGGCTCTGTGGCTCTTTTGTAAACATGTGATGTCATAGGTCACATGGTCTATAAATTCTGGGCTGGCACAGCAATCGATAATGTGATCACCGCTGCATTGCCTTTACTATTCCCTTTGATCGTTGTTTATTACTAATTTGATAAGAGTGTACAGCAAGAAGTACCATTTCATTATATTCGCTCTGGGTTTTTTGGCTTTTGTTTTCCTTTAAACAAGTCTTTGACTTATTACTCCTCGAATGACTCTTATATATTCTCAAGAAATAATTACTACTCTTCTTATTTCTTTAGTTGTTTAAGACACAGCTTAGTCTTGGGTATCTTGTAGTACACATACTTCCTTATTCAAGCAGTGTTCAGAAAGGTTTTCTTTTAGTGTTTGAAGTTAAGTTTAAGTTATCTAAATATAAAATTGGCCTAAAGACCAGGGAAACTTTAACTAAGTCCATGTCTTTATGTTGTTTAATCTACTGAGAAGCCTTACACTTTCTTTATATAAGAATTGTTTCTTATTTTATGATATGTATTTGTTATTTCCTTTCCCAGCTAACACGATACGTTGTTACAACAATGCACAACGTTGTGATAAGGTTGCAATTTGGTCGATGGGATAGCAACGTTTTGACTACGTTGCATAAACGTCAGATCTTAACGTGATTTTCAACCAATGTTGTACATTGGTTGCATGTTGGTAATTTATGTAACGTTACCGAAAAGTTTTATCGTCAACGTTTTCACTACATTGTGCACATGTATTGTGGTATTATTAAAAGTAGTATTAAGTTGTCTACATGTCGTATTTTTGTAACATTAAAACGTAGTAATTAAATTGTGGCGGGCACGTTGTCTATACACGTTGTATTTTGTAATGTTTCGGCTTGTACGTTGTCTTGTCGTTGTGCATGGTATGTCAAAGCGTATAATGGTTAAGTTTTGGTGATTACATTGTCATCACTTTGTATTTTGGATTTGTAAAAAAAATGAAGTATTACTATTAGAGTTGTGACAGCCACGTTGTCTCACAACGTAGTATCTTTGTTTTTACCACCACGTTGTGAAAATGTACTTTAGTTTAATTATAACGTACACACTATATAGACCTTAGTTGTTTGTGAACAAACACAAAGCTGTTCCGTTTTGTTTTGCTTTGACTAAATTTTAACGCTCCATACCTTTAAAGTGAGCCTGACTTTGAGATAGAAGACCCTTCACCTTCGACATGCTCTTTTTGACTTTAAATGTGCCTTTAAACTTTAAATCAAGACCTAAACCTAATAAACTTCACTCTAAAACTTATTTTAAACCTGACCCTGAATCTGACCTTACATTTGACCTTCATTCTAGCTGAACCATGTGCTATAGGACCCTAATTCGTACCCTATGAAATGAAGGATATACACCTCGCGGTTTTCGTTGTTTAGGCCTATTATTGCTGTTCAGGTAAGAGTTTACATAATTCCTGCGTCACTGCTTGAGCCAATTTGGTTTATTTTCCCTTCGGTCGTCATAGACTGTAGTATAGTAGACATGAGGCTCTGTGTTGCACAATAATTGTAACAAGGGAAAACAAGATCTTGACCTTTACTTGTTACGGAAGCCGGATAGTGCCAGGAGATAAGAAGTGAAATATTTTGTTCATGAGCGCGAGAATATTAATGTGTACCATTTATCTGGCGGCCGCCACATATTATCCGGCGGCCGCCACTTAATTATCCGGCGGCCGCCACTTAATCATGATCATCCACCTTGTCAGAGTCAGTAATTACTGCGTATACGCATGCATGGATATTACAACATAAAGGGCGCCATTTGAGAGTTTATTCATGCATTGTCTGGATGTGATCATAAGAACACAGACCCTTCAAGCCCAAGCAAAACATGTGACATGTGGCCTTATGGTCGTGCTTGGGTTTGCATTTATCTCTTTCTTTGACCCAGTTTGATTAAATTTACCGTTACAAAAAATGACTTTGGTAGGCCTATTTCTTTTGATTTAAGTACTTTCCAACCAAGAATGATCCTTGACCTCCTTTGGATTACTTTCTCTGGCTGATGTTTATTTCAAATTCAAGAAAATGTTGGCCATGTTGTGAAGTTTCAATTTTGTCGTGGGAAATTTTCTTCTGAAACTTGATTTCCAGTGAATGGCCAAATATTCAATAATGGAGCCCAAATTCTCTCCCAATTTATTTGCGATTTTCATTAGCTATGCAATTCTAATGACATTAATTACAAGATTTACCAATGAGCAGACTGCTTTCAGACTCGGACAGGTTAGAAATAGAATCATTTACTTTAATCTTCGTAATTTTTATTCAAATAGGTACGACTCACAAAAATTTGTCAATAAAATTAGTAGGAAGTGACATATTTGCAAATATTAGCGGCGTAGTTTCGTCAGGGGGTGGGGGTGGGGGGGGGGCATACAATACACACAGAACGCACTCAAAATCCGCAAAATAAAGAACGTGTGGTACAGATAATTAAGTGGCGGCCGCCGGATAATTAAGTGGCGACCGCCGAATAATAAGTGGCGGCCGCCAGATGGTACAAAAAAATATGCTCGCGCTCATGAAAAAAATATTTCACTTCTTATCTCCTGGCACTATCCGGCTTCCGTAACTTGTGTCAGCTATCAGTTGTACAAATGTATTTACTGGTTAATGTACACAATAGTGTATAGACACCCTGAAGTTTAGTGTAGTGTACACAATGTATCAAAATAAACCGTAGCAAGCAGTCATGCGACAATTCATGGCTGTTAACTTTCAATACACATTTTGTCAATGTAACTATGAAACCTTCAAATGTACAAATGTACGAACTGGTTAAATGTCTGGTGTCTGGCACTTTTTAGAGCCATGGGTTTTGTACACAACACATACAAAACGCGCAACGAATGATTTTATGGGGATCTCGTCTAGCGTTTTAGGCCCCCAAAAAGTTATAAATTATCCCACAAGTATATAATCGAAAACATTTTGATGATCGGACCTATACTTTTTGAGGAATGGTGGTGTCAAGATTGGCTAATTAAATATTCGTGTTTTTTAAGTCAATTAATTGATTATTATTAAGCTAATTGTGTTTTTCGGTAACTTCAAGACCTAAGCTTTGATAGGATATTAGATCTGACTTTCGTGTTAGGCTAAGTATGACTTTAGGAGAAAACTTAATTCTTGAACAAATCCTATGGGATTTTGACCGAAATAAAGAATAAAAATAATGGGGAAGAAAAACAAATAAAAATCTCGACGAAAACAAAACCTGTTCCGACAGTAGGTCGGAACAGCTAATACTAGTATTCATGTTTTGATCATGAATTCGTATACGTTGTATTTTAGTTTGTATTGGTGAATTATTTATGTTTAGACCATAATGTTGAATAGCTCAAGCGCAGCTCGTTGGGATGTTTTGGAGGATATTTATTAGCTAACAACTTGTTTGACATCACAACAATTATTGTTTGACATCACAACCAATATTGTATATTCCGGTTGTCATAGAAAAAATCGGCACTTAAGGAGCATCCCTATCACAGGCAATTAATGATCTATCTGAACTAAAAGAACTAATCATTAATTGATTTTTAACTAGGCGTATTGTTTCAAGCAGCAGTGCGCGGTGTGGGGAGAGATTATATCCCTCACGTGTACAGCGGCATTCCAAGCCGTGGACAAAATCTTCTAGAGAAACATTTTCCCCTGACAAGATTTTTTATACTCACTTAGGTGAGTTTTGGCCCCCACTAAAAACTTGCTCTAAAACCAAAATTTGCTCGTTAATGTTTCAAAGACACTTCCAAAATTTCAATGACACTTTCGAGGTATACCGGGTACTGTTAAATGTGTTTTGTTTTGAAAAACAAAGACCTACGTTTCCGTTCATGGATCATGAGCTCATCTCGCCGCATTGAGCAGCGTGCGGAATGCTGCAAGTCTAAAAATTAATATGATTACGTTATGACAACGTAAATATTACATAGGCCTATGCAAATTAGTAGATTGGGCTGAGAAGTTGTGAAATACCTAAATATGTTTCAGGAAATTTACAAAAGTAATGAACAAGATGTACTGATTTCATCTTGAATTAGTCTTAACTATCAGAGGATGAGTGATAAATTAAATGTAGACATGTATTTTTACTTTCAAAAAAAAATGTTAAAATGGAAAAACTTAAAAACAATATACATGTACACCAATGACTGTCAAAGTCAAGAAATCTGTCTGTATATAGGCCTATAGTACATGCTGTACGATTAGTATACAGGTGAAGTGAATTCAGGTAAAGGCAACGTAGTTTAGGGACCTGCTGGTAAGTCTGTGTTGTTGAAAGTAATTTATTGATAATGTTGACATATCAATTAACAGTTTTCATGAAACTATTGTATATAATTAACCGATATAGCGATAACATAAGATTGTGCAACGTTCAGGGTAGTGGAAAAGGAAACGTTGTTGCAATAATTTTTGAAAACGATTATTTACAACATGGCGACGTTGTGTATACGTGCCAACAACGTGGTTGTTTTGTTGCGTCATTACGTTCTAAAGTCATACAGGGGAGTAGACATTTTCTTTGCTACAACGTTACTATAGATTTATAATAACCAAACAAACACGCTCCGGTAACGTTGTCGTAACGTTTATAGACATTGTGATAAGGTCACTGGAAACTTGTCTTAAACGTACCAACAATGTTTTTGTTACATTGCGTTCTTACGTTCAGAAGAAATATAGGGGAGTCGACAAAGTTTCATTGTTACAACGCTGTATTAATAACGTTACTTACACCAAAGTCTGATTTAATAAAAAACGTTGTGAGAACATCAAATTGTTACCTGGGTAATTGCTACAAACCATGGTAAAAACATGTCAAAATACGCTAAACAATTAATTGACAACCGGCACCCCATATCTGTAGCAGACACTCTACATACACAGTCTGATCTTTATAATTAACAACCACCATTTTATTCCTGACATCAAGATTAAAGAAATGGACGCAGCTTTTCTCTCCATCTTATTGACCTAAATGCTTGTTAACTTAAAAGCATCTTGCCCTGGCAAACATACACAATTAATCTGGTTACCAGCATGAGTACGGTGGTTGCACCCACGCCATGATTGCACAAACATAAACCTGGTATTCGGGGAACAAGACTTAGAATGACAATCTTGCACTTACACGTGTCTATGATCCTGTCCACCCTTTTAAAAGACGCGGAGGTGTGTTCCGCAATGGTTCAATACTGTCTATTGTTTTTTGGTGCTGCATCATTGTTGCAGACTATGTACACGACTGGGAACAAGGTTGATTTGTGTACCAGACTGAAGTCAGCACAAAATTTGTGCGAATCCTGAATTCTCGTATAATTACCTTGTTTTCAATTGCAATGTTTTCATTTTTCATTGTAAAATCCCTCTCAGATGTCTTCCTTACATCCCAAACCATAATCCACAGGCGTCCCGATTAAATTGGTTCACTAATGAGCTCAGCCCAACTAATTAAACAAATGCATATAGCTCGTTTGAAACATTACTGCAAGAGTTGTAGGTTAAACAAGCAACTACCTATATGAAAAGTAGTCATCGAAAATATTAAATGAAATCGTGTGTGAATCTACTATAAAAAAAATACCAAATTTTCATTTGGAAAGTAGTCATTAAACAATTATGAAATATTTAGTTTTTCATTCATTTATGTCTTTCTTACATCCCAAACCATAATCCACAGGCGCCTCACTAAAATTTCTTCACTAATTAGCTCAGCCTAACCAATAAAACTAATGCATAGAGTAGGCCCGTGTGCGAAATTACTATAACGAGTTGTAGGTTTATAAACGCGCAACTACCTTATTTCCATTTGAAAAGTAGTCATTGAAAATCCATGCAATCTGAGGTTTTTTTTCTTCAAAGATATCTTCCTTATATCCCAAACCATACTTCATAGGCTCCCCGATTAAATTGGTTTACTAGTTAGCTCAGCCCTACTAATTAAACTATTGCATAAAATAAGCCCCTGTGCGAATTTACTATAACGAGTTGTAGGTTAAACACGCAACTACCTAATTTTCATTTGAAAAGTAATCATTGAAAAAAGAAAAACAATCTGAGGTTTTTCCCTAAGATGTCTTGTTTATATCCAAAACCGTATCTCATAGGCGCCCAATTTACTCATTAGCACAGCCTAAATGACTAATTTGTTGCTTGATATAGGCCCGTCTGCGCATTTTGCTACAAAACTATACCTAATTTTCATTTGAAAAGTAGTCATCAAAAAGTAATGAAATCTTCATTTTTTTCTTCATAAATGTCTTATTTATATCCAAAACCATAACTCATTTGGGCCCCAATTAACCCGGTTTACTAATTAGCTTAGCCCAACTAATTAAGCTATTGCGCGATAGGCCCGTGTGCGAATTTACTCAAACGAGTTGTAGGTTAAACAATCAACCTAATTTTCAGTTCAATCATCGAGAACCCATTAAATTTCATGTTTTCTACATAGGTGTCTTTCGTTTATCCCAAAACATTATCCTTGGGCGCCCCAATAAAATAAAATTGCATCACTAAATAGCTAAGCCAAACTAATTAAATATTTCCAAAATATTTCCGAGATATAGATTAAACACGCAACTACCTATTTTATTGGAAAACCCATAAAATCTTCATGGATGATGTCTTCCTTATGTCCCTGACCATAACTCATTGGAGCCCTAATGAATACACTTGTTAGTTCAGCACAACTAATTAAAAAATTGCATAATTATTGTACGCTGTAAAAAAAATCACTTTTTTTTACCACAGGTTTTTTGTTTGTTATTTAATTTTACATGTTTTGTTTTTGTTTGTTTTAGGTAAATTAACCACTTTCTGTAAACATTATATTAAATTAATTTGTCGATTTTCACCCATTATTCCGTTATTAAACATATTATTTGTAAAATGACAAACGAATTGAGGGAAACCATTGTTTTTTGCAAATAGTTTTTGTTTGGTTTTTTTTGCCTTTACCTTTTCTGCTTTTGCTTTGATGTCTGGAATTTGTGATTGTATAAAAAAAAAAAAAAAATGTCGACTTTTACCCATACTTTTGTTATGAAACATGCAATTTGTAAAATACAATCAAATTTTTGAAAATGTTTGTCTTTTTACAGAGATTTTGTGTTTTTATTTGTTTTTACATTTCTGTTTTTGTGTTGATACATCTATTTGTAAATATTTATTTTTTTATACATATTTTGCTGTTTTAAACAAACCGTTTGCTGTTGACCCTAGAATAAAAAAAAATTACAGCCGAACTGTGTAAAATTTCTGTTTTTAACACTTGTCTGTTATTTGCTTTTACATTTTTGTCGCAGGTGTCGGTTGAATTTTGTGTTTTTGGTGTTTCTTTAAAAAAAGGGCGTCACTCTAAGAAAACAAACCAATGACCATCGGTTCCTAAGATTTTACTTTCTTCTATTTTCAATAATAAATTTCACAGCAAGAAAACAAACGATTACAACCACATGTTATATGAAATGGTAATGATTCCAAATTCATATCCATTGGTAAAAGGGTGCAATGCAGAAATGAACTCGACCGACTTGACACTAGTCTCTTCTCTCTTTGTATCAATTCTTACGGCAGAAGAGCGATTGTCAGTAAGTAACCGAACAAGATGAAATGGTTTTGTAAAATTAGAAATCTTCGAGTCTGCTCAAATAAGTTGTAATTGCCTTTAGTAGCCTAACACACGAACAAGTATCCATTCCATGAATGCCAGGACTTCTATCTTTAGGTTAAATGCGAGGGAGAGCGCGAACGCAGTCCCCACTATCAGAAATTGTACTCCCGAGTTCCCCACATTTGGGGGAATCGCAAAGGTCAACCCGGGCCGAGGAGTGCAATGGCCGGGTCTCGCCTTGGGAGAACCGCCTGAGTGATCACGGTATCTCCTGAGCCAGGTAAGTATGCTTTACAAGTAACATTCTTAAGATGGTGAGAGGCAGCCATTCACGCCACACACACGATGTTATAGGGATGGTCAACCAAGCGAGAAACCAAATCGTTTGGGGGACGTTTTATAGGCATCTCTTCCAAATAATGACTCATTGCGTGATTATAGGAACCACTTCTCTTTACCATTAAACTCTTTCATCAGCACAGTTAGAATGTTTTGAATGTTTAAGAATGTTTGCAACGACTAACAAATGGGTAATAAAGAGAAGGTCATCGCTAGGGAGAATCTGTTCTTCAAGGTGTGGTTTTCAGGACACATCTGAATACTATTATTAGAAAGCTACGAGAAGCTGCAATTCCACCAGCTTCTGCCAGGAAGGTTATACGGAAATCCGAGTCTTCAAAGACTGAATTATTTAAATAACAGTTGTGAAATTAGAAGTAGCTCTTGCAAACTGCTTACCAACCAACAAGACGTAAATGTGAACAAATAGTGGCATGGCGTTTCTACCCTTGCATGTCTTTCTCAAAGGCTAAAATGTCCATATAACGGTTGTGTGAACGTTTGCCCATCATGCTTATGGGTCATTATGTGTCTGAATAACATCAGAGCTGCCAACAATTGCATCTCGCATCAGGGAGAGTTTGTAACAACAACCAGACAGATATTTAATAATTACATTCAACATAACAGGGAATTAGTTTCCATAATCAGGGAGATCTTCAATTTGTTTCATCTGAACATGGAAAGATTGATAAGAGTAACTATAAATATAAATATAAATAGTAAACTTGCGGGTACAACCATGTGTAAAAACTCTTTGAGGGAGTGTTGGCTCTGAAAAGAGCCGGTTTGGTCTCGACGTTTCGAACAGTATACTCTGCTCGTCTTCAGGAGAATGCTGGACTACTGGTGGTGGTTGAGCTTATGTATTGATACCCCCTGGAAAGATTGAGTTATTTTCAAACTACTTTCTGCAAAATCACGGATAGCGGGCAGTTCTCTGCAACGTGTCTTAATGGGTCAATCCCACGCATTTTCTTTCAGTTTCAAACTGGAGTATTCTGTATCATGTGGCTCCAAGTTTGGAAGCACATTTACAAAAGTTCTCTTCTGTATTGCATAGGCACAAATATTGATACCCCTCTGTCGAACACGTCTATACAATAAAACCGAGGACGTTAGCAATAGGGATCCAGTAAAATGACTTACCAGGGACAGTCCTCACTTTGCTTACGTGTACAAAACCAATTGTGACGTCGCTTACAAAAACAAGTCCAAACAACAGGAGAACAAATGGGTGTCCTCGGTTTAACCATCAACTATTAAGTAGGCCTATGTGCGTGTTGAGTTTCTTGTTACATCGTGCATTGCAATGGTTTGAATTGCTAATGAGACTTACGTGAACAATAACAAGTATTAAACAGCCGGAAATAAGGAGTGGGGAAACAAAAACATGGTGATGAATTCTTATCCTTAAGATAGCAAATCTCACTTTTTAAGACAATTAAAGAAAACTTCTTTGATGCTGACTAATTTGCTCATAAATAGTGTATGTCATAGAGATACACCACTTTACATTATCCTTACTTTTCAAAATAAAGAGTGACAAACAACATTTTTTGTAATTTAAAGTCACCAATTTGGTGATTTCGAGGCTGACATACAGAGTGTATCTCTGAAACGAAGCATTGCCTGTTTTTGAGAGTTTGCAAAATCATGAAAAAGCGCCCTCGCCTTACAGGGAATTGGCTTTATCTCAAAATATATTAAAACAAACGGATTCATTACATCGTTTTATCAAAATAAAGGCCGCGAGAGTCCATTTTAAACAATTCCCAAAACAGACAACGTTTGTATGCGATTCTATCATAACTTTCTTTTCTGATTTATTTTTTTGCAATAGTGCCAAATCCTTGATGACTGTGATTTGATGAAATGACGATTGTCCATTTGAAGACTAGTTCCTTGTTTTTTCTGTAATCGGAAAATACTGTTCAAGGTATTATCTACAATTGTGTTGTAACATGAAAAATTACATGTGAAAAGTTTATGTTAAATGGTGGCCTCTCCAGCCAAATTATTTACATTTCTTGTGAAAAGCTGATTCCTGAGTTGGGTGTCATTTTAACTGTATAGGGGACTTCATAAATCACAACTCATTGTGAGTGCAGATTATTGATGTAGATCTTGCATGTTAACTTTCAACGACAGTGGTTACATTTAACAGTTTGACTTAAACGATTGCTGGTAACTTAACCAGAGTTATGCAATAAAGATTTTAACCAGTTATGCAATAAAGATTTTAACAAGAGTCATGCAAAACAGATCCTAACCAGTGTTTATGCAATAGCGGTTTTTAACCGGTGTCTATACAATCAAGATCTTAACCAGTGTCATGCAATAAAGATAGTTTTAATGCCTTTGGCTACATTATTGTGTGCAGTCGACAGGAAAACGCATTTTTCCTTAATTTTGTAAAAATCCACCTTTAACAGCTTTTTAAAATAATACATGTAATTCATAAGCCATTTTAAAAATCAATAAAACACAGAGTGTCTGCAAAATGTGTTGATTGAAATATCAGGTGATTTTTCTTGTGATTATAGCTTCTTCATCGCAGGTGTCGGTTGAATTTTGTGTATTTGGTGTTAAAAAGAAAAGGCATCACTGTTAATAAATAAAGAAAATACCTTCGGTTGCTAAGATTGACCTTCCCTCTATTTTCAATAAGAAATTTCGTAGCAAGAAAACAACAAACGATTACAACCACATGTTATGAAAGAGGTAATTTTTACCAAAACCTTATGTCAATGGTTGCATTACAGAAATTAATTCGACCCCATGGACCCCGGACTTGGAGTCTCCTCTTCTTGTACGACAATTCTGACGGCATGTAGATTTATAAGTGTGTTTTTTAATAGGTTCTACAATTCTCAAATTAGAAACTGAAACCTCCAATCCGTCACAAATAGGCATAACTAGCTTCATCAACTAAATACGAAATGTTTCCAATTTCACAGTTGCCCTGTATTTATTCTTTCTTTGTGTTTCATTGCGAGGGAGTGCGCGAACGCAGTCCCCACTATCAGAAATTGTACTCCCGAGTTCCCCACATTTGGGGGAATCGCAAAGGTCAACCCAGGCCGAGGTGTGCAATGGCCGGGTCTCGCCTTGGGAGAACCGCCTGAATGATCACGGTATCTCCTGAGCCAGGTAAGTATGAATTGTAAAGAGCATTCTGAAGATCGTCCGAGGCAGTCAGTCACGCCACACCCACGATGTTATAGAGATGCCAGCCAAGCGAGAACCAAATCGTTTGGGGGACGTTTTATAGGCATCTCTTCCAAATAATGACTCATTGCGTGATTATAGGAACAACTTCTCTTTACCATTCAACGTTTTCATCAGCACATTTAGAATGTTTTGAATGTTTAAGAATGTTTGCAACGACTAACAAATGGGTAATAAAGAGGAGGTCATCGCTAGGGAGAATCTGTTCTTCAAGGTGTGGTTTTCAGGCGTATCTGAATACTATTATAAGAAAGTTATGAGAAACTGTGATTCCACCAGCTTCTGCCCAGGAAGGTTATACGGAAATCCGAGTCTTCAAAGACTGGGTTATTCAAATAACAGTTATGAAAATAAAATTAGCCGTTACAAGCTGCTTACCACCAAAATGTCCTAAATGCAAAAAAAAAATTGTCAGTGGCATGAAGTGTCTACCCTTGCAGGTCTTTCTCAAAGGCTAAAATGTCCATATAACAGTTGTGTGAACGTTTGCCCATCATGCTTGAGGGTCATTATGTGTCTGAATAACATCAGAGCAACAGAACAACGGCATCTAGCCACCAGGAAGAGTTTGTAATCTTCGAGTTTGCGCAAATAAGTTGTTACTGCCTTAAGTATCCATTATTTGATTGCCGGGAGTTCTATCTTTTGGTTAAATGCGAGGGAGAGCGCGAACGCAGTCCCCACTATCAGAAATTGTACTCCCGAGTTCCCCACATTTGAGGGAATCGCAAAGGTCAACCCAGGCCGAGGTGTGCAATGGCCGGGTCTCGCCTTGGGAGAACCGCCTGAATGATCACGGTATCTCCTGAGCCAGGTAAGTATGAATTGTAAGGAGCATTCTGAAGATCGTCCGAGGCAGTCAGTCACGCCACACCCACGATGTTATAGAGATGCTCAGCCAAGCGAGAAACCAAATCGTTTGGGGGACGTTTTATAGGCATCTCTTCCAAATAATGACTCATTGTGTGATCATAGGAACCACTTCTCTTTACCATTAAACGTTTTCATCAGCACATCTAGAATGTTTTGAATGTTTAAGAATGTTTGCAACGACTAACAAATGGGTAATAAAGAGAAGGTCATCGCTAGGGAGAATCTGTTCTTCAAGGTGTGGTTTTCAGGCGTATCTGAATACTATTATAAGAAAGTTATGAGAAACTGTGATTCCACCAGCTTCTGCCCAGGAAGGTTATACGGAATCCGAGTCTTCAAAGACTGGGTTATTTGAATAACAGTTATGAAAATAAAATCAGCTGTTACAAACTGCCTACCACCAGAATGTCCTAAATGCAAGCAACAACAAAAATAGTCAGTGGCATGACGTTTCTACCCTTGCAGGTCTTTCTCAAAGGCTAATATATGGTCCAGTGATCCAGCCTTTCACACTGACCATCCTTTGTTCTCACTTCTTCCCTCTTATTGGTTCTTAGCCAGTTAATTTACAACTCTGATTGGCTATATTTTCCCGCTTTTTTTCTGGATACTCTCCCTTAATCCTTTGCTCCTCTTTTTGCTATAAATGGATATGTTTGTGTTTGTTCTTGTTTATGCCTCTGACAAAGGTCCGGAATGGATCGAAAGCTAAGGCCATCTCCCCTACTAATTTTATATATATGTCTATAAATATGTTTTATGCAAGTTTGCCCCAAACGAGGCTAAAAGCCACTCTTGGTAAAGGGCTCACAAAGAAGAAAAATTATTAACTTTGAAAATAACTCAAGGGAGCTGAAGGTAGGAATTGATATTCCTCTTAAAACAGTCTAGATTGTAGGATGGAGGGAAACATGCACCAGGCAAGGAGTTCCAAAGAGATGCCGTACGTGGAAAAAAGCTGTTGGAATGGCTCCTTGTTCTACATCTCAGCAAATCAAGAGTGTACGGGTGAGAAGAAGCAGAAAGTCTGGTTTCACACTCAAACATCCTGATAGGAGGAACTAGATCGGACACACTGGTGGCACATTTACTATGAAAATATCTGTAGAAAAGACAGAGGCTGGCTACAGACCTACGGTGGGAAAGAGGTTGTAACGTTGATCCCAACACTTCAACAACAAGATTAACAATAACGCTTCTGCACTCTATCTAATAAAGATAAATGACAGGCAGAAGCTCCGGCCCAAATGTGTGAACAGTACTCCATTAGGGGACGTATAGTTGTCTTATACAGGTAGAGGGTAGCATCAGGAGGTAAGAACTTCCGAGCTCGGTAAAGACAACCAACTCGCATGGAAGCACTCTTTGCAATGCCTGAGATATACCTCTCCCAACTGGCATTGGTGGAGATGTCAAGTCCAAGAAGGCGAAAATCTGCTACCTCAGGCAAAGTCAATGGACCCATATGAATAGATGGAAATGTATGATCTCTTGAGCGAGACAGAGATAGAAGTTTGGTTTTCTTTGCATTGAAGGTTACCAGCCAATCATTCCCCCACTTTAGCACATTCTCTAAGTCATTATTTAGTGAGACACCCACCTCACAGCGAAAAGTGTTGGAACAGTTAGGGGAAACACAGTAGAGGGTTGAATCATCAGCATACGTGGCGAGCTGAGACAAAACTTCATCGGGCAAATCATTAATGTAAACAAGAAAGAGAGTAGGACCAAGTTCTGAGCCTTGTGGAACACCAGAATTGATAGAACGGGTAGGGGAAGATTGACCCTCAAGGACAACCTTCAACTTGCGGTTGGAAAGGAAAGCAGAGATTGTAGCTATATAGGTATAAATGTCCATATAACAGTTGTGTGAACGTTTGCCCATCATGCTTGAGGGTCATTATGTGTCTGAATAACATCAGAGCTGCCAACAATTGCATCTCGCATCAATGAGAGTTTGTAACAACAACCAGACAGATATTTAAAATTACATTCAACATAACAGGGAATAAGTTTCCATAATCAGGGAGATCTTCAAATTTTTTTAAACCTGAACATGGAAAGATTGAGTTATTTTCAGACTACTTTCTGCAAAATCAGGGAGAGCTGGCAGTTCTCTGCAACGTGTCCTAATGGGTCAATCTCACGCATTTTGTTTCAGTTTCAAACTGGAGTATTCTGTATCATGTGGCTCCAAGTTTGGAAGCACATTTACAAAAGTTCTCTTCTGTATTGCATACGCACAAATATCGATACCCCTCTGTCGAACACGTCTATACAATAAAACCGAGGACGTTCGCAATAGGGATCCAGTAAAATGACATACCGGGGACAGTCCTCGCTTTGCTTACGTGTACAAAACAAATTGGGACGTTGCTTACAAAAACAAGTCCAAACAACAGGAGAACAAATGGGTGTCCTCGGTTTAACCATCAACTATTAAGTATGTGCGTGTTGAGTTTCTTGTTACATCGTGCATTGCAATGGTTTGAATTGCTAAGGAGACTTACGTGAACAAATAACAAATATTTAACAGCCGGAAATGAGGAGTGGGGAAACAAAAGCATGGTGATGAATTCTTATCCTTAAGATGGCAAATCTCACTGTTTAAGACAATTAAAGAAAACTTCTTTAATGCTGACTAATTTGCTCATATAGTGTATGTCAGAGAGATACACCACTTAACTTTATCCTTACTTTTCAAAATAAAGTGTGACATACAACATTTTTTTGTAATTTAAAGTCACCAATTTGGTGATTTCGAGGCTGACATACAGAGTGTATCTCTGAAACGAATATCTCTGAAACGAAGCATTGCCTGATTTTGAGAGTTTGCAAAATCATGAAAAAGCGCCCTCGCCTTACAGGGAATTGGCTTTATCTCAATATATATTAAAACAAACGGACTTACATCGTTTTATCAAAATAAAGGCAGCGAGAGTCCATTTTAAACAATTCCCAAAACAGACAACGTTTGTATGCGACTGTGATTTGATGAAATGACGATTGTCCATTTGAAGACTAGTTCCTTGTTTTTTCTGTAATCGGAAAATACTGTTCAAGGTAATATCTACAATTGTGTTATAACATGAAAAATTACATGTGAAAAGTTTATGTTAAATGGTGGCCTCTCCAGTCAAATTATTTACATTTCTTGTGAAAAGCTGATTCCTGAGTTGGGTGTCATTTTAACTGTATAGGGGACTTCATAAATCACAATTCATTGTGAGTGCAGATTATTAGTGTAAATCTTGCATGTTAACTTTCAACGACAGTGGTTACATTTAACAGTTTGACTTAAACGATTGCTGGTAACTTAACCAGAGTTATGCAATAAAGATTTTAACCAGTTATGCAATAAAGATTTTAACAAGAGTCATGCAAAACAGATCCTAACCAGAGTTTATGCAATAGCGGTTTTTAACCGGTGTCTATGCAATCAAGATCTTAACCAGTGTCATGCAATAAAGATAGTTTTAATTCCTTTGGCTACATTATTGTGTGCAGTCGACAGGAAAACGCATTTTTCCTTAATTTTGTAAAAATCCACCCTTTAACAGCTTTTTAAAATAATACATGTAATTCATAAGCCATTTTAAAAATCAATAAAACACAGAGTGTCTGCAAAATGTGTTGATTGAAATATCATGTGATTTTTCTTGTGATTATAGCTTCTTCATCGCAGGTGTCGGTTGAATTTTGTGTATTTGTTGTTAAAAAGAAAAGGCATCACTGTTAATAAATAAAGAAAATACCTTCGGTTGCTAAGATTGACCTTCCTTCAATTTTCAATAAGAAACTTTCATAGCAAGAAAACAACAAACGATTACAACCACATGTTATGAAAGAGGTAATTTTTACTAAAACCTTATGTCAATGGTTGCATTCCAGAAATTAATTCGACCCCATGGACCCCGGACTTGGAGTCTCCTCTTCTTGTACGACAATTCTCACGGCATGTAGATTTATAAGTGTGTTTTTTAAAAGGTTCTACAATTCTCAAATTAGAAACTGAAACCTCCAATCCGTCACAAATAGGCATAACTAGCTTCATCAACTAAATACGAAATGTTTCCAATTTCACAGTTGCCCAGTATTTATTCTTTCTTTGTGTTTCATTGCGAGGGAGAGCGCGAACGCAGTCCCCACTATCAGAAATTGTACTCCCGAGTTCCCCACATTTGGGGGAATCGCAAAGGTCAACCCAGGCCGAGGTGTGCAATGGCCGGGTCTCGCCTTGGGAGAACCGCCTGAATGATCACGGTATCTCCTGAGCCAGGTAAGTATGAATTGTAAGGAGCATTCTGAAGATCGTCCGAGGCAGTCAGTCACGCCACACCCACGATGTTATAGAGATGCTCAGCCAAGCGAGAAACCAAATCGTTTGGGGGACGTTTTATAGGCATCTCTTCCAAATAATGACTCATTGTGTGATTATAGGAACCACTTCTCTTTACCATTAAACGTTTTCATCAGCACATCTAGAATGTTTTGAATGTTTAAGAATGTTTGCAACGACTAACAAATGGGTAATAAAGAGAAGGTCATCGCTAGGGAGAATCTGTTCTTCAAGGTGTGGTTTTTAGGACATACTATTATCAGAAAGTTATGAGAAACTGCAATTCCACCAGCTTCTGCCCAGGAAGGTTATACGGAAATCCGAGTCTTCAAAGACTGGGTTATTCAAATAACAGTTATGAAAATAAAATTAGCCGTTACAAGCTGCTTACCACCAAAATGTCCTAAATGCAAAAAAAAAATTGTCAGTGGCATGAAGTTTCTACCCTTGCAGGTCTTTCTCAAAGGCTAAAATGTCCATATAACAGTTGTGTGAACGTTTGCCCATCATGCTTGAGGGTCATTATGTGTCTGAATAACATCAGAGCAACAGAACAACGGCATCTTGCCACCAGGAAGAGTTTGTAATCTTCGAGTTTGCGCAAATAAGTTGTTACTGCCTTAAGTATCCATTATTTGATTTCCGGGAGTTCTATCTTTTGGTTAAATGCGAGGGAGAGCGCGAACGCAGTCCCCACTATCAGAAATTGTACTCCCGAGTTCCCCACATTTGAGGGAATCGCAAAGGTCAACCCAGGCCGAGGTGTGCAATGGCCGGGTCTCGCCTTGGGAGAACCGCCTGAGTGATCACGGTATCTCCTGAGCCAGGTAAGTATGAATTGTAAAGAGCATTCTGAAGATCGTCCGAGGCAGTCAGTCACGCCACACCCACGATGTTATAGAGATGCCAGCCAAGCGAGAAACCAAATCGTTTGGGGGACGTTTTATAGGCATCTCTTCCAAATAATGACTCATTGCGTGATTATAGGAACAACTTCTCTTTACCATTCAACGTTTTCATCAGCACATTTAGAATGTTTTGAATGTTTAAGAATGTTTGCAACGACTAACAAATGGGTAATAAAGAGAAGGTCATCGCTAGGGAGAATCTGTTCTTCAAGGTGTGGTTTTCAGGCGTATCTGAATACTATTATAAGAAAGTTATGAGAAACTGTGATTCCACCAGCTTCTGCCCAGGAAGGTTATACGGAATCCGAGTCTTCAAAGACTGGGTTATTTGAATAACAGTTATGAAAATAAAATCAGCTGTTACAAACTGCCTACCACCAGAATGTCCTAAATGCAAGCAACAACAAAAATAGTCAGTGGCATGACGTTTCTACCCTTGCAGGTCTTTCTCAAAGGCTAATATATGGTCCAGTGATCCAGCCTTTCACACTGACCATCCTTTGTTCTCACTTCTTCCCTCTTATTGGTTCTTAGCCAGTTAATTTACAACTCTGATTGGCTATATTTTCCCGCTTTTTTTCTGGATACTCTCCCTTAATCCTTTGCTCCTCTTTTTGCTATAAATGGATATGTTTGTGTTTGTTCTTGTTTATGCCTCTGACAAAGGTCCGGAATGGATCGAAAGCTAAGGCCATCTCCCCTACTAATTTTATATATATGTCTATAAATATGTTTTATGCAAGTTTGCCCCAAACGAGGCTAAAAGCCACTCTTGGTAAAGGGCTCACAAAGAAGAAAAATTATTAACTTTGAAAATAACTCAAGGGAGCTGAAGGTAGGAATTGATATTCCTCTTAAAACAGTCTAGATTGTAGGATGGAGGGAAACATGCACCAGGCAAGGAGTTCCAAAGAGATGCCGTACGTGGAAAAAAGCTGTTGGAATGGCTCCTTGTTCTACATCTCAGCAAATCAAGAGTGTACGGGTGAGAAGAAGCAGAAAGTCTGGTTTCACACTCAAACATCCTGATAGGAGGAACTAGATCGGACACACTGGTGGCACATTTACTATGAAAATATCTGTAGAAAAGACAGAGGCTGGCTACAGACCTACGGTGGGAAAGAGGTTGTAACGTTGATCCCAACACTTCAACAACAAGATTAACAATAACGCTTCTGCACTCTATCTAATAAAGATAAATGACAGGCAGAAGCTCCGGCCCAAATGTGTGAACAGTACTCCATTAGGGGACGTATAGTTGTCTTATACAGGTAGAGGGTAGCATCAGGAGGTAAGAACTTCCGAGCTCGGTAAAGACAACCAACTCGCATGGAAGCACTCTTTGCAATGCCTGAGATATACCTCTCCCAACTGGCATTGGTGGAGATGTCAAGTCCAAGAAGGCGAAAATCTGCTACCTCAGGCAAAGTCAATGGACCCATATGAATAGATGGAAATGTATGATCTCTTGAGCGAGACAGAGATAGAAGTTTGGTTTTCTTTGCATTGAAGGTTACCAGCCAATCATTCCCCCACTTTAGCACATTCTCTAAGTCATTATTTAGTGAGACACCCACCTCACAGCGAAAAGTGTTGGAACAGTTAGGGGAAACACAGTAGAGGGTTGAATCATCAGCATACGTGGCGAGCTGAGACAAAACTTCATCGGGCAAATCATTAATGTAAACAAGAAAGAGAGTAGGACCAAGTTCTGAGCCTTGTGGAACACCAGAATTGATAGAACGGGTAGGGGAAGATTGACCCTCAAGGACAACCTTCAACTTGCGGTTGGAAAGGAAAGCAGAGATTGTAGCTATATAGGTATAAATGTCCATATAACAGTTGTGTGAACGTTTGCCCATCATGCTTGAGGGTCATTATGTGTCTGAATAACATCAGAGCTGCCAACAATTGCATCTCGCATCAATGAGAGTTTGTAACAACAACCAGACAGATATTTAAAATTACATTCAACATAACAGGGAATAAGTTTCCATAATCAGGGAGATCTTCATATTTTTTTTAAACCTGAACATGGAAAGATTGAGTTATTTTCAGACTACTTTCTGCAAAATCAGGGAGAGCTGGCAGTTCTCTGCAACGTGTCCTAATGGGTCAATCTCACGCATTTTGTTTCAGTTTCAAACTGGAGTATTCTGTATCATGTGGCTCCAAGTTTGGAAGCACATTTACAAAAGTTCTCTTCTGTATTGCATACGCATAAATATCGATACCCCTCTGTCGAACACGTCTATACAATAAAACCGAGGACGTTCGCAATAGGGATCCAGTAAAATGACATACCGGGGACAGTCCTCGCTTTGCTTACGTGTACAAAACAAATTGGGACGTTGCTTACAAAAACAAGTCCAAACAACAGGAGAACAAATGGGTGTCCTCGGTTTAACCATCAACTATTAAGTATGTTCGTGTTGAGTTTCTTGTTACATCGTGCATTGCAATGGTTTGAATTGCTAAGGAGACTTACGTGAACAAATAACAAATATTTAACAGCCGGAAATGAGGAGTGGGGAAACAAAAGCATGGTGATGAATTCTTATCCTTAAGATGGCAAATCTCACTGTTTAAGACAATTAAAGAAAACTTCTTTAATGCTGACTAATTTGCTCATATAGTGTATGTCAGAGAGATACACCACTTAACTTTATCCTTACTTTTCAAAATAAAGTGTGACATACAACATTTTTTTGTAATTTAAAGTCACCAATTTGGTGATTTCGAGGCTGACATACAGAGTGTATCTCTGAAACGAATATCTCTGAAACGAAGCATTGCCTGATTTTGAGAGTTTGCAAAATCATGAAAAAGCGCCCTCGCCTTACAGGGAATTGGCTTTATCTCAAAATATATTAAAACAAACGGACTTACATCGTTTTATCAAAATAAAGGCAGCGAGAGTCCATTTTAAACAATTCCCAAAACAGACAACGTTTGTATGCGATTCTATCATAACTTTCTTTTCTGATTTATTTTTTTGCAATGGTGCCAAATCCTTGATGACTGTGATTTGATGAAATGACGATTGTCCATTTGAAGACTAGTTCCTTGTTTTTTCTGTAATCGGAAAATACTGTTCAAGGTAATATCTACAATTGTGTTATAACATGAAAAATTACATGTGAAAAGTTTATGTTAAATGGTGGCCTCTCCAGTCAAATTATTTACATTTCTTGTGAAAAGCTGATTCCTGAGTTGGGTGTCATTTTAACTGTATAGGGGACTTCATAAATCACAATTCATTGTGAGTGCAGATTATTAGTGTAAATCTTGCATGTTAACTTTCAACGACAGTGGTTACATTTAACAGTTTGACTTAAACGATTGCTGGTAACTTAACCAGAGTTATGCAATAAAGATTTTAACCAGTTATGCAATAAAGATTTTAACAAGAGTCATGCAAAACAGATCCTAACCAGAGTTTATGCAATAGCGGTTTTTAACCGGTGTCTATGCAATCAAGATCTTAACCAGTGTCATGCAATAAAGATAGTTTTAATGCCTTTGGCTACATTATTGTGTGCAGTCGACAGGAAAACGCATTTTTCCTTAATTTTGTAAAAATCCACCCTTTAACAGCTTTTTAAAATAATACATGTAATTCATAAGCCATTTTAAAAATCAATAAAACACAGAGTGTCTGCAAAATGTGTTGATTGAAATATCATGTGATTTTTCTTGTGATTATAGCTTCTTCATCGCAGGTGTCGGTTGAATTTTGTGTATTTGGTGTTAAAAAGAAAAGGCATCACTGTTAATAAATAAAGAAAATACCTTCGGTTGCTAAGATTGACCTTCCTTCAATTTTCAATAAGAAACTTTCATAGCAAGAAAACAACAAACGATTACAACCACATGTTATGAAAGAGGTAATTTTTACCAAAACCTTATGTCAATGGTTGCATTCCAGAAATTAATTCGACCCCATGGACCCCGGACTTGGAGTCTCCTCTTCTTGTACGACAATTCTCACGGCATGTAGATTTATAAGTGTGTTTTTTAAAAGGTTCTACAATTCTCAAATTAGAAACTGAAACCTCCAATCCGTCACAAATAGGCATAACTAGCTTCATCAACTAAATACGAAATGTTTCCAATTTCACAGTTGCCCAGTATTTATTCTTTCTTTGTGTTTCATTGCGAGGGAGAGCGCGAACGCAGTCCCCACTATCAGAAATTGTACTCCCAAGTTCCCCACATTTGGGGGAATCGCAAAGGTCAACCCAGGCCGAGGTGTGCAATGGCCGGGTCTCGCCTTGGGAGAACCGCCTGAATGATCACGGTATCTCCTGAGCCAGGTAAGTATGAATTGTAAGGAGCATTCTGAAGATCGTCCGAGGCAGTCAGTCACGCCACACCCACGATGTTATAGAGATGCTCAGCCAAGCGAGAAACCAAATCGTTTGGGGGACGTTTTATAGGCATCTCTTCCAAATAATGACTCATTGTGTGATTATAGGAACCACTTCTCTTTACCATTAAACGTTTTCATCAGCACATCTAGAATGTTTTGAATGTTTAAGAATGTTTGCAACGACTAACAAATGGGTAATAAAGAGAAGGTCATCGCTAGGGAGAATCTGTTCTTCAAGGTGTGGTTTTCAGGACATACTATTATCAGAAAGCTACGAGAAACTGCAATTCCACCAGCTTCTGCCCAGGAAGGTTATACGGAAATCCGAGTCTTCAAAGACTGGGTTATTCAAATAACAGTTATGAAAATAAAATTAGCCGTTACAAGCTGCTTACCACCAAAATGTCCTAAATGCAAAAAAAAAATTGTCAGTGGCATGAAGTTTCTACCCTTGCAGGTCTTTCTCAAAGGCTAAAATGTCCATATAACAGTTGTGTGAACGTTTGCCCATCATGCTTGAGGGTCATTATGTGTCTGAATAACATCAGAGCAACAGAACAACGGCATCTTGCCACCAGGAAGAGTTTGTAATCTTCGAGTTTGCGCAAATAAGTTGTTACTGCCTTAAGTATCCATTATTTGATTTCCGGGAGTTCTATCTTTTGGTTAAATGCGAGGGAGAGCGCGAACGCAGTCCCCACTATCAGAAATTGTACTCCCGAGTTCCCCACATTTGAGGGAATCGAAAAGGTCAACCCAGGCCGAGGTGTGCAATGGCCGGGTCTCGCCTTGGGAGAACCGCCTGAGTGATCACGGTATCTCCTGAGCCAGGTAAGTATGAATTGTAAAGAGCATTCTGAAGATCGTCCGAGGCAGTCAGTCACGCCACACCCACGATGTTATAGAGATGCCAGCCAAGCGAGAAACCAAATCGTTTGGGGGACGTTTTATAGGCATCTCTTCCAAATAATGACTCATTGCGTGATTATAGGAACAACTTCTCTTTACCATTCAACGTTTTCATCAGCACATTTAGAATGTTTTGAATGTTTAAGAATGTTTGCAACGACTAACAAATGGGTAATAAAGAGAAGGTCATCGCTAGGGAGAATCTGTTCTTCAAGGTGTGGTTTTCAGGCGTATCTGAATACTATTATAAGAAAGTTATGAGAAACTGTGATTCCACCAGCTTCTGCCCAGGAAGGTTATACGGAATCCGAGTCTTCAAAGACTGGGTTATTTGAATAACAGTTATGAAAATAAAATCAGCTGTTACAAACTGCCTACCACCAGAATGTCCTAAATGCAAGCAACAACAAAAATAGTCAGTGGCATGACGTTTCTACCCTTGCAGGTCTTTCTCAAAGGCTAATATATGGTCCAGTGATCCAGCCTTTCACACTGACCATCCTTTGTTCTCACTTCTTCCCTCTTATTGGTTCTTAGCCAGTTAATTTACAACTCTGATTGGCTATATTTTCCCGCTTTTTTTCTGGATACTCTCCCTTAATCCTTTGCTCCTCTTTTTGCTATAAATGGATATGTTTGTGTTTGTTCTTGTTTATGCCTCTGACGAAGGTCCGGAATGGATCGAAAGCTAAGGCCATCTCCCCTACTAATTTTATATATATGTCTATAAATATGTTTTATGCAAGTTTGCCCCAAACGAGGCTAAAAGCCACTCTTGGTAAAGGGCTCACAAAGAAGAAAAATTATTAACTTTGAAAATAACTCAAGGGAGCTGAAGGTAGGAATTGATATTCCTCTTAAAACAGTCTAGATTGTAGGATGGAGGGAAACATGCACCAGGCAAGGAGTTCCAAAGAGATGCCGTACGTGGAAAAAAGCTGTTGGAATGGCTCCTTGTTCTACATCTCAGCAAATCAAGAGTGTACGGGTGAGAAGAAGCAGAAAGTCTGGTTTCACACTCAAACATCCTGATAGGAGGAACTAGATCGGACACACTGGTGGCACATTTACTATGAAAATATCTGTAGAAAAGACAGAGGCTGGCTACAGACCTACGGTGGGAAAGAGGTTGTAACGTTGATCCCAACACTTCAACAACAAGATTAACAATAACGCTTCTGCACTCTATCTAATAAAGATAAATGACAGGCAGAAGCTCCGGCCCAAATGTGTGAACAGTACTCCATTAGGGGACGTATAGTTGTCTTATACAGGTAGAGGGTAGCATCGAGCTCGGTAAAGACAACCAACTCGCATGGAAGCACTCTTTGCAATGCCTGAGATATACCTCTCCCAACTGGCATTGGTGGAGATGTCAAGTCCAAGAAGGCGAAAATCTGCTACCTCAGGCAAAGTCAATGGACCCATATGAATAGATGGAAATGTATGATCTCTTGAGCGAGACAGAGATAGAAGTTTGGTTTTCTTTGCATTGAAGGTTACCAGCCAATCATTCCCCCACTTTAGCACATTCTCTAAGTCATTATTTAGTGAGACACCCACCTCACAGCGAAAAGTGTTGGAACAGTTAGGGGAAACACAGTAGAGGGTTGAATCATCAGCATACGTGGCGAGCTGAGACAAAACTTCATCGGGCAAATCATTAATGTAAACAAGAAAGAGAGTAGGACCAAGTTCTGAGCCTTGTGGAACACCAGAATTGATAGAACGGGAAGGAGAAGAATGACCCTCAAGGACAACCTTCAACTTGCGGTTGGAAAGGAAAGCAGAGATTGTAGCTATATAGGTATAAATGTCCATATAACAGTTGTGTGAACGTTTGCCCATCATGCTTGAGGGTCATTATGTGTCTGAATAACATCAGAGCTGCCAACAATTGCATCTCGCATCAATGAGAGTTTGTAACAACAACCAGACAGATATTTAAAATTACATTCAACATAACAGGGAATAAGTTTCCATAATCAGGGAGATCTTCAATTTTTTTTAAACCTGAACATGGAAAGATTGAGTTATTTTCAGACTACTTTCTGCAAAATCAGGGAGAGCTGGCAGTTCTCTGCAACGTGTCCTAATGGGTCAATCTCACGCATTTTGTTTCAGTTTCAAACTGGAGTATTCTGTATCATGTGGCTCCAAGTTTGGAAGCACATTTACAAAAGTTCTCTTCTGTATTGCATACGCACAAATATCGATACCCCTCTGTCGAACACGTCTATACAATAAAACCGAGGACGTTCGCAATAGGGATCCATTATACTCAGACTCCAAATGAAACTAAGAATAAACAATCTTGCTTGTGTGAATTTATGCCACAGCCTTTGAAAACTGTTTTTATTCAACTATTCCGGATACCGAACTTTGGGCAAACCGGACACAACGACAACCAAACCAATTATGGTAAATACATTACTTGTATTCTTAACATATTATATTCAAAGTATAGCTGCGCTTCAAGACAACCAAACCAATTACGGTAAATACATAAACTTGTATTCTTAACATATTATTATTCTTCAAAGTATAGTTGCGCTTCCACCACTGTGACCTGTGATCGGAATCATAGCCTCATGAAACTCTGGAGCGCTATGGCAACTAAACAATTCACAAAATACAATTAGGGTATAAACATTAAACAACTGGCTTAATTACCCCCCAAAAGCGCCACAAATGTGTTTGGTGGCTATCCTTACCGTGAAAACTTGCCACACGCGCCAAGCGCGCCCACCAAGGGAAGATAGCCCAACAACAGGAAATAACAATTGCGCTCGCTTGAAATGATTATAAGTGCAAGCAAAACCTAATGCAGTTGCGCATATTGTCAACAAACATCTGGTTACCCATTTGCGACAAGTGCACCCCATCATATTTGAACAGTGATGTCTCTGACCACACAAATTGTGGATGGTGTAGGCAGTACGCATTAAGCGCCGTGCATTGAGATTTAGCATAACGATTAACCGTGCGCCGCTTGCGCTCAATCGCTGATTGAGAGCGTGCGCCCACATAGAAAATACGCGGCAGAATATCTGACCAAACCAGTATAGTCTTTGGCATAAGTAACACAACATCATGTAGTAAAACAGAAATCTGCATACGCAAGGCAAACTCATCTACAGCTACTATATCATTAGTGCCCAAATGCACAATCAGCAGAGCTGGAGGAGGGCTTTTCCTTGTCAAGTCGGACATTAAGTCACGGAAGTGGGAAATGTGAGCACCGCCTCGTCCTTTCCACAAAACCCTCACTGATAACCCCAGCGGACACTCTGCCCGACGAACAAGAGAATCCCCAATGATCCAAACAGAACCTATTAAGTATATAACCAAAATACTGTGTCATGGAATGAAATAATCACTCAGTAAGTAAGTCCACACGCAGGAGCGGGACGAATGTAACTTAAGCACGCGGCAGAACGCCACCGGCCCATTTGCCGAATATCGCCTTCTGAACGCCCCAATTCTGACGCCGTGGATGCTGCACCGATACGGAAAGAATGACCGCGAATACAATACCCTGTGAACCCTGCGAACTTCACGGCCTTATCCAACACACTGGTAAATTGGTACCGAGTTAAAGGACGCCCATCGAAATGGCAAAACAAAGGACCAGCAAGAAAAGGGCGAACAGCCATGAAGTCAAGTAAAGCTTGAACTGGGCAAACTAACTTGTCACCCGATTTTACCAACTGAATGTGTTGAGGCGGTCCTGACTGATTGTTCTTTGCGTGGCGAAAACTAATTTGAGCCGATACTTCTGGGGTGTTAGCATGAATAATGTTTACGTCTGACAGGGCTAAAATTGAGCCCGTAGATTGGCGTGCACTCTGAACTGTAAATTCTCCAACGCGCATAAATCCAAAGAAAGCGCATATGAAAACGGCTCGGAACATAACTGCCTCAAATGTTGAGGAGCAAATCTTCGGCAGTACGGCCACCAATTGCGCTAACATTGGCAGAGAAATTGGATCACGGGCGTCTTGAGTAGGGGATCCACGCCGTGCACCCTCCATAAGTTTCCCAACCAAAAAATCTTTAGTGGGATCCATTTCCCCTTGAACTTTATGGAAATAACCAACCCCTGACACATAAGTGGCAATCGTGGACGGAGACGATGGAGGGTTGTTCAACAATTCTTCAGACCACAGACCCCGAACCCATTTGCCATTGAAATATGCCCCATAGCCAATACTGCCGCCTGCATCGGTAAACAAGTCAATAGCTTCGTTTGATTGCCAAACGCTTGAAAAAACAGCCACACCGTTGAAATGGGTCAAAAACTCAAGCCATGCGAGTAAGTCTAGCCTGGCACCTTTGGAAATGCGTACCCTGTGATGAGGGCGAGAAAGCCCGTGAGTTAGAGCGATAAGACGCCGCAGGAATGCACGCCCAGGGGCAACAGCCTTGCACAAAAAATTTAAAGAGCCAACAATGGACTGTATACACACAAGTGAAATCTTACGCCTACTCAGCGCTTGCTGAATTTGCGCGGCAACTGCTGTAACTTTAGCTTGGGGAACTCGCACTTGGCCGTGAATTGAATCAATCTCTAACCCCAAAAAGGTGATGATTTGCACCGGGCCCACAGTTTTTTCCCTCGCCAAAGGAACGCCCAGCTCGGCACAAGCCCGTTCGAATGTGACTAGCAAACGTGTACACTCTGCTTTAGATGCACCCACAAACAGAAAATCATCAAGATAATGTGTCAAAAATCTAGACCCAGAAAAGAGTTTAACTTTACACTCTAAAAATGTACTGAATTTCTCGAACAAAGAACATGAAATGCTACAACCCATGGGTAGGCACTTATCGTAATAAAACGAACCATTAAAAGAAAAACCTAGTAATTCATAATCAGCAGGGGCCACAGGGAGTAGTCGAAATGCCGACTTAACATCCGCCTTAGCCATCCATGCGCCCGACCCCACCTCAACGGCCAACCCCACTGCCCTATCAAAGGATGCATAATGAACCGTACATGAATCTCTGCAAATGAAGTCGTTAATTGATTGGCCAGTGGGGAAAGACAAATGATGTATGAGGCGGAATGTGTTTGGCTCGTGTTTCGGAACTAAACCTATCGGGGAGCATTGTAAATTAGCGAGCGGCCGACCAGAAAATGGTCCAGCCACCCTACCCAACGCTATTTCATTTGATAGTTTTTGCTGTACCACCTGTGGCCGCTCTAACGCAGAAGCCAAGCATTCCGAATCACGAGCCACCCTGTGGCCAGTATACTCTAGGGAAAAACCAAAGGCAAAGCCATTATGCAAAATCTTAGAAACATTTGCATCATACCCAATTAGCCATGTATCTAGAACTGAAAGTTTAATTGGGGTTGGTAAGCCCTCGAAAAGAACAATTCCCATTTCCCGGCTGGGCCGCACTAGCAGTGATTTGAGTTTTCACTGTCGCACTGCCCTTATGAGCGTTACCTGGCCGCTGTGTTAGGTGAGGGGGCTGAGCCGAAGCATGAGCAATGGCCCTATTATTATTATGTGCACCCTGTGAATGTGTGACAGTGTGATTCACCCACCGTGCGGCATTACCACCACCACCCTGTCCAAATTTACACTGACTAGCCCCATGGCCAGTAGATTGGCATTTGCTGCAATGATGGTTGAATTTGCAATCTCTATAATGACAGCCCTGACTGCTGTAAAAGGCATAGCAAAAGTTGCGCCCTCTATTAGTAGTATTACTATTAGCAGTGCCCTTATACTTGTAAGATTGCACCGTGGTCTGGGAATTGCTGCGAAGTGATTCTGGTGCAGTGACCCCAGCGGCTGTAACAGTAAGCCACAGCTCTATGTCAATATCGCCCCATGCGCGCATGGGGTTCAATTCTTGTTTCAAGCGAAACTGCTGGTCATAAACACGCCAACCAAACCCAGGAAATTGGATCGCGGCAAGCCTTATAATTTCAGCATATTTCAGAAGCTCGGCGCAGCGGGATGGATGCCGTGACAGAAAAATTGACGTAAATGTGCGAAAAGCAGATTGCTAAATTCGTTGCTGGCAAAGCTGCACTCACGCCAACGATTGGAGCGGCAGTTGTCGATGGAGCAGACTGTTGGACTTGGACTTCAGGCGCATCTGGCTCGGCCCCAGCACACTTCCGAGGGCGAGAACTCTTCTTGCGCTTAGTAACAACCCCTTCCGTCTGACGGGCTCGCGGGGCCTGGCGATTTACCCTCGGCATGTCGGGCGTATACAGAACTTCGGATTTTCTTTCAGGTTTCACCAAAATTCAACCATAAACAGCTACTCCAAACCAACCGCAAATATCTACTCCAACCAACGGTAAACGGCTATTCCACCTCAAAGTATTATTTCATCCAGTCAAAGCAATTGATATATGACAGTCATACAGTTAACGTTGATATGTATAGACCAAAAATTTTAATGTCTAAACACTTTGGTTGACTGTGACAAAGTGAGGAATTTCCCGCAAAATTATACAACCCACGCTAATCCGCAATAGCTGATTGGATAAAAGTAAAACTTACAACATCGCCCGATCAATAAAAATTATTTGCAATAAAAATATTAATGCAACACATAATGCGCAGACCTTGACCCAGAAACACACTTCTGAGGTCCCCAGTAAACCTGTTACACCGTGCGCGTGCGCAGCAACAATGTAAAAACATTCATGTACATTTATACACAAAAAGCCATATGTCGGACGGCGTTAAAATTATACATGTTCACTGAGTATAAGGCATTTTATCATTTATTGATGATAAACTGAAGTAAAATGACATACCGGGGACAGTCCTCGCTTTGCTTACGTGTACAAAACAAATTGGGACGTTGCTTACAAAAACAAGTCCAAACAACAGGAGAACAAATGGGTGTCCTCGGTTTAACCATCAACTATTAAGTATGTGCGTGTTGAGTTTCTTGTTACATCGTGCATTGCAATGGTTTGAATTGCTAAGGAGACTTACGTGAACAAATAACAAATATTTAACAGCCGGAAATGAGGAGTGGGGAAACAAAAGCATGGTGATGAATTCTTATCCTTAAGATGGCAAATCTCACTGTTTAAGACAATTAAAGAAAACTTCTTTAATGCTGACTAATTTGCTCATATAGTGTATGTCAGAGAGATACACCACTTAACTTTATCCTTACTTTTCAAAATAAATTGTGACATACAACATTTTTTTGTAATTTAAAGTCACCAATTTGGTGATTTCGAGGCTGACATACAGAGTGTATCTCTGAAACGAATATCTCTGAAACGAAGCATTGCCTGATTTTGAGAGTTTGCAAAATCATGAAAAAGCGCCCTCGCCTTACAGGGAATTGGCTTTATCTCAAAATATATTAAAACAAACGGACTTACATCGTTTTATCAAAATAAAGGCAGCGAGAGTCCATTTTAAACAATTCCCAAAACAGACAACGTTTGTATGCGATTCTATCATAACTTTCTTTTCTGATTTATTTTTTTGCAATGGTGCCAAATCCTTGATGACTGTGATTTGATGAAATGACGATTGTCCATTTGAAGACTAGTTCCTTGTTTTTTCTGTAATCGGAAAATACTGTTCAAGGTAATATCTACAATTGTGTTATAACATGAAAAATTACATGTGAAAAGTTTATGTTAAATGGTGGCCTCTCCAGTCAAATTATTTACATTTCTTGTGAAAAGCTGATTCCTGAGTTGGGTGTCATTTTAACTGTATAGGGGACTTCATAAATCACAATTCATTGTGAGTGCAGATTATTGATGTAGATCTTGCATGTTAACTTTCAACGACAGTGGTTACATTTAACAGTTTGACTTAAACGATTGCTGGTAACTTAACCAGAGTTATGCAATAAAGATTTTAACCAGTTATGCAATAAAGATTTTAACAAGAGTCATGCAAAACAGATCCTAACCAGTGTTTATGCAATAGCGGTTTTTAACCGGTGTCTATGCAATCAAGATCTTAACCAGTGTCATGCAATAAAGATAGTTTTAATGCCTTTGGCTACATTATTGTGTGCAGTCGACAGGAAAACGCAGTTTTCCTTAATTTTGTAAAAATCCACCCTTTAACAGCTTTTTAAAATAATACATGTAATTCATAAGCCATTTTAAAAATCAATAAAACACAGAGTGTCTGCAAAATGTGTTGATTGAAATATCATGTGATTTTTCTTGTGATTATAGCTTCTTCATCGCAGGTGTCGGTTGAATTTTGTGTATTTGGTGTTAAAAAGAAAAGGCATCACTGTTAATAAATAAAGAAAATACCTTCGGTTGCTAAGATTGACCTTCCTTCAATTTTCAATAAGAAACTTTCATAGCAAGAAAACAACAAACGATTACAACCACATGTTATGAAAGAGGTAATTTTTACCAAAACCTTATGTCAATGGTTGCATTCCAGAAATTAATTCGACCTCATGGACCCCGGACTTGGAGTCTCCTCTTCTTGTACGACAATTCTCACGGCATGTAGATTTATAAGTGTGTTTTTTAAAAGGTTCTACAATTCTCAAATTAGAAACTGAAACCTCCAATCCGTCACAAATAGGCATAACTAGCTTCATCAACTAAATACGAAATGTTTCCAATTTCACAGTTGCCCAGTATTTATTCTTTCTTTGTGTTTCATTGCGAGGGAGAGCGCGAACGCAGTCCCCACTATCAGAAATTGTACTCCCGAGTTCCCCACATTTGGGGGAATCGCAAAGGTCAACCCGGGCCGAGGTGTGCAATGGCCGGGTCTCGCCTTGGGAGAACCGCCTGAATGATCACGGTATCTCCTGAGCCAGGTAAGTATGAAATGTACAGAGCATTCTGAAGATGGTCCGAGGCAGTCATTCACGCCACACCCACGATGTTATAGAGATGCTCAGCCAAGCGAGAAACCAAATCGTTTGGGGGACGTTTTAGGCATCTCTTCAAAATATGAGTCATTGCGTGATTATAGGAACCACTTCTCTTTACCCAATTTATCCATTAAACATTTTCATCAGTACGTTTAGAATGTTTGCAACGACTGACAAATGGATATTAAAGAGAAGATCATAGCTGGGGAAGATCATAGCTGGGGAGAGTCTGTTTTTCAAGATGCGATTTTCATGACACATCAGGCCTGCGTCCGGATCTCAAATTATTGTGGCAAAACTCCCAGTGCATCTTGCCGAAAACGACGAGGTAGCTGGGATACTATAGTGGTCTTTTGAAGTGTTTTCACTGGGGTTTTGTAAACAAAGCCGTCTAAAAGCAATAGTACAAGACAAGCACGGTCATAGCGCCCTCAATACTTCGCTGATTTAGTTAAAACTTACACTGTTTTGAAAGCTTTGCTCACACAGAATCTATAGACAGAATTCAAGGAACTATACATAATTCCTACGAATATTGTTTTGGAAGGCAACAAGGAAGTTTTGCATTAATTTTCAGTGTTATTCTTTCAATATTTCATTTATCTAAGGAAGTAACAGCTTGGTGCTTTTTTTTCTCTCCGAACTGCACACAATTTCATTGTAAAATGGTCAATTAAGGAAGTACCAAACTGGCTCTTCGTCTCTCCGAACTACAAAGAATTTCGTTCCGTAAGTAAAGTTACTATTTACACATTAATATAAATTATCAAGCAAATAAACCACAACACAAGGAAAACTGACTGGGTAAATTTGAAGAAAAAAAAATTGTTGAACAAAGACAAATCGACTAGAGCTGGACTTGAATCGTGCCGACGCTCCACCAACTGAGCTATTTAGCCCTAATGTTGACTGTCTCCATATTTTGTCAAAATCTTTGCTCGGGTTGCCAGTCATACAACCTGTAACTTCTATACTCTTCTGACTGGTTAGCTCAGTTGAAGCGCCGGTACGTTAATCTCAAGGTCGCATGCATGTTCAAGTTCCGCTCGAGTAGATTTTTCTTTGTTTAATCCAAAATTGTAAGGTTTATATTATGGTGTTCAGACGACAAAATGTGCATCGCGTCGTGATATCTTGTCGCCTGTATTATTGCCCGTCTCGTCGTGCTCTGCGCCGCCGGTCGCGTCATCCGTCGCGTCGTGCCGTCGCCCGTCGCGTCGCCTGTTTTTCAATTGAATATCATAGTGATTTGGGCTTCTGTCGTCCGTCGCGTCTTACCGTCGTCCGTCGCGTCTTGCCGCTGAAGAGTGAAACCATAAATCGTCGCTCGTACCACGAAGTTACCCAACTCGTCCCCAGTAAAACAAATCGTGTTCGGGGAAAAACACGATTGAAGTTGCACTTTTTTCAAACTGCTCTTAGAGGGTCTGCTTACTATTTTTATTTTATTTTCTAAAGACTAAAACAAAGCTGACTACTTTATTCTTACAGAATTGTCAGTGTGCTTTTATCCCTACGGAGACCTATGGAGATAGGACACTTCGTGAAAATACTACGCTTCCAGATAGGGCACTTTGTGATACGCAAAAAGTCACACACACGGCCGAACTGCGCGGGCTGTAGCGCATAGTATAAGTTACATATCTAGATAGGACACCTCGTGGAATGACAACAAATGGCAAATCGTGTGATACGCCGGGTTTTTTTCTAATTAGGGTAAATATGAACCTATTTCGAGATACTTACTGAGTATTGAGTATATTAGTAATAACAAAAAATGTTGGCAGATAGGTCAGTTCGTGGTACGAGCAACGACGTGTAACCGTTGTGCAAGCACATTATGAGAAAAAATAATAGTGTGACCACAAAGACAGATTTTAATGGTATTTTAAAGGACTAGTAAAGTAATAAAAATAAACCCAATATGACCGGAATGTACTCAAGATGTTCAAAAAGCCTTACAAGTGTTCCCAGTTACAAAACTTCTCCCTATTTCCAGCAACGGGCGAAGGCAAGACGCAACGGACGACGGAAGCCCAAATCACTATGATAATCAATTGAAAACAGGCGACGCGACGGGCGACGGCAAAACGCGACATAAGACGCGACGCGACGCCGAGGCGACGGCACGATATGCGACACACGGCGGTACAAGTGACGCGACGGCACGACGCGACGCACATTTGTCGTCTTTAGAACTTTTATATTATCAACTTGTAAGCATGGCTTATGAGTGATCCATTCTTGGTAACATACACTTTCCTGTACAGATGACAATGGGGACACTTAGATGGACGTTGCCGTTGCTACTGTACTGCTTTGGAGCTAGCACCGGCCTCTCTCGAGCATCAACCTGCAGTCATGCGCAGTGTGACTATTACAACGTCATTGGAAAGGCCAACTGCACCCACCTGAATCTTGACTGCATCCCCGTCAACTACCCGGACGCCGTCATCATGGATTTAAGCCACAATAACATATCACAGCTAGCACCAGACGATTTCACTGGCAATTTCTTGAGGCTCACTGAATTGTACCTCGACTACAACAGCATATCTGATGTGACGTCACTGCTGGGTTCCATCGGTATGAACAAACTTCAGAAGCTGTCAGTTCAACACAACATCATTTCTGATTTGCCTTCAGAATGCCGTCTCAGCAGTCTAAGTGACCTCGCAGTAGACCATAACTTGATCGCGCGTCTATCCCACATTCCTAGTTGCACATCTTTGCAACGTTTTACGGCAGACGCCAACTTGATAACTGATGTCAATCCTATAAACGTCATCGACAGAGTTTGTGGCTTGGTTAGTCTGCGGCACAACCGATTGCAAAGCTTTAGAGTGCCCTCACGACGCTTGTCATACGATCGCATCCCTCCGTGCCACAAAAGAAAACTGCTCCTGGATCAAAATGAAATTAAATCTATTCGTATCGCCAGGAGGGAGCACGATAATTATATGATTGATCTGCTTTCCATCAGTGAAAACCAATTGAAACGTGGGCATCTTGGAACACTTCCTATTGAACTAAACCTGGCAAGCAATGGATTGAAACACTGGCACAAATTTAGTAGTTACCAATATAGAAATGAGCTGAGGAAACTTGATGCAAGCCGCAACTCTTTCGATTCCATGATTCTACCTATGAGGGCAGAGGGCATCGAGTTCTTAAACGCCGATGGCAACTTGCTAGCAAATCTATCTTCTACAACCCTATCAGGGTTCGTCAATCTGACGGAGCTTCATGTAGCCAACAATCGTCTCCTGTTCATCTCACCCACTGCACTTGGCAACCTCTTCAAGCTACAGTCACTGTATCTCGATCACAACGCCCTCGCGTCTATGTTCGGTGGAGTATTTTCCAACCAGTCTGAATTAATTGAGCTCTCTATCACCAACAACCAACTCAACACGTTACATCCAAGTTACTTTATCGGTCTGGTGTCACTGAAGCATCTGTACCTCGCAGGCAATCAACTCATTACCTTCAACTCCAAGATGTTCAAAATGATGCCTCAATTGCTGACCATGAACCTATCCCGCAATAAGCTTCAGAGCGTCGGTTTACAGGATTGCGTCTCCAATCTGAACCAGCTGCAAAATCTTTCATTGGCTCACAATCTGATCCATGACCCAGCAACATTTCTAGGTTATTGTGATAACCTGGGATCACTGGATCTGAGTTTCAACTCGATCCAAGTCGTGCCCGGGGAATCTCTTTCTGGACGAAATGGAAACTTATCCAAACTCGAGTTGGCAGGCAATCCACTGCAGTGTGACTGTCGGCTCACAGGTCTGCTTGACTGGCTCAGCAATAATCCACCGTACGTTGAGCCCCGGTGTGAAGGACCAATACGACACCGTGGGTCGGTGATAACAGCCTTGGACATTCTCGACTTCAATTGTGAACCTCCGAAGGCGAAGGCGAAGGCGGACAAGCAGGAATTGTCAGCCGTGGTTGGACAGACTGCAACTCTCACTTGTACAGTTACTGGCATTCCTGCTCCTCAAATAACGTGGCTGTCCCCAAACGGTACAGAGATATCTCACGAATGGCAAGGCAGATTTGCTGTTCTACAAGAGAGGATTCTGCGCATCGCATCAGTGCAGAAGTCCGATCAAGGGACATTCACGTGTCTGGCTGTAAATGTCCTGGGTGAATTGGACAGAGCCGTAGTTCATGTCACGGTAACCAATCCTACACTCTCTCTGGCTACTGCTATAGGCCTCGTAATGTTTGTGACAATTGTCATAATAATTGCTTCCGTTGCCTTGGTTGTCTTTCTCCGTCGACGCTCCAAGAAACGCGAAGCAACGAGCACCACACAACAACTCCAATCCGCAAATCTCAAAGTTGGCTTCCTTAAACGCGTCACCATCGACTCAGATGAAGCGCATACCACCCCAGACGAAGGCTACGAGATTCCGAATGACGTGCAGACTCAGCGTCACCGGTACATGGTTTGTCATGGAGCAGTCGACTCTTGTCAAATCTCTGCTCAGGCCTACGAGGAGCCCAACAAAGACAACACGAAGGAAGGAGATTTGGATGAAGTGTATGAAGAAGTATGTGCTCCACGTAATTGATCTGCAGATATTTGAGTCCATGACGACTGGCAGGCAAGGCTTTTTTCCAATTAACACTTCGGGCGCAACAAGAACCGTAATGCTTTTATCATCACAATAATGTAATAACCTTGGGACAAAACTGACACAGTTATAACTTAATTCTGGAAACAATAGCTAATCTGGCACATGCACTTAACATAATATAGGTTTCTTACCTAATTAAATCATACGAACGTGTTTGTGGAAACCTTCGCCCCGGTGCCAGCTGTACCGGTTGACTTGTGGTTAACTTTACACAGCTACTTGAGCGAAAAAGTGTTAACGGGAATACTATTTAAACTATAGTTAAATTTACTTATTTTGAATCTTTTTTTAATCCCATGGCGTAGAAGACCAACTGCTTGCACATTAAGTGAAATTTAAAGATTGATTTGAGGGGCTTTCAGTTTACCGCGAAAAAGAACAACGCGACGTTTTACTTATACTACAATTTCCCATCAGAGCTAGCTCCATTTTTCGTTTTACTTCATGTCCAAGTGAAAGTATTTTAGACAGAAAAATATTTCTGGATTTTATAATAATTTTAAGTTTACACTTAAGCCATTTCTAAAGCTATAAATTCTTATCCTTAAAATGACAAATTTCAATTTATAAGAGAATTTTAGAAAACTTTTTTGATGCTGACTGATTTGCTCATATATAGTGTATGTCAGAGAGATACACCAATTTATCTTATCCTTAGGGCCATGTCACACGAGGCAATTTACAGGCAACCAGTTCCAGGCAATCTCCATGAAGAAAAGGCATTCACAATTCAATGTTCATATATTTTTCTTGGGATCATAAGACATTGTTTGAAAAATTACTCCTGTGCTACCAAAATGGTCCTGTACCATCCACTACAGTTGGTTGCCTCCAAGTTGCCTGTAAAAGTTGCCTCGTGTGACAAGGCCCTATCTTTTCAAAATGAGGGAAATGTGTCATACAGCATTTGTTTGTAATTTAAAGTCACCAATTTGGTGATTTCGAGGCTGACATACAGAGTGTGTCTCTGAAACGAAGCATTGCCTCTTTTGGGGAGTTTTCAAAATCGAAAATAGTGCCCTCGCCTTAAGGGGAAATGGCTTCATCTCAGAATAAAACAAACGAACTTACATCGTTTTATCATAATAAGGCGGCAAAAGTCCCATTTAAAACATTCCCCAAAACAGACAAAGTTTCCTCGATTACTGTGACTTGATGAAATAACGATTGTCCGTTTAAACACCATTTCCTTGTTTTTTCTGTAATCGGAAAATAACTGTCATGGTCATATCTACAAATGTGTTGTAACAAGAAACATTACATTATGAGAAGTTTATTTTTAACGGTGGCCTCTCAAGCCAAATTATCTAAATTTTATGTAAAAAGCTGATTCCTGAGTTGGATGTCGTTTTAATTGTAGAGGACTTCTTAATTCACAACTCATTGTGAGTGCAGATTATTGGTGTAGATCTTGCATGTTAACTTTCAACGATAGGGCCTAGTTGTTACTTTTAACAGTTTTACTTAAACGATTGCTGGTAACTTGCATCGAAGATTTTAACCAGAGAAATGCAATTAACCAGATTAGATGCAATAAGCATTTTAACAAGAGTTGTGCAATGAAGATATTTAACCAGTGTTATGCCAAATAGATCCTAACCAGTGTTTTTGCAATAACGATTTTTAACCAGGGTTTATGCAATAAAGATCTTAACCAGAGTTATGCAATGAAGATCTTAACCTGTTTTATGCAATAAGAATAGTTTTAATGCCTTTAGCAAAATTTTTGTGTAAGTCGACAGAAAAAACGCACGTTTTCCTTAATTTGTAAAATCCATCATTAAACAACTTTTTAAAAATAATACATGTAATTCATAAGCCATTTTAAAAATCAATAAAACACAGAGTATCTGCAAACTGTGTTGATTGAAATATCAGGTGATTTTTCTTGTGTTTATAGCTTCTTCATCGCAGGTGTCGGTTGAATTTCGTGTTTTTGGTGTTAAAAAAAAGGGCGTCCTACAAAAAAAAAACAATGACCATCGGTTCCTAAGGTTTTACTTTCTTCTATTTTCAATAATAAATTTCACAGCAAAAAACAACAAACGATGACAACCACAGTTTTTTTTTTAAATAGCAATGTTTCCAAATTCATATTCCTTGGTAAATGGGTTCATTGCAGTACAATTTAAAAACAAATTAATCTTTTTTGTTTTTCTGTGGAATTTTTCCCCAGGGCCTTTTCTTTGTTTCTTCTATTCGTAACTGAAGTTGGTTTCTTTAACCTTCGAAGATCTGACGTGCCAGTAGACATCTTGGCATGTCAGTTTAGCATGATGATTATACAATCTCACGCATTGTTCATGAGTTTTTTAGTAGAAATGAGTTTTCCCTCAAACTATGTGCCTTTATATAGGCAGCTACGAATCAGAACGCACATTATATAGAATTTGAATTTAAATGCAAACATCTGGAAAATGTCTGTTCATTAATGAAATTGAATGGTTGACCATCTCTTGCTGCTGGCTTTTCCCAAATTGAATGAGACTTACGACATAACGAGATTGAATGATCTTGTTTGACCAGTGAATTCTAAACTGTTAAAATTGAATTAGTCCTTTTGACTGTTGAATATTGATTCAACAGTATTCTTTTTCAAACGAAATTGATTAGCAAGAATATTGGTCGGAAAAATCTCAGTTGCCAAGTTTGAACTCTTTCTTTGTGTGTTAATGCGAGGGAGAGCGCGAACGCAGTCCCCACTATCAGAAATTGTACTCCCGAGTTCCCCACATTTGGGGGAATCGCAAAGGTCAACCCAGGCCGAGGTGTGCAATGGCCGGGTCTCGCCTTGGGACAACCGCCTGAGTGATCACGGTATCTCCTGAGCCAGGTAAGTGTGAGTTGATAGGTGCATTCTGAAGATGGTTTGAGGCAGTCAGTCACGCCACACCCATGGTCTGATAGAGATGCTCAGCCAAGCGAGAGACCAAATCGTTTGGGGGACGTTTTATAGGCATCTCTTCCAAATAATGACTCATTGTGTGATTATAGGAACCACTTCTCTTTACCATTCAACGTTTTCATCAGCACATTACAATGTTTTGAATGTTTGAGAATGTTTGCAACGACTGACAAATGGGTTCTTCACGGTGTGGTTTTCAGGACACATCTTAATACTATTATTATAAAGCTATGACAAACTGTGATTTCACCAGCTTCTGCCCAGGAAGGTTATACGGAAATCCGAGTCTTCAAAGACTTGGTTTTAAAAATAACAGTTATGAAAATAAAATTAGCTGTTACAAACTGCTTACCACCAAAATGTCTTAAATGCAAAAATAATAGTCAGTAGCATGACTCATTGTGTGATTATAGGAACAACTTCTCTTTACCATTCAACGTTTTCATCAGCACATTTAGAATGTTTTGAATGTTTAAGAATGTTTGCAACGACTAACAAATGGGTAATAAAGAGAAAGTCATCGCTAGGGAGAATCTGTTCTTCAAGGTGTGGTTTTCAGGACACATCTGAATACTATTATTAGAAAGTTATGAGAAACTGCAATTCCACCAGCTTCTGCCCAGGAAGGTTATACGGAATCCGAGTCTTCAAAGACTGGGTTATTTGAATAACAGTTCTGAAAATAAAATTAGCTGTTACAAACTGCTTACCACCAAAATGTCTTAATAATAGTCAGTAGCATGACGTTACTACCCTTGCAGATCTTTCTCAAAGGCTAAAATGTCCATATAACAGTTGTGTGAACGTTTGCCCATCATGCTTGAGGGTCATTATGTGTCTGAATAACATCAGAGCTGCCAACAATTGCATCTCGCATCAATGAGAGTTTGTAACAACAACCAGACAGATATTTAATAATTACATTCAACATAACAGGGAATAAGTTTCCATAATCAGGGAGATCTTCAATTTTTTTCATCCGAACATGGAAAGATTGGTTTATTTTCAGACTACTTACTGCAAAATCAGGGAGAGTTGGCTGTTCTCTGCAACGTGTCTTCATGGGTCAATTTCACGCACTTTGTTTCAAATGGCGGCTGAAAAGTCTAAAACATCACACTGGAGTATTCTGTATTATGTGGCTTCAGGTTTGGGAGCACATTTACAACAATCCTTCTGTATTGCATACGCACAAATATTGCTACCCCTCTGTCGAACACGTCATTCTATACAATAAAACCGAGGACGTTAGCAATAGGGATCCAGTAAAATGACATACCAGGGACAGTCCTCGCTTTGCTTACGTGTACAAAACCAATTGGGACGTCGCTTACCAAAACAAGTCTAAACAACAGGAGAACAAATGGGTGTCCTCGGTTTAACCATCAACTATTAAGTAGGCCTATGTGCGTGTTGAGTTTCTTGTTACATCGTGCATTGCAATGGTTTGAATTGCTAATGAGACTTAACCACGGACAATTATCCATTCCATGATTGCCAGGGGTTCTATCTTTTGGTTAAATGCGAGGGAGAGCGCGAACGCAGTCCCCACTATCAGAAATTGTACTCCCGAGTTCCCCACATTTGGGGGAATCGCAAAGGTCAACCCAGGCCGAGGTGTGCAATGGCCGGGTCTCGCCTTGGGACAACCGCCTGAGTGATCACGGTATCTCCTGAGCCAGGTAAGTATGAGTTGATAGGTGCATTCTGAAGATGGTCTGAGGCAGTCAGTCACGCCACACCCATGGTCTGATAGAGATGCTCAGCCAAGCGAGAGACCAAATCGTTTGGGGGACGTTTTATAGGCATCTCTTCCAAATAATGACTCATTGTGTGATTATAGGAACCACTTCTCTTTACCATTCAACGTTTTCATCAGCACATTACAATGTTTTGAATGTTTGAGAATGTTTGCAACGACTGACAAATGGGTTCTTCACGGTGTGGTTTTCAGGACACATCTTAATACTATTATTATAAAGCTATGACAAACTGTGATTTCACCAGCTTCTGCCCAGGAAGGTTATACGGAAATCCGAGTCTTCAAAGACTTGGTTTTAAAAATAACAGTTATGAAAATAAAATTAGCTGTTACAAACTGCTTACCACCAAAATGTCTTAAATGCAAAAATAATAGTCAGTAGCATGACTCATTGTGTGATTATAGGAACAACTTCTCTTTACCATTCAAGTTTTCATCAGCACATTTAGAATGTTTTGAATGTTTAAGAATGTTTGCAACGACTAACAAATGGGTAATAAAGAGAAAGTCATCGCTAGGGAGAATCTGTTCTTCAAGGTGTGGTTTTCAGGACACATCTGAATACTATTATTAGAAAGTTATGAGAAACTGCAATTCCACCAGCTTCTGCCCAGGAAGGTTATACGGAATCCGAGTCTTCAAAGACTGGGTTATTTGAATAACAGTTCTGAAAATAAAATTAGCTGTTACAAACTGCTTACCACCAAAATGTCTTAATAATAGTCAGTAGCATGACGTTACTACCCTTGCAGATCTTTCTCAAAGGCTAAAATGTCCATATAACAGTTGTGTGAACGTTTGCCCATCATGCTTGAGGGTCATTATGTGTCTGAATAACATCAGAGCTGCCAACAATTGCATCTCGCATCAATGAGAGTTTGTAACAACAACCAGACAGATATTTAATAATTACATTCAACATAACAGGGAATAAGTTTCCATAATCAGGGAGATCTTCAATTTTTTTCATCCGAACATGGAAAGATTGGTTTATTTTCAGACTACTTACTGCAAAATCAGGGAGAGTTGGCTGTTCTCTGCAACGTGTCTTCATGGGTCAATTTCACGCACTTTGTTTCAAATGGCGGCTGAAAAGTCTAAAACATCACACTGGAGTATTCTGTATTATGTGGCTTCAGGTTTGGGAGCACATTTACAAAAATTTCCTTCTGTATTGCATACGCACAAATATTGCTACCCCTCTGTCGAACACGTCATTCTATACAATAAAACCGAGGACGTTAGCAATAGGGATCCAGTAAAATGACATACCAGGGACAGTCCTCGCTTTGCTTACGTGTACAAAACCAATTGGGACGTCGCTTACCAAAACAAGTCTAAACAACAGGAGAACAAATGGGTGTCCTCGGTTTAACCATCAACTATTAAGTAGGCCTATGTGCGTGTTGAGTTTCTTGTTACATCGTGCATTGCAATGGTTTGAATTGCTAATGAGACTTAACCACGGACAATTATCCATTCCATGATTGCCAGGGGTTCTATCTTTTGGTTAAATGCGAGGGAGAGCGCGAACGCAGTCCCCACTATCAGAAATTGTACTCCCGAGTTCCCCACATTTGGGGGAATCGCAAAGGTCAACCCAGGCCGAGGTGTGCAATGGCCGGGTCTCGCCTTGGGACAACCGCCTGAGTGATCACGGTATCTCCTGAGCCAGGTAAGTATGAGTTGATAGGTGCATTCTGAAGATGGTCTGAGGCAGTCAGTCACGCCACACCCATGGTCTGATAGAGATGCTCAGCCAAGCGAGAGACCAAATCGTTTGGGGGACGTTTTATAGGCATCTCTTCCAAATAATGACTCATTGTGTGATTATAGGAACCACTTCTCTTTACCATTCAACGTTTTCATCAGCACATTACAATGTTTTGAATGTTTGAGAATGTTTGCAACGACTGACAAATGGGTTCTTCACGGTGTGGTTTTCAGGACACATCTTAATACTATTATTATAAAGCTATGACAAACTGTGATTTCACCAGCTTCTGCCCAGGAAGGTTATACGGAAATCCGAGTCTTCAAAGACTTGGTTTTAAAAATAACAGTTATGAAAATAAAATTAGCTGTTACAAACTGCTTACCACCAAAATGTCTTAAATGCAAAAATAATAGTCAGTAGCATGACTCATTGTGTGATTATAGGAACAACTTCTCTTTACCATTCAACGTTTTCATCAGCACATTTAGAATGTTTTGAATGTTTAAGAATGTTTGCAACGACTAACAAATGGGTAATAAAGAGAAAGTCATCGCTAGGGAGAATCTGTTCTTCAAGGTGTGGTTTTCAGGACACATCTGAATACTATTATTAGAAAGTTATGAGAAACTGCAATTCCACCAGCTTCTGCCCAGGAAGGTTATACGGAATCCGAGTCTTCAAAGACTGGGTTATTTGAATAACAGTTCTGAAAATAAAATTAGCTGTTACAAACTGCTTACCACCAAAATGTCTTAATAATAGTCAGTAGCATGACGTTACTACCCTTGCAGATCTTTCTCAAAGGCTAAAATGTCCATATAACAGTTGTGTGAACGTTTGCCCATCATGCTTGAGGGTCATTATGTGTCTGAATAACATCAGAGCTGCCAACAATTGCATCTCGCATCAGGGAGAGTTTGTAACAACAACCAGACAGATATTTAATAATTACATTCAACATAACAGGGAATAAGTTTCCATAATCAGGGAGATCTTCAATTTTTTTCATCCGAACATGGAAAGATTGGTTTATTTTCAGACTACTTACTGCAAAATCAGGGAGAGTTGGCTGTTCTCTGCAACGTGTCTTCATGGGTCAATTTCACGCACTTTGTTTCAAATGGCGGCTGAAAAGTCTAAAACATCACACTGGAGTATTCTGTATTATGTGGCTTCAGGTTTGGGAGCACATTTACAAAAATTTCCTTCTGTATTGCATACGCACAAATATTGCTACCCCTCTGTCGAACACGTCATTCTATACAATAAAACCGAGGACGTTAGCAATAGGGATCCAGTAAAATGACATACCAGGGACAGTCCTCGCTTTGCTTACGTGTACAAAACCAATTGGGACGTCGCTTACCAAAACAAGTCTAAACAACAGGAGAACAAATGGGTGTCCTCGGTTTAACCATCAACTATTAAGTAGGCCTATGTGCGTGTTGAGTTTCTTGTTACATCGTGCATTGCAATGGTTTGAATTGCTAATGAGACTTAACACACGGACAATTATCCATTCCATGATTGCCAGGGGTTCTATCTTTTGGTTAAATGCGAGGGAGAGCGCGAACGCAGTCCCCACTATCAGAAATTGTACTCCCGAGTTCCCCACATTTGGGGGAATCGCAAAGGTCAACCCAGGCCGAGGTGTGCAATGGCCGGGTCTCGCCTTGGGACAACCGCCTGAGTGATCACGGTATCTCCTGAGCCAGGTAAGTATGAGTTGATAGGTGCATTCTGAAGATGGTCTGAGGCAGTCAGTCACGCCACACCCATGGTCTGATAGAGATGCTCAGCCAAGCGAGAGACCAAATCGTTTGGGGGACGTTTTATAGGCATCTCTTCCAAATAATGACTCATTGTGTGATTATAGGAACCACTTCTCTTTACCATTCAACGTTTTCATCAGCACATTACAATGTTTTGAATGTTTGAGAATGTTTGCAACGACTGACAAATGGGTTCTTCACGGTGTGGTTTTCAGGACACATCTTAATACTATTATTATAAAGCTATGACAAACTGTGATTTCACCAGCTTCTGCCCAGGAAGGTTATACGGAAATCCGAGTCTTCAAAGACTTGGTTTTAAAAATAACAGTTATGAAAATAAAATTAGCTGTTACAAACTGCTTACCACCAAAATGTCTTAAATGCAAAAATAATAGTCAGTAGCATGACTCATTGTGTGATTATAGGAACAACTTCTCTTTACCATTCAACGTTTTCATCAGCACATTTAGAATGTTTTGAATGTTTAAGAATGTTTGCAACGACTAACAAATGGGTAATAAAGAGAAAGTCATCGCTAGGGAGAATCTGTTCTTCAAGGTGTGGTTTTCAGGACACATCTGAATACTATTATTAGAAAGTTATGAGAAACTGCAATTCCACCAGCTTCTGCCCAGGAAGGTTATACGGAATCCGAGTCTTCAAAGACTGGGTTATTTGAATAACAGTTCTGAAAATAAAATTAGCTGTTACAAACTGCTTACCACCAAAATGTCTTAATAATAGTCAGTAGCATGACGTTACTACCCTTGCAGATCTTTCTCAAAGGCTAAAATGTCCATATAACAGTTGTGTGAACGTTTGCCCATCATGCTTGAGGGTCATTATGTGTCTGAATAACATCAGAGCTGCCAACAATTGCATCTCGCATCAATGAGAGTTTGTAACAACAACCAGACAGATATTTAATAATTACATTCAACATAACAGGGAATAAGTTTCCATAATCAGGGAGGTCTTCAATTTTTTTCATCCGAACATGGAAAGATTGGTTTATTTTCAGACTACTTACTGCAAAATCAGGGAGAGTTGGCTGTTCTCTGCAACGTGTCTTCATGGGTCAATTTCACGCACTTTGTTTCAAATGGCGGCTGAAAAGTCTAAAACATCACACTGGAGTATTCTGTATTATGTGGCTTCAGGTTTGGGAGCACATTTACAAAAATTTCCTTCTGTATTGCATACGCACAAATATTGCTACCCCTCTGTCGAACACGTCATTCTATACAATAAAACCGAGGACGTTAGCAATAGGGATCCAGTAAAATGACATACCAGGGACAGTCCTCGCTTTGCTTACGTGTACAAAACCAATTGGGACGTCGCTTACCAAAACAAGTCTAAACAACAGGAGAACAAATGGGTGTCCTCGGTTTAACCATCAACTATTAAGTAGGCCTATGTGCGTGTTGAGTTTCTTGTTACATCGTGCATTGCAATGGTTTGAATTGCTAATGAGACTCAACACACGGACAATTATCCATTCCATGATTGCCAGGGGTTCTATCTTTTGGTTAAATGCGAGGGAGAGCGCGAACGCAGTCCCCACTATCAGAAATTGTACTCCCGAATTCCCCACATTTGGGGGAATCGCAAAGGTCAACCCAGGCCGAGGTGTGCAATGGCCGGGTCTCGCCTTGGGACAACCGCCTGAGTGATCACGGTATCTCCTGAGCCAGGTAAGTATGAGTTGATAGGTGCATTCTGAAGATGGTCTGAGGCAGTCAGTCACGCCACACCCATGGTCTGATAGAGATGCTCAGCCAAGCGAGAGACCAAATCGTTTGGGGGACGTTTTATAGGCATCTCTTCCAAATAATGACTCATTGTGTGATTATAGGAACCACTTCTCTTTACCATTCAACGTTTTCATCAGCACATTACAATGTTTTGAATGTTTGAGAATGTTTGCAACGACTGACAAATGGGTTCTTCACGGTGTGGTTTTCAGGACACATCTTAATACTATTATTATAAAGCTATGACAAACTGTGATTTCACCAGCTTCTGCCCAGGAAGGTTATACGGAAATCCGAGTCTTCAAAGACTTGGTTTTAAAAATAACAGTTATGAAAATAAAATTAGCTGTTACAAACTGCTTACCACCAAAATGTCTTAAATGCAAAAATAATAGTCAGTAGCATGACTCATTGTGTGATTATAGGAACAACTTCTCTTTACCATTCAACGTTTTCATCAGCACATTTAGAATGTTTTGAATGTTTAAGAATGTTTGCAACGACTAACAAATGGGTAATAAAGAGAAAGTCATCGCTAGGGAGAATCTGTTCTTCAAGGTGTGGTTTTCAGGACACATCTGAATACTATTATTAGAAAGTTATGAGAAACTGCAATTCCACCAGCTTCTGCCCAGGAAGGTTATACGGAATCCGAGTCTTCAAAGACTGGGTTATTTGAATAACAGTTCTGAAAATAAAATTAGCTGTTACAAACTGCTTACCACCAAAATGTCTTAATAATAGTCAGTAGCATGACGTTACTACCCTTGCAGATCTTTCTCAAAGGCTAAAATGTCCATATAACAGTTGTGTGAACGTTTGCCCATCATGCTTGAGGGTCATTATGTGTCTGAATAACATCAGAGCTGCCAACAATTGCATCTCGCATCAATGAGAGTTTGTAACAACAACCAGACAGATATTTAATAATTACATTCAACATAACAGGGAATAAGTTTCCATAATCAGGGAGATCTTCAATTTTTTTCATCCGAACATGGAAAGATTGGTTTATTTTCAGACTACTTACTGCAAAATCAGGGAGAGTTGGCTGTTCTCTGCAACGTGTCTTCATGGGTCAATTTCACGCACTTTGTTTCAAATGGCGGCTGAAAAGTCTAAAACATCACACTGGAGTATTCTGTATTATGTGGCTTCAGGTTTGGGAGCACATTTACAAAAATTTCCTTCTGTATTGCATACGCACAAATATTGCTACCCCTCTGTCGAACACGTCATTCTATACAATAAAACCGAGGACGTTAGCAATAGGGATCCAGTAAAATGACATACCAGGGACAGTCCTCGCTTTGCTTACGTGTACAAAACCAATTGGGACGTCGCTTACCAAAACAAGTCTAAACAACAGGAGAACAAATGGGTGTCCTCGGTTTAACCATCAACTATTAAGTAGGCCTATGTGCGTGTTGAGTTTCTTGTTACATCGTGCATTGCAATGGTTTGAATTGCTAATGAGACTCAACACACGGACAATTATCCATTCCATGATTGCCAGGGGTTCTATCTTTTGGTTAAATGCGAGGGAGAGCGCGAACGCAGTCCCCACTATCAGAAATTGTACTCCCGAATTCCCCACATTTGGGGGAATCGCAAAGGTCAACCCAGGCCGAGGTGTGCAATGGCCGGGTCTCGCCTTGGGACAACCGCCTGAGTGATCACGGTATCTCCTGAGCCAGGTAAGTATGAGTTGATAGGTGCATTCTGAAGATGGTCTGAGGCAGTCAGTCACGCCACACCCATGGTCTGATAGAGATGCTCAGCCAAGCGAGAGACCAAATCGTTTGGGGGACGTTTTATAGGCATCTCTTCCAAATAATGACTCATTGTGTGATTATAGGAACCACTTCTCTTTACCATTCAACGTTTTCATCAGCACATTACAATGTTTTGAATGTTTGAGAATGTTTGCAACGACTGACAAATGGGTTCTTCACGGTGTGGTTTTCAGGACACATCTTAATACTATTATTATAAAGCTATGACAAACTGTGATTTCACCAGCTTCTGCCCAGGAAGGTTATACGGAAATCCGAGTCTTCAAAGACTTGGTTTTAAAAATAACAGTTATGAAAATAAAATTAGCTGTTACAAACTGCTTACCACCAAAATGTCTTAAATGCAAAAATAATAGTCAGTAGCATGACTCATTGTGTGATTATAGGAACAACTTCTCTTTACCATTCAACGTTTTCATCAGCACATTTAGAATGTTTTGAATGTTTAAGAATGTTTGCAACGACTAACAAATGGGTAATAAAGAGAAAGTCATCGCTAGGGAGAATCTGTTCTTCAAGGTGTGGTTTTCAGGACACATCTGAATACTATTATTAGAAAGTTATGAGAAACTGCAATTCCACCAGCTTCTGCCCAGGAAGGTTATACGGAATCCGAGTCTTCAAAGACTGGGTTATTTGAATAACAGTTCTGAAAATAAAATTAGCTGTTACAAACTGCTTACCACCAAAATGTCTTAATAATAGTCAGTAGCATGACGTTACTACCCTTGCAGATCTTTCTCAAAGGCTAAAATGTCCATATAACAGTTGTGTGAACGTTTGCCCATCATGCTTGAGGGTCATTATGTGTCTGAATAACATCAGAGCTGCCAACAATTGCATCTCGCATCAATGAGAGTTTGTAACAACAACCAGACAGATATTTAATAATTACATTCAACATAACAGGGAATAAGTTTCCATAATCAGGGAGATCTTCAATTTTTTTCATCCGAACATGGAAAGATTGGTTTATTTTCAGACTACTTACTGCAAAATCAGGGAGAGTTGGCTGTTCTCTGCAACGTGTCTTCATGGGTCAATTTCACGCACTTTGTTTCAAATGGCGGCTGAAAAGTCTAAAACATCACACTGGAGTATTCTGTATTATGTGGCTTCAGGTTTGGGAGCACATTTACAAAAATTTCCTTCTGTATTGCATACGCACAAATATTGCTACCCCTCTGTCGAACACGTCATTCTATACAATAAAACCGAGGACGTTAGCAATAGGGATCCAGTAAAATGACATACCAGGGACAGTCCTCGCTTTGCTTACGTGTACAAAACCAATTGGGACGTCGCTTACCAAAACAAGTCTAAACAACAGGAGAACAAATGGGTGTCCTCGGTTTAACCATCAACTATTAAGTAGGCCTATGTGCGTGTTGAGTTTCTTGTTACATCGTGCATTGCAATGGTTTGAATTGCTAATGAGACTTAACACACGGACAATTATCCATTCCATGATTGCCAGGGGTTCTATCTTTTGGTTAAATGCGAGGGAGAGCGCGAACGCAGTCCCCACTATCAGAAATTGTACTCCCGAGTTCCCCACATTTGGGGGAATCGCAAAGGTCAACCCAGGCCGAGGTGTGCAATGGCCGGGTCTCGCCTTGGGACAACGTGTCCTAATGGGTCAATCTCACGCATTTTGTTTCAGTTTGGTGGCTGAAAAATCTAAAATTCAAATTGGAGTATTCTGTATCATGTGGCTTCTGTATTGCATACGCACAAACATTGCTACCCCACTGTGAACACGTCCGAAAACGAGGACGTTAGCAATAGGGGTCCGGTAAAAAAATGACATACAGGGGACAGTCCTCGCTTTGCTTACGTGTACAAAACCAATTGGGACGTCGCTTACAAAAACTAAGTCCAAACAACAGGAGAACAAATGGGTGTCCTCGGTTTACCTAAATTATGTGCGTGTTGAGCTTCTTGTTATACCTCGTACATTGCAATGGTTTGAATTGCTAACGAGACTTACGTGAACAAATAACAAGTATTTAACAGCCGGAAATGGGGAGCGGGGAAACAAAATCATGGTGTGTGCTTCGCCGCAAGTCCCAAAATTCTAACAAAATAGAAACACGATTTAACATGCATGTGATGTGATCAGGCCTGCGTCCGGAACTCAACTATTGTGACAATTATCCCAGTGCATCAACAACGAGGTAGCTGGGATACTACAGGTGGTCTTTAGAAGTATTTTCACTAGTACAAGAAAAGCACGGTCATAGCGCCCTCAATATTTCGCTGATCTATAGTTAAGATTTACACTGTTTTGAAAGCTCTGCTCAAACAGAATCTAGACAGAATTCGAGTAAAAATTTGGAAAAGGTGAAACGTTTCTGTATTTTCGAATCAAGTGCAGTGTTTTGTGCTTCAAAATCAAACACTGGCCCGCAGTCAAGCGAATGGACAAACATAATTGCCACACAAATCTTTTAAACTACCATATCTCAGAAACAAAATACACATTTCCAATATTTCTTTAATAATAATTTTTAACTCATACTTGTTTTTAAATAAACCAGTTAATTAGACGAATTAATGCAAAAGACAGAAACTAACCAAGAAATAATCAATACTTCCTGCGAATATTGTTTTTGAAGGGAACAAGGAAGTTAATAAGAATTAATATTTCAGGAGATTCTGCCCATTATTTAACTAAGGAAGTAGCAGCTTGATGCTTTTCTTCTCTCCGAACTACACGGAATTTTATGGTAAAAAAGGTTAATTTAGGAAGTACCAAACTTGCTCTTCGTCTCTCCGAACTACAAAGAATTTTATTCCACAAGTAACATTACCACCCCCCATATATACACATTAATATAAGGTATCCAGCAAATAAACCACATCACAAGGAAAGCTGACTGAGTTAACTTCAAATAATTTTGGGTTGAACAAAGAAAAATTGACTAGAGCTGGACTTGAATCTGCGACTAACGTGGCGACGCTCCACCAACTGAGCTATTTAGCCCTAATGTTGACTGTCTTCATATTTTGTCAAAACCTTTGCTTAGGGTGCCAGTCATACAACCTGCGACTTCTATACTCTCTTCTGACTGGCAACCCAAACAAAGATTCGACAGAATAGGGAGACCGCACACATTAGGGCTAGATAACTAGCTCAGTTGGTAATCCAGAGGTCGCATGCATGTTCAAGTCCCGCTCGAGTAAATTTTTCTTTGTTCAATCAAAATATAATAAGGTTTTATTATCAACTTGTAAGCATGGCTTATGAGTGATCCATTATTGGTAACTACACTTTCCTGTACAGATGATTATTTCCTGTACTTGATTATTTAACACAAATATTTGTATTTCTTAATAAAAGTAAACCTGTTTTTTTATTTTTTTATATATCATAATGATAAGAAATAATCTGCAAATACCCTACACTTCAATAAAATAGAATTTGTGTAGAATGCTGCCTTTGGAAAAAAATGCCGAAAACTGCAAGGTCATTCCATTATAAATCAAACTGATTTGCAAAATGTCAAAGGGTCGTTTTATAACTATTCGGTGCGTGTCAGTATTACTTATTTAATTAGTGCTTATTATAATTAATAAGTAAGACGCACATTTCTATACCTGATGAACATCCCGAGCAAGTGCTTCAGGCGTACAGCTTACTCCCATTCGAAAAACATCCTCAACAATTTGTTGATATCATTTTAAAATTAAACTTTTCTCTTTAATGTCTTAAATGTTCAGCTTGCATACTATGTAGAAAAGAGCAAAAACCAACCTACCACTACATACAAAGACAACAATTGAAAATAAGGAATTACTTATGCAACCCCCACCCTTATCAGCTGTTTCTTATACATACAAAATAAACAACCATTTTGAGACAGCTTTTGTGAAAATAGGACTGTTATGTTTGCTGGTTATTGAGAGATGCAAGAGCTGAAGACAATTTTGAACTTCTTAGTGTTCTCCCCCCAATCGTGAGTAGAAATACAGGGACTGTCCTAACTTCCCCTTAATGCTTCAGATCATGGTTTTTCCCAGATGTGTATCTGTTTGTCTTATGGACACCCTCTTCACATTTAATACACTCATATATATCAAAGATGCCTTATTTTTTAAGTTTACAGCATAATTGGTCACTTCATTTCCAAATCCTTGCTACTGCCCAAAAAAAGTTGCTACTTTCCAAAAAGTTGCCCCAAACTTCTATGGTACATATTTTTCAGTCTTCCTAAATTCCCATGTTTATATTCCTCCATCAATGACAGGCAGATGTGTGTTGCTGATAACAACGAATTTTCTCCACAGGCGTGGTGTCAGACTCGTTTGCCTTCAGGTACTTGTTCAGGACAGAGAAGATATGGTTGTTCAGAATCTGGTACTTGCGGATGTGGCCTACGAGATGTCCGATGAGCTATCAAAGAACACCACAAAGAATGTTAGAAGATGATTCAATGACAGCAGTATTTCTTGAAGTTTCATTCACATTTTCTTAGCAAAGTTAAATATAAAAAACTATTATCTCAATAAATTCATCTAGTATTCGTTTATATGATATATTTATATGTAGAAATATCAGGCGAGCCATCTGTGTTCTTGGCCCCGATGCAACTGATTAATTTGCATATTTTCTTTAAACAACTTTAGTTTGGGTTCATATATACAAGTTAAGTGTACATGAAATGTATTATAGGTAAATAGAACAAGATATAATACACATTATGTTCAAGAATACAACTTTTGGGAAAAGCATTTAACAAACCAAATGTCTATCTATGTTTAACATTATTATACACATCTGTGTGATTTACTTCATATAACTGTGAAGCAAACCAATGGCACATAAAGAATGGGAATATACTTGATATGTAGAAAATTGTACAGGTTTAAATGCAATACAGACCAATGGCACAGATACTTTATATGTAGAAAATTGTACAGGTTTAAATGCAATACAGAAATAAACAGAAGAAAGAACAAATCAATGAAGGCGAAGAATGGAAAAAGCATTAGAACACAGATTCCCAACAACAGTTAGGACAGTCCTGGCTTCAGTGTGCCCAAAATGGTGCAGGCCACTGGCCAGCCTATTAACAATCGGGACAGTAACCCAAGTTGGGCCATGATATCAACATAAACAGAAGTATACAGAAGTGGCATTTGAAGATTTGTGAATTTGTAAATTTGTGAATTTGTAAGTTAAAAACATGTCAGATTGTACAATCAAGATGTCATGCACCTTGATGTATTAATACGGGTGAGACAGGTTAACAGTTAAGTCACCCACCTCTTGGGTTAAAGATGAAATTCAGATTTGAGGCTCCTGACTAATGACCAATGCAGAGATTCACATTTATAAATGCAAGATGAGAAATGAAAGCAAATTATCAGTTTATATTCATGACAACAACAATTCTTTCAATCCTTGAGGAGGGAACAAAATGAATGACAACGAAACAAGAACAGATTGAGGAAATATATGCAATTTTCTGAAGAGCTACTCTTATGAAAATATTATTCACACAAATATTATACATACACACACACCTTTTGAATGGCAAAATATACTCACAAACATATACAGAATTTACTTATGGTATATGTTAATGATTATTGGGTAAATTAGGTACATGGATTTCAATGCACAGAGGAATGCCCCAGTATTTTCTGAAATGGTTGGCTGCAGATTGTGCCACAGCACCTTGTAAACCATTACATGGTGCTACGCTAATAAATCAGTCTTATAATTCAAACGTACACTTCATACCTTGTAGAAAAGCAATGAGCGCTTTGAGACACCCTCGGGTGTGATAAAGCGCTATATAGAAATGTGTAATATTATTTTTATTACAGGCCAGCTCAATGTTTGTAACTATATGCTGAAATTAAAACTTACAACAGCATTGATAGCCAGCATCTACAACATCCACTTTCTGCATGCATAGGATGTGGTAGCAGAAATCCAGTTCTTCAAAGCGTTTCTGTTTGCCAAGCAGGGTGATCAAGGCACAGCCAGCCCAGTTCAGCCCTTCACCATAGCTCTCCCTGGGTGAACAAAATGTAAGATCAGAGATGTGAATTCATGAAAGCAAATAAACCCTTAAAAAAATTACTTGGGTTTGATGCAGTGGAAAAAGCCCAGGGCTCACCATTAACACTAGCCCGGCGTACATTGTCTACTATACAAATATTGACTGCTTCGAGAGACACATGGTTAAAGCTACGACTCCCAAAGTGAACCTCGGCACATTCTATATTCCAAGGCGAAGCCAAGGGAACAAGCCGCTCCAGGGATCACCAAGGGAGTAGTGTTCGTGAGTGATGTCATCAAACTGTGATTGAATGAATTGGTGACGACATTTCACCTTAAAAATTCAATGTCTCGTTTAGGGGTTAGATTTTTTACAATATAAAACTTCAACTTCTGGTCTGAACCGGAAGTCAAGGTCAAATTGGTTCATACTTTGTGTAGTGTTGACTTTTTGAAGACCTTAACAATGGTGTATAAATTGTATAAAAAAACAACAATATGTGGTTTGGGAGATATGGTTTTTTTTCAAATATGAAACTTCAACTTCCGATATGAACCGGCAGTCAAGGTCAAATGGGGTCACATTTTGTGTTGCGCTTTTTGAGATTTTAAAGACCTTTCTAATGACGTAATGATTGTAAATATCCAATGTGTTGTTCAGGAGTTATTATTTCTAATATAAAATTAAAATTTCTGGTTTGAACCGGAAGTCAAAGTCAAATTGGGTCATATTCTGTGTATCATTTTTTAAGTTGTTACATACTTTCGCAATGATGTAGGGCCTATAGATTGTAAAATAAACATTGTGTGTTTCAGAAGTTATGATTTTTTGAAACATAAAATTTTAACTTCCGGTTTGAACCGGAAGTCAGGGCTAAATGAGGTCAGAATTTTGAGTTGTTTGCAGAAGTTACAACTGGCATTTGGCCAGTGGACCACTGTTAAGGTAGAATGCTGGTGGGGGGGGGGAGGCATTGATTAAGATATTTTTTTCTTTCTTTTTTCTCAGAGCCACTTACCTTTGGTCCTTTACTCAAATCTTAGTAGTTTACATGATTTTGGCATGACCTTCATCAGGAGCATTTTTATCTGAAAGACACCAAATATTTGAATCAAAAATTAAGCAAACTTCCAGGCTAAGTAGATCATTGCAAATACCTTGGCCGTATTTCAAAGGTCTGGTCGGCTCCAGTGAATAAACAACAAGGCAGCTGAACTGGTGTCTGTCCTCACCGCTCACTCTCAAACTACTCTGCTACAAACTCTGCTAATATATAAATCGCACTGGTCCTTCCTGTACACAAATGCAATACCTTCAAAAATATTACTACACATCTTCCAATCACTCATGCACCAGACTCCCAGCTACATGTACATCTCTGAGTGTGTGGAATACTACTTTGCAACTCCAACTGCCGGTTCATCATCTGCCATTTCATTTTAACCGCCCAATAACCAAACCACACATTTTTCCAAAAAGCAGTCAACTAAAGAAATCATTCACTATTGTAACTCGGTGCCCCACAAGCAGTTTGGGCCCTTGTTAATGTTAAAAAATCCATCACCAAAAAAACAACACCATGTGCTATAAACACAGCAGAGAAACACATTGAATAAACACATAAAACCGCTAGAGGCTACACTGCGACAACCAATAATTGTTGGCCTTTTCCCCATGATACACCATGAAATGGCCTCTCTTGGGCAAACTGTAGAGGGCGCACTGTTTTGTAAATTGCTCATATTGAAAGTCATGCCAGAAACTTGCAGATAATTAAAATGCAAGCAGTTAGAATAAACTATAAACAACCAGAATATATACAGGGCAGGCAGTGGAGGCGATTGCCGCTGTTGCCCCATGTCATTGCCTTGGTGCCCTTCGAAAGTTTCAATAAAAATGTAAAATTCCTCCCCCAAAAAAGATGCCCTTTACCAAGGAAAAAAATACCTTGGTGTCCTTGCCCTTTCAAAAATGAAGCATCTAGCCTGTTAGCATGTAGACCAAATTTAGGGATTTTATAATCTCTAACACACAATGGCTCATTAATCACTGTTCAGTTTACCAAAGACTGGATAGGAGACCTTTGATCAATATGAGGCATTTTCTAGCTATGAATGTTTAAAGATTTCGTTAACCAATACCCGAGACAATATTTTATTTGCTGCTACATACCACAATGCCTGTAAGGTCACTGCTCTCAAAGTGAATAATGGCAATCTCCAGACACTTGTCCATGGCTTAGCGACCCAACAGCTATGAAAAGAAAACAACAATCCAAGAATGTAAGAACTCACAAAAAGTAAAGCATGTGATTTACATTTTTAACAAGGCCAACAGAAACATTGTGATACAGAGCCTGTTTACCTTTTAAACCCAAGGTTCCAGCAATTTATTATTTGTTTGTTTGTATAAGGTCTGGAAAACCCCATATTTCAAATTCACAAAAGATGGTATTTTCTCGGTGTGTAAATGCCCCATTGTCAACTGCCATTTGTGAAATTTGGAATATATTAGTTTGCCCGCTAGCATAGTGCATCTGTCATTCAAAACCAAGTTAGACAATATCAGATGATCATTAAGTACATGTAGAAGGGTTGGCTGTAAACAGTGTGGATGCATTCACCACATGTTCAGGTCTTCCAGGTTGGCATATGTGGTTTACCTATAATTCAAAACCACAGTGATGATACTGGATGATCAGATAAGGATAAAGAGCACAGAAGTCGCAAGATGGGTAACTCCTGCTGAGGTGTGAAACTGCACTGGACGCCATCAGCAAGCAACTCTTTTGATGTAACAATAGATCAGTGCAGACAATGACCATTGCTATCTATGATACAACAAAACATCGCTTGCTGAAATGGCACCCTTGAGTTTTTTAACGTTCCAGTAACAGAAAGAGCTCCATTTCCCCATATTGCACCTTCCGTGCTCTATAATCTTTGCTAGGAGGGATAATGCATGGATATGGGCTTGATGAGGGTTAACTTGTTACACATCCAATCTTCTCAAAGCTTCCAAAACTCTTCCAGATACAATTGCATACAACAATAAATCTTCATTGGGAGAAAATACTCATCGCACAAATTTCATTATGTGCAAGCATTTCAATAAGCTCCAAAAACAAATCACAGCGCTAACAATGAGTGAATCAGCAGGAGAGAAAAACACAAAGGAAAGGGTAGGTTTTAAGTAGTGCAATGTACAAGTGTTCAATACATTTCGAACTGGTAGGCAAAATCAAAAGACAAAAGGGAATACAGAAATATGAAATGGCAATTGATATTCACAGCAGCAAAACAAAATACAATCAAGAATACATGTAGTAAGTTATAAATGGAAATAGACAAAGAGAGCATGAATCAAATCAAGGATATCACATTCATTACAAGTCAGTTCATATAAAGAGGATAATTCAAAATGTATTGACAATTGTCATACTATACTGTTTTAAAAGGAACAGATATTTACAAGCAAATAAAATGAAAATGTAGTACATGCAGGAATAACGATCACAAAATATTGTGTACAGTTACAGTCGAGCATTATTTGTTTTCATGGACTCCTAGTGTCTCTATAGGGGTTAGAGTCATTGCTGACAAAAAGGTCTGAATCTAGAATCCACATTTCAGGAAGTATTTTGAAATAATGGCATTCAAACTGTCTGAGTTATTCCATGAGTTATACAATTTCAAGGAGCTTCTGGGAACAGTATCCAGGGTATCCTCAGCAGTTTCAGAACCAATAAATCACAAGCAAGATTTCTTTATATCTGAAGAAAAGCAACAGCTATGTTTTTTTCAAAACAGGTGACAATTGCTGAACTATGAAATGAAATACAGAAAATCTGTACAAGTTGGCAGCTCTGGGTGTGTCCCTACTACTATGCCAAAAAATGAGTAGTACCAATTTTATTGCCTGACTTTAAAATTTTGGTTGAAAATTGAAAACAATGCCCGCATGATCAGAGTAAGTTTGATATTGTTAGCAATCTGGACGTGTGCAGTATGGACACAAAATGATAAATATTTGCCAAACTACAGTGTCTTTACCCAGTCCACACAAATAAAATGCTGTCAGTAGATCTTACTCGATCATCACTTCACATCACTTAACCATGTGAAGAAAACATGTTAGCGCAATTTAACGGGTCCCGACATCTAAATACGCACAAGACTTGCACAGTGTATAAAACTTGTTTGAAATATAATCCCAACATACCTCCTCAGTGACCAGAGATGTCCATTTGGATAGTAAGCACAGTCCCTTGAGTTGTAAAGTTGCTTATTTTCTGCTTCAGAGCGCCCGGTGTTTTTCATTGCTGTGGTCATCTCCTACAGTCACAGGACATACATGTACAGGGTTAGGCAGAGTAAAACATGTCCAAGTTGGATTTGAAATTTTGCATGGTGGAGATACAATCTACTAAGGTTTGTGATAACACCATGTGCATGAGTAGGATTTGAAACTTTGCATGGTGGAGATACAATCTAGTAAGGTTTGTGATAACACCATGTACATGAGTAGGATTTGAAACTTTGCATGGCGGAGATACAATCTAGTAAGGTTTGTGATAATACCATGTACATGAGCAGGATTTGAACGTTTGCATGGTGGAGATACAATCAAGTAAGGTTTGCAAGCCTCAAAATTAAAGGCGGCATTGACCGCAACTGCCGTCGGTGCCCTATGACATTGCCATGATGCCCTCGAAATCACCAACATCTCACAGCAATAAATTGCCATGCCCTTTTTATCCAACTACTGTCGGTGGCCTTTGGTAAAATTGTAAGATGCATACTAAATGTCCGGCTAATGTTTACATGTTTACGGTTCGGATAAACCTTGAAAAATTCACTTGAAAGTTCCGCAAAACACAGACCATTGCAATCACAACGCACACAACACACACAGTCACTTCATATCCAATTTACAGGATTGTAGTATTCGGTATGTCAAGGAGAATCCAAGCAGCCTTGCTACCATGGGCAGCAAGGATTTAGCCAGAATTTGGTAAAAGGGTGTCCAAATTTGCTGGAAATTTAAAAACTTGGCGTCGAAAATGTTCACTGACAATACCTTTACGTGCAAATGACATATGAAACGGGGTGTCCAAATTTAAAACAGGGTGTCCAAAAGACACCCAGACACCCCTTTGGCAAACACTATGATGGGCAGCACGCCGTAATGATACCTCTCGTCACTTACCCCTCAGAAGTGAAGCATTAAAAAACAATGCTGATTGGCTACCAAAAGTGGCTGCTCTGAGCGCACGCTTGTTAAAAACTTTTGAGTGCTTGTAGGGCGCTTAGTATGAGGATGTTAAAATGCAAGTATTTTGACACAATCCAGTTTAACCCTTTCAGTACCAAGAGATACTTGCAGCTAATGCAATGGTGACCAGAGAAATTTCATCAACATGACTACTTGGTTACCATGAGTATTCTGTAAAGTTTTAGGTTACAGCGCCCTCACAAGGCAGATTTGGGTTAGCTTAGGTCCTAGTCACAGAAGGCACTTACAATGTCCGGAGCGGACAGTATTGCATGGCGGACACAATTGCATCTGACACCGGCTAATCCGATCGTACATAAAATTTACGTTTTGTATACAAGCAACCCATGTTCACTATGAAGTATATGATGAAATGACTGTTTCCTTTGGCATATTGCCTTTTACTAATTAATTGCCTCTGAATTGCCTTGTTACATAATGCCTTAAACATATATTCTAGGTTTTGTACTACGACCAATAAATACCAAATTGAGAAGTTTCAATGTGAAAGCTTAACATTTCTAAAGTTGATATTCATACAAATCTGCCTGAAAAATATTTCCCTCTGAAATTTTGTTTCTGAATCCTAAAATAAACAGGTTTTGATTACGCACAATATGTAAGTGCTACATTTTTCCTTTCAAAGCACCCCCCCCCCACCTCAATGTTTGAAACTTTGGTTGGCGATTCAACATTCAATATTGCCTTAAATAAACAAAAGGTTTTGATTACTCAGAATATGAACTTGGACAAAATTACTGATAAAACCAAAACGATTATTCATTAACACCTTTAATGTCAAAGGAAATAAGCTGTACACATTTACACCTATCATGAACCAATATGTAAGTAAGGAATCCCAAAAGTGCTATATTTTTCCTTTCGAAACTTTCCGATGAAATTGGGGATCAGCTCCTCTTTTCATGGGAACTTCTTGGGGTTTGCAACATCGTGAGTCCCTAGGGTGGCATAGCGCACAGTTCCACAAGCTCCGAATCCTAGCTCAGACAACTTGGGGACCAGAACCGGGCTAGTAAACTAATTGTCCATGTAGATGCAATGTCCTTTATGTTCAAGTCCCTGCAAAAGGTTCAAGACTACCTTGCCTGGTGCCCCAAGATCAGATAGATGTTGTGTTTCAGGATAACTTACAGAGGACTGACTTAGTGGTGACCTGGGCTAGGAGCCTGTGAAATAGTCCCAAGCACATGTGAACCCAGTGTCTGATTTGTTTAAGGAAAAACATTTCAATCCCATTTTGCGGCCTTTCGTGGCATGTACTGTTTGAGGCAGAGTAGTCCTTTGAACTTTACCATATTCTGGTCCGGTGAAAGGTTTCGTCCAGGCCGGTACACCCGGAGGAATGATGGTAGTACAATGTCTAACATTTGGCGTAATTTATAAAGTTTGTCACTGGGAAAGTTGTCCTCCACATCTCTGTTGTTGGCGAGGTGGAAAAATCGAAGGATTGCAGTGAATCAGTTATGAGCCATGGTTGCCGAGTACAGGGGACTTCGTAGAACTTCAGACCTGGACCAATGCATGGAGTAACAAAGGCCTTTTGTTGATTCCCATGCAAAGAAGTAGGGCCACGAATGCCATCATTTCAGATACATAAGTTGGTCTCCAAGCACGCTGATTTTCTGCACCCACACACAAAGTTTGATCTGGATACCGATTGGTCTCTGCTACCATCAACTGCCAAACTACTTCACACAAGTACAGTTTGAAGATTTGTATGGGTGAGAACCCATTGAAGTCTTTGGTAGCCCCAGATGGGCTCATCATCACTATCTTCTTCCAACACATGTGGAGAATAATCGTCAGAGGACATGTCGGACCCGCTTTCGGCAAAGATTTCATCCAAATTTTAGCATTTTTATCGGCCATGTTAGAATCCATGAATGAAGATGGGGTGGATGCTTGCTGCAATGCGAAGGACACGGGCGTTAAAGTTGCTGGGTGACACACACTCGGGGCATGCATGGGATTGAGGGCGCAATTTACACTTACTGTTGGTGCGTGTGCCAATGAGCCTCCATGGTAAACAAGAGAGGAAATAGTTCGGTGCCAAAAGGACTCAGTGGTCATGAAGTGGAATGCTTTTTTGAGCACTACTGGCTCGGCGGTCTGAAAGGGTTAGATGAATCTTCTTCTTTTTTTTTTGTAGGCTGGGATCATTTTGAGTGCACGCCTAGAGTGGATCAAGCACAGGCCTAATACAAAAAGCTAGTATATTTGGATATTTTAAAGTCCCACTTCCAGGGGTTATGATCGAGCCAGGCATTCTGGGAGAAAATAGTGAGGCGAGACGTTCAAGGTGGGAAAATGGGGTGTTATGCACTATGACCGTCAGATAAAAGTTTACACATAAAGCATGCGGGAGGGTCACGATAGAGCCAACTTGAAAGTCAACATGGAAGAAAAAGATCTTGGTGTGGTATTTGTCCCCTAAAATGGGTAAAAAATATTGACATATTTTGAAAAATTGTACCATTCATCCTGTGATTTTTTTTCACTGAACATGTTTAAGCATCTTCCATTCCTGAAAAAAGAATTAATTTATGTTTTTTTCAAAGTTTTTTTTAAGCAAATGGTTTCTGCCTATACTCCGTTGCTGCCACGTTCACAACATTTTTTGTCAGATGACGGATGGGAGCATTTTCCATTGGTAATGTTTATGTTTATGAGGCAATGCGCACATAATAAACAGATAGATAAAAAATGTAGTATAAGGCTAAGTAAGTTGTTTATTAAATTATTAAATCACTGAAGTAGCTAGCCGCACACAAAAAATCATTACTAAAATTCTCTAGTGTAAACATTTAGTGTCCATTAATTTACAACATTTGAAGATTAAAATTAACTCATTGGCCGACCGCCTACAGCATGTTCAAATGTGTTGTACATGTACTTACAAGCAGGGTTTACGCACTGTACTACGTATACAATATGTTTGCAGTTTTGTAATGTACACAGAGCTTCGAACTGTCCACGTTGCAAGAGTCGAATGATATTATTGTCAATGTTGGTGGCATGCCGATGGCATACCCTCTCTGCCCCCTTTCCAACCTTGGCATACAGAAGGTTATGGGATGACATGATTAAAGTCTATAAACTTATGATGGACAAAATGATGGACAAAATGCAACAATTGAGATGAAAGATTCCAACTTGGACTTTAGAAGACATGGCCAAAGAATTCAGAAACCACAGGCTTGACTGGACATCAGGAAATTTAGCTTGTCAACTATTACGACAAAGGAAAAGGCACGTTTGGATATTTATTTGTTGTAACGCTACATCCAAAGTGTGGACCTGTGAACAAAAGAGGTCCACACAGTGTAGAGACTTGAAACACTATGTGGACTTACACACATCCCCAAAGTGCTTTTTACAGTGTTGAAAAATGGGATTTTTTTATAAAAAGTGGTTCTAGGCTGGTCTGAAATATTTGGTTTTTAAACGTTTCCAACAGATGGAGTCCACAAGAAGTAGAAATAAGTGAGTCCCTTACCTCAACAGGGTAAAAATGTCTTTTCCTCGAAACACTCCCAACCCAAAATCTGAAAAATGCGAGGTCAAACAAACCACCCAACGAAAGACCGACTCGGGACGTCATCGTCGGCTAGTTAGTTTGGACTTGCCTGTGTGAATGTACGGAGCTGACGCAAATACACCGCTAAACTTCACCATCTTCAATCAATTCAGCCTGAAATTTGACTCTTTAATGAACGATCCAACAGGTACAAAACCAGCAAGCCAATTTACAACGGAGTGTGATTTGAGGTTGGCTTGATTTTTAGTACATCAATCTACATGCTGCAAGTAGACTGGTGCTCTGTTTATGTAAATGTTATTACTATGGCGAGGCACGAGAATCCAGTCTACAAGATTGGAAGTTAGTCCAATCTGGTCCTTGCTCTAGGGTCCAATCTACGCTCCTTTGAAGTCCAAAGATTGACCCCCGAAAAACAAACAGAAACAAACCCAGAATATGGTAGCACAACAACAAAAAGGTCAAAAAAGCATCATAAATCCAAAAGCGACTGATAATCGTGCTGCAAAAAGTATGTACCACTAGATTACTATGGAGATAGAATTGCTCCATGGTAGTACTAGTTGCAGCCACAAGTAGTTGCAATGTGATTGTAACCTTCCATCCCCCAAACGTCGTTCCTGACAAACAGGTTTCACTTTTTCTATGGAGAGCCCCCAAAGGGACAGGTGATTTTTTTTTTTTAGATAATTAAAAATATAAATGTATTTGTTCCCTCAAAATAATATTTTGTTCCCTCATAATATTTTGTTCCCCGAATTGTTATTTAATTCCTTTAAAATTTAAGTGTGCCTTCAAAATAATAGGCCTATGATTTGGAGGGAATATAGATTTGATCTGACAAATTAGTAATAATTAAAATTTAATTTAAATTAGTAAAAATTAACCGCTCTTTAAGTGTACAGAAAAAGGAATGTCCACAGAGTGACTGCAACACAAAGCTGTGTGAGAACTCTTTGGGTCACGCTGTTATTGCTATGGTTTGTACTTGTGTGTGTGTGTGTGTGTAGCATTATAACTTGTCACTAGAGGGCGATATATAATAAGATGAGTGGTATTGTCTCCCAAACATCTTCTTTCTTTTTTTAGATCAAAATTATTTAATCGTTTATCTACAAAAGTTCTGCATTCTGAAAAGTTGAGGGATGTAAAAACTTAGATATTTGATTCAGGAAAGATTGCTTTGATTGTTTGCAGGTTCATGACAGTATTTAGTGTCCATTGTCATGAGACAAACTAAATCCTTGTATTTAGATGTGTGGGCGGTGGTTTGATGAGTGGATTTCACCGAATGCTAAGTTCAGCACTAGAACTTTAGAAGCACAAACGGTAAACAGCTTCACCAAGACCAAATTTGATGCATTTTTCTCAATTACAAGTTCAACAACACAGGTGAAATTACAAATGATTAAAGGCCTACCTCTGATTTCAATAATTTTTCAGGTTAAATTTGAGGAAAGACTTCCTTTTCCGAACCAGTTGATGAGTTGTGGAATAATCTTCCTGCAAATGAATTTAACAAGTTCATAGGAAAAACTAACATGTTTTGGAAAAATTTATATAATTGGGCAAGGCTGCTGTTTTCTTTTTTTAGTATAAAGTTTAATACTTAGATAGTTTCTGAATCTGAATACTGAATTATTATAGTTGGCAAAGCATCCTAAGTAATGGAAACATTTCACCAACTTTTTGTAAAAGAAGACAATGAAGAAATGTCAGTTTTAGATGTGAGAGGGAAACGCAGCCAGGTAGGGACTGAAAAACCACATCCACATGCATGCAAGCTCCGGTCAGGGTAGCCCTGGTAGGACATTAGTGTATTGCATGTTGCACTACACCTTCACGTTGTATGCAACGGAGGAGTCCAGCCTGGGCTACGGTCAGGGTATCGAACCGGGGTCGATCCATAGAGGTGGAGGCAGGGATAGACTGGTCCCCTGTCTTTTTACAGACCCAATGATTTCATTGGATACAACGATTTCATTGGATAAATGTGCTGTGACGTAAGCTTTGCATATCTGTGTTACTGTTATGATTGGTCGAGGTTACGAGGTGATGTAGTTTGTCAGCTTGCACTTTCGATCGTCTGCTGCATGCAACTAGCATCACATGTAGTGTTGTTTTATTTACTATGTAATGTGGACATGTACGTGTGAATTGACTGCGAGTCTTCGTGTGAAATGAATGCTAGGTCAAAGGTACATCTGCCTACATCCGGTCTGGCAGGTATCTGGCATTTTTCACGAGCCTCGAAGTGTGACGTCAGATGTTCGGGCTAAGGCAGGGACAGCAACCACTGAGCGAACCTGACTGGCCATAGTAGTTGTGGAATAATAAACAAAACATGACTACATGTAGTTTAGTTATGGCTAAAATACACACATGATACATGAGTTTTGCGCTCTAGGTGCATGGAGATACCTACTCACTAGAACTATTCGGTTGGTTCCGCTATCGTCTCCCCGGGGAGACGAACCGAATAGTTCTAGGAGTAGGAGATACCCACATGCAATATCGTCAGTTGACGGAGCTGTCTATTCTTGAATCTTGTCCCAATGACATGTGCTAGCGCTGAAGAGAAACTAACACCAGTTCTTTTGTTTTGGCCAAAAGAATGAACGGAGAAATGTACTGAAAGTTTACTTACCACCATTATGACAGTGCAACGGAAACAGGGCCGCTGTGGTTGTCCCTGCGTGCAGTATTCCATGGCATTGGCAGTAAATATGTTGTTTTCGCGGTCGTCTGCACCTCCAGTCCAACTCCAATAACCGAGCAAACCACACTCAACCCTTCCTCGTTTCCTTAGTCAGTCCAGCAAACACACATGTTTTATACTAAAGTATTAATTAGTTTTTGTAAATATAAAGCCAAGGCGGCGTCTCCGTCCAACCAACTGAATGAACTGTTGTTGGTGTCTGCCAAGATGCGGAACTCTGGCTGAAATGTGAAATCCCACTGGACGCCATTTCGGCAAGTAACTCTTTTGATACAACAGTAGATCAGTGCAGGTCAGTGCAGACAATGACCGTTCCTATCAATGGGAAACAAAACATTCACTTGCTGAAATGGCGCCCATGCGTATTTCATGTTCCAACAATAGATAAAGCTTCAGTTCCGCATCTTGCGCCTTCGGCGCTCTATAATCTTTGGTCTGCCCTTCACAAAATTCTGACATCCCAAACGTCGTTTGCAGACGAGAATCGAATCGAGGCACGCGCGCACGTGTGGCAGAGCTAGTGTGTAGGGTGGCTAGAGCGCCCTCTGTAGTAGGAATTTAGGTCACCCTTAATCTTCTTTTTATTCCATTTTAAACTTTTAGACTGGGTGCTGATTGAACTTAAATAACTTTGAGTTGAGTAGTCCGGTGGCTTAATGGAAAAATCGTGACACGCCGGATTAAAGCACCAAACTGTTCACACTTGTTTTAGGGGTCCCATAGAAGCATATGAGGGGGGTGCCCGGTCTGTCATCTTCAGTAAACTAAAGAGATCATTTTTTTCTACATAGCTCTGCCTGAGTGTCTGAAACAGAGGCTGCATGGTCATTTGTTATAAGTTTTAATGACATGCGGAAGCGACCCTCTTTTGGTGAAACATTGATAGGCAGTATTATAATACCACATGAACTTTGACCTCAGCCTGACCTTAACCTAGGTCACCCAAACTGGGCACCCCCTCTAGATGATTCTATGGGACCTATAGAATAACTGTACACAATTTGGTGCTTTGATCCAGCGTGTCACGATTTTGCCAAAAATTTGCCCTAAGCCACCGGACTAGAGGGGCCTATATCAGTTGAGCATAGTTTGCAATTAATTTTGTTAAGAACTTGAGAAATACATTTTTCCTTCTTCAAGGCAAACATAAAGTAGCTAGGCACAAAACGTTTCTGCTTAACAGAATAAAGTTCCCTACCTAAATACCATCTCAAATGTACCCTTTGTGACTAGTATCCTGCTTATTTTTGCAATCTGTTAATCAATATTTTCTGCTTATTAAGCAGCTCTATAACATTGGGGCCAGGGGCCAGAAAAAAAAAACATTATCATTTTCCCCCCATTTTCGCTAAATATTGCTAGTTACGGTTTCAAATGTCACAGTATGAACTTCTGATGACATCTTACTTGTGTGGACAGGGTATATATTTGCAATAGTTAAGGAAACATTTATATTTTCGTAACAAGTGATCTACGTCATCAATGTTGTGCTGAAAGTCACCAATGTTTCGAAAAGTAAAAGAAATTCCGAGTCAAGGTGTATCAGTGGCAACAGCGGAGGTACCCCTTCTTGATATCCCGGCCAATTTCAACAAAAACTCATTCCATTTAACACCTGGCTTATCCAATTTCAAAGAACCCCAAAGCAAGTATAAGGGGTTATTCAACAGTTTATAATTCACTGTTCAAGATCAACCAATTTTGTAAAAGCAAACAGCAAGAGACTGTCAACTATTCAATTTGATCAATTAGCAAACATTTTCAAGTTGCACTGATAAAAGTCAGATAGTACAATATCCATAAAATATAATATTGTAGTCCAACGTGTTCTTCCCTGCAGTAAACATGACTGTGATGTCACAGTTTACATATTGGTCTACTTTCAGTCATAGGTCTCAAGTTGGAATTCTATACCAAGCTCGATATGCAATTTTAGGAGGGGGTGTACTTCTCTGTAGGGCTTACAAGAGGAAAAGATCGTGTTAAAGTACGGGAACATTATTTGGGAGAAAACATCTGACACGTACCAAACATGGTATGTGGGTACCTTTGAGGGCAGAGATGGTTCTTGTGATTGATTTAGCTTAGTGCGCTACATATTTGGCAGCACAGGCTGCATACTCCCCAGGGAGCTGAAATGGTTTAAGGAATGAAATTAAATGGCACAGTGACCAGGGGTAATAATGTTGAAGCGCCATGAGCGTCACTGAGTGACGGATTTGAGCGCTGTATATTAAAGAAGCCACTATTATTTATTATATATAGCAGCAGGGCTCCACAATCGCCTAAAGGGAATTGTACGTGGCTTGTAGTTTTGGTGTTGATGGATCAATGAATAAACCCCACCGAACTAGGCATATATCAGGCTGTTTGGCAATGTTTCTCGGCAGTTCTGGTGTACTGGTTGACACCGTCCGGCCGTGGATGAGTCGAAGACGTAGGAAAAGAGCAGGACAAAGAAGATCATGAAAAGGGTCAGCGCCAGAACACAGCCTTGCTTAATTAACCCCATCGTTGATGGGGAAGGATTATGAGGAGGATCAGTCATACAGGAATTTTTCCTTCATGTCGGCATGAAAGGAGATCACCATGCTGAAGAGTTTTTTGGGGGCAGCCGATCTTCTTGAGAAGTTTAAAGGCCCTTCCTCCTGTTGACCAGATCGAGGGCCTTGGTGAGGTCTATGTACATCGTGTAGAGCGGCTGGCCTTGCTCTCTGCTCTTCTCCTGCCAGGGGCTGGCGGAGAGAGAAGATCATGCCGGTTGTTGACCTGCATTCTCTAAAACCGCTTTGGAATTCTGGATTGACCAGTTCCGCAAGTGTCTGCAGCCTGTCGAGGAGGATACTGTCTGCCCACGGTCTACCATTTTGGGAGTGAAATTGACTGTATTATAGATATGTCGAGTGTACAAGCGCGTCTCACCTAAAATGCGCACTTCTACACAATCGCACAGGTAAACTGTCTTCCAACATGCCATGGCGCAGCAAGAGTTATTCTCACTGATGACGTCAGGTAAATTGGGTCAATAAATGTACAAGGGACTTTTGCTGCAAAAACAGCAGGAGGAAACATCAATTTCTCAGTGAAACATTTTCCAACATTTTAGACGCTTTTTAATTTACCTGTCACATACGCTTTAAATCTTCACAGTTCACCAACAGTACGTAATTATTGTTTTCTGTTAACGTGTCACTTTATAATCACAAAACGGTATAATCATCATCGATATTGCATAGAATGATGCGTCTGTCAGAACGCATGCAACATAATACAAATGGATGGGCGGGAGTGGGGGCAAGAGTCATTGTTACAGCCGACAGGAGTTATGAATGCCTCGTAATGAGTCATTACATTATGAGTGCCCGTGAAAAATAATCACATTGCTCTGAATAGCTCTTATGACATTGACATTAATTACTCAACAGCAAGATTATGCATGACTCCCTGCCTACGCAATGACAATGAATAGTATTTCTTAATCGAATTGCATAAAAAAGTCCAAGGCTAATTATCCTTTTTCTACTGTCGCTCATTTTCGCCA